>OY757022.1:18602145-19331003 GCA_963580285.1 Lucinisca nassula | reverse complement strand
CTGATACAAAATTTATGAATTTTTGACAAAAACAAATCGAGATATTATGGATAACGCACCACTACCCAACACATCCCGGACACAATCCGGGAACATCTCGGACAAATCAAATTCAAAACTGGACACCTAAGGGGTACAAAATGAAAAGTAGAAGTAAAACAAAGATCAGGAATCGATACAATTAACTTACTCCACCCATCAAAGACACCAAAGGGAAAGAAACACAATCATTAAGCGACCAGACCATAATGGAAACCCAAACAAAGGAAGGCCATAAGGACAGTTACTTTCCCACAAAATGGCCAAATGGCCATCCAAAATAAAAAGACACAAGTGATACACACAGTAAGTAACAAACAACAACATAAATAAATCGCCACAGAAGAACCGCCTTGGAACGGTCAGTGGAATGATTTCCACTGGGGGGCTTAAATCGATTTTACGTGGCCACAATCCTCGCCCTTACTTCCGTCGCGATTTAGACAAATAATTTGTTCAGTCCGCATGAAGGCCTCCTAACTCATCAGTGCAACATCTCCGTGAACACAAAAAAATCAAAGAACCACAGAGGTGAGACAACGGTGAGGACTGGAGAGCAAGAAACCACTGAAATACAGGAGCAAAAGAAAACCAACAGGACTCCGATGGGCCCGACCAGAGACAGAGCATCAGGCACCAACCAACATTACCTTGAATTAGATCTCTCTAATTCTTAATAAGCCTTTACGTTGGAACCGTCATAGAATCTGAGGCCTGACCCACCGGCGTGCAATTAAAGAGGGAAGCAAAGTTGCCAACCGTGATTGGGTTAGCTACCATGCATGCAGTCTGTCGTATAAAATCCATGTTGTACCCAATCTTTTTATATCGAAGAATGATTTTACGAAATTGGGTGCTGAAGTCATTGCGGTTATATATTTTTCTGAATTTATATACTAAGTCACCATAAAATTCGGGTTCCGATAGACCTTGTTGCAGAAGAGATTTAAGTCCAATATTGAATTTTGAAATTAATTCAGAATGGCGTCTATAAAATTTTGAAAAGGATTTGCGTAGTTTATGGTACCGATAACCCTGATTAAGGAGTTTAGCCGTTAATAATTTATTACGAGTGTTGAAGTTAGTTACATGACTACACACTCTAGCAAATCGAATTAATTGCGAAATATAAACGCCATAGGATGGCGCACGAGGAACATCACCATCCAAAAAAGGAAAATTTACAATCTCAAAATCAAAGTCATCGCGTTTATCATAAATTTTGCACGAAACAAATCCATCTTCAATAGATAGATGTAAATCCAAAAACGGGGCCTCGGTATCAGAAGAATTTGCTTTATTTAACTGAAGCTCTGGGGGGTAATTCTGACTGATCAAACCATCGAAATAGGTATTTTATCAATATTTAATAAATCATCTAAATATCTAGAAGTGGAGCTAAAAGCTTCAATAATTTCAGATTGGTTATCAATGGAAAGCGACAACATGAAGTCTCTTTCATAACAATACAAGAACAGATCAGCCACAAGAGGTGCGCAATTCGTACCCATCGGAATACCCACAATTTGTCTAAATAACTTAGTACCGAATCTAATATAAATATTGTCAAGTAGAAAGGTGAGGGCATCACACACTTTCTGACATGACCAAAGTGTATAATTCTTATGCTCTTTAGAAGTGAAAAATGCATTTCTGACATTACATGCAAGATAGAGAGAATCTTCTCTGTGAGAAGCCCATTCAATTAAATCATTAAGCTTTTTTTTTATAAGATTATGAGGAAGTGTAGTGTAAAGAGTGGAAAAATCGTAAGTAGACACCCAGCAGGCACACGTCGCTAGGGCAACGTCAAATCAACGTCCGTGCAACGTCACGACGTTGCACCGACGTAGATGTGACGTTGCATAAACGTCATGAAGTTGTACCGACGTTGATGCGACGTCACAATTACGTCATGTGCCCGCTGGGCAGACTTGAAGCAGAAAATGTCTGGATTTCAATTTATTTAAAACCTCATTCGATTTTTTTTTATAGACCAAAACAGATTTCTTCCTGATCTTTCAAAGACTTTATCACAATATTTAATCACATGCGTTTTAATAGCAGTAAGACAGGAAGTTAATAATTTAGAAAGTTCAGTGGTAGTGCAACAGCTAGAATTTGCAATAAACCGTGCTTTGTAAGGTCTTTTATGAAGTTTTGGCAACCAGTATAGCGTAGGAAGCTTGTCTTGGCCTTCATTAACACACACAGCAAACTTGGTGGCTGAATGACAAACATGTTTATCTACTATAGCTCTCTCTTCAGCTAAAGGCTGAAGTTCATAGGCCTTAGTACCACCAAGCTTCTGCTTAAGCGTGTTAACATAGTGGAGCCGTCACACAACGACGACGTTGTTAGCGGCCTTGTCTGCAGGGGCCAAAACAAACTTCTTATGAAATTCTTGAATACCTAGTTTAAGATGACGTAAAGACGTCTTGGGCTTTGGAGGTAATAAGTTAGTATTTTGAGAATAGTAAGAAATGCGTTTATTCACTAGTTTTAAAATGCTAAGTTTCCAGTCCTTAAGGGCTTTATGCTTAACATACTCTCGCTTACACCATCGATTACCGAATTCATTCAAGGTAGCAGCGATTTCATCTCTACATTTACTGAAATCAATTTCAGAAGGCAACCGATATTTCGGTCCTTTAGAAATTATATTCCTTATCCTAGAATCAGGAATAATTTTCAAATTGCCAGTAATTACATGACCAGCAGCAGGATAGCAATACTTTGAGTTTTTACAATCACATGAATCAGGAGTATTAGTAACAATATCAAGATCTGAAACAAGTTTATTGAAATTAAAAATGATAGATCTAACAGGTTTGTTATATTTATAGCAAATTATAGGTGTTTCAGTATTTTGAAAATAAGCAGGAATGGAAGAAAGCACCGATCTCTCACGGAAGATACTGGGCAACCCTATAAAATCCATACACTTATTAATGAAGGATATTTTGAAAAAATGGCGTTTATGATTAATTTCAGAATCAATGTAAGGACGGAGAGTATGCTGAGTATAGCCTCTAGTTAAGAGAGCCGCATCACTATCGTAGAATTTATTCGCCTCGGTGTCGAGAAGACGTAAAACAGAAAGGGGTAATGAACTTAAAAATGAAAGCATAGAGTGGCGTCCATGATTTAATAATATAATTGACAGTCACTTCAGTCTAGTATTGTTTCGTTTAAACGCACGTGATTTACGTTTAAAGTCACCATTTTTCCTGGTGCCGTGAGATCTAGTGGGGTTTGGGGGGAGGGGGCTCATTTCACGGACTTGTTCACGTGATACTTGTTATACTGCAAAGAAATTTGTAGGCCTATGACTGGACAGTGCAAGGGTAAATATTTTCAATATACTCCGTGAGCAAAAACATATTACCCTCTCTTACTTGCGTTCATGAATTGTGATGTCCGCCATTTTGCATTTACTGCACAGTTGATGAAAAAGAAAAGCAAAAATTATTTCATGCAACACATCCATGTCCTGGCAATAAATAATTATACAAAAACTTTTGAATGTCTCTAATTAATTCTGTACAGTATTTCATTGTTTTCTGTTATAAAACTCTCAATCTAACACGACCTAAAAGTTTTCCCACTTCCCACTGAGCACCGTGATCAACATAGTTTGTGCAGAAGGGCGCGTTTGGTAACCAAGGTGGGGGATCACGTGGTTAAAAACGTCATACAAAATGGCTTCCAGTACTGAAAACGTGTCGATTCAAATAAGATTTTCCACTTGTAGTCCTGTATTTCAATTTTTAATGTTTTGGAATATTTGGAGTACGACAAATAAGGATCACTTCATGCTTAGGTCAAAATTTCTCGGGACAGGTTCTCATTGTTCCAGTTTAATCACTTCTAAGTTGGAAAAACACTAATAAATGCGGGGATCTAGTGCACTGTTCTTGAATTTTAGACAACAAAATTGGAATTTTATCATGTGCTACTAACATACTAATATTATTTCTGTTTGAAAATGTGCAGTTGTACAGAGATGGTTATTGCAAGACTAAAACTTTAAAATTAATATTTCATGCTTACGATTAAGAAGAAGTTTTTAGAAGTCGATCAAGTACACTACTTCGCAGCACGATGATCAGGTGCACTGCAATTTTCAACAGTATGAGAGGTGGCTTTATGGTTCATTTTTCAAATTGTCTGTCAGAGATTATTTGAAGGATTTTCCGCCTTGGCCCATGGGTGTGTGTGGGGGGTGGGGGTATGATGCAGCAAATTATAGACAAGTGTCGCTAACATGCACTTGTTGCAAAGCCCTGGAGCATTTATTAGTGAGCAGCATTAACAAGCACTATGCCTTTGAAAGCTTTCTTGCTGACTTTCAACACGGTTTCCGAAGTCAAAGGTCTTTCGAAACTCTAGTTCAAATCTTTTATGACGCTGTGAGCAATCTGGTTGGGGCCATAAACTTGGCCACAAACAGACGGACTTGATCATCATGGATTTCGCCAAGGCCTTTGACAAGGTACCTCACAGAAGGCTATTGTACAAATTGGACTGCTATGGGATAAGAGGATCCACACATAGTTGTATTAGCTGGTGGCTCTCTGGGTGCTCTCAATAAGTTGTACTTGATGGCCAAGCGTCGTATCCAGTCCCTGTTTATCCGGTGTCCCACAAGGTTAGGTCCTTGGACCGGTCTTCTTTTTGTTATTCATCAATGATCTCCCTGATAATATGTTTGTTTGCTGATGACTGTGTCCTGTATAGGGACATATATTCTTCTTCTGACTGTCGCATTTTACAAGCTGACCTTGATCGACTTGCAAAATGGGAAGCAGATTGGCGGATGAAATTCAATGTGGCCAAATGCCATTCAATGAGGGTGTCACTACACCTTCCGGACAAGCAAATTAAGTATGATTATACACTTTTCCAGCAAACTTTGGAGCAGGTTCATTCCGCCAAATATCTTGGTATCACCATCACTGACGATCTCGATTGGGGTCAACATATCTCGGAAATAGCATCTAAAGCAACTAGGACCTTACGGTTCCTTAGACGTAATTTGGCTTTTGCACCTCGGTAGACAAAGGGTGTTGCATATAAAACATTGGTTCGCCCTCAACTTGAATAGGCATCACCCATTTAGCATCCCTATATTAAAACTCAGATTCAGCAGGTGGAGATGGTGCAGAGGACTGCTGCTCGATGGACCTGCGGACGAATGCGAAATAGAAGTAGCGTCGGTTTCATGCTTAATGAGCTAGAGTGGCCGTCCCTGGAGACCCGTCGTGAGCAGTCCTCCTTAATCTTCTTCTACAAGATACATTCTGGAACAGTATCAGTTAACAAAGATAGGTACTTGACCCGTGCAACAGTGTCAACCAGGACAAGGGCATTAAGAGCGAATAACTCATAGTATCGTAGGTACCAGTCCTATAAGAGTGCCCTGAAAAACTCTTTCTTCCCTCGAACTATTCCTCAGTGGAACAGAGTTCCATCTTCTGTGGTGAATGCCAAGACCGCAGAGGAGTTCAAAGCCCGCACAGTATAAGACTGGGACTCAGAGGTAGGCGTTTTAGGATACCTCTGTGTTTGAATTGTAAATAGTTTTAAAGGGCTCATCCAGTGATGATTTTTATGCTTAATTCTAAATTTAGCCACCCACCTAACTGAGGTAATGGCCAGATATTACCGACTCAGTATAAGAAGATAGGTAGATAGATAGAAGAAATAGATTGGCTGCATGATGGGTCCACGCAGAGCTGAAACCAACCGCACATGAGTTCTGGTTAACCGGTAAGAGGTTCAAACATTGCCAGAAAAAGTGTTGCAAGTTGGACCATTTTTGCATATAAACCCTATTGATTTAACTAGGCGGCAGGGATTGAGATGTCATGTCATCTTAATGCCGGGTAAAAGTCCCTCTCTAAACAAGAGGGTCATGATGGCATTGGATCGCCCTCCTGATCTATAATGTAACAAGTTGGCTCCGGGGAGGGCCATTAATGGCCCCAGGGCTTTAATTTGCATAATCTTGAGGGAGGTCAAACAGGTGAAGCTTAATACCAAATATCAAAGACCGGAGCCTTCTGGTTTCAAACTAGACGATTTTTAAAGGGTTTCCTTATATACGTCTAAATAAAACCTATGGGCCCCTGGGCCGGGCCAGATTTGGCCCCAGGGATTTAATTTGAGCAAACTTTGAAGAAATCCACAAGACCAAGCTTCATACCAAATATCAAAGACCTTGACCTTCTGGTTTCAGACCAGAAGCTTTTCAAACGTTTTCCCAATATATGTCTATGTAAAACAAGTTTGCCCCGGGGTGACCGCATTTTTTTGGCCCCAGGGCTATAATTTGAACACTTTTGGTAGAGGAACACTAGATGAAGCTTCATACCAAATATCAAAGACCCTGGCCTTCTTGTTTCAGACAAAAACATTTTCAATGGTGTTCCCTATATAAGTCTATGAAAAACAAGTGGGCGCCGGGGTGGGCCATTTTTGGCCCCAGGATTATAATTTGAACAATCTTGGTCGAGGTCAACTACACAAAGCTTCATACAAAATATCAAGGAACTGAGCTTTCTGGTTTCAGACAAGAAGATTTTAAAGATTTTGCCTATATAATTCAATGTAATACCAAAGGGCCCTGGGTCGGGGCATTTTTCGGCCGCGGGGCTATAATTTGGACACTCTTGATAGAGGTCCACAAGAAGAAGTTTCATACCACATATCAAACACCTGCGTCGTCTGGTCTCAGATGAAAAGATTTTTAAATGTTTTCCCTGTGTAAGTCTATGTAAAACCGGGCGGGGCCATTTTTGACCACAGGGCTATGATTTAAACGATCTTGGTAGATGTCCACTAGATGAAGCTACACATCAAATATCAATGACCTGGGCCTTGTGGTTTCAGAGGAGAAGATTTTTTAAGATTTTTCTTATATAAGCCAATATAAAACCAAAGGGCACCAGGGCGGGGACGGGGGTGGCCACATGGCTATAATTTGAACAATCTTGATAGAGGTCCACTAGATGAAGCCTTACACCAAATATTAAAGACCTGGGCCTTGCGGTTTCAGACCGGCCCCGATAGCTCAGTTGGTAGAGTGTCCACTCCGGGGAACGGGAGGTCACGGGTTCGATCCCGGGCCGCGACATACCAAAGTTGTTAAGAATGGTACTAGCTGCTCCTCACTTGGCACTCAGATTTACGGGTAGAGCTAGGACTGGTCGACCTAGTGTCAGGATAATGTGACTGGGTGTGGTATCATGTAATGTGACTGGGACATGATACTTCAGTGAGGCAGCACTATAAAAGTGCACTGAGCTCCCTGTCGCAACCAGACACCGTCGAAAAAATGTTGAAAGCGACGTTAAACCCGAATTCATACACGCACACACACACGTATGCACGCACGCACGCACGCACACACACACACTTGCGGTTTCAGAGAAGAAGATTTTTTAAAGATATTTCCTACATAAGTCAAAGTAAAACCCAAAGGGCTCCAGAGCGAGGAACTTTTATGGTCCCAGGGCTATAATTTGAACAATCTTGATAGAGGTCCACTAAATGAAGCTTCACACCAAAAATCTTGCGGGTTCAGAAACAAAATAGTTTAAAGATTTTTCCTGCATAAGTCAATGTAAAACCAAAGGGCGCCAGAGCGAGGACATTTTTTGGCCCAGATCTATAGTTTGATAGACGTCCACTAGATGAAGCTACACATCAAATATCAAAGTCCTGGGACTTGTGGTTTCTGAGGAGAAGATTTTTTTAAAGATTTTTCCTATGTAAATCAATGTAAAACAAAAGGGGGCCCGAGGCGGGGGCATTTTGGTCCCATGGCTATAATTTAAACAATCTTGATAGAGGTCCACAAGACGAAGCTTCATACAATATATCAAACACATGACCCTGCTGGTTTCAGATTAGACTTTTTAAGGTTTCACCGTATAAGTCTATGTTAATCTAAAGGGCCCTGGGGCGGGGGCAGTTTTGGCCCAATGGCTATAACTCGAACAATCATGATAGAGGTCCACAAGGCGAAGCTTTACACCAAAACTCAAACACCTGAGCCTTCTGGTTTCAGACGCGAAGAGTTTTAAAGCTTTTCCCTATGTAAGACTATGTAAAACCAAAGGGCCCCGGGCGGCTGCATTTTTTGGCCCCATGGCGATAATTTGAAAATCTTGGTAGAGGTGTACTAGATGTCGTTTGAAGAAATTGTTTACGGACGGACGCACCCACGCACGACTGACGAAAAGTGATCTCGTCACTTTGTGACAGATGAGCTAAAACAGGGGTTGGGGAAGGGTACATTTGTTTTACATTTAACACGGGTCCTTTCCATATTGTCGAAGTGATGACACCTGAAAAGTGACAAGATCTTACTTAAAAGTGGAAAACAAATTTGGTGAGTGAAGTTTTCCCCTCTTCAACCATAAAAATTGCGAAAACAAATTCTAGCTCCATTAAATTTGAAAACTACTAATAAATGATCACGTACACTGCATACCCCATAAATGATACCGTGCACTGCCAAACAAGATCGATGATCTCGTGTACTTATATTATTCTTAAAGATTATCGCATGGAGCATGGAGTTTTGGTTATGACCCGCGTTTTCAAACCGAAGCTCCATTATCATTCCGAAACCTTAGACTTGCATTCCGGTAAAGATAAGTATAAAGGGCAATTTCCAACCCCCATGATATTATTTGTTGCCATATATTCCATTCTGTCTATTTAATGATTGTCGTGCAGAAGTTTACTGTTACATGTGCGCAACATCATGTACATTACATTTACTCACATCATTAAAGGCGTGGAAACGTAACACCAGAATATGATAATACTTCCCGATCAAAAACGGGAAGGTAGTTTATCTTTACACCTGCAGAATTAGTGTTATCACGTAAATGTAGTTTAGATCGTAGTACCAAAGCGTTAATCCAAAATCATTAGTGCATAGACAAAATGGCAAATATCAATGTTCAGATCAACAGACATGGATTCCAGAAGAGTGTAATCTGGCGTCCGCGGATAGTAAGCATTACTTGGTAAGCAAGCTTCGCCCACCATGCCCATCGACCCGAACGAAGAAAATGTGTAAATGACGAGAAGGGTATTTCCGAGATTTTGGAAGTCTTCCTATGGCTTTCCATTGGCAAATATATCAGAAAAAATTCTGAAAATGGCCACATTGTACGGATCAACAAGATCATGGTGCCTCCCATAGAACTTCTTTAGTGTTGATACCAGTTTGTTTTTGATACCCCTGGCGCAACAACTTGGTAGTGAGCACCTTCCCATGTTCCACAAAGTCCTGATACTTGGAACATGCTCTAGCATAACGGATTAACTGTGAAACGTAAACTCCATATGCTGGTGCAGACGGGATATTACTGCTCAGGAAGGGAAAGTTAACAATGGGAAAATTGAAGTCATCTCGTTTATCGTACAGCCTAGTAGTAAGCTTCCCATTCTCAATATAGAGATAACAATCAAAGTATAAGGAGGAGGTTGCAGTCTCTGTTGTTTCCTTAATTTCGAGTTCACGTGGATAGATTAATTCCAAGTACTCTGCGAATTTAGCATTTTTCATCTATATATCTTTAGGTGAAACTGAATTGTTGTGCAAGGCATTTCTTGCCTGCTTTGAGGAAACCTTGTACAAACTCCGCCTCATACGAGTACAAGAACAAGTCGGCAAGCAACGGTGCACAATTACTACCCTTTGGTATGCCAATTGTTTGCTTAAATAATAGGCCACTGAACTCCACGAAAATATTGTCAATTAGATATTCCAGCATCCTTATGAAATCTGCATCAGTGTACTTTTGTGGTGCATCAGAGTGATCTAGAACGAAGTATGTGTCTTTGTAGCCAAGAACAACATACTGGTAGCGATGGTTACCATTCTTGTGGTAAAAACATTGATTTATGATTTCCTTGAGTTTAGATTTCAATTTATCATGAGGAATAGTTGTGTAGAGTGTTGAGAAATCGAAAGATTTTGTGCTGTTTACTGAGAGAAAAGACTGTGCCAGAAGATGTTCTACAAGCTCTTTGCAGTTTTTCAAGATCCACATCTGATTCACACCACACCCTGCATATGCAGTGTCACAATATTTCTGAAGGCCATCTTTAACTGCATCAGGATTCGTGTTAGGATCTGTGAAAGAGGCTTGGTTGAACACTTAGCTGAACCCGCGATATATCTCTGCTTGTATGGATTCTTGTGAAGCTTTGGAATCCAGTACAACTTTGTAAGTTCCATATCTTCCTCTGGGAGGGAAATTCCAAACGAAAGCATCACCGATTGGTGGTTTCGCAGAATTTCATCTTTGGACAAAGAAGAAAGATTATATGTTGGGTTGCCTGTCATAGTGCTCATACCAAGGTCTTCTTTTAAGCAGTTTATATAGTGTGCTTTGCAAACAAACACAATATTGTTAGATGCCTTGTCAGCTGGAACAACGTCATACCGCCCAGTGAGGCAAACAACCTGTCAGGCACTAATGTGTAATAAGTAATTACGCTTAAAGTTATGCCACCGAGTGTACGCAATGCTTATTAAGATTTTACTCAAAGACAGACTGTGAAATAAGTTACTGTACGATTTTAGTCCCTACTATAGAAACTTCTATGTGCATTAAGTAAATGCAGAATACTCATGTTATAAGTTAATTTGCATTAGCTTTTCTAGTGTGTACACCATATATTAATTAACATAGCGCTGCCTAACACACTTTAACCTATTTGGGCGGTCGAAAAGTTTGTTATACGTGTTCATTTCAAAACTGAAATTCTTACCAACATGTTTATCTGACCCCGCTCAGCAAAAGTCGGGACCCATTCATATAATTTTGCTTCGCTCGAAAACCAAGATTTTTGCACCATATTTAGCTTATTGGTCCTTCGAGATCTTTATGCATATTCTGATAACTTACGAATGGTTTAGACTCAAGTAACTAAACTACTGTTATTCGGGACGTTTTTGTTTATACCACAGTCTTTCGAACAACTGACCCTTTGAAACTTTTAATGAAACAACTGTCCCTTTGAAACTTTTAAGGAAATTTCAGCACACTTTGTCATTGGTTTGCGTCTTCAATCTTAACAGGGTAACTGATAATACTTTAGTATCCGAAACTGGGCTGCATTACGAAAACATGTCGATACAAATACAATGCCAATTTGTGGCAAAAGAAATGAAATTTTAAGATGAAAATTGTGATATTTTTTTTCTATTTCTGCTCAAAACATAGTACCCACACTCAATGTTTTTGAGCAGAAATAAGAAACATAATGTACATCTCTTAAATCCCACTTTAACTATATAAATGTGGGATTGGAAGGTGTCCGAATTATATAGGCGTGTTTTCGTGATGGTCTTACCCGCTTTGGGTTGTTAGAAAACATTTATTGTTCTTACGGAGTACTCATTTTATTCCTTCCTTTCTTGGTTTTAAGTGTTGAGAGTACAGATAATAGACAGTCAATTTCACAAAACTGTGATACTCGTAGAATTATAGGTTAAACAGCTATATAATCTTAGATGTCTGCTGCTGGAGACACTCCGGTATTTAAAACATTGCAACATACTAGTAAATCGCCATTCATTTAAGTTCTATAGCGAAATGTAATGCTGTGTGAATTATTCAAGTGTACTAAGAACTCAGTTTGGTAATGCAGTGTGCGAGATCAAACTACATTGAGCGCAGTGCACGCGATCATTTCTTCATCTTACCAAAAACGAATAAGTATCTCCTATTCCAAATCCAGAGATGGAAGGTCCGTCTCCAATCTAGCCAGATGTATTCGAAAACATATGACTGGAAATATTTCTTTTTTAAATCATTCTTTTAAAATGCAATCAAGATATGGCGATATTTCTTTTAACTCAAAATGTCTGTAAAACTGTGTAATTAATCTCAATAGCTGTGTAAATGATTATTTTAGTTCAAAAGTAGGGAGTAAAATGCTCAGCAATTTATCTGTTGGTTTAAATTGGGGGTAGAATGTTATGAAAAGGGGAAAGTACGTAGTAGATCCATACATAAATTGGCTTATCTAACTTTATATTTAAACAACTGTCTGGTTTCTTTACACCATTTTAGTCCATCTTAGGTACCTCCTCAACATATTCACCGTTTTGCTCTTTATATCACTTTTCTTCTAGTTTGTTAACCGGTTTTCTTAGGATGCGGTACACAAAAGTTCTGTTAAAACAAAAATTATGTATGCCTAACAGACGAAGACGAAACCCTGTCAAGTTAAAACTGTAAGATACGGTAGAAGTAAAACAAAGATCAGGAATCGATACAATAAACTTACTCCACCCATCAAAGACACCAAGGGGAAAGAAACACAAACATGAAGCGACCAAACCTTAATGGAAACCTAAACAAAGGAAGGCCACAAGGACAGCCACCCTCCCACAAAACGGCCACACGGCCATCCAAAACAAAAAGACATAAGCGACACACACAGCAAGTAACAAACAACAATATAAATAAATACGTATATGACTTTTAAAGGTATTTGTACTGGATGAATTAAAAAAATAGAATTGAAGCAACGATCCGGAATCTACACAATTAAATTACAGCTTCCATCAGAGACATCAAAAGGGAAAGAAACACAAACATGAAGTAACTAGACTCAGACTCTTATGGAAACAACAATAGAGAAAACCCAATTTACTATCCAAAATAAAACATAAAAGCGATACACACATTCGATGAACAATAACATAAAGTAAGCCATGAATAAAAAAGCCATGGAACGGTCAGTTAAAATAATTCCACTTGAGTGGTACGGGGGGGGGGGGGCTTAAATCGATTTTAAGTGGCCGTAATCTTCGCCCTGTTGAGACAGTTTATTTGTTCAGTCCGCATGAAGGGTGGAAGTCCATCGCCTTACGGTTAATAAAATCTCCTTTTCTTGTATTTTTAAGCTTCTATTCAAACATAATATATACCATCTTGAGCAGTGGCTCATAAATACGTTTTGGAAACCATGCTCATTGCGGACGCTTAGTAGGAAAGCCAGGATAAAGATCAATATACTTCCTACGTCATCAGCAGTCATTCTATTCCCCGACACCAACCGGTGTTTGGAGTAACAACAATGCTTGTCATAATGGCACATTTGGAATTAATACGTAAACAATTATTTTGGCGACCAGTTATAATTACTGCCGGGTTTACACCAGTTTTACGGGGCCCGACCTACATCCGCATCTTCCGCCGCGGTAGAAATCGCTGTAATTGTATGGAATAATTCTCGATTTTGCAAGCATATAATTATTTAATATTCTTCATATAACTAGGTCATCCGAGTCCGAATATGGTGATTTACTTATTGTGAAATAGAAGTGGAGGCAATGATCAGGAATCGATTCAATTAACCCACAGCATCAATCAGAGACACCAAAGGGAAAGAAAAACAAACATGAAACAATAGACCTAATCAAAACATCTAGCGGAAAGCCAAAAGGACAGTTACTTTCGCACAAAATGGCCAATAGGTTAGCAAAAATAAAATAATATAAGCGACACAAACACCCAAAGACAAACCATAACAAGTATAGCGACAGAAGAACCGCCTTGGCACGGTCAGCAGAAACGAATTCCACTGTGGGGCTTAAATCGATTTTACGTGGCCATAATCCTTGCCCCTACTTCCGTCGCGATTTAGACAAATAATTTGTTCAGCCGTATGAAGGCCTCCTAATCAAACAACCACAGAAATGACACAACGGTGAGGACTCGACAGCAAGAAACCACTGAAATGCTGGAGCAAAAGAACACCAACAGTTAGACTCCGATGGGCCCGACCAGAGATAGAGCATCAGGCACCAACCAAAATTACCTTGAATTAGATCTCTCTAATTCTCAATAAGCCTTTACGCTGGAACCGTCATAGAATCTGAGGCCTGACCCACCGGCATGCAATTAAAGAGGGAAGCAAAGTTATCAACCGTGATTGGTTAACTACCATGCATGCAGTCTGTCGTATAACATTTATGTTGTACCCAATAGTTTTATATCGAAGAATGGTTTTACGAAATTGGGCGCTGAAGTCATTGGGGTTATATATTTTTTTCATTTTATATACTAAGTCACCATAAAATTCGGGCTCCGATAGACCTTGTTGCAGAAGAGATTTAAGACCAATATTGAACCTTGGTATATGACTGAGATCGCTCCAATTTCTAACCCAACTTCTGAATATATCAACTGGATTTGAAAGGTAAAACTGACTGAATTTTTTATTGTTTTCTCGCTAAAAATGGTTTCTTTTGTTTAATGATGATAAAGAATAAATCATCAACTTGAACCTTTTTCATAATGAGTTCATCATTGCGTGACCTACGAATAACAAAGTAGATCACTGAGACATTACTTTCTAGACGGGTTATCTAACATTGAAAGAGAACCAACGCAACCGAACCCATCTTTAGGGGATCTGGCCCTAGTTTAGGAAGCTAACTAAAGCCGAATATTTAACTACAGTGCACGAGATCTTATTAACTTCAAAGTATCAGTGCACTTGATCATTGACACTGAACAGATGTACGTGATCAAGCTGGACAAAAACGCTCCATTTCAGCGGGAATACAGATTTGACTGGTCAAATTTTATAAATACACTAATTTTGTTGATGAAAAGAGTTGCCAGAAGGCGTGATTCCAGACTTTATTCTGGTAAATACGGCTAAATTTCCTGTTCCATTCGTAAAAGTTCAAGAACAGTGTACGGAATCCCCGTAATAGTAAGTCATTGTCAACTTGGAAACGATTAAACTCAAACAAAAAAGATCTTTTGATACTTTGAAGTACACTATCTTGCCTTAATTACTTTTTGTTGTACTCTGCACAGTATATTATTCCAATATTTACATCTAAGGACTTATAAACGACACAAAATATATCTTATGTGAAAGGTTTCTAGACCTTGTCGGCCATATTTGATGACGTATAAAACCACGTGATCCCCCACCCTGGTAATGTCACATAAAAATATGTAATGCTCAAGACGTCAGCTAAAAAAGAAATCTGTGGAAAACAGTGCAACAATGTATAAACTGTCATGGAAAAGCTTTGCAGTATAACATATTTGTTATTTTGAATCTTAACGAGGAACATGGGATCACATGCCCTACCTGAGAGCAATATTTGTCCGAGTTCAGCAAATATCGCTCGGGGTATGTGATCCCATGTATCTAATGTAATAATCCATGTAATAATGTTGGTAAATTCTCACGACATCAGCTAAAAAAGAATTCTACAGTGCAACAATGTATAAACTGTCATGAAAAAGCTTTGCAGTATAACAAATTTATTATTTTGAATCTTAACGAGAAACATGGGATCACATGCCCTACCTGAGGGCAATATTGGCCCGAGCTAAGCAAATATCGCTCTCAGGCGGGGGATGTGATCACATGCATGTTCCCACCAAGGCTCAAAATAACTAATAATGTTAATAAATTCTCACGACGTCAGCTAAAACAGAATTCTTTGGACAACTGAGTGCAACAGTGTATAAACTGTCATGAAAAAGCTTTGCAGTATAACAAATTCGTTATTTTGAATCTTGACAAGGAACATGGGATCACATGCCCCGGTCTCAGTTGGGGTTGTGATCCCATGTTCCTGCCAAGGCTTAAAATAACCAATATTAAATGTTTGGTAATTCTTTCTTCTATAGAACTTTGTAATCAAAGCACTGAGAGTACTGGTGGGTCGATCGTCTCTGAGTGTAGGTTGGGAAAATGGTCCTGAGCTGAGAATCCAACCGTTCATTTAATTTTAAGCAAGCACAGTAAAGATGATCAGACATCGCATTATGTGGCGTCTGATTACGTAGATTCTGTTTGCCAATGTCCAAGTGTATGAGCACAGTCCACCCGCCCCCGCCCATCGGGGCTTGAATAAATAGATGGGATGCATGATGCTTCCACGCAGAGCTGAAAGTCCCATAACATTGGAAGTAATGTCTCCAAATGACCTATACTATGTTGACGGGGAAGTTAAACCTTCAAACAAACGAGCACAGTCCAGAATTTTCTTCTTACGCTGCGCTTTGATGTCTTAGGGTAGTACTTGGATTTTGTTCAACAGAGTGGGGAAGGTGCAAACGCAGCCCATCCCATCTTTTGGAAATTACCTCAGATTCATACAGTTTTTCACCCTCTGCAAAATACCTGAAATTCGCATCCTCAACCCGTCCCTTTTCAGAGTCTGTGAACGACCCTGAATCATGTTCAAAACTGTTGTTGCATACATATGGCGAACAGTGCCGACCTGATCAGAAGCAATGTACTCTATATCCGATCTTGGTCTACGCTGTATGTCTAACAACGGTAGCACCTATAAAGTCTGGGCTTCTCGTTTTTGCACTTAAACATTTCAGGGTTCTTAGCAGGAGAGCGGAAAGTCTATTTTTACTCGACTTGACATACATTTGTGTAAACAGTTTTATAAATAGAATGTTCCGAAAGACGTCACGTGACAGCGTGGCCTAGATTAAGATATTGTTTTTCTTTCATTACGTGAGCATCCTGACATTCTTATACTACATGTATTTCGTTTAACCCTCAAATGCCACTATTTAAGCAAACAGTGAAGTTCCTGAGCAACCTGCTGATCAGACGCCACATTCCGCGGTGTCTGATCTGGGTATTATCCAGCACATGATTCCTGTCAAGACCCTTTAGATAGCTCTTGTTGCATCGATAAAAATAGCGCAACGTTTCACGTTCTATTAATAAAACATAATATTGGTTTTCCCAAACGGTTACGATTGACCCAAAAATGACAATTTCTGATCAAGTACTCTGCAAACCGCCCTTTTCTTTATACGAAGTAGAGTTTACAGGGGTCTTCATCTCATGGACTTATTAACATGTTTATTAACCCATTTTGTACCAAACGGAATCTTCCTTCTTATATATAGCAGGAATCCATTCAAAATTTGGGGGTGTCAGGTTGTGTTTTCATCAAAATTTGTTTGGAAAGTGACTGAACTTTTAGCAAACAGTGACGTCGCGTTCTGCGGCATCTGATCTGGGCATGCACTGTTTGCCCTGGTACCCGTTTTGGGGTTTCCAGTACTAAATGGGTTAAACATTTTATCACAGCACACCTCTATATAGGCAATAAGAAGAAACTGTGTTTTATTGTGCAACAAATCATGGTGCAGAAGAGCATGCAGGGTGACGTCATTAAAAGCTGCCAATTTCAAAACATCACACGCAGATTCCTTGACGTTAGACGGTGTAACGTTTTTTCCTTGCACCGAAAAAGTTACAAAAGGACATAAATGCATGTGTTACAGTCAAATACTTTTGCTGGATTTCTTTTAACAATGACGAAAAGTTGGGAGAATTTGAAGGAAACAACAGCATTATTGCCGATTTTCAGCGTGTAAGCATCGTAATAGATCAGCTCTTGTCTGTGATTTGTTGACTAATAAATCACAGTTTGTTGGTCAGTTGTAAGTAGACCAATCCCGCACCCTTCGTGATTTGATCTACTTTACAACTGACCTCAGAACTGCGATTTATTACTCAACTAATCATAGCTAGAGCTGATCGATTTCATAACTAAGGTGTGTTTGTGAAACACAAACTTGTCACCGGGCATGGTCATTTTTTTTTAAGATGGTCACAATTCAAGTTCAAGGTCAAAGGTCAAGATTTTTTGTTTGAGTGGGAAGCCCTCGACACAAGGAACTTACATGCCAAATATGAAGGGATCTATCTTATACAGTTCAAAAGTTATAAAAAAATTCTTTAAAGTAGGTCAAGGTCACAGGTCAAAACAGTTTGCATGAAAGTAAAGCTCTTGTCACAAGGAACCTACATCCCAAATATGAAGGCTCTATCTTAAACGGTCAAAAAGTTATGAACAATTTTATTCTTTCTTTTAAATAGATCAAAGGTCAAGGTCATGGTCAAAATATTTTACATGAATGTAAAGCGCTTATCACAGGGAACCTACCTGCCAAATATGAAGGCTCTATCCGAAACTGTTCAAAGGTTATGACCAAAATGTATTTTTTTAAGTAGGTCAAAGGTCAAGGTCAAGGTCACATCACAGACCAAAATTTTTTGTATGAAAGTAAGCTCTTGTCTCAAGGAACCTACATGCCAAATATGAAGGCTGTATCTCAGACGGTTCAAAAGTAATGACTAATGTTAACTTTTTCTTTTATGTAGATCAAAGGTCAAGGTCACAGGTAACAAATTTTTGTATGAATGTAAAGCTCTTGTCACAAGGAACCTACATGTAAAATATGAAGGCTCTATCTCAACGGTTTCATAAGTTATGACCAAAATGTTATTTTTGTATTTTAAGTAGGTCAAATTTTTTTGCATGAATGTGAAGCTCTTGTCACAAGGAACCTTCATGCCAAATATGAATGCTCTATGTCAAACAGTTCAAAAGATATGACCAACGTTAAAGTTGTCCATGTACAAACAAACAAACCAACAAACAGACAGGGCAAAAACAATATGTCCCCGCTATCGCTACCAGGGACATAAAAATCAAAAATAACTTTTAAAGTTTAGATTTGTTGATATTTTTAATCATGCTGACTGTACAAATCTCATATTTTCAACAAATCATCATATGTGTTTTATAATTTCATTAAAATCAAAAACATTTGAAGTCTTCCTGTAGGTTTGTGCATCACTGCCATCATGTACAAAATGTTGAATTTCTATGTGTATCTATATGAATGAATAAATTTTTACAAACACCCCTTCATGCCTTAATTTTCAAGGCAATGCCGCATGAATGTGTTTTTTTGTTAACCAAAATAGCCATATGTCATTTGCAGACAGCTTTATCTAAATGCTATATTGCCAGATTAATGAACTGTTCCAGGCAGACTATTCAGTCTCTGGAGATGTTTCAAGCACAGGCAAGGTTTAAGGGGAATAGGAACACCTGGCAGATTTTTCCACCATTTTTTCAATGGGAGACAACTTCTGGACTTTCTGTTCACTTTTCTATAGGCTCAGTCCCACTGAAAAAGGGGTCTACTCTTAAAGAAAAGAATTTGCTCCTCAAATTGGAGCAAATTCGTTTCTTTAACTGTTTTTGTACCAAATGGAATCTTCCTCCAGGAGTTGCAGGAGTCCACTTCAAAATTTAGGGGTGCAGGTTGTGTTTTCTTCAAAATCTACTTGAAAAATGGCTGAAGTTTTTGCAAACAGTGTAGGCCCTGATCAGACACCGCATTTTGTGGCATCTAATCTGGGTCTGCACTGTTTGCCAAGGTACTAATTTAGGTGTTTCCCGCATACAATGGGCTAAGAGTTGACCCCTATTGACATGGGAGACAAAACTACTTTTGCAGGAGTTGCCTCCCCTCTTCGGAGGTGTATCCCTTCCCCTTAAAAGATCTTATGAGATCTGGATGTCTGCCTGTAACAAATTTCTGCCCAGGCCTGTTAGATCTGCAAGGAACATGATGAGCACACAATCTCTCATTACGAAAAAATGTCTATTCAAATATATTGTAAACTTTACGGCTGAAAAAACGAAAAATTGTGATATTTTTCCAATTTCTCCTCAAAATATAGATTGTGTGTACTCGTTAGAACCGCCTCACTGAGGCGGTTCTAAAGAGTACCTACAATCTATATTTTAGAACATAAATAAGAAAAATAAGGTATACGCCTGTAAACCCCAGTTTTACTATATAAAAGTGGGTTTCAAGGGGGTCAAAGGCCCCCGCCCATAGGGGCTTGAAGAAATATATGGGCTGCATGATGCTTCCACACAAAGTTGAATCAGGCCCGCACACTAGTACTGGTAAACTGCTTAGAGGATCTTAGCCTGTCCAGGAACCGCGGTGCGAGGCGGACCGTCCATGCTAATAAACCCTATTGGTTTCATTGGGCGACAGGGCTTGAGATGTCATTTCATCCCAATGTTGGGTAAAAGTCCCACAAAATTGGAAGCAACGTCTCCAAAATGACCTTTACAGTGTTGACGGGGACGTTAAACCTCAAATCAAACAAACCAATCAAGGGGGTCAAAATTATATAGGCATGTTTTCGTGATGGGATAAGGCCACCAACTTTTCTTACTTGCTGTCTCGGAGACTTTCCTGAATGTTGGCCAGGAGGTCCAACCTAGGGGTGCACAATCGTCAAAACTGACTATCGTGGGCAAAAATCCATAGGGGATGAAACAGTTTTTTTATATTTGTGAAAGTAAATTTACCCAGTCTTTCTTTTGTTTTGTTGCATGAACTGAACTTGTTTTCAACTATGAGCTTGTCATGCTATAAAATAGTTTGGAAGAAATATAACTTCCAATACCGAATATATTCTAAAAACTGCCATTTTTAACATGTATGACCTGTCAGGGAAAAGGGACCTTATGTGTGTCTAAAAAGTACTAACTTTTGAACCCAACAAGATACAGGCATCGTTCAAATTTTAGTTGTAGAAAATGTCAGACACAGGGGCGAATTTTTAAGTTGACAAGAAATCAAGCCAGTTAATTGGCATAAAAAGCACATGCAAAATTTTGAAATACAAGTACATGTAGTCTGTTACCATATTTACAACCTTCTAAATCATTACTCAAACACGCCTATACAAATACATTGCCATCTTTATTGCCGATAAAAAGAAAATTTTAAGATGAAAAATTGTAATATTTTTCTTATTTCTGCTCAAAATAAAGATTCTGGGCACAATTTATATTTTAGAGCAGAAATAAGAAAAATAAGGTATACCCCTGTAAACCCCAGTTTTACTATATAAAATTGAGGTTCAATGGGGTGAAAGATATATAGGCGTGTTTTAGTGATGTGAAGCAACAGAAAAGGATATTGTCCCTAGAATTAAATGACATTTTGTTTTTAAAAATAGGTTAAATACAAGGTGAGATAATTCAATTTTAAATGTAGCTAATGTGCATAATTCATGCAAATTTATGCAAATTATTTACAATGTAATCAAAACTATCTTGACAACCCCTGAACCGATGGCAAGATGGAAGCAGATTTGGAAAGCTTTGAGAGTCCTCTTTAAATCAGCACTATGAACGTAAGTTCACTTATTAAAGAAAAGTACATATAGTTCATTTTTTTTTCATGTGCCTTTTTATGCAAATATGTTTGAATACTTATCACCATGAAAATTCAGTCTAGTGTCTCACATTCCCTATACAAGAGGGCCTAATGGCCCTATATCGCTCACCTGTGTACCAGAAAATCATTAGTGTAGGAGACCACTTCACATTGCTACATACTAAATATCTAAGCTCAGGCAAAGCGGTGTCCATGCGTATAAACCCTATTGGTTTCATTGGGCGACAGGGCTTGAGATGTAATTTCATCTCAATGTCGGGTAAAAAGTCCCACAAAATTGGAAGAGACATCTCCAAAATGACCTATACAGTGTTGACAGGGATGTAAAACCTCAAATCAAACAAAATCTGTGCCTTATGGTTTTGGAAAAGAAGATTTTTTTTTTTAAGTTTTTTTTCCAGTATAAGTCTATAGAAGCCAATGAGCCCTGGGGCTTGGCCAATTTTGACCCAAAGGGCATGGTTGGCAGAATTTATGTAGGTGACCATTTTGTGTTGCTATATACTAAATATCTAAGGTCTGTATTTCATGGTTTCAAAGAAGATGTTTGAAGCTTTTTTCCATTATAAGTTTGTTGGAGTTAAGGGGCCACAGGATTTGGCCAATTTGGACTAAATATCTAAGTTCTGTGCTTCACAGTTTCTGAGAAGAAGATTTTTTAAGCTTTCTTCCATTTAGAGTCTATGGGAGCTAAGGGGCACCGAGGCGTGGCCCATTTGGACCCCAGGGGCATGATTAGCAGGAAATATGTAGGTGATCACTTGCCGTTGCTACATGCTAAATATCCAAGCTCTGGGCCCTATGGTTTCAGAGAAGAAGATTTTTGAGGCTTTTCTCCATTTTGAGTCTATGGCAGCTAAGGGGGTCCCAGGGTGTGGCCCATTTGGACCCGAGGGGCATGATTGGCAGGATTTATGCAGGTGACCACTTGTCATTGTCACATGCTAAATATCTAAGCTCTGGGCCCTGTGGTTTCAGAAAAGATTTTTGAAGCTTTTTTCCATTATGAGTCTAGGGGAGCTAAGGGGCCCCGGGGCGTGGCCCATTTGGACCCCAGGAGCATGATTGGCAGGAATTATGTAGGTGACCACTTGCCCTTGCTACATGCTAATTATCTAAGCTCTGGGCCCTGTGGTTTCAGAGAAAAAGATTTTTGAAGCATTTTTTCCATTATGAGTCTATAGGAGCTAAGGGGCCCCGGGGCGTGGCTCGTTTTGACCACAGGGGCATGATTGGCAGGAATTATGTAGGTGACCACTTGCTGTTGCTACATGCTAAATATCTAAGCTCTGGGCCCTGTGGTTTCAGAGAAGAAGATTTCTGAAGCTTTTTTCTATTATGAGTCAGTGGGAGCTAAGGGGCCCGCGGGCGTGGCCAATTTGGACCCCAGGAGCATGATTGGCAGGAATTATGTAGGTGACCACTTGCCGTTGCTACATGCTAATTACCTAAGCTCTGGGCCCTGCGGTTTCAGAGGAGAAGATTTTTGAAGCTTTTTTCCATTTTGAGTCTATGGGAGCGAAGGGGCCCGGCGGCGTGGCCCATTTGGAACCCAGGGGCATGATTGGCAGGAATTATGTAGGTGACCACTTGCCGTTGCTACATGCTAAATATCTAAGCTCTGGGCCCTGTGGTTTCAGAGAAGAAGATTTTTGAAGCTTTTTTCCATTATGAGTCTAAAGGAGCTAAGGGGCCCCAGGGCGTGGCCTGTTTGGACCCCAGGAGCATGATTGGCAGGAATTATGTAGGTGACCACTTGCCCTTGCTACATGCTAAATATCTAAGCTCTGGGCCCTGTTGTTTCAGAGAAGAAGATTTTTGAACCTTTTTTTCCATTATGAGTATATAGGAGCTAAGGGGCCCAGGGGTGTGGCCAATTTCGGCCCCAGGGGCATGACTGGCAGGAATTATATAGGTTACCACTTGCCATTGCTACATGCTAAATATCTAAGCTCTGGGCCCTGTGGTTTCAGAGAAGAAGATTTTTGAAGCTTTTTTCCATTATGAGTCTATGGGAGCGAAGGGGCCCTGGGGCGTGGACCATTTGGAACCCAGGGGCATGATTGGCAGGAATTATGTAGTTGGCCACTTGCCCTTCCTACATGCTAAATATCTAAGCTCTGGGCCCTTTGGTTTCAGAGAAGAAGATTTTTGAAGCTTTTTTTTTCCATTATGAGTCTATTGGAGCAAAAGGGGCCCCGGGGCGTGGCCCTTTTTGAACCCAGGGGCATGATTGGCAGGAATTATGAAGCTTTTTTCCATTATGAGTCTATAGGAGCTAAGGGGCCCCAGGGCGTGGCCTGTTTGGACCCCAGGAGCATGATTGGCAGGAATTATGTAGGTGACCACTTGCCGTTGCTTTGTGCTAAATATCTAAGCTCTGGGCCCTGTGGTTTCAGAGAAGAAGATTTTTGAAGCTTTTTTCCATTATGAGTCTATAGGAGCTAATGGGCCCCAGGGCGTGGTCCGTTTGGACAACAGGGGCATGATTGGCAGGAATTATGTAGGTGACCACTTGCTGTTACTACATGCTAAATATATAAGCTCTGGGCCCTGTTGTTTCAGAGAAGAAGATTTTTGAAGCTTTTTTTCCATTATGAGTCTATGGGAGCGAAGGGGCCCCGTGGCGTGGCCAATTTGGAACCCAGGGGCATGATTGGCAGAAATTATGTAGGTGACCACCTGCCATTGCTACATGCTAAATATATAAGCTCTGGGCCCTGTGGTTTCAGAGAAGAAGATTTTTTAAGCTTTTTTTCCATTATGAGTCTATGGGAGCGAAGGGGCCCTGGGGCGTGGCCCATTTGGAACCCAGGGGCATGATTGGCAGGAAGTATGTTGGCGACCACCTGCCATTGCTACATGCTAAATATATAAGCTCTGGTCCCTGTGGTTTTAGAGAAGAAGATTTTTGAAGCTTTTTTTTCCATTATGAGTCTGTTGGAGCGAAAGGGGCCCCGGGGCGTGGCCCTTTTTGAACCCAGGGGCATGATTGGCAGGAATTATGTAGGTGACCACTTGCCATTGCTACATGGTAAATATTTAAGCTCTGGGCCCTGTGGTTTCAGAGAAGAAGATTTTTGAAGCTTTTTTCCATTATGAGTCTATGGGAGCGAAGGGGCCCCAGGGCGTGGCCCATTTGGAACCCAGGGGCATGATTGGCAGGAATTATGTAGGTGACCACCTGCCATTGCTACATGCTAAATATATAAGCTCTGGGCCCTGTGGTTTCAGAGAAGAAGATTTTTGAAGCTTTTTTTCCATTATGAGTCTATGGGAGCGAAGGGGCCCTGGGGCGTGGCCCATTTGGAACCCAGGGGCATGATTGGCAGGAATTATGTAGGTGACCACCTGCCATTGCTACATGCTAAATATATAAGCTCTGGGCCCTGTGGTTTTAGAGAAGAAGATTTTTGAAGCTTTTTTTCCATTATAAGTCTATGGGAGCGAAGGGGCCCCGGGGTGTGGCCCTTTTTGAACCCAGGGGCATGATTGGCAAGAATTATGTAGGTGACCACTTGCCATTGCTACATGCTGAATATCTAAGCTCTGGGCCCTGTGGTTTCAGAGAAGAAGATTTTTGAAGCTTTTTTTCCATTATTAGTCTGGGGGAGCGAAGGGGCCCTAGGGCGTGGCCCATTTGGCACCGAGGGGCATGATTGGCAGGAATTATGTAGTTGACCACTTGCCCTTGCTACATGCTTAATATCTAAGCTCTGGGCCATGTGGTTTCAGAGAAGAAGATTTTTAAATGTTTTCCCATTATAAGTCTATGGGAGCTATATGTTGCCATGGCAACCAGAATTCCAATCTGATCAGCCTAAAAACCTTTTGCAGCCTTTCCCCCTACCTGATGATGATTCACATGAAATTTGATCAAGATTGGCCATGGGGTATTGGAGATATACTTATTTGAAATTGTTTACGGACGCACGGACGGACGCACGCATGACGGACGACGGACAAAAAGTGATCCCAAAAGCTCACCTCGTCACTACGTGACAGGTGAGCTAAAAATGATACCCGAATCTTGTTTGGTTGAAAAGAAAGCACTTTCAGACACCCATAAGGTCCCTTTTTCCCTGACTGGTCATATATATTCCACCATTTTTAATGTGGTTTTACATGATATCCTCACTGATGTTGTGTGATGTTGATGTCATCTGTCACACTTGAAAAAACAAGAGGGCCCAATGGCCCTATATCGCTCACCTGTGTACCAGAAAATCATTAGTGTAGGAGACCACATGACATTGCTACATACTAAATATCTAAGCTCAGGCAAAGCGGTGTCCATGCGTATAAAGCCTATTGATTTCATTGGGCGACAGGGCTTGAGAAGTAATTTCATCTCAATGTCGGGTAAAAAGTCCCACAAAATTGGAAGAGACATCTCCAAAATGACCTATACAGTGTTGACAGGGATGTAAAACCTCAAATCAAACAAAATCTGTGCCTTATGGTTTTGGAAAAGAAGATTTTTTTTTTAAGTTTTTTTCCAGTATAAGTCTATAGAAGCTAATGAGCCCTGGGGCTTGGCCAATTTTGACCCAAAGGGCATGGTTGGCAGGATTTATGTAAGTGATCATTTTGTGTTGCTATATACTAAATATCTAAGGTCTGTATTTCATGGTTTCAAAGAAGATGTTTGAAGCTTTTTTCCATTATAAGTTTGTTGGAGTTAAGGGGCCACAGGGGCATGATTAGCAGGAAATATGTAGGTGATCACTTGCCACTGCTACATGCTAAATGTCTAAGCTCTGGGCCCTATGGTTTCAGAGAAGAAGATTTTTAAGGCTTTTCTCCATTTTGAGTCTATGGGAGCTAAGGGGGTCCCAGGGTGTGGCCCATTTGGACCCGAGGGGCATGATTGGCAGGATTTATGCAGGTGACCACTTGTCATTGCCACGTGCTAAATATCTAAGCTCTGGGCCCTGTGGTTTCAGAGAAGAAGATTTTTGAAGCTTTTTTCCATTATGAGTCTAGGGGAGCTAAGGGGCCCCGGGGCGTGGCCCATTTGGACCCCAGGGGCATGATTGGCAGGATTTATGCAGGTGACCACTTGCCATTGCCACATGCTAATTATCTAAGCTCTGGGCCCTGTGGTTTCAGAGAAAAAGATTTTTGAAGCATTTTTTCCATTATGAATCTATAGGAGCTAAGGGGCCCCAGGGCGTGGCTCGTTTTGACCACAGTGGCATGATTGGCATGAATTATGTAGGTGAACACTTGCTGTTGCTACATGCTAAATATCTAAGCTGTGGGCCCTATGGTTTCAGAGAAGAAGATTTTTGAAGCTTTTTTCTATTATGAGTCAATGGGAGCTAAGGGGCCCGCGGGCGTGGCCAATTTGGACCCCAGGAGCATGATTGGCAGGAATTATGTAGGTGACCACTTGCCGTTGCTACATGCTAATTACCTAAGCTCTGGGCCCTACGGTTTCAGAGGAGAAGATTTTTGAAGCTTTTTCCATTTTGAGTCTATGGGAGCGAAGGGGCCCGGGGGCGTGGCCCATTTGGAACCCAGGGGCATGATTGGCAGGAATTATGTTGGTGACCACTTCCCGTTGCTACATGCTAAATATCTAAGCTCTGGGCCCTGTGGTTTCAGAGAAGAAGATTTTTGAACCTTTTTTTTTCCATTATGAGTATATAGGAGCTAAGTGGCCAAGGGGTGTGGCCAATTTCGACCCCAGGGGCATGATTGGCAGGAATTATATAGGTTACCACTTGCCATTGCTACATGCTAAATATCTAAGCTTTGGGCCCTGTGGTTTCAGAGAAGAAGATTTTTGAAGCTTTTTTCCATTATGAGTCTATGGGAGCGAAGGGGCCCCGGGGTGTGGACCATTTGGAACCCAGGGGCATGATTGGCAGGAATTATGTAGTTGACCACTTGCCCTTCTAACATGCTAAATATCTAAGCTCTGGGCCCTGTGGTTTCAGAGAAGAAGATTTTTGAAGCTTTTTTTCCATTATGAGTCAATAGGAGCTAATGGGCCCCGGGGCGTGGTCCGTTTGGACACCAGGGGTATGATTGACAGGAATTATGTAGGTGACCACTTGCTGTTACTACATGCTAAATATATAAGCTCTGGGCCCTGTGGTTTCAGAGAAGAAGATTTTTGAAGCTTTTTTTCCATTATGAGTCTATGGGAGCTAAGGGGCCACGGGGCGTGGCCCATTTGGAACCCAGGGGCATGATTGGCAGGAATTATGTAGGTGACCACCTGCCATTGCTACATGCTAAATATATAAGCTCTGGGCCCTGTGGTTTCAGAGAAGAAGATTTTTGAAGCTTTTTTTTCCATTATGAGTCTATGGGAGCGAAGGGGCCCCGGGGCGTGGCCCATTTGGAACCCAGGGTCATGATTGGCAGGAATTATGTAGGTGACCATCTGCCATTGCTACATGCTAAATATATAAGCTCTGGGCCCTGTGGTTTCAGAAAAGAAGATTTTTGAAGCTATTTTTCCATTATGAGTCCATGGGAGCAAAGGGGCCCCGGAGCGTGGCCATTTTTGAACCCAGGGACATGATTGGCAGGAATTATGTAGGTGACCACTTGCCATTGCTACATGATAAATATCTAAGCTCTGGGGCCTGTGGTTTCAGAGAAGAAGATTTTTGAAGCTTTTTTTTTTATTATTAGTCTATGGGAGCGAAGGGGCCCTAAGGCGTGGCCCATTTGGCACCGAGGGGCATGATTGGCAGGAATTATGTAGTTGACCACTTGCCCTTGCGACATGCTTAATATCTAAGCTCTGGGCCCTGTGGTTTCAGAGAAGAAGATTTTTAAATGTTTTCCCATTATAAGTCTATGGGAACTATATGTTGCCATGGCAACCAGAATTCCAATCTGATCAGCCCAAAAACCTTATGCAGCCTTTCACCCTACCTGATGATGATTCACATGAAATTTGATCAAGATTGGCCATGGGGTATTGGAGATATACTTATTTGAAATTGTTTACAGACGGACGGACGGACGGACGCACGCACGACGGACAAAAAGTGATCCCAAAAGCTCACCTCGTCACTACGTGACAGGTGAGCTAAAAAAGGCCAATGAAGGCAGAAACATTCTGCAAATAAATATTCTAAATAAATATTTTAACCAATTTCAGACTGGAAATTCTAAACGGGTACCGTCGCAAACAGTTCAGTCCCAGATCATAGCCGCAGTAAGCGGAGTCTGATCAGGGCCTACACTGTTTGCAAAAAGTTCAGCCATTTTCCAAATAGATTTTGAAGAAAACACGACCTGTCACCCCTAAATTTTGAAATGGACTCCTGCTATATATAAAGAGGAAGATTCCATTTGGTACAAAAAGGGTTAAGGCATTTCTAAGTTGTTCTCCAAACTTTATCATCTCTTCACCATTTTTCACAGGAAGACAGTTTTACTTTCATACAGCATGAATCCTTCTGAAAGGGATTGAAAGCATTTTCTCCTTTTACCATGGTGCAGTCTTATTTTTCTACAAAATGAATGATTCATGCTGTAGGAATGTAAGACTGGTAGAAGTCCTTTAACCTATTTTGTACCAGAAACCCCAAAACGGGTAGTTGTCAAAGAGTGCACACCCAGATCAGATGCCTCAGAATGCGACGTCTGATCAGGGCCTACACTGTTTGCGAAAAGTTAAGCCATTTTTTCAAATAAAATTTGAAGAAAACACAAGCTAAGACCCCTTAATTTTGAAGTTGACTCCTGCCAGATTCCATTTGGTACAAAAGGGTTAATCACAGACACTCTCTTGATAAGGGAGACAAATCTTTTTCAGAAGCAGTACTTCTCCTGTAGGAGTAACTAGCCCTTTAAGATGCAATATCTAACATTGTCAGAATTTAAACTGCACAACCAGGTACACACATTTCATTTGTAGAAAATTTTTACCCTTATCCTACTGAACACAATAACTCCTAAATTTGCAAACAGTGTAGATCCAGAACAAATGGCTTCTGAAGAAGCCATCTGATCAAGATGTACACTATTTGACATTCAGTTTGTGAATTTGAAGGAATCAATTACATCAATTAATTGATGTGATTGGTTCAAAGGCAGAAATGGGTAGGCTAAAATGCAAAAGCTAATCACAATTTTCAGCAAAACTAAGACAGAATTAGTTATTGTTCACTTAAGAAAAGTTAACAATTTGTCCACTAATGAGCTTGTTAACCCTTTTTTGTACCAAATGGAATTTTCCTCTTTTATATATAGCAGGAGTCCATTTCAAAATTTAGGGGTAGTCAGTCTGTGTTTTCTTCAAAATTAATTTGAAAAATGACTGAACCTTTTGCAAATAGTGTAGGCCGTGATCAGACCCGGCATTCTGCCATTTCTGACTTTGAACCAATTAGATTTCTGCATGTAATTTATTCCTACATATTCATAAACTGAATGTCAAACAGTGAAGATCCTGATCAGATGGCTTCTTCAGAAGCCATCTGATCTCGATCTACCCTGTTTCCAAAGATAGGGGTTGTCGTGAACAGCATGATAAGAGTTAAGAGAGAATTAGTTATTGTTCACTAAAGAACAGTTAACGATTTGTCCACTAATGAGCTTGTTAACCCTTTTTTGTCCCAAACGGAATCTTCCTCTTATGTAATATATAGCAGGAGTCCATTTCAAAATTTAGGGGTAGTCAGTCTGTGTTTTCTTCAAAATTGATTTGAACAATGACTGAACTTTTTGCAAATAGTGTAGGCCTTGATCAGACCCGGCATTCTGCGATGTCTGATCTGGGACTGCACTGTTTGCCAGGGTACCCGTTTTTGGGTTTTCGGTACAAAATGGGCTAAGCTAAGGATGTTTTAAACAACCGGACCCAGCTTTCCATGAAGAGAGTAAAGCTTGAGGAAATGTGAATATAATGTATGTCTCCCATACCCATCAATAATTCCAATTCTTCATCGTTATGTACATTTCTAGTGATTTGATTGGTTAAAATAGAAGTTTTATACTTCAAGCAAGAATTTCAGAACCATTTCACACAGCGACAGGCAGTAACATAACGTTATGTTAAAGCGCATGTTTAAAACTGGCGCGTTATGTCAATGTACATGAAGTGACGTCAACAGCATTCGATTACAAGTTAACTACGGAAAACGTAATTATCATTTTTGTGGATTTTATCGATGTGTAAACTCCAGCAAATCACCCACAAACATAGCATAAAGCCCTTCTGGCTTCATGCAGTTTATGATCAATGTGTAAACTCTGGCAAATCACTCACAAACTTAGCATAAAGCCATTCGGGCTTCATGCAGTTTACACGTGACACAATGAAAAAATCGACAAAAATGAAATTCATTCCTATAGTGAATAGGCCATATATACTAAGCCATATATATTAAGCTTGATGTGCATTTTTTAACCATTTTTTAAGCTCTAACATAAAATTTTCACTGGTGACAAATCTTTGTGATACCATTAACTAGTTTAACAAATTTAAATAATTTAATACAAGTTTAAATTTTATTACAGCTATCCTGATGATAGCTATAACAAAATTTAAACTTGTTATATCAAAGTGGCAAATCTTCCCTTATAATACCATAAACATCAAGGAAGCTATAAAAATAAACTTTGACTGGTGATATTAAGGTGGCAGATCTTTGTAATACCATGAACATCAAGAAAGCTATAACAAACGTTCACTACGGATATCAAGGTGGCAAATCTTCCTTGGTAATACAATGAACATCAGGGTAGCTATAGCAAAAGTTTCGTTGGCGATAGCAAGGTGGCAAATCTTTTCTTGCAATGACATCAATTTTCAAGAGAGCTATAACAAAAATTTCAGAATTGTCAAGGTTGCAAATCTTTCCTGTAATGCCATGAGTATTAAGGTAGCTGTAACAGAAGTTTCATTGTGGATATCGAAGTGGCAAAATCTTTTCTAGTAATGCCCAGAGTATCAAGAAAGTTATAACTAAAATTTCAAACATGTCAAATCTTTCCTGTAATGCTATGACTATTAAGGTAGCTGTAACAGAATTTTCATTTAGGATATCAAGGTCGCAAAATTTTCTCAGTAACTACAGCTGTAATAGAACTTTTACTGAGGATATCTTGTGGCAAATCTTTCTCTGTAATACCATGAATATCAAGGTAGCTGTATCAAAGTTACCTGGGAAATCTTTTCCTGTTATACTATGAACATCCAGGTAGCTATGACTAATTGTTCACTGGAAATATCAAGGTAGCTATAACAAAATTTTCACTGGAAATACCAAAGTGAAATATCTTCCCATGTGATGCCACGAACATCAAGGTAGCTACAAACAAAATGTTCACTGAGGATATCAAGAAGGCCAATCATTCTTTGTAATACAATGAATATCTCCCACTATAATGCCATGAACATCAAGAAAGTTATTACAGATTTCCATTGAGGACATCAAGGTGTTAAAGCCATGAATATCAAGGTAGCTGTAACAACTTTTCACTGGAGATATCAAGGTAAAAAATCTTTCTTTGTATGCCATGAACATCAAGTTAGCTGTAACAAACTTTTCACCGGGGATATCAAGGTGGCAAATCCTTCTCTGAAATGCCATGAACAGCAAGTTCTAATAGCACATTGTCAAGATATTTTGGATCAGGATAGCCATGTCCAGAGTAGTTTGAAGCATGTTCAGTCTTATGGTGGATTTCATTCCATGTGACAGTATCCCCTTCTCCTGTTGTTGTTGAAGTGCCGATAGTGAATGTGAGGCGGCGTTTCCAAGCAACAATCAACAGTTGCAAGACCTGAAAAAGACATTGTGGGCCAGTATATCAAAGGTAGGTAAGTTGATTTAAGGGTTACGGACACACCATTTAGGCAGAGGCAGTGCTTTTAAACATTCATTCAATCTTCAATGGTTCACTTTTGGGACCATGAAAATTTGTTTTAGACGGGTAGTTAGAGCCACTGATGGTTAATCATAGTGTCAAGAAATGAGGCATAATAATGATAGCTTTTAGATTTTCTTTCAAATAATGGTATGCTGTGTGTGCTCATTAGTTTGCTGTAAATTTGCCTCCCTAATAAATTGGGATCAATCTTTAAGGGGAATGGGAACACCTGGCAGATTTTTTTTTACCAACTTTCAAAGGGAGACAACTTTCAGAACTTCCTGTTTGCTTTTCTGCTAGATCTGTCCTTTAAGAGTTGACCTCTATTGACATAGGAAACAAAAATACCTTTGCAGGAGTTGCCTCACCTGAAGGTGTTCCCATTTGCTTGAAGGCAAAAATAAAGCAAATTCTTTCCTTTCAGAGTAGACCCCATTTACACAGGACCAGTGGTTACAGCAAACATGTAGTAAGTTCTAAAACTTGCCTCTGTGTGAACCCATTTTTATGTGCATATGGAGAAACCATTAATTTCAAATGTGTTAAAAAAAGATAGAAAGAACTGATACAAAATTTGTGATTCTTATGCACTTTGTTTGGCTGCAAAATCATGTGATTTCAATTTATGTAACATATACACCATAACCTCTTTATAACACCATTGTTGGGGTCCAAAGCAGAAACCATGTTAGTTAAACAACCATTTCATATCCAAACAAAAATGTATAGATTATATAGAAAAATGACCATTTTTGGTCAATTTTATATAATCTATACATTTTTGGGATCCATCTTGAAACCATGTTATATCCAAAGCCATGTTATAATGAACAGTGTTAAAATGAGGTTGTGGTATACTTCTTGGTTACTTATTGGAGTATGCATCATGATTAGGGTAAATACTGTAACAATGAGTATTCTGGGCACACATCTTCAATATAGTGTTAGATTAGCAAGCTAGATAGCTATTGAAATTTTGAACTGTCTGGCGACTGCACTAACTAACAAGAGGCCCATGGGCCACTATGCTCACCAGAGCTCAGGTGGGCACTGCCAAATTGCAGCCATGTATTTTAACATGATATCATTTTAATCTGCCAAATGAACCCCCATATCCAAATGAGCATCAATGTGGACTCAGTATATGAAACATTAGGCCTTTTATGAAGTAGAGGGGGTGGGGCATGGACCCAATGGAGCCCTGGTTGGTATCACTAAATGTGTCTTATCACAAAGAACAAGAATATATATGGTTTAGCAGTGGGGATCTGCATGGCTGGAGATATAAGTGGAGGGGTTGGAGCATGCCCTGTCGTTCCCAGGAAAGCCCAAGATTGTTGTCCCTAAATGTGCCTCATCATAAGGACCAAGTATATATATGGTTTAGGGGTGGGAATCTGAACGGTTTCCAAGATATCCTTTCATGAAGTGGAAAGGAGAGGACTGGCCCCTGCGGACACCCCTACAGTAGGTGTGCTAATAATAAGGAACAAGAACATATATGAATATGGGGTGGGGGTTTGAATGGTTTCTGAAATATATGGCCTTTTATGAAGTGGAAGGGCGGGGCACATTGCCTCAGCACAAAGAGACCCCCAAGTTGGTGTGACTGAATGAGTCTTATCATAAGGAACAAGAATATATATGGTTTAGGGGTGGGGATCTGAACTATTTCTGAGATATGTGGCTTTTAATGAAGTCAAGCGGTGGAGCAAGGCCCGGGCATGCCCCGGGGACTCACAAGCTGGTGTCAATGAATGTGCCTTATCATAAGGAAGATGAATATATATGGTTTAGGGGTGGGGCTCTGAACAGTTTCTGAGATATAAGGCCTTTTGTGAAGTGCAGGAGTGGGGCAAGGCCCAGGGAGGCCCCCAGGTTGGTGTCAATGAAAGTGTCTTATTATAAGGTACAAGAATATATATGGTTTAGGGGTGGGGATCTGTAAGGTTTCCGAGATATTGTGATATAATGAAATGGAGGGGGTGGGGCATGGCCCCAGCACATCCCTGGGGACCCCCAGGTTGGTGTCACTGAATGTGTCTCATCATAATGAACAAGAACATATATGGTTTAGGGGTGGGGATCTGAACAGTTTCTGAGATATATGCCCTTTTGTGAAGTGAAGGGGTGGGGCATTGCTCCGGCGCACCCCCGAAGACCCCCAATTTGGGGTAAATGAATGCGTCTTATCATAAGGAGCAAGAATATATATGGTTTAGGGGTGGGGATCTGTAAGGTTTCCGAGATATTGGGCCTTTTATGAAATGGAGGGGCGGGACATGGCCCCGGCGCATCCCAGGGGACCCCCAGTTTGATGTCACTGAATGCATCTTATCATAAGGAACAAGAGTATATAGGGTTCAGGGGTGGGGATCTGAATGGTTTCCGAGATATTGGGCCTTTTATGAAGTGGAGGGGGTGGGGCATGGCCTCGGCACATCCCGGAGGACCTCCAGGTTGGTGTCACTGAATGCGTCTTATCAATAGGAACAAGAATATATATGGTTTAGGGGTGGGGATCTGTAAGGTTTCTGAGATATAAGTCATTTTATGAAGTACTGGGGGCGGGGCATGGCCCCGGCACAACCTACTGGACCCCCAGGTTGACATAAAAGCATATGGCTGAGAGAAGTTTACTAAAGGAACATTTCTATGAAAGTTTTGTCAAAATATCTGCAAAGGCTTTGTAGTTAATGCAATTTTTCAATTTTCCCCATTATAAGTCTATGGAAAATCTAAGTTGCCATAGCAACCAAACTAAAGAGCCGAATTTCATAAAAAACACAAAACCTGTAAAGGCAAATATGGTGAATATTTCCATAAACTTTCAGCCTCATAGAGCATACGGTTTCTGAGGAGATGATTTTTTAAGTATTTTTTTTTCTATTTTTTCATTTTGGTTTCCATGGCAACCAATACAAATGAGCGGTAGGCCTAAAATCATATGGCAGATAGTAGATTGCCTAAGGAATATTTCTATGAAAGTTTTGTCAAAATATCTGCAGTGGCTTGGCAGTAAATGCCATTTTTCAATTTTCCCCATTATAAGTCTATGGGAGCTCTAAGTTGCTATAGCAACCAAACTAATGGGCCAATTTTCATAAAAAACACAAACTTTCAATCCCCCAGCCCAAGGATGCTACAGATAAAATTTGGGCTGAATCGGTCCAGTGGCTTCAGAGAAGATGTTTGAAAGTGTTGACGTCAGACGATGACGACGACGACGGACAACTGCCTATCCTATAAGCTCCCCCGGAGCCTTCGGCTCTGGTGAGCTAAAAACTGGAATTATTTGCTGAAAGAAAGTAACGTTTGCATTTACAAAAGCTATTCACATTTTCCAGCAAAAATAGTAGCATGTTTGCCATATTAAATAATGGCACTTTAACGATACATTAACTAACACATCATTAGCTTTTAACAACAGAGCCCTGATATCTAAAACAAATATTATGTACCTGTGCAAAATACTGCTATCACTCACCCATGGCTGTAGAAATGACATTTTGGGGTTATCTGACCCATTTAATTCATAGAGGATCTTACATGAGTGGTCATTCAATTTGAAATTTATGAAACCAACCTTCGGCGAGTTGCATAGATTCCAAAGGTTAACGCTTTCATAGAACATATTCAACGTCACTACAGCTGGTGTTATATGAATGTGTGGCAGCCGTAAAAAGTCTCCCTGATCTTCATCATAGTGTAGTTTATATTTTCTTTTCCTTCGGATGAAATGAATCCACTGCAAAATTTTGAAAATAGCTGAGGGTCACTGATGAGGCCTACTTGGCTGAAATCATCAGGTCTCTCACTGCTGAAAAGCTGTAAAATAAATAAAAAAAAAAAACATAATTATATAAAATATAAAGAGGTAGCATACCTTTCTTCCTCTCTCATTATCTGGCAAATATCCAATCCTGGGAAACCCCCTAGTGGTATATCTTTGGCCTGGGTGGGGATGTTCCTCACCCTGGGTTCCACCATGAATGTGATACAGTATCTGTATTGTGTTGCAGTCCTCATATCCAGCAAGACTGTGATTTAATATCAGATATTCCATCTCTCCCCGGGGACAATTTCCCATCTTCTCTCCATATATTGTTTTGCATGTTGGACATTGCAGACTGCCATCCTGAAACAGCAGATCAACACTATATATTTAAATGTGACAACCAATTTGATTGGATAATATTCAAAACTCTAACATGCTTGCAAATGCAACACACCATTTTATTGGACAACCTGCAAATTTCAAATAGCTTGCAAACAAAGCTCCATATAAGAAGGAGTAACAAGGAAAATTAAGGAATAAATAGTGTTTATTACTCAGCCTATTCTAAATATGGGATTTATAAACCAAGGCATGTTGAATATCCGATAAACAAGTGGGCTTGCGCACAAGTTTCTTTATCAGATGTTCAACCTACGGATGTTTATAAATCCCATATTTTAAATCGGGTGAGTCAATAAACTGTATATTACATATATTTTGTTAGAGCTACTGGATCATCGTGCATCTAATTCTCAGTACAGTTCACTATATACATACAGTCCATGCTAACGGTAGCGGGCGTAGTGACACATAAGCTGACGGAAACAAAAACTGAAAAGATGCCATCTTGAAAACGCTTTTTATTAATTGTACTGAATGAAATAGAAGGACTAAAATCTTTTAAGTGACAAAACAATTAAAAATGCAAGAGAAACCAAACTTATGCCTCATTCAGTGGTTATTCTGACACACCTGCAAATGAAACACACCATTTTACTGGATAACATTCAGAATTCTACTGCGTTGCAAACGTAACACACCATTTTTGGATAACATTCAGAATTCTAATGCGTTGCAAATGTAACACACCATTTTCGGATAACATTCAGAATTCTAATGCATTGCAAATGTAACACACCATTTTCGGATAACATTCAGAATTCTAATGCATTGCAAATGCAACACACCATTTAACTAGATAACATTCAGAATTCTAATGCATTGCAAATGTAACACACCATTTTCGGATAACATTCAGAATTCTAATGCATTGCAAATGTAACACACCATTTTCGGATAACATTCAGAATTCTAATGCATTGCAAATGTAACACACCATTTTCGGATAACATTCAGAATTCTAATGCATTGCAAATGCAACACACCATTTAACTAGATAACATTCAGAATTCTAATGCATTGCAAATGTAACACACCATTTTCGGATAACATTCAGAATTCTAATGCACTGCAAATGTAACACACCATGTTTGGATAACATTCAAAATTCAAATACTCTCTCGTAACACACCATCTTCTTGGACAAAATTCAGACTTCTTATGCACTTAAAAATGTAACACACCATTTTATTGGATCACACTCAGAAACAGAGGTAGTGTAATCAGCTATATACTGTCTAAGGCCTGAGCCCAATATTATAATCTGTAATGCTCACAAACCATAAATATTGAAATACAAATAAAGGAGGCCTTTTTCCTGCTAAGATCATCGTCATCATCAAAGTATTTTTGATTAACGTGCAGGTACAGGGGCCACGTCCACATAAATGGCCCCCTTCCAGGTAGCTGGCTTGCTGCACGCAAGGCAGATCTTACACCAGATCTCCAGGCCTGTCTATCATAAGGTTTGACAGCATAATGAAAAAGAAGAACTAAAATCTTTTTAGTGACAAAACAATTACAAATGCAAGAGTAACCAAACTTATGCCTCATTCAGTGGTTATTCTAACACACCTGCAAATGTAACACACCATTTTACTGGATAACATTCAGAATTCTAATGCGTTGCAAATGTAACCCACCATTTTTGGATAACATTCAAAATTCTAATGAATTGCAAATGCAACACACCATTTTTGGATAACATTCAAAATTCTAATGAATTGCAAATGTAACACACCATTTTCGGATAACATTCAAAATTCGAATGCATTGCAAATGTAACACAACATTTTCGGATAACATTCAAAATTCTAATGCATTGCAAATGCAACACACCATTTAACTGGATAACATTCAGAATTCTAATGCATTTCAAATGTAACACACCATTTTCGGATAACATTCAAAATTCTAATGCATTGCAAATGCAACACACCATTTTTGGATAACATTCAGAATTCTAATGCATTGCAAATGCAACACACCATTTAACTAGATAACATTCAAAATTCTACTGCGTTGCAAATGTAACACACCATTTTCGGATAACATTCAGAATTCTAATGCATTTCAAATGTAACACACCATTTTACTGGATAACATTCAGAATTCTAATGCATTGCAAATGTAACACACCATTTTTGGATAACATTCAGAATTCTAATGCATTGCAAATGCAACACACCATTTAACTAGATAACATTCAGAATTCTAATGCATTGCAAATGTAACACACCATTTATGGATAACATTCAAAATTCAAATACTCTCTCGTAACACACCATCTTCTTGGACAAAATTCAGACTTCTTATGCACTTAAAAATGTAACACACCATTTTATTGGATCACATTCAGATACTGAGGTAGTGTAATCAGCTATATACTGTCTGAGGCCTGGGCCCAACATTATAATCTGTAATGCTCACAAACCATAAATATTGAAATACAAATAAATGAGGCCTTTTTCCTGCTAAGATTATCATCATCATCATCAACAGATTTTTGATTAACGTGCAGGTACAGGGGCAACGTCCACATAAATGGGCCCCCTTCCAGGTAGCTGGCTTGCTGCACGCAAGGCAGATCTTACACCAGATCTTCAGGCCTGTCTATCATGAGGATCGACAGCAGGAAAAATATTATTTGTTCTACTCATAAATTTTAAAATGCCGACAATTGTTGGCATTTTAAGATTAATGAGCAGAAAAAATATACTATCCACATATTTTCTTGCAATTTGGACACTGTAGGGTGCCACCATGTAATAGCTAGTCAACATGAAACACATGTTAGATGCACGTGCAAAATTAATGTAACATGCTATTTTATTGAATAACAGTCAAAATAAGAGGTAGCGCAATCAGTGATGTACACCGAATGTTGTAAGAATTCAAACGCACACATACCCACAAATATTGTTCTCTACCTTTTCAAACTATTGGACTCCCTTCCGCTGATTCAAGAAGGGCAGTTGTCAGTTTCTGGCGAAAGAATGTGTACAGTACTGGCTAACAGCTTATGTATAAGCCTGCCTAGGGAAAGTGTGGATAGGTAAACTGACTGACTCAAAAATGACCTAAAATAGTGTTGACTGGGCCGTTAAACTCCAATACAAACAAAAAAATCAAACTATTGGAAATCAGCCATGTAAAAAATGTCCATTGTTTAAAATATTAGAATTTCTCATACAAAGATACATCAAGACTTCATTTTGTTAGATTTTGTGTGTAGAGAGCTTTATTATTTTAAAGTAGCATGATGCTTTATATGGGGCTTCATCTATGCCTTTACTGGTCAAATTGGTTGAATGGCTGAAATCACATACAGTATGCCGATCATGTTTCCATGTGCATTGATGTCACTTTTCATGGGCAACATTCGGTTTCAATCTGCTGATAGTGCTTCATTTTTTGTGGAAATAACTCAATATAACAGCAAAACAAATGAACAGCATGAGGGGAAAAATACATGTATATCCAGATTTTCTATTCTGGGAGATAAATTGGTTGTATAAACTGGCCAACAATTGTTTGCACATTATATAAATGAGCAGAATAACTATTCTATGCCTGACAATTTGAGCATAAAATAAGCATTTATCATTGATACTTTTGGAATCTTAAGAATTTAAGGGGAATGGGTATACCGTCAGGGGAGGCAATCCCTGCAATTTTGTTTTGCCTCCCATGTCAATAGGGGTCAACTCTTAAAGGCAAGAATTTGCTCCTAAGGAGCAAATTCTTTCCATTAAGAGTAGACCCCTTTTCCGGTGTAACAAGTCCCCAGGGGAAGAAACGGGCCAGCCCAGTTCTTTCCCAGGAAAGAAACTGGCCGGGGGAAGAAACTGACTGTTACACCGGGACCAGAGTTGATAGAAAAGTGAACAGGAAGTTCGGAAAATTCTCCCTTTGAAAAATGGCGGAAAAATCTGCTGGGTGTTCCCATTCCCCTTAAAATTTCATGTTTGACTAAACTGAGCATGAAAACGGACACAAATTATTACTGTACTGAGTTTACTCCACATGCCATTTTTGTCGCACCTGCTTTAGCAGGAAGACATAGGCTTGCAAGTTTCCGTCCGTCCGTCTTTCGGTCAACATTTTACACTAGGTGTCTTGTCATCTCAACTCCTCCTACAGTTTCATACGGATTATTTTGAAACTTTGCATGCGTTTTTGCCATGGTATGAGGATGTGCATGTGATCTGAACTTTATCGTCAGATCATTTTTTGTCACTTTTTCCACATTGTGAACTTAAGTCATTTTTAACCTTCAATTGATATATGATAGGTACCTCTTGTCATCCCAACTCCTCTTGCAGTTTTATACTGATCATTTTGAAACTTTGCATGTGCTTTTTCCATGGTATGAGGATGTTCATGTGGTTTCGACATAATTCTCAGAATATTTTTTTTCACTTTTTGCACATTATGAACTTAGCCATTTTTAAGCTTCATTTGATATACGATAGGTACCTCTTGTCATCGCAACTCCTCCTACAGTTTCATGTGGATTATTTTGAAACTTTGTGTGTGTTTTTGCCATGGTATGAGGATGCCCATGTGGTTTGGATTTTACCTTCAGATAAATTTTTGTCACTTTTCCCACATTGTGAACTTAGTCATTTTTAACCTTCAATTGACATATGATAGGTACCTCTTGTCATCGCAACTCCTCTTGCAGTTTTATACCGATCATTTTGAAACTTTGCGTGTGCTTTTGCCATGGTATGAGGATGCGCATGTGGTTTGGACTTTATCTTCGGATTAATTTTTGTCACTTTTTCAACATTATGAACTTAGTCATTTTTAACCTTCAATTGATATATGATAGGTACCTCTTGTCATCGCAACTCCTCTTGCAGTTTTATACCGATCATTTTGAAACTTTGCATGTGCTTTCGCCATGGTATGAGGTTGTGCATGTGGTTTCGACATAATTCTTAGAATATTATTTTTCACTTTTTGCACATTGTGAACTTAGCCAATTTTAAGCTTCAGTTGATATACAATAGGTACCTCTTGTCATCACAACTCCTCTTACAGTTTTATATTGATCATTTTGAAACTTTGTGTGTGTTTTTGCTATGGTATGAGGATGTGCATGTGGTTTGGACTTTATCCTGGGATCAATTTTTATCACTTTTTCCACATTGTGAACTTAGTCAGTTTTTTAACTTCACATATATAGGCTATGGATTCTTCTCAAAGCCCTATATTCATTTCTTCTGCCTCAGATAAACTTTTATTTTTTTGTGTGGGGCAGGTTGGGAGCAGGTGCGACATCAACTTCACCGCAGTTGAATCTCTGGTTCAATGTTCAAAAGGCAATTAATTCCAAAAGTGGGCAATCCAGAGTTATGGTTAATGCGCTCTGCACATCGTCTTATAGTGCTTTACGTTTGTGTAAAGTTTCATGAAAATACCTCAAACCGTTTTTGAGTTATGGGGCGGACAAGGTTAAAACTGCCATTTTTCAATGTTCAAAGGGCAATAACTCCAAAAGTAGGCAATCCAGAGTTATGGTTCATGCGCTCTGCACATCGCCTCATAGTGTTTTACATTTGTGTGAAGTTTCATGAAAATCTCTCAAACAGTTTTTGAGTTATGATGAATAAATGAATTACAGAAGTACGGAAGTATGGAATTACAGGATTACAGAATCACAGAAGGACAAGGCAAATCCAATATAGCCCCCACTTTTTCAAAGCGGGGCTATAAATATTGGACTGGGGGGCTTAAATTGATTCTACATGGCCACAATTCTCACCCTTGGCTCTGTCATGGTGTAGAACTCTAACCTCTTTATCTCAATAGATAATAACTCTGATCTCACCTTTGGCCCACTATTGAAGAGAGCATCAAGGCATAATTTATGGAACATATGACTGCACTTCTCCAGCTGTAACACAGTTCTGTCATGTGATCCACCGGTTCCCTGTCCAGATGCCTCAATCAACTTCTCATAACATATGCAACAATCCTGGAAACATAACAAGGCTTATCACTCATACTCTGGGAGTCCACAACTTTCAACCCATTTTGTCCCAGAAACCCCCAAAACAGGTAGCTGGCAAACAGTGCAGGCCCAGATCAGACGCCGCAGAATGGGGCGTCTGATCAGGGCCTACACTGTTTGCAAACATTTCAGCCAGTTTCCAAATAGTTTTTGAAGAAAACACAACCTGACACTCCTAAATTTTGAAATGGACTCCTGCTATTTATAAGGTGGAAGATTCCATTTGGTACAAAAAGGGTTTAAAGAAGCACAGGACTGGTGACACTCTTTATTTCAAACTGTCATAAATAAAGCGTCTGCTTAATCCTTAAGATGACAAGAAAAATGCATCTGAAAACGTCTGATTATGTCATCTGCTGCATTTTCTTGCAAACTTTTCCAACACATTTATGCATACAGGCAAACAGTGTGGACCCTGGTCAGACTGGCTCCACATTTTTTGCAACAATGTCTTCTTAAATACGTGTATTAAATATTGAGCAGACAACAAAACAAATCCTTATGATGCCAAGAAAAAAATGCTTCTGAAAATACTGTCTGTTTATGTTGTCTGCAGCATTATTCTTGCAAACTTTTCAAACACATTTATGCATACAGGCAAACAGTGTGGACCCTGATCAGACTGCTCCTGGAGGAGCAGAGCAGTCTGATCTGGGTCATCGCTGTTTGCGATAATGACTTTTAAAGTAACCAGCAGACAATGCCAAAAATTCATCTAAAAATTCTGTCTGTTTATGTCGACTGCTGCACTTTCTTGAAATCTTTTCAAACACATTTTTGCATACAGGCAAACAGTGTGGACCCTGATCAGACTGCTCCTAGAGGAGCAGTCTGATCTGGGTCCGCACTGTTTGCAACAACGACTTTTAAAGTTCCTGCAGACAACAAAAGAGACGACAATTGTTGTGATCAACATCTTGAGTCAACGGGAATGGACACACATGACATTTCCACCCCCCCCCCCCCCCACCCCACACGATTTTTGCAAGGGAGACAACTTTCACAACTTCCTGTCCACTTTCTCATAAATCAATGCCCTCTGAAAAAGAGGCTATGTCACACCTGTTGGTACCAAATCTGATTTCAACATCAGGGTCGATACTATGGCTGACATAAATATTAAAACAAATAGACAGAAATCTGGATTCTTACAATATACCATGGTAAAAGCAGGTCCAACAAAAATACAAACATTTTTATAGGAAAACTTCCATTCCTGGTCAAGTTGTGGAATTATAATTTTAAGGTGACTGGTTTACAACTGCAAGGGAGGCAACACCTTCAAAAACATTTTGGAATCCAGAGGGGCAAATTCGTTACTTTAAGACTAGACCCCTTTTTTCAGAGCGGCTCAGTTTATTAGCAAAAAGAAAGTCTTCTCTTGTAAAATATCCGGAATATATAGAGGGTCTTACACTAGTGGTCATTTCATATGAAATTTATTGAGCCTCTGGCGAGTTTGAAATGACCAGGGTGTAAGATTGTGTTTATCATACACCATAACTTCTTTATAACACTATTTATGGGGTCCAAAGCGGAAATGGTGTTAGTTACCGTATTCGGGCATGTATTACCCGCAGTTTTTTTCCCTCAAATTAAAGGCCCAAGTTCTGGGTGCGGGTAATCCGCCCGAATTATTTTTGGACCATTTTATTTTTACTTTTGTCAGCTGAAAATACGATGCATCTCATGTTATGCTCTATCCTTTTACGATTCCCGACATAAATAACGTTTAATTGGCCACTCAATTTTACTTACACATGAGTAATATAACAATCTCTATTACAAGTAAGCCCGATTTCGTGAGTATTATTCCTAAAACTCTGCTTTTAAACAAAATAAACAAGCAAGTTCAATGCGAACATCAAAGTTTTCCGGCATCCAAACTGCCGCCCACAAATCACCGCTAGTTTTTTTCTGCACGCGATCGGTAAATGACGTCATCGTACCCCAGCAACCCCACACGTGTCTATTGTTTTATCTTAATGGGGCGTATCTGTCTCATAAAAAAATGTTTGGAAACGGTAAAAGTATTCTCGCTAGCAAAACAGCGCTTTCCGTAAGCTCCGTGTCAATACCCAACAACAGAATACAGATGTGTTAACACAAAGAGTTCAACTTTTCTCGCCAAGCGTCTGCTATTTGGCGCCAAAACATAATCATTCACGAGATAGCAGAATAGTCGTAGCAACTCATCTTAGGAGCAATTAAATAATTTTCACACTGATTGCGGATTCAATTTTATGATTGGGGAATAAACGCAAATTAGAGACATAACTTGACCATATTTTCACACCTTATCGACACGCACCGCAGGGTGGCAATTATATGACAGGGATTAACAATAGTGTCATAATTGAACCGCTATAAATCAATAAACAGTGTAAATCCAAATCAGACATCTGCGGCGTCTTTCTGAGGTGTCTGATCTGGGACTGCACTGTTTGCCGATGTCCCAAAAAAGGGCCGCGGGCATATGTGGGTAAAAAAATAAATAACAATGGTGAACAGGTAAAGTTTTTCCAACATTTTAATGCAAAATACATGCTTTCTGGTGATACTCGCACGCACGTGCATTTTCCCGCCTTTTGAAGACGATCGCGCGTTCCGTTGTGTGCTACAAAAACTGGCCAAATTCTTACTTTTTCTCACTTACGCATCCACCAAAATTTCAGCAAATGTTCCATGCGGGTAATGCAACAGTATAACAGTTTTCCCCCAGATTTTGGCAAAAAAAGGGGGTGCGGGTAGTACGTAAATGCGGGTAATACACACCCGAATATGGTATACAACGGTGTCATATCCAAAAACAAGAGGCCCATGGGCCACTATGCTCACCAGAGCTCAGGGGGCACTGCTGACTGGCAGCAAAGTATTTTATTTACCATGGAAGCCCTGCGCCCAAGGATGCTTCAGATAAAATTTGGACCCAATCGGCCTAGTGGCTACAGAGGTCTGATGTCGATTGAATGTGTTGTTGCAGGAAAACAGATGACAACTGACAATTTCCCATCTGTGGCAACCAATAGGCCTAAAATAACATTATTAAAGGAACATTTCTATGTAAGTTTGACAAAATATCTTGAAAGGCATAAATGTCATTTTTCAATTTTCCCCCATTATAAGTCATTGGAAACTCTTAACTTGCCATAGCAAACAAACCAAAGAGCCAAATTTCATAAACCGGAGCTCAGCTGGGCACTGGCCAATGGCAGACATGTATTTTAACATGGTATGATTTTAATCTACCAAATATAAAGTCTCCCAAACAAACCCCATTCCCAAATGAGCACTCATGTGGACTGTATCTGAAATATTAGGTGTTTTATATAATAGAGAGGGTGGGGCATGAACCAAATGGAGCCCTGGTTGCTGTCACTAAATGTGTCTTATAAAAAAAGAACAGAGATATATATGGTTTAGCGGTGGGATATGTATGGCTCCTGAGATGTAAGGCCTTTCAAGCAGTGGAGGGATTCCAGAAAAGCCCAAGATTGTTGCAACCTAATGCTGAACAGTTTCTGAGATATGAGGCCCTTTTATGAAGTGGATGGAAGAGAAATGGCCCCTGCAGACCCCACAAGATGGTGTGACTGAATGTGTCTAATAACAATGAACAAGAATATATGTGATTATGTGGTGGGGATTTGAATAGTTTCTGAGATATATGGCCTATTATGAAGTGGGGAAGTATAATGAATATACATGGTTAAGGGGTGGGGAACTGACCGGTTTCTGAGATATATGGCTTTTAATGAAGTAAAGGGGTGGGACATGGCCCGTGGCACCACAGGGGAGGGGGGGGGACCCATGCTGGTGTCACTGATTGCGTCTTATCATAAGGAACAAGAATATATATGGCTTAGGGGTAGGGCTCTGAACAGGTTCTCAGATATATGGTCTTTTGTGAAGTTGAAGGGTGGAGCATGGCCCGGGCGAGCCCTGGGGGAACCCTATGTTGATGTCACTGAATGTATCTTATCACAAGGAACAAGAATATATATGGTTTAGGGGTGGGGATCGGTAAGGTTTCTGGAATATTTGGCCTTTTATGAAGTGGAGTGGGTGGGGCATGACCCAGGTACATCCCAGGGGACCCTCAGCTTGGTGTCGCTGAGTGGGTCTTATCATAAGGAACAAGAATATATATGGTTTAGGGGTGGAGATCTGAATGGTTTCTGAGATAAATGGCATTTTATGAAGTGGAGGGGGTGGGGCATGTCCCCGGCACATCTGGTGGGACCCCCAGGTTTGTGTCACTTAATGCTTCTTATCATAAGGAACAAGAATACATATGGTTTAGGGGTGGGGATTTGTAAGGTTTTGGAATATTTGGCCTTTTATGAAGTTTTGTTTGTTTGATTTGAGGTTTAATGTCCCCGTCAACACTGTAAAGGTCATTTCGGAGACATTGCTTCCAATTTTTTGGGACTTTTACCCAACATTGAGATGAAATGACATCTCAAGCCCTGCCGCCCAATGAAACCAATAGGGTTTATTAGCATGGACGGTCTGCCTCGCACCACGGTTCCTGGACAGGCTTAGATCCTCTAAGCGGTTTACCAGTACTAGTGTGCGGGCCGGATTCAGCTCTGCGTGGAAGCATCATGCAGCCCATATATTTCTTCAAGCCCCTATGGGCGGGGGCCAACCTTTTATGAAGTGGAGGGGGTTGGGCATGTCCCCGGCACATCCTGGGTGTCCCCCAGGTTGGTGTCACTGAATGCAACTTATCATAAGGAACAAAAATATATTTCGTTTAGGGGTTTGGATCTGTTAGGTTTCTGGAATATTGGGCCTGTTGTGAAATGGAGGGGTGGGGCATGGCCCAGGCACATCCTGAGGGACCCCCAGGTTGGTGTCACTGGGTGCGTCTTATCATAAGAGACAAGAATATATATGGTTTACGGGTGGGGATCTAAATGGTTTCTGAGATAAATGGCATTTTATGAAGTGGAGGGGGTGGGGCATGTCCCCGGCACATCCGGGGGGATCCCCAGGTTGGTGTCACTTAATGCACCTTATCATAAGGAACAAGGAAATATATGGTTTAGTGGTGGGGATCTGTAAGGTTTCTGAGATATAAGGCATTTTATGAAGTACTGGGGGCGGGGCATGGCCCCCGCACAACCTACTGGACCCCCAGGTTGACATAAAAGCATATGGCTGAGAGAAGTTTACTAAAGGAACATTTCTATGAAAGTTTTGTCAAAATATCTTCAAAGGCTTTGTAGTTAATGCCATTTTTCAATTTTCCCCATTGTAAGTCTATGGAAAATCTAAGTTGCCATAGCAACCAAACTAAAGAGCCGAATTTCATAAAAAACACAAAACCTGTAAAGGCAAATATGGTGAATATTTTCATAAACTCTCAGCCTCATAGAGCATACGGTTTCTGAGGAGATGATTTTTTAAGTGTTTTTTTCATTTTGGTTTCCATGGCAACCAATACAAACGAGCAGTAGGCCTAAAATCATATGGCAGATAGCAGATTGCCTAAGGAATATTTCTATGAAAGTTTTGTCAAAATATCTGCAGCAGCTTGCCAGTAAATGCCATTTTTCAATTTTCCCCATTATAAATCTATGGAAACTCTAAGTTGCCATAGCAACCAAACTAATGAGCTGAATTTCATAAAAAACACAAATTTTCGATCCCCCACCCCAAGGATGCTACAGATGAAATTAGGGCCCAATCGGCCTAGCGGCTTCAGAGGAGATGTCGTTTAAAAGTGTTGACCTCACATGAAGACGCAGACGCCGACGGACAACTGCCTATCCTATAAGCTCCTCCGGAGCCTTTGGCTCCGGGTGAGCTAAAAATTGTATGGATTATATAGAAAAAAAGACCATTTATGGTCATTTTTCTATATAATCCATACAATTTTTGGGATCCATCTTGAAACCGTGTTATATGCAAAACCGTGTTATAACAAACCATGTTATAATGAGGTTGTGGTGCACAACAATTTGTAATTTACAACAATTTGTAATTTGATTTGATTGGCTTTTGCTGAAGAAACTGAAGAGAATTTTAATAGAAAACACAGGTTGTTTCAGACAGCATCATGACGTTGCATGCCAGACACCATGTGTTATTACACATGTTGATACAGTCGAACTTCAAAAACTGGAATACTTTGGGACCACGAAAATTTGTTCGAAATAAGGGTAGTTCGAACTACTGAGTTTTATGTAGTTTACGTTTTACTGAGAATCGCCTCACTGAGGCAATTCTAATGAGTACACACAGCATATCTTTTACCAATCAAATCAGGTAAACCTTCCTAAAATACAAATATATGGATATCCGGAGATACTGGAATAATTATCTAGGCACCCAAGAATGAGTTCGAATTAGCCACGGTTGACGAAATATCTGAGTTCGAGTTTTCGAAGTTTCACTGTTTATCATTTTTATGACATGACCTTATCCACTAAATGACAGCGGCACCATATTACCTTGATCTACATGTAAATTACCTTAATATACATGTAATTGAATGAAGACTAAAAATACCTACTTCTGTAGCAGGTGGTGCTCCAACCACTGTAACATAGTTGTGGAGAATGTCATCTGCACAAAATGCTGAAACAGAAAATAAGAAAATGGGAGCCAGCTTAAAAGGGGGTAAAACCCAGAACCATGGAAAATAGTTTAGCACTTCAATTGTATGTTATCACTGAAGAAAGAGTTAAAATGAGTACAGCACTAGCAGCTGGTGGTGACTTTGCTTTGTTTGATTTGAGGTTTAACATCCCTGTCAACATTGTAAAGGTCATTTTGGAGACATTGCTTCCAATTTTGTGGGACTTTTACCCGACATTGAGATAAAATGACATCGCTGCTGGTGGTGAATGTCATCTGCAAATAGGGCTGAAACCACTGACAGAAAATTGGCACCAGCTCAAAAAGGGTAAAAGCTAGAGCCTGAAAAGTAAAATTACACTTCACAGATAACACCGGAACATTCAACAGAAAAACACAGTAATCAATATAGACTCAGATCATTCGTATATACACAATCAAATTGGTAATTTGGAACTCTTGGTATGTAAAAATTCGATGGCTCGAACACTAATAGCTCATTTACAATGGCTGTTTTAAAACTTTTCTCGAGTCCCTAGTAAATTCTTCTCATAGCTCTAAATATCCAAATATTTTGGATAATAGATTTTGTTTGTTTGATTTGAAGTTTAACGTCCCCGTCAACACCGTAAAGGTCATTTTGGAGGCATTGCTTCCAGTTTTGTGGGATTTTTACCCGACATTGAGATGAAATGACATCTCAAGCCCTGCCCCCCAATGAAACCAATAGGGTTTATAGTAAATACATGGTTAGTGTCTTTAATAATAAAATGTAATCGGTGAGCCTTTAGACAATTATTTAGGGGCGAGCTTTAGCGAGCCCTTATAAAATTGTCGCGGCAAACCGATTATATTTTATTATAAAAGACACTAATCATGTATTTCGTTTATACCGCAATTCAAAAATCAAGGGGTTTTGCAATAATTTAGCAAATTTAAGCAAAAAAAGACAGCAGACAGTCTGGCATGTTAAACGACAGTCAGTGCCATGGCGCGCACAGGTAGTATAACGTGACGTCAACGAGTGCAAAGTTTCTGACGTCGCCACGACACAAAGACGTAGGAAACAACATGGACACTCGAATAAAAGTTTCTCAGCGCTTTACATTCTGTAAGAAAATCTGCAAATAAGTAGTTTATATTAGCTTTAGAAATTATTTTCGAGGTTGAGACTCAATTGCACTAGCAGTTATTCCAACGCGCCATTCAAACCAGGAAAGGCCGAGAAGGTAAGAATTTAGCTGAAATTTCTTAAATCGGTTCAAATAAATATTGCAAAGATTTTATCTTGCAGTTTCGTTGTTTTCCCATGTATAAAAGGTTGCATGTTATTGTTTACATTTGTAAATTAGTGACCTGAAAAGTAGGTCCGGTCTATTAACGGTCACTAGACGTATTATAGGTCAGTAGAAGGTATTATAGGTCACTAACAATTATAGCTTGCAGTTATTCGACACCCTTTATTAGGTTACTAGAATGCCTGGTTGCGGTATAAATAAGCATGGATGGGCCGACTTGCATCTCATTGCCTGGGCAAGCTTAGATCCTCTAAGCAGTTTACCAGTACTGGTGTGCGGATCGGTTTCAGCTCTGCGTGGAAGCATCATGCAGCCCATCTATTTTTTTAAGCCCCAATGGGCGGGGGCTATTTTGGATAATAGAGTTTTTCTTGTTTTCTCTTGAAACAGTATGTTGTGGGCACTCATTATGAATGCCTCAATGAAGCAATTCTACCGAGTACACACAATATACTGGTACTTCTATTTCATAGAAGTTTGTTTGTTTGTGTTGAGATTTTACATCCCTGTCAACACTATTTAGGGCATTGTGGAGAAGATGCTTCTGATTTTGCTGGACTTTTACCTGACACTGAGATGACACAAGCCCTACTGCCCGAAGAAATCACACAGGTTTAAAGAACGGTCTGACTCATACCACATTTCCTGGGCAGGCTCAGACCTTCTAAGACGTTTACCAGTTTTCAAGTTGGGTCGGTTCAGCTCTGGGCAGAAGCAATAAGCAGCCAAATCTATTTCTCCAAGACATGTAGAAAATCAGTTAGAATCCAGAGCATTGCATGACATTGTCCTTATATGGCAATTCAAGTCCATACAACAAATGATATACCCCTTTGTTAGACATTGTTTTAGCCCGATATACTGGTATTCAGGGCCACATGTGACCTAGAAATCCTACATAGCATCTGCTTATCACAGCCATTGCCTCTGATTCTGATATGATGTTTCATATCGTGCATGTTACAGGGGTAAACTGACTTACAGGGAACAAGAACATTAGCACTCTCAAGGCTAATTCTGCAGATGACAAATTGTTGAAATATTTCTTATTTTTCCCAGAAAACAGGACTTGACATCTCATGCAAATTGTCTCCCTAGGTGACAATTTGCATGAGATGTCAAATCCTGTTTTCTGGGAAAATCAGAAAAATATTTCAAAATGTCGTCTGCTGCGAAAAAAAAAAAATACCCAGAATGCATAGCTTTAATATTTATGAGCAGGCCAAATAACCAATTTATCTCTCATGCCTAGAACTAGCATTTTTCAGATGAAAAAGTTAAATACTTGTCTGACTGTTAGTCCAAATATAGATTGTGGGTGCCTGTTTGAACTACTAGTACCTACAATCTAATATCATTTTAGAGCAAAAGGAAGGAGTACAAAATACCCCATAAAGCCCACTCTTCTATATATATATCATAAAGTGGGGTTTGGAGAGGTGTTTGTTATTTGTTAACCATTATCCTGCTGAACATGTAAACCCCTAAATTTGCAAACAGTATAGATCCAGATCAGATGAAGAAGCCATCTGATCAGGATCTACACTTTTTGTCATACAGTTTGTGAACTGAACTAATGCATTACGTCAAATAATTTGATTGGTTGATAGTCAGAAATGGGTGTGGCTATAATAATTAAGTCAGCAGGATAGGGTCTGATCAGGATCTATACTGTTTGTCATGCAGTTTATGAATTGAACTAATACATGTCTACATTACATCAAGTAATTTGATTGGATAGTCAGAAATGGGTGTGGCTACATTAATTTATTTTGCCCCCGCCCATCGGGGCTTGAAGAAATACATGGCTGCGTGATGCTTCCACGCAGAGCTGAAACCGACCCGCACACGAGTACTGCTAAACCGCTTAGAGGATCTAAGCCTGCCCAGGCAATGCTGTGTGAGTCTGCCCGTCCATGCTTATAAACCCTATTGGTTTCATTGGCCAGCAGGGCTTGAGATGTCATTACATCTCAATGTCGGGTAAAAGTCCCACAAAATTGGAAGCAATTACAGTGTTGACGGGGACGTTAAACTTTAAATCAAACAAACAGAAAAACATTAATTTATTCAGCAGGATAAGGGTTAACCTTTAGGCATTTTATGCTCAATTCAGTTGAGCATGAAAAAAATCTTCTAAAACCTTGGGGCTACATCCCCATCCTCCTAACAAAAATTATGGTTACCGGTATATCCCCATCCTTACAACAAAAGGGCTATATCCCATCGTCACAATTGAAAAGGTCTTCATTCCAATCCACACAAAAACAGTCTTTAAAGACTTACCATTTTTTCCACCTTTGCCCCCTTTAGGAACGTTATTAGGAATCCTTGCATGTTTGGGGAAAGGGGCTGCTGAAGGCACTGTAGCTGAAGCAGTCTGGAAAGGAGACTGTTGAAAGTTAGGGGTCACCGGACCAGGGACACCCGTGGCTGTACTTGAGGCACCTGAAACAAATCAAAACAATGAAAGCACTGGGCCCAGATGTTCAAAGCATCATTAGCTTAACAAGCAAGTTAGTGGTTAAAATGTTGTGTTCGAGCAAGTACAATATCTAAAATAATGTTATTTTTGCTGAAAAAATGAGAGCATCTTTGCAAAAGATGCTCACATTTTTTCAGCAAAAATATCAGCATTTTTGCCATATTAATGGAAAACAACCACAAAAATTAACTTTCACTTTAGAACAAAGGTTTTGAGGAGACAAACATTTTGGTACAAGCATAGGGGCTTGAATCATGAAAAAAATGAAGGAAAAAAAAAATGAAAAAAAAAAAAAAAAAAAATTTTTTTTTTTTGGGACTATAATTATTAGAGTCAAGGGGGGAAACTTCGGCTCCATTTTTGGGGGGTTACCTCATTTTACCCTGTGTATCTTTTTCGCAAATGCAGTTTTTCACCTGCTTATTACGAAATATACAAGTTAAATATGTCCACTTTGCAACAATAATCCACCTCTGTCTGTCACTTGCAGGAAACATGTTTTTCTCGCATGGATTAACTCAGCAAAGCAAAATTCGGCATAAACGTGTGACAAAAAATTTCAGGTTTTCATCAACCACAAGCGAACTAGTGTTACGGAGGAAACTTTTTTCGCGTTCAACTGATGTCTTTCATTAAAATGAACCTCTCTTGACCAATTTGAATCCAAAATAATGTATTTGCAGCTCTAAATTTAGATTTTACTACTTTTACATCGCTTTATGTAAAAGATCAAGAAAACGATCGTCGCGAAGCTTGGTTTTTCTGCTGATTCCGGGCTACTCTATCGATGAACTAACGACCGGAACAACCGGTGCTATTTAATTTTGATACCATTCGAAGTAGTGACAAATGAGCATTATCGCTTTTTTTCTTTCATTTTTCAACTAAACACCAAGAGGGGACACAGACGATGTATACTGCATATGCTCCAGTTTTGAAGGCTGAAAGAGTACATAGTCACCATGTAATAACGGTAGGGTTCTTTAACCTGCACAGGGGATGGTTCTCCCTGCACAGGGGGTCTCCAGTTAACGTCCAGATTCGAAGGACGATGCACTTTATGCTATTCATACCGGCAAAATTTATGATGCCAATGGAACGTGCTCTGACGCCGAAATTTTGCCACCGCTGCTGGGGATCGAACGTGGGACCTTTAGCATCTGAGGCACTGAGCTAGGTGGGTGGCTAAATTTAGGAAGGCAGGGATTAGCCGTAGTTATCTCCTTACCGGACTAAGAAAAAGTGAAATGCATTTTTTATTGAAATCGTGGACGTTTTGTGTTATTTTCAAAACAGTTTCACTCATGCTTGTGTAGACAGAAAAAAAAAACAGCCAGCTTGTTAAAAATGCCACCAATTCGGCCAAATCCATTGATGTAGGGACTTGGGTAAAAAAAAAAACACTGCTCAATTCTTCTGTTCAGCAAGTTTGTATTAATCCGAATAGGCACCACAACTCACCACAACACGGCAAACAAAAAAGGTCAGAATAAGCTAGAGCATATCAACCTTGATTTTTATTTGGGGGGGGGGGATTATTTTACGGTCCTTTCATGTTGATTTCACTTATATCGAGCCGATTGCTAATCACATGTGGTCGAAGACCGTAGTATCCGGTAAAAAAAAAAAAAAAAACTAGAAATGTGTCCAGACGACACAGATGCCCCCGCCAAGGGCTCCGCCTCACCCCGAAAATCCATGTTGCAACAAAATTTTATAAGTGTGTGACCTTGTCATCAGAAACATCTGTGAGAAGTTATATTAAAATTGGTGAAAAAATGTAAGCGCTAGTGCAATGACAAAGTTTTTCTAAAAATAGCCACAGTGACCTTGACCTTCAAAGTCGAACTCACTCGAGGTATTGTCATAAGGAACATTTGTGTGAAGTTATATTGAAATCAGTGAAGAAATGTAGTCACTAGAGCGATGACAAAGTTTTTCTAAAAGTAGCCACAGCGACCTTGACCTTGAGAGTCGAAATAGCTCGAGATATTGTCATAAGGAACATTTGTGTGAAGTTATATTGAAATCGGTGAAGAAATGTAAGCGCTAGAGCAATGACAAAGTTTTTCTAAAAATAGCCACAGTGACCTTGACCTTGAAAGTGGCACTTGCTAGAAATATTGGCATAAGGAACATCTGTGTGCAGTAATATTGAAATTGATGAAAAAATGTAAGCACTAGAGCAATGACAAAGTTTTTCTAAAAATAGCCACAGTGACCTTGACCTTGAAAGTCGAACTCGTTCAAGGTATTGTCATAAGGAACATTTGTGTGAAGTTATTTTGAAACCAGTGAAAAAATGCAGGCGCAGGACGATGACAAAGTTTTTTCTAAAAATAGCCACAGTGACATTGTAAGTCAAACTTGTTCGAGGTATTGTCATAAGGAACATTTGTGTGAAGTTATATTGAAATCAGTGAAGAAATATAGACGTTAGAGCTATGTTGTGCGAGGGGATAATTATAATTTTTTAAGTCTGTGACCTTGACCTTGAGCTCATGGGCATGGGTGGGGGTATCGCTGAATAAAATGGACAGGTATCTAGCATCATACCAAATATCAACTCAATCCATCGCACAATTTGGAAAATATCAACTCTTAAAATATCTAATTAAAAATTTCTAAGTCTGTGACCTTGACCTTGAAGCCATTGGCATGAGTGGGGGTATTGCCAAATAAACATTTGGACCTGTATCTATCATCATAGCATACATAAGCCAAATCCATAATATAGTTTGGAAAATTTGAGATTTTTAAAATCTTTCACTAAAATTGTCTAAGTCTGTGACCTTGACCTTGAGGTCATAGGCATGGGTGGGGGTATTGCTGAATAAAACATTGTACCTATATCTATCATCATATGAACCAAAGCCATCATAAAAGTTCAGGTTCTACCAGGTACAAATACCTTAACTGGAGTCTTTAACATGGGAAATTTCTAAGTCCATGACCTTGACCTTGAGGCCATGGGCATGGGTGGGGGTATCGCTGAATAAAACTTTGGACCTATATCTATATTCATACCAAATATGAACCAATTCCATCTAAAGGTTTGGAAAATATGAGTTCTAAAATGTTCAAGTCTACCTGTTACAAAAACCTTAACCTGAGTCTTTAACATTGAAAATTTCTAAGTCTGTGACCTTCACCTTGAGGTCACAGGCATGGGTGGGGGTATTGCTTAATGAAACTTTGGACCTATATCTATCATCATACCAAAGATGAACCAGTTCCATCAAATGGTTAGGAAAATATGAGTTGTAAAAGTTCAGGCTCTACCTGTTACAAAAACTTTAACCTGAGGTTACAGGATCACGTACGTACGTACGTACGTACGTACACACACACGTACAGACGGACTTACACATGTACGCAGGTACGGAAAACCGAAAAACTATATGCCCCCGGCATCATATGATGCGGGGGCATAAAAAAACACCAGGCCTTCTGATGCAGAACTCTTGAATGCCTTAAAATAGATGACTTTTATGAAAGGTTTGATTGTGAAGTGCTTAGATCTGTTGAAAAAGTACTTGTATTAGCCTAGAGTGTATTGGAAAGTAAGTGAGAAATGGGGCCTTTTCAACATATAGGACATTTAATTTTGGTGGTGTTGAGTAAAGCGGCATTCCAATCTTTGTGTTTCTCGACCAGGCTATTAAAAGGTTATAAAACGTTTTTCATGCTCAATTCAGTCGAGCGTTAAATTTGTAATGCTAGGTATATTTTAATACTAACAGTTAATAAATTTTCCTGCTTAGATTTGTTTGTTTGATTTGAGGTTTAACGTCCCCGTCAACACTGTAAAGGTCATTTTGGAGACGTTGCTTCCAATTTTGTGAGACTTTTACCCGACCTCAAGATGAAATGACATCTCAAGCCCTGCCGCCCAATGAACCAACAGGGTTAATTAACATGGACGGGCCGACTCGCTGCGCTTTGCCTGGGCAGGCTTAGATGCTCTAAACGGATTACCAGTACTCGTGCACGGGTCAGTTTCAGCTCTATGTGGAAGCATCATTTCTTCATGCCCCGATGGGCGGGGCCGTTTCCTGCTTAGATAAGAACAGAATAATAGAATGTATGATGGGATTGAGGCCAAAACAAGGAATTTTCAAGCAAGTTTTCAGTTTAGTTAAGTATCATGTAGGGTTTTGTCGAGCATGAGACTTTAATTCACTGAAAACGAGCCCAAAGCCACGACCGCAATATTAATTATTTTTCTCACCCAAACACTTTAAGGAATTTATTTGTTTGATAAGATGTTTAAAGTGCCCATCAACAGGTCATTTTGGAGACGTTGAATCCATTTTGTGGGGTTTTTACTCGACAATGAGATAAAATGACATCTCAGGCCCTGTCGCCCAATGAAACCAATAGGGTAAATAAGCATGAAGGGTGTGCCTCGCACCGCTTTGTCCGGACAGGCATAGATTCTCTGAGCGGTTTAGCAGTACTCGCGTGCGGTCGGTTTCAGCCCTGCTTGGAAGCGTCACGCAGCCTACATATTTCTTTAAGCCCGGATGGGCAGGTCCGAAAACTTTAAAGAATGCGTTGTGAACTGCACAAATATACAGAAGTTAATAAGCAATAAAGCACATTCACACCAATATAACACAACAAAATGTCAGTATTTTAATATTCATACCTCCTGAAGAATATCGTTATCATTTTTCCAGTGAGCCGCTAAAGTTTGTGTCTTAAGCATCCGTTTACATGTAAAGTGCTACGCATGAAATAAAAACCATTGCATGTACATTTCATGACCTGCTTTCTTTGACACTTGACATGTGTCCATTTCATTAAAAGTTAATAAGGACATGTCATTCTGCCCGTTAAAAATGTACATTTAATGGGAAACTAAGAAGCTGCTCCCCTTATTGCATGGATAACAAAACATGCTACAGAAAACGGGTTTGAAAACAAAATTACCTCCGGCTCAATGTGGGTGTTTTGCAATGATTGACATAATGAGATAGCTAATAAACCCTAGAGTGAGGCAGAGTATGAGGCAAAGAAAACAAACACTTAAGGAATGAAAATTATTTTTCTGCTGTTCATGATAGTACGAACGCGGTGGGTTGTGTGCAAAGTAAGTGAACCCCGAAGGGGTTCATGTAAACTTTGTTAGCGACTCGCTGTCGTTCATACTTTCATGAAAAGCAGAAAAATTAAGTTTATTGCTTTATAATTACATTCTTTGCCCCTCATCACTGGGTGAAAAATAATGCTTGTAGGGCAAACATTTTTAAACTGAAAAACATTTACACGCCATTTTACTACAAAGAGAGGAACAGCGTTGACCTCACCAAAGCCCGTCGAGAATCATGGTTTAGAATAACGTCACTTGATGTCACTGAAAACCATGTGACTTGATGCGTTCACGGAAGTATGAACTACAATGTTTTCTATGTGTTTCACATTACATTTTTTTTTAATTATGAGCCGGATAAATTTCATACCCTATCAGTTGAGCATGAAAAAAAGTTTTATAATCCTTGGGCCAGGTTGGTGCAGTTTAGGTCTGTACACCGTTCTTTCTACCTCTGGAATGGACAGTACACAATATTTCCATACCCCTCTACTTAATCTTAAGACCTCCACAAATTTAATCCAAATATCTGAGAGAGAGAGAGAGAAAGAGAGAGAGAGAGAACAGCAAACATTAGACAAAATACATGTTGAAACGCTTTTTCCTTGGTTTCCACTTATCACAAAGAAAAAAAAAGAAGGGAAATTCCTACAGGCCTATTGGCACCAAAACAGCCATTGTTATTTAGGTAACAATATTAGAACACACGCTTAAAGTCGTCAGTCATTCCGACCACTATGAATTCAAATTTGTAAAACATTTTCAAGTTATTTCTATATATCCGTATCTCTTTTAACTAAAATTCTGAACCGTTTGGCTTAACACTGCTGCATTTTTATTTATTTATTATTTTTTTTTGCTTAGCTAACCTTCGCCGTGTACTGGAAACGAGCGTTTAAACATAAGGTGACGACGTCATGTACACAGCGGCCCCCGCCCGTAGGGGCTTGAAGAAAGATATGGGCTGCATGATGCTTCCACGCAGAGCTGAATCTGGCCCCCCACTAGTACTGGTAAACCGCTTAGAGGATCTAAGCCTGTCCAGGAACCACAGTGCGAGGCGGACCGTCCATGCTAATAAACCCTATTGGTTTCATTGGGCGACAGGGCTTGAGATGTCATTTCATCTCAATGTCGGGTAAAAGTCCCACAAAATTGGAAGCAACGTCTCCAAAATGACCTTTACAGTGTTGACTGGGACGTTAAACCTCAAATCAAACAAACAAACAAACGTCATGTACACACTTTCTTTAGCACTCTGCCAAAAACACATAGATTTTATACGATACCCGTTGTGCGAGAAACTGACAACATTTCCCTTCAATACGGAGCTCTCTAACAATCTCCTCTATAACGTGGGTTGTGCCCGTCCCAGCCTGGACATAAACAAGGCAGTTGGGCCTTGTTTTTTTATCAGATCAAAGGCCGTTTTCTGCTTTTTAGTAAACATTTTATTTCCTTTTCTGCGCATGTGTCAAAAAAGTTACAGCGGCTGATTAGAAGTTGACCGCAAAGCGATACAATACAAAATGCCCAGAGCACAGCCCATTATACGTAGAAACACCATCCAGTTATCTTATCTGCGTAATGTGTATAGGTAGCTTAACACTTAATATTGCTGAGCCGGGGAACCAGCACTTTGGGACAGAAGATTTGATAGAGGATCAAATACCAGCTGTGCATTTCATTGGTTATATAGGCTGGATTTATTTCATTTTAAGAAAAGGGTACTTATAGCAAAACAAAATAATAGATGCTTTGCAATTATATCTGCAAGCCCAAAAATATTGCTGCCACATTTTCATGGTCACCCCTTTGAGAAAAAATTGCCCTGTTATTCACTGCGGCGCTACACATCAACAATATGGCGGACAATAGCTCAAAAAAGAGACGGGCTACATGTGGATTTTTCTTTTGGGATTTATTCAGCTGGAGTTGCTCTACAAACCACCAAGGTTTGAAATATTTTGCATGTACAGTTTTTGTTGGAGATGGAAAAATGTTACTTTTGTCGTCTATGGAAAATATTTAGTGGTAAGCTCCCTATACATAGTCCTTGCAGAATATGTTACATTGAAAAAATAAATCAAAGGAGAAATCAAGGCTATCACACACATTTTAACAGTAACAACTCCACTGCCGGACGTAGTTTCCGAAGTTCCGGATTATATCTGTCCTGCACGTCCGGCTTTTTAAACACGATTATGGCAAGCGCCCGGGTTTCTGTACCGATCATTGACAGAAAACTGCGGAAAGTGAAGCAAAAGTTGCAAAATCTATATTTAGAGCTGCGAGTACATCTTTTTGGATTCAAATTGGCAAAGTGAGCTAAAGTTAAATGAAAGACAACGGGTGAAAGTGAAAAAAGTTCCCCCCGTATCACTAGTTTGGTTGTGATTGATGAAAACCTGAAAATTTTGTCACATGTTTATGCCGAATTTTGCTTTGCTGAGTTAATTCATGCGAGAAAAACATGTTTCCTGCAAGTGGCAGACAGAGGCGGATTATTTTTGCAAAGTGGACTTATTTAACTTGTATAATTCATAATAAGCAGGTAAAAAACTGCATTTGCGAAAAAGATACACTGGGTAAAATGAGGTAACCCCCCCCCCCAAATTGAGTCGAAGTTTCCCCCCTTGTCTCTATTATAGGACCATTAAAAAAAAAAAAATTTTTTTTTTTTTTTTTTTTTCAATTTTTTCATGATTCATGCCCCTATGGTACAAGTTTTATGAAAATTGACTGAGTGGTTAAGAAGTTATGATTTTTTTAACATTTCACAAATTCTGGTTTTGATAGTCCAGAACGAGGCTGTGAGTAAATGACGTCATAAACCTCACAATTGGAAAACTTTGAATTACAGGGATTCTCGATTCTCGTGCAATAAAACAGCAATAAATAGTTCAGTATGCATTCCATTTATTCAATGCTATGATAATTTACTGTTTTTAAGTACAAAATCTGAAAAGTATGCTGTAAATTATTATTTTTCTATTTTGGTCACGTGACTAGATTAACAAAATGGCGGCCCTCATAGACAGCAATTGTAAAATGTTCAAAAGGTCATAATTTCAAAACTGCTCAACTGATTTTCATAATATTTGTACCAAACTGTTCGCCTCATCAAAGGCAATATTTTGAAGTGACAGTTAATTTTTGTGGGTGTTTTCCTTTAAATGATCAATGTTTTAACGATTCGTTAACTAACAACATTATAAATTTTGAACAACTGGCCCCAGGTGGGTTAATGCTTATCTTGCTGTTCATGACAACCCTTATCTTTGCAAACAGTGTAGATCCAGATCAGATGGCTTCTGAAGAAGCCATCTGATCAGGATCTACACTGTTTGGCATTCAGTTTATGTATTTGTAGCAATAAATTACATCAAGTAATTTGATTGGTTGATAGACAGAAATGGGTGTGGCTTAAATGAATATTCAGCAAGATAAGGGTTAATCGTCTCTGTAGGCTGGAAAAGTGGTTCTGAACAGGGACTTAGACTGTCTCGCTTAACCCATAATTTCATGTACTGTAAGCTAACAGTGTAGACCCTGATCAGATGCCATGTTCTGTGGCCTCTGATCTGGGTCTACAGTGTTTGCCAAACCCAGCACATGATTCCAGTCCAGATTCTATAGATAACCATCTTATGCAACACTAACATAAAGTTTATCATGTTAACAAGTCCATGATATATGCACCCTGAAAACCCCCAAAATTATCATACAGAGAAAAGTGGGTTCACCATTATGGTGCTGACCTTTTTTGTCGTCTGCCGGTTACTTAAAATATCATTTTTGCAAACAGTTTGGACCCACATGTTTGCACCCACATCAGAATGTTTGGATCTGGGTCCACACTGTATGCCTGTATGAAAAAATATTTCCAAAAAGACAACATAAGCAGACAACATTTTCAGATGTAGTTTTTCTCGGCATCTTAAGGGTTAACAATGGATTATTTGTGTTTTTTTTTTTTTTTTTTTGGTTTGAAGTTTAATAGCCCTGTCAACACTACAGATGCAATGGGTTTCATTGGGTGGCAGGGCTTGAGATGTCATTTCATCTCAATGTCGGGTAAAAGTCCCACAAAATTGGAAGCAACGTCTCCAAAATGACCTTTACAGTGTTGATGGGGACGTTAAACCTCAAATCAAACAAAAATAGATGCAATGCAGAACCAGTCAGTTTACTTATCCACAATTCTTAGGCAGGCTTATACGAAAGTGGTTCGTCAGTACAGTGCACATTCTTTCACCAGAAGCTGACACTGCCCCTCTTGACTCAGCAAAGGGAGATAATGGCCATAGAAAAGATTTCATGATTAATCACCACGAAAGAATTTGCTGATCCGGTAGGTATCGAGCCTGTGACCTAATCACCAGTCAAACATGCAGCCGACTTGAGCTACTGATGCCTGCTATTACGATGGAATTGGTAAATGTTAACCCATTTAGTAACAGAAACCCCAAAACGGGTACCCTGGCAAACAGTGCAGGCCCAGATCAGATGCCGCAGAATGCAGTGTCTGATCAGGGCCTACAATGTTTGCAAAAAGTTCAGCCAATCAATTTTGAAGAAAATACAACCTGACACCCCTAAATTTTGAAATGGACTCATGCTATATATAAGGAGGAAGATTCCATTTGGTACAAAGAGGGTTAATGCATTGAAACAAACATGAATTATGGCTATTCCTGCACAACTTACAATTCCATACGTATTTTTGTTGAAAATATCCAAAAAATCACCATGAATTTGTAAAGAATGCCTGGGAAATCATCAAAATCATCATGGCCATGTATTCACAAGGTCATACACAATGTCAATTCTACAAAATATCAAACTTTAGGTTGATGTCAATAAAATTTTGTTGAAAATGTTAATTCTGGGGTGGCAGCCCTTTGCAGGATAATGTCATATAAAAAAAAGCATGCCATGAAAAACTGTACCTGAAAATGGTCATCTGCTGAATCTTCTTGCAAACTTTTCAAACATAATTTTGCATACAGGCAAACAGTGTGGACTTTGATCAGACAGTCTAATCTGGGACACACTGTTTGGAATAAAAGCACCGCAGACACTGCATAATACCCCGCCACTGCTAAGCAATGTAACTTATTTGAAAATATATCAAGGCTAAATAACTAGAAAGGGGATAGCAGAGATATGATCCGCAAGTGTAATGTCTTAATGTGAGTGGATGAAGTTGTTAGAAGATGTAGGAAGCATATGTAAAAATCCATTTTTCAGACATTTGATGGGAAGGCAACTCAATAAGTTGACATTATTAGAAAATTATGGAGGCAAGTATTTACCTTAAATGGCTGTGGAACATGTATCTTTATGTGGTACATGTAAGAATTTCATGTTTTTTGATGTACTGCCTGTCTGACTATATTCTTTCGTGAAGACTGATCATGAAGTAATTTCTACGGTCATTGTGCTCCTTCCGCTGATTCAAGAAGGGCAGGCATGAAGTATGTGCACTAAGTACTGGTTAACCACTTAGAAGGGCCTTTATTTTAGGCATCTATTTGGTTAGGCTTTTACTGCACATTCCAAGGGTGAGGTTGATTAGGCTTCAATCAAAAGGATTAAGCATAAATGGCAACCAATCATAAATTAAGATGTTTGTGGGTGATCTTTTGGCATTCTCACAGGGACAAAATCCACAAATTAATTCTAGCATGGGTAGATGTACTATCTCACCTTTTTCACTATTAGATAGCAGCCCAGATAATCATGTGATCAGAGTAGTAAACTGGCAAGGTCCCAACTTGCACAGGTATGTCCTCTGGGATATTGGTGAAAATCAGATCAATGACTGAGCCTGTGTCACACGTTGGTGAAGTAATCAACTGACGATATCCAAGACATGTCATTTGTTGAGAAAACTGTTTGGCACCAGGAGATTTACTGTTCATGTCTATGTTGAAATCCCCCATTATAACAGTAAACACATTCAAAAGTTTCAAATATTGACTGGAAATAAAACACAGATGGCTGGATGGATTTCCATTAAGTATGCACTGACCAACAGACACAAGTTCCGTTTTGTATGCACTGACCAACAGACACAAATTCCATTTTTCAGACTTATCAAGGGCAGGGACAGCCAGAGTCATGTACCTATGCCACAATATGTAATATTTAGTCTGCTGTACATCTATGAAATTTCAGCAAGATATTGCAAATAATAAAGGAACTAGAGTCTAAAATCGATTTTTAATACATCAAGGGCAAATAACTAAAGAACTGGAACAGCCAGAGAAGTGGTCCTTGGCCACAATATGTACCCTTTACTCCTCTATATGGTCCTTGGTCACAATATGTACCCTTTAGTCCTCTATATATCTGTAAAGTTTAATCCAAATATTTCATACAGTAAGGGAACTAGAGACCAAAAACTATTTTTCAGATACTGAGACAGATGGACAGACATACAAATGGATGGACAGACAGACAGCAGAGGGTGTAGAAGTTTTATCCATATATTTCAAATAATAAATGAACTATAGGCCAAAATCTCTTTTTTATATATTTCAAGGGCAGATAACTCAATTGCTGGGAAAGCCAGAGTCATGTTCTTTTGCCACAGTATGTAACATTTAATCTACTACATATCTCTGAAGTTTCAGCAAGATATTGTAAATAATAAAGGAACTACAGTCTAAAATGCATTTTAAATACTTCAAGGGCAGATAACTCAAGAACTGGTATAGCCAGAGTAGCGGTCCTTGGCCACGATATGAACCATTAAGTCCTCTATATATCTGTGAAGTTTCATCGAGATCTTCCATATAGTCAGGGAACTAGAGGCCAAAAACCATTTTTCAGATATTTCAAACGCAGATAACATGATCGCTGGGAAAGCCAGAGTCATGTTCCTTTGCCACAGTATATAACAATTCATCTACTACATATCTATGAAGTTTCAGCAAGATATTGTAAATGATAAATGAACTACAGTCTAAAATGCATTTTTTAAATACGTCAAGGGCAGATAACTCAAGAACTGGAACAGCCGGGTAGCAGTCCTTGGCCACAATATGAACCGTTTAGTCCTCTATATATCTGTGAAGCTTCATCCAGATATTCCATATAGTAAGGGAATAAGAGGCCAAAAACCATTTTTCAGATACTGAAAAGGGCAATAACTCTGCTAAAAATTAACGGATTTTGCCCATTAATAATCCCAAACCACTCATCCCCGATACCAATATGTATGCAAAATTTGAACAAAATCCGTGAAAAAATTCTCAAGTTATCGATCGGAAACGAAGTGCGGACGGACGGACGGAGGGACGGACACCGGAGGGTATAACATAATACCCAGCCACTATCGTGTGGCGGGCTATAAAAATGACATTAAAAGTAACCAGCAGATGACAAAGCAGACAACAATTTTGTGATTGGCATGTTATGGCAGGGATATAAATGTATTGCCCTGCACAAGATCAATGTCCCACAGAAAACCAATATTCTAAATTTTTTCCAGCAGTTTCAGTCAATCACAAAAATTGTCATCTGCTTTGATTTCTGCTGGTTACTTTAACCCGTTGTATACTAGTGGTCTCTTCCATTGCTATATGTTGGGCAAGTCCATTTTGTCAAATAAGGGATGGTAGGCCTATTGTTTGGTCTTTTCTATTTTTGATGGAAAATTCTGTTAGCAAACAGTGCAGGCCCTGATCAGATGCCACATTCTGCGGCATCTGATCTGGGCCTGCACTGTTTGCCAGTGTACCCATTTTGGGGTTTTTGGTACTAAATGGGTTAAAAGTCATTGATGCAAACAGTGTCACTGTGGACCCAGGACAGATTGCTCATTTAGGATCAGGGTTCACACTGTTTGCCAGTGTTTGCAAAAATATGCTTGGAAAGTTTGCAAGAAGATGTAGTGTATGACAAAATCAGACAACATTTTCAGATGCAGTTTTTCTTGGCGTCTTCAGGGTAAAACAGATCTAAAACAATGTTAACCCTCTAATGCCCGGTGTATCATATATGATACATGTTTTTTTCAAAAGCTATTACTTGACACTATGTATGCATTTTGACTTACTTTCCTTTGTTTTTATTTATTTAGTTTGGAAATATTAAAAAAGGTTCATATTCTTAGCCTAGCTTTACATTATGTGACATTAATTTTCTTTCCAATATGGCGGCGTCCATGTGTTATAGAGGTCATAACATTAATCCAATACTCTTTGAGATATGATGGTACTTGGCACAATTGTACACAACTTTGAGAAGGTGTGTGATGCTCAAGAACCACAACTCTGGGTGCCGTGGATGATGGTATTCGAGTTATATCCCCTTCCAATATCATAGTTTGACGACATTGTGATTGCCATATCTCCAATACCCTTTGCGGCATATAAATGGTACTCAGTACATTGGTCATAAGGTTGAGCAGGTGTATCAGGCGCAAGAACCACAACTCTTGTTGCCCTTGGTTTTTTAGTTATCTCCGCTGACAATAAAACATTGTGATCACCATGTCTTCAATACCCTTTGTGATATATTGATCATACTTAGCATTATTGTACACAAGGTTGAGAAGGTGTGTCATGCCCAAGCACCAGAACTCTCGATGCCATGGTATTTGAGTTATCTCCCCATACAATATAATAGTATGACTACCTTGTGATCACCATATCGCCAAATACCCTATGAGGCATATCGATGGTATTCAGTACAATTGTACACATGAAATTAAGCAGGGGTAACATGCACAAGTACCACAACTCTTGTTGCCCTGGTTTTTTAGCTATCTCCCCTGACAATATAATCTTGTAATGGCCATAACTCACATACCCTTTGAGATATATTGATGGTACTTGGTACAATTGTACACAAGGTTGAGAAGGCATTGGCTGATTTGAGTCTCTGCTGGATGTCTATGGGCTTTTGTAGGAAATACTTTTCACAGGCACACTTGCATGCTCAGTTTTCGCGATCAGCATTTTATTATTTTTCTTGTTCCCCAGTTACATATTACTGTGTTAAAATTGTTTAAATTAATGTTTGAATTAAACTGTACTAATTGTATTATCCTATACTTTAATTTAGTTCAGGAAAACAAGGTACAGTAAATGTATCATATATCGGTATGATACATGAAAACTTAATGCCCGATGTATATATGATACATGCCATAAAATCGCATCCGGGACATAAATCCCTGAAACGTCTTCGATTTTGTGATTAACTACTTGACAGGACTCACATATTTCAGTTTGAGAATTTTTTCCACACTAGAAAGGGGTTTGGGCACTAGAGGGTTAAATTTCAAAAACATACAAGCTACAACATGCACATTTGATATAAACATCCTTATATGAAAATTATCCCTTAAGATGCCAATCACAACAATATTTGTCTGCTGGTTTCTTTAAAGTCATTGTTGCAAACAGTTTGGTCCTAGATCAGACCTGATCAGGGTCCCTACTGTGTGCCTGTATGCAATATTGTGTTTCAAATATTTGCCAGAAGATATGCAGCAGATGTCATATACAGACAACATTTTCAGATTCAGTTTTTCTTGGCCTCTTAACCTTTAACCTGCTGAATATTCAATTAAGCCACACCCATTTCTGTCTTTCAACCAATCAAATTACTTGATGTAATTTACTGCTACAAATTCATAAACTAAATGCCAAACAGTGTAGATCCAGATCAGATGGCTTCTTCAGAAGCCATCTGATCTGGATCTACACTGTTTGCAAAGATAGGGCTTGTCGCCTACAGCAGGGTAAAGGTTAATGAACATCTGAATCCAAAAATGGTGTCTGTTTATGTCATCTGCTGCATCTTCTTGCAAATTTTTCAAACATATTTTTTGCATACAGACAACAGTGAGGACCCTGATCAGACTGCTCCTCAAGAAGCAGTCTGATCTGGGTCCACACTGTTTGCAAAAACTACATTTAAGTTACCAGCAGACGATGAAGTTGACGACAGTTGTTGTGACTGGCATCTTATAGGTAAGGGTTATGATGATAAATGATATCTCATTACATTGAATAACTGGTTGGGTAGAAGTAGCTTACATCAAACTCCTTTTCTAAACAAGGGCTATACTAAATGGATAGAAATGATTTCCTTAGGGAGCCAATGATCCTAAGTATTGGGAAAGACAGACGTAAATAAACAGTGCAGATCAAGATCAGACTGCTCCTTAAGGCTGATCAGGGTCTACACTGTTTACCATTTAATTTGCATCTTTGGACTCCTTGCCGGCTCGTGAAACAAATTTGTTAAATTTTTTGGAGAATTACAGAAAGTTCTCAAGGTGTCTGAAATTTTAGGACTTTTGCAGTAGTCTGTTAGCTAAGCAGTCTAGTTTGTGTCTCGCATTGTCGCCAACCTAAAAATAGCCATCAGAAGAGACAGCAAATCCCACAACCAAAAACCAATATTGCCTTCAGAAGATTGTTCACAAATAGAAAGTGCACCAGAATTGAAATACACTTGTAAGCCCACAGTATATTTTGTATATGTAATGTTTATTGCGATTAGCTTTACCTAATGATACTAAGGATCACTTCTCAACATAATGAAGATCCAAGATTTCCAATGCACGAAGTACGGATATACTGAATTGTGGTTCTTGCACATGAAATTCCTTTACAACCGTATATATACAATGGTGGCAAGAACCATCAATATACCTTAAAGGTATTAGAGTTATGGCTATCAAAAGATTATACTGACAGGAGAGGTAGCTCAAAAACTAGGGCACTCAGAATTGTGGTTCTTGTGCAGGACACACATGCTTATCCTCATGTACATCTGTACCAAGAACCATACATATGTCTCAAAGGGTATTGGAGATATGGTGATCATAAGGTGGTCATACCATTATATTGGAAGGGGAGATAACTCTAATACCAAAGCACCAAGAGTTGTGGTTCTTGCACATGACATGCCTTCTATACCTTGTATACTACTGTGCCAAGTTCCTTCAATATATCTCAAAGGGTATTGGAGTTATGGCCAACACAGGGTTATATTGTCAGGAAAGATATCTAAAAACACAGAGCACCCAGAGTTGTAATTCTTGCACATGACACACCTGCTTAACTTCATGTGATCTTTACCAAGTACCATCAATATGTCTCTAAGGGTATTGGTGATATGGTGATCACAAGGTGGTCATACCGTTAAATTGGAAGGGGATATAACTCAAATATCATAGTTCTCTGAGTTGTTGTTCTTAGACACGACACACCATCTCAACCTTTTATACAATTGTGCCAACTAAATGTACCATCAATATATCTCAAAGGGTATTGGAGTTATGGCCATCACAAGGTTATATTGTCAGGGGAGATAATTTAAAAACCAGGGCACCCAGAGTTGTGGTACTTACACATGACATGCCTGCTTAACCACATATACAACAGTACCAAGTACCATCAATGTATCTCAAAGTGTATTGGAGATATGGACATCACAAAGTAGTGATTCTGTTTTATTGGAAGGGGAGATAACTCGAAAACCATGGCACCCAGAGTTGTGGTTCTTGTGCATGACATGCTGTCTCACCCTGGCGAACAACAATGTCAAGTACCATCAATATATCTCAAAGGCTATTGGAGTTACGGCCATCACATCAGCCTTGTGAACAATTGTGCCAGGTACCATCAATTTGTCTCAAAGGCTAAAAACTATGGCACCAATGTTGCGTCTACAGATGGACAGACTGTTGGACGGATGGATGGATGGACAGACAGATGCCAGGCTGATCGCTATATCAAATGATAGGGCTCACTTTATGGTGTGTCCATTGACCCTTGCGCATTGGGCAATAGACTGGGCTGCATGGGCTGAAACCAACCAAACTTTTGAGTCCTCAGGTAAGCCGCTTAGGTCTAAGCCTGTTCTAGCAGTTTCTTTGGGCGGTAGGCTTGAGATATCCTTTCATCTTTTTTTTTTTTTTTTTTTTTTGGTTTGGGTTTTACGGCCCTTTCAAGATTTTTTCACTCATATGCCGATCGTTAATCAGAGGTCGGCGAAAACCGGAGTACCCGGAGAAAAACCACCTGACCTTCCGTTGCAGAACTTGGCGTCTCACACGTGGCCCGAGCGAGGCTCGAACCTACGGCGGTGAGAGACCTAATGACTAAGAGTCAGCGCTCTTATTCACTAGGCCACGGAGGCCCGTTTATCCTTTCATCTCAATGTCAGTTAAAAGTCCCATGAAATCAGAAACAATGTCTCCAAAATGACTTAAATAGTGTTGATGGGGAAGTAAAACCTCAACATAATCATTACCCAGCTGAACACAAAAAACCTTACCTTTGCAAACATGCAGTATAGATCCTGATCAGATGCCTTCTGATCAGTAACTATAGTGTTAGTCATTAACAAATTTGACTGAATACATTATATCAAGTAATTTGATTGGCTGATAGTCGGAAATGGGAGTGGTCAACCAATCTTTTCAGCAGGACAAAGGTTAAAGAACATACCTGGATTGGACGGCCTAATTCTACTTCTACTAGATCTTGACAAGAATTGAGACGGGTTGAAACTCCTAAAAAGAAAAGGAAGTGCAAATTAAATACCTAGGTCAAAGGCCAAGGTCAAAGTTCAAAATTTTTTGTATGAGTGGGAAGCCCTTGTCACAAGGAACAGACATGCCAAATAAGAAGGCTCTTTCTGAATTGGTTCAAACGTTATGACCAATGTTATAATTTTTGAAAATAAATGTTATGGGATGGCAGGCTGGAGATTTAAGAACTATGTTATACAGACCTTGGGAGGAATGGCCCTTTCAACCAATTAGGATCATGCCAGTTGTAGTCAGTTAACCTAACCACCCTATTCCTGGGGAGGCTTAGAAGTAGGGCTGGCTAATCGGCGCTGGAAAGATAATCGATTATCAGTCATGTCATTGCGATCGATAATCAATTAATAATTGCTAAGATTTTTGTCATTATTTTACCTGTTTGGCTTTCTGTCTGAGCATGACTCTTACCATATGTTGCACTTTACCATATGTATATTTGAACAGACAGGCCTGAGCAAACAGTGTAGACCTAGATGAGACGCCGCATAATGCGGCGTCTCATCTGGGTCTGCACTGTTTGCCACTCATCCAGCTATTTTAGGCATAACTTTGGATAGTAAATTGTATATATCAACTAATCGATTTTGATCAAATCAGAAATGATAATCATTTTTGTGGAATCTATCGATCGATTAATCGATTATACGATTAATCGTGGCAGCCTTACTTAGAAGTAAGTGGTTAACCAGTAATAAGAACACATACTTTTGCCAGTAACTGACAAATGCCTTTCTTGAATCAGCAGAAGTGTGGGGGGTGTAGAAAATATTCCATGATTAATATTCATGGAAATACATGCATGTAGATTGGGTCTCAAACCTGCAGCCTCTGGCTTCTCAGTCAGACATGCTTCAAAAGTTACTAAGCTAAGCAGCCCGGCTCCCCACCATTGGATGCAGAAATGAATGTTGTGACCCCTAAGTTTTGAGAAATTATAGACAAAGCTGTGTTCCAAATAACAAAGGCCTGAGCCTTCTGGTTTCAAACAAGAAGATTTTTTAAAGGTTTTTCCTGAATAAGTCTATGTAAAACAAGTGGGCCCCAGAATGGGTCCATTTTTGGCCCCAGGGCTATAATCTGAACATTCTTGGCAGAGGTCCTCTAGATGAAGCTACATACCAAGTATCACAGACCTGGGCCTTCTGGTTTCAGACTAGAAGATTTTTAAGGGTTTTTTTCTTACAAGGGTCAATGTAAAACATGTGACCCCTAGGGCAGAGCCAATTTTGATCCCATGGCTATAATTTGTACAGGGTCCATTAGGTGAAGCGACATACCAGATTTCAAAGTAGGTCAAAGGTCAAGGTCATAGGTTAAAATGTTTTGTATGAGTGGGAATCCCTTGTCAAAAGGAACATACATGCCAAATAAGAAGGCTATTTCTGAATTGGTTCAAACGCTATGACCAATGTTTTTTTTCTTTTTCAAGGTCACAGGTCCTGTTTTTTTGTATTCATGAGTGGAAAGCCCTTACAGGCCAAAATGAACGTTCTATCTGAAATGGTTCAAAAGTTATGATCATGTTATTTTTTTTTTAAGTAGGTCACAGTTCCAAGGCCAAGTTCCAGGGCTATAATTTGTACAGGATCCATAAGGTGAAGCAACATACCAGATTTCAAAGACCCTGTAGATCACTGGTGAAGGTCAAGGTCACAGATCAATTTTTTGTATTAGTGGGAAGCTCTTGTCACAAGGAACCTACATGCCATAATGCAGGTTCTATCTTTTTTCATTAAAGTAGGTCACAGTTCATGGTCCATTCGGTGAAGCTACATACCAAATTTCAAAGACCTGGGCCTTTTGGTTTCAGACAAGAAGATATTTAAAGAATTTCCCTATATAAGTCCATGTAAAATATGTGGGCCCTTGGGCAGGCCATTTCAGGCCCAAGGGCTATAATTTGAACAATCTTGGCAATCAAGCTGTGAACCAAATATCAAAGTCCTGGGCCTTCTGGTTTCAAACAAGAAGATTTTAAAGTTATTCCCTATATAAAATAGAAGTGATGGCAATGATCAGGAATCAATACAATTAACCCACAATCTCACCAGAGACACCAAAGGGAAATAACTAGACCCTATATGGAAACATCAATAGCGGAAAGCCAAAAGGACAATTACTGTCCAACAAAATGGTCAACTGCTGTCCAAAACAAACATATATAAGCGATACACACACTCAAAGACAAACCATAACTAGAGCGAGCAGTCGATGGCAAGCCATCGCAAATCCCCACACTTTTGCCACATTGCAGATGTGACTTTTGACCCCTTGAGATGACCCCTTTGGGCAGAGCCAGCTATAACGTCCCTCTCGCACGCCCTCACCATGTAAGGAAGTCATGTAGCAAAAATATGGTTGCATTCCGGCCAGTGGTTAAGGAGGAGATAGCGTGACGGCCAGACGGAAGGAGGCGTTCACAATATCCCCCAACCCTTTCTTTAAAATCGTGGGGATATAAAAAATCCATCAATAAATCTAGTCACTAGAGCGATGAAAAAAGTTTTTTTAAAATAGCCACAGTGACCTTGACCATGAGGTCATGACCTTGAAAGTCAACTCGCTCAAGATATTGTCATAAGGAACATTTGTGTGAAGTTATATTGAAATCAAGAAATGTAGGCGCTAGGGTGATGACAAAGTTTTTTTTCTAAAAATAGCCACTGTGACCTTGAACTTAAGGTCACGACCTTGAAAGTCAATCTCACTTGTCATCATTATTGTCATAAGGAACATTTGTGTGAAGTTATATTAAAATCAGAGAAGAAATACAGGTGCTAAGGCGAGAGCTTGACTTTTACAGTTACAATAGCAGACATGACCTTTTGACCCCTTGAGATGGCCCCTTTGTGCTGAGCCAACTATAACCTCCCTCTCGCAAGCCCTCACCATGTAAGGAAGTCATGTAGCAAATATGGTTGCATTCCGGCCAGTGGTTAAGGAGGAGATAGCATGACGGATGGACAGATGGATGGACAGACGGATGGAGGCATTCACAATATTCCCGAACACTTTATTTTTAAAAGCATGGGGATAACAAAATAGTGTTGACTGGGTGGTTAAACTTCAATACAAACTAGAATCGCGCAGTCGATGGCAAGCCCGCCGGTCCCACCTCCTGGGCCATCCCCTAGGGGTGTTTGACCCGAGGGGTAAAATTTTGAGTGTGATGTATTCTACTCATCATGCTGTTCGATTTAATATGCTACACGACCATGTTCTGAAAACTTTGATTTTTTTTATCCGCAAGGTGCCCCAACCCTGGCCCCACTCCCAGGGGTAGGATCAAAATTCCGAAAGTGTTATGCACTCCCCAAACCAAAGTTTTATCAGTTCCCAAAGTTTCAAGTTTCTATCTATAACGGTCTAGGAGGAGTTATCCGGTAACAGTAATGTATGGGGCTAAAGGGGTCAAAATCAGTTTTTGACCTCTGGTGACCTCAAAATTGACCCAATGGGTCAAATTTTCATTGTAATGTTTTCTACTCATCATGCCGTTTGCTTTGATATATTACACGACCATGTTCTGGAAATTTTGATTTTTGACCCCCGTAGGGGTGTGATCTCAATTCCGAAAGTGTCATGCACTCCCCAGACCAAAGATATATCAGTTCCCAAAGTTTCAAGTTTCTATCTATAACCATCTAGGAGGAGTTATCCGGTAAAGGGGTCAAAATCAGTTTTTGACCTCTGGTGACCTCAAAATTGACCCCAGGGGTCAAATTTTGGTTATAATGTTTTCTACTCATCATGCCGTTCGCTTTGATATATTACACGACCATGTTCTGGAAATTTTGATTTTTCACCCCCGCAGGCCCCACCCCCTGGGCCCACCCTAGGGGTGTGATCAAAATTCTGAAAGTGTCATGCACTCCCCAGACCAAAGATCTATCAGTTCCCAAAGTTTCAAGTTTCTATCTATAACCGTCTAGGAGGAGTTATCCGGTAAGACAGACGTAAGTACAGACGACGAAAACCATTACAATATCCCCACTTTTTCTTCGAAAAGCGTGGGGATAACAAACAAACAAAGGCAAACAAATATGCGGCAAATACCTTTTTCAAAGTTTAAGGAGCATAATAATGTATACCCACATAAACCCCACTGTTCTCGATATATAGTGGGGTTTAGTGGGCTGTTCATTTCACAGACTTGTTTACGTAATGTAATATTTTATACAGCTTACCTAAACCACCTTTTCCTGGACATTTTGAAAAACCTCTGTTGTAGATAATTCTGAATTATAAGATAACCATTTCCAACAAAATTCATTCCATTATCATTGAGTCATTGACGTTTCATTGATTTTGTTGATGACCTTGACACCACTTCAAATTCCAGATTTAAGGCCAAATAATGCATACACACTGCATACATGTATTCTGCTGGCCCGCCATGTGTAAACAACTAATACATTAGACCCCCATCTTTCAAAAGTGTCTAATTTCCCAAGGTAATCCTGTCATCCAATCTGAGGGAAAACATTGATAGGTACAAAAACACCCTTTCAGAGCCAAGCCAACTTACAGAGAAAATAAGTGAGTGAGTTTTAGTTTTACGTCCCACCAACAACTAGAGCTGTCAGAGGATCTGACTATAGCCCCGCTTCAGCGCTGTCAGAGAAGAAAGTTATTTAAGCTGCAGAGAAAACAGTTATGAACAAGAAATAACTGTTGAAAATTTTACATTATCTGGAAAAACTCTAAGAGTTGTGAGCCCTTGTCCCTCATTTCAATGAGCATGATACATTACCAGAATGTCCATGTTTATACTAAATTTCATCTTCCATTTTTCAATGTTCAAAGGGTAATAACTCCTAAAGTAGGCAAATCAGAGTCAGGGTTCCTGCGCTCTGCACATTGTCTCATGGTGCTTTACACTTGTGTGAAGTGTCATGAAAATATCTCAAATGGTTTGTGAGTTATGGAGCCGACACAGTCAAAATTGCCTTTTTAAATGTTCAAAGGGCAATAACTCCTAAAGTAAGCAAACCAGAGTTATGGTTCCTGCACTCTGCACATCATCTCAAGGTGCTTTTCATTTATTTGAAGTTTCATGAAAATATCAGAAACGGTTATGGAGCGGACATAGTTAAAATTGCCATTTTTTAATATTCAAAAGCCTATAACTGAAAAAGTAGACAATCCAGAGTTTGGGTTCCTGCGCTCTGCACACGTAATATGGTGCTTTACATTTGTGTGAAGTTTCATAAAATTATCTCAAACGGTTTTTGAGTTATCAAGCAAAGACGGCTAAAATTGATATTTTTCAATATTCAAAGGGAAATAACTCAAAAATTAGGCAATCCAGAGTTATGGTTCCTGCACTCTGCACACCATCTCATGGTGTTTAATGTTTGTGTGAAGTTTCATGAAAATATGTGAATGGGTTTTAAAGTTATGGAGCGGACACGAAAATTGTTAACAGACACAGACAGACACACAGACAGACACACAGAAAATACGAAAACCAGAGTTATGGTTCTTGCGCTATGCACATTGTCTCATAGTGCTTAACATTTGTGTGAAGTTTCATGAAATTATCTCAAACGGTTTTCGAGTTATGAAGCGGACACTGTTAAAATTGCCATTTTTCAATGTTCAAAGGGCAATAACTCCAAAAATAAGCAATGCAGAGTTATGGTTCCTGCGCTCTGCACATCGTCTCATAGTGCTTAACATTTGTGTGAAGTTTCCTAAAAATATCTCAAACGGTTTTCGAGTTATGAAGGGGACACAATTAAAATTGCCATTTTTCAATGTTCAAAGGGCAATAACTCCAAAAGTAGGCAATCCACAGTTATAATTCCTTCGCTCTGCACATTGTCTTATGGTGTTTAACATTTGTGTGAAGTTTCATGAAAATATGTTAAGCAGATACAAAGTTATGGAGCCAACACAAATTAACGGAATCACGGAATTACGGAAAATGTTCAAAGGGCAATAACTCCAAAAGTAGGCAATCCACAGTTATAATTCCTTCGCTCTGCACATTGTCTTATGGTGTTTAACATTTGTGTGAAGTTTCATGAAAATATGTTAAGCAGATACAAAGTTATGGCGCCAACACAAATTAACGGAATCACGGAATTACGGAATGACAGAAGGACATGGCAAATCCAATATAGCCCCACTTTTTCAAAGCGGGGCTAGAACTAAGGTCATACGGAGACGGGACCTCGGTTTAAAGACTCATCCGAAAGTCTGGAAAAGCCCGGGATCGATCCTGCGATCCCTGGTTTACAAGTCAAGTAGCTTAACCACTGCGCCACAGGGGCTTCTACAGAGAAAATAATGCTTGACATCTCATGTGAATTGTCTGCATGGTATATGAAATGTCAAGCCTGTTTTTTTTGCATAAAACTAAAAACATATTCAAAAAGTCAAGTGTCAAAGCTCTGCATGCTGGGTATTTGTTTTGCAGAAGACGACAGTGTGAAATATTTTTCTACTTTTCCCGGAAAACAGGATTTGACATCTCATGCAAATTGTCTCCTGTGGAGACAATTTGCATGAGATGTCAAGTCCTGTTTTCTGGGAAAAATAAGAAAAATATCAACAACTTGTCATCTCCAGAAATAGCTAAGCTTAACCCTTTTTGTACCAAATAAAATCTTCCTCCTTATAGATAGCAGGAGTCCTTTCCAAAATTTAGGGGTGGCAGGTTGTATTTTCTTCAAAAACTATTCGGAATATAGCCGAACTTTTTGCAAACAGTGCAGGCCCTGATCAGACACCGAGTTCTGCGGCTTCTGATCTGGGCCTGCACTGTTTGCCAGGGTACTCGTTTTTGGGTTCCCAGTACAAAATGTGTTAAGTAAAGGTTAAAACTAAAAAAAAAATTCCAAAAGTCAAGTGTTAAATTTTAATTAGAGTCCTCTAAATAACACTATGTTACTTTCCAAAATTCATCCAGAAATTGTATCCTGGAATAATGCACTACAAATCCAATAGAATTTTTTGCTATGATAATGAAATGTCAACTGGTGTTCAAAGCCATTTCAACTTAATCCTTTAAAACACCAAGTACAACTACATCTGAAAATGATGTCTGTTTATGCCGTCTGCTGAATCTTCTGGCAAACTTTTCAAACATATTTTTGGATACAGGCAAACAATGTGGACCCAGATCAGACTGCTCTTCTAGCGGAGCAGTCTGATCTGGGTCCACACCATTTGCAACAATGAGTTTTTCAGTAACCAGCAAACAAAAAAGCAGACGACAATTGTTATGATTTACAAGACAAGAGTTAAGGAATGATGAAATGTACAACTAGATGTATTGGAATCTTTCTACCACATCAAGACTTTTATTTTATGCAAATCTATCCATTTCCATCCAAATCACAACATTATTGATCCACAGAAGAAATAAGTCCTGTTAACCTTTAAGATGCCAACCACAACAATATTGTTGTCTGCTTTGTCGTCTGCTTGTTACATCAAAAGCCATATTTGCAAACAGTGTGGACCCAGATCTGACTGCTCCTCTAGCATGCCAGTATGCTTTTTTGTTTGTTTGTTTGATTTGAGGTTTAACATCCCTATCAACACTGTATATGTCATTTTGGAGACGTTTATTCCAATTTTGTGGGTCTTTTACCCAACATTGTGATGAAATGACATCTCAAGCCCTGTCGTCCAATGAAACCCATAGGGTTTATTTATAAGCATGGACGGTCCGACTCGCACCGCTTTGCCTGGGCAGGCTTAGATCCTCTAAGGGGTTTACCAGTACTTGTGTGCGGGTTGGTTTCAGCTCTGCGTGGAAGCATCATGCAGCCAATCTATTTCTTCAACCCACGATGGGCGCGGGCCGAAGCAGGTTTACTTAATGGCATCTTAAGGTTTAAGCCATTGCATGCGGAAAACCACTAAAGGGGTACCTTGGCAAACAGTGCAGGCCCAGATCAGATGCCGCAGAATGCGGCATCTGATCATGGCCTGCACTATTTGCTAACAGAATGTTCCATTAAAAATAGAATACGAATGAAAAAATAGGCCTGACACCCCTTATATGACAAATGCACCTGTCCAACATATAGCAAGGAAGAGTCTACTAGTATACAATGGGTTCAGGAGACTGGAAACACAAGACATACATATTTTCTACCAATTTCTACAAGGGGAACAACTTTTGTGACATTATATCTCCTTTCAAGTAAAATTTCTAGTTATTCTGAAAAAAAGGGATCTACTTTAATGCTATGCATGCTGGGTATTTTTTTTTTTTTTTGAAAATATTGAAATATTTTTCTTATTTTCCCAAGAAAACAGGATCTCTTGGAGACATTGTAGATCCTGAATAGTGTTCAGACTGAGGTGGCAAGCTGTCTGATATATGTCTATACAATCATTAGATGCAGCCTCTTTAACTTTAGCCTTTTAAGTTAATTAAAGATCATGGTTCCATTGTCTATAAATTATTGATCATTTCTATCTTTAATTACATCACAACATGCTACCAGAGATGAAGTCAATTTATCAGCTCTTTTTTACTGTAATTCATGACAATCCCTATCTTTGCAAACAGTGTAGATCCAGATCAGATGGCTTCTGAAGCCATATGATCAGGATCTATGCTGTTTGTAATTCAATTTGTGAATTGATTGATTAATTTATATGCCTAATGCTTTAGGCTTGCACTGCTGAATATGACAGCCCTCAACTTTGCAAAGATCCAGATAAGATGGCTTCTGAAGCTAACTGATCAGGATCTACAATGTCTGTCATTTAAGTTGTGAACTGAATGAATACATTGTATCAAGTAATTTCATTGGTTGATAGTCAGAAATGGGTGTGGCAAATTTAATTTATTCAGCAGGACAAGGTTAATTTTCATGTATGTTTGTTTGTTTACCCATTCTCGATTAAGCCGGTAGGCAGGGTGTTTATTTTTTGTTGCTGTTTGGGGGAAGGATTAAAAATTATGAATTATTTTTCCCTTAAAACCTTTGAGGAAAATTAAAGACCTTGGAGATAATTAAAAAAATATAAAAAAAATAGCCCCAGTGATATTTCTTGGTTGCTTTTGTTTTGTTTGTTTGAGTGGAGGTTTAACATCCCCGTCAACATTTTGGAGATGTTGCTTCCAATTTTGTGGGACTTTTACCCTACATTGAGATAAAAATGACTTCTCAAGCCCTGTCACCCAATGAAACCAATAGGGTTTATAAGCATGGACGGTCCAATTTTCGGGGCTTTACCTGGGCAGGCTTAGATCCTCTAAGCAGCTTACCATTAAACGTGTGCGGTCGGTTTCAGATCTGCGTGGAAGCACCATGCAAGCCCATTTATTTCTTCAAGCCCCAATGGGCGGGGGCCACATATTTCTAGGTTGCAACTTGCATCATCTCAATATTAAGCAACCATCTGAAGATAAACGAATATACCCCACACAGTTTAGTTGTTATATTCAGCTGTTTTTGGGGCAGGGTTTTGGTTTAACTACTCTTGATTTCAAGATTATTTCACTCATAACGAGCCCATCATTAATCAGGTGGGCAAAAACGGGTGTGCCCAGAGAAAAACCACCTCACCTTCCGCTGCAGAACTTGGCATCTCACATGTGACCCAAGTCAGGCTCGAACCCACAGCGGTGAGAGACCTAATGATTAAGAGTCAGCGCTCTTACCCACCAGGCCACGGAGGCCCGTATGTTCAGCTGTATCTGTGTGTGTGTGTGTGAATTCGGGTTTAACGTCGCTTTCAACAATTTTTCAGTCATATCACGCCGGTGTCTGGTTGCGACAGGGGGCTCAATGCTTACTTTTATAGTGCTGCCTCACTGAAGTATCATGTCCCAGACACATTACATGATACCACACCCAGTCACATTATCCTGACACTGGGTCGACCAGTCCAAGCTCTACCCCGTAAATCTGAGTGCCAAGCGAGGAGCAGCTAGTACCATTCTTAACGACTTTGGTATGTCACAGCCCGTGATCGTACCTGTGACCTCCCGTTTCCCAGACCAGACCCTCTGCCAACTGAGCTATCGGGGCCGGTCAGCTGTATCTTACATATACAGTAAAAATTCCACTATTAAGACCATCAAAAATTGATACTTATTCTGCTTTAAAAAGCTTATTTGGAAATTTCAGTTATCCTTTTTTGTGTTTTCTGCATTCAGTGTCCTCTGGTCAGAGACAACCTTTGGGACTGTTCAAAAGTGGTCTTAAAGACCACTTTTGAACAGTCCCAAAGGTGGTCTTAATATAGGAATTTTACTGTAATTATAAGAAGGACACATACATGCAATTCAAAACCAGCCCAGCAAAAATTATCTTTCTCCTCTCTGATAAATGGTCTTGATAAGATGAACACATCTCTGAAGTTCATGATAATTTCCATATCAGGGTTTTCAATTATGGCCCAGAAACAGACTTAAGGCAAGGGAAGATAATTCAAAACAGAAGTGAAGGCAATGATCAGGAATCGATACAATTACCTCACATAAGCATATAAACCTATGTTGTGGGTATTCATTAAGCTACATAAAGTTAAAACATACATGCATAAACCTATGTTGTGGGTATTCATTATAACTGCCTCATTGAGGCGGTTCTAATGAATACCCATAACATAATTATGTTTTTATGAAGAATTGACAAAAACTATCCTTCAGTTATCACAAAATACCAACGTTATCTGTTGCTATGTTCTCAACAAGGATCTGCTCTAACTTTGCAAATAGTGAATATCCAGATCAGATGGCTTCTCTGGAAGCCACCTGATCTGGATCTTCACTGTTTGTCTTTCAGTTTTTGAATTTGTTGGATAATACATCAAGTAATCTGATTGGCTGAAAGTCAGAAATGGTTCTGGTTAAATCAATTTATTCAGCAGGACAAAAGTTGAATTTTCAAAATCCCATCCAGAAATAAGAAAGTTATTGGCCGTGTTTAAGTTTTGGACCCATTTATTTTTTACCTTTGACCTCTAAGTACGACCTTGACTTTGGAGGTAAGGACCTTGGTTTTGCATATTGACATCATCTCATGATGGTTAATGATGGTCTTTTGTTTGTTTGATTTGAGGTTTTAAGTCCCTGTCAACACAGTATAGGTCATTTAGGAGACGTTGCTTCCAATTTTGTGGGACTTTTACCCGACATCGAGATGAAATGACATCTCAAGCCCTGTCGCCCAATGAAACCAACTGGACAGGCTTAGATCCTCTAAGCGGTTTACCAATACTAGTGTGCGGACAGTTTCATAATGATGGTCTCAATGAGGCGGTTCTAACAAGTACCAACAATCTATAGTGTTGAGCAAAATAAAGAAAGTAATGAATACCCCTGTAAACCCCACTTTTCTCTATAAACTGGGGTTTAGAGGCATCACGAAAACATGCCTTTACAATTTTGACCCCCTGAACCCCACTTTCATATAGTAAAACTGGGGTTTACAGGGGTAAACCTTATTTTTCTTATTTCTGCTAAAAGTATAGATTGTGGGTACTTGTTAGAACCGCCTCTATGAGGCGGTTCTAACGAGTACCCACAATCTATATTTTGAGCAGAATTAAGAAAAATATCACAATTTTTCATCTTAACATTTTCGTATTTTCGGCAGAAAAATTAACAATGAATTTGTATAGGCGTATTTTCGTAACGGTCTCCATTTCACGGAGCTGGTTATCCTGATGTCCAGACCTGACTATTTGCCAGTATCCTGTTTTGGTGTTTCTCTTACAAAATGGGATAAAGAGTAAGAAAATACTTACATTGGTAGTGGTTGTGAACCAAATGAGACTGGTTGGTTCCCAGCCTGGCTTGTTGACTGACTGAGGTAGCTGAGGAAGCTGGGAGGCTGAAGACCAAATCCACTCGTCTGTGCAAAAGCTCCTGTCTGTGATGTACTGCTGGATGGCATGTAAGCCAGAGTGGTCGGAGTGTGCCAAGATCCTAACATTGGCTGGTTCCCTGTTGGCAGACTATCTGGGTTTGATCCAGAACTTGCCACAGGCATGTTACTCTGAGAACCAGGCATCTGGGTGGAAGGTTGGTTCGGAGCAGCAGTCTGATTTGAGAATCCTGACACAGTCTGATTATACCTGTTTCTAGTGAGAGGTCCTTGTGGTAGCTGGGGACCAGCTGCAGAAGGCTGATAGTTACTGGTACCTCCCAGTAAGGAGCTCTGCATATTAACTCCTTGTGCAGGGGAAATATTTGGAAAAGTCTGAAGTCCATTTATTGCAAATGTTTGAGGTGCTGGGACAAACCCTGCAGCTGACGATGATGAAACAGACGGCTTTGATTTCTTCAATGTTGCATTTTTGTTTATCACAGTTTTACGTTTCATTCCATTTTGAGAGGAAATAGCATTCTGTCCAAAATCAAAGGGATATGACATTGACGTAAAAGCTTGCCTGATTTTTCTTGTTCTGCCGGTATCCATGCGTGTCTGAGTCATATTTTTTAAGTCAATCTGATAAGGCAAGCTGAACTTTGCATTGAGATCCACAGCTGTAACATTTTTATTCCAGTGATCCTCGAGATATGTGGACACATTTATATCATAGTCGTTCCATTTGCCGGCAATATCCGCCTCCCACTGCCAAGTAATACCACGAGCTATCGGACTTGTGGATGGATAAACAGTTCGTCTTATTGCCCGCTGTGTACCTGCAAAATATATACCATAATGATTCTAAGAAAAGAGCAGTCCCTTTATAATGCTATGTTTGGGATGCATAGAACAGGACCATTTTATAAGTGTACCATGTTATAAAAGGATATTTTTTATACAGAAATTATAGTAAAATGACAATTTGGGAGGCAAGAACTAGCTGTGTTATAACAAAAACTGTTTTATAACGAGTAGAGTGCTAAAGGGACAAAGTGTGTTGAGAAAGATAGGTCTAACATCTAAGCAAACAGTGTAGTCCCAGATCAGACTGCTCCTGGAGGAGCAATCTGATTGGGGTCTTCACTGTTTGCCATTCTGTCTTCACCTTTTGGGTTCCTTGCAAGATCATGAAATAAATTTGCTGACATTTTAGGAGAATTACAGCAAGTTCTCAAGGTGTCCATTTTTTTTAGATGTTTTGGTACCTATTTTCTATGGGAATCCCCAAACAAGAAGTCTGTATGATTTTTTTTTTTTTGTTATTGGTTTTACGGCCCTTTCAAGATTATTTCACTCATATCGAGCCGATCGTTAATCAGAGTACCCGGAGAAAAACCACCTGACCTTCCATTGCAGAACTTGGCGACTCACATGTGACCCGAGCAAGGCTCGAACCACAGCGGTGAGAGATCTAATGATTAAGAGTCAGGGCTCTTAACCGCTGGGCCACGGAGGCCCGTTAAGTCTGTATGATGAATACCTCCGTAAACTCTGAGTGATTGCCAGGTTTATACATCGATAAAGTCCACAAAAATGAAATTCATTCTGTAATATATGTAAGGCTGATGCGATTAATCGCATAATCGATTAATCGATCGATAAATTCCACAAAAATGATTATCATTTCTGATTTGCTTTTAATCGATTACTTGATAGGTACAATTTACTAGCCAAAGTCAATATGCCTAAAATGGCTGGATGAATGGCAAACAGTGCAGACCCTGATGAGACGCGGCGTCTCATCTGGGTCTACACTGTTTGCTCAGGCCTGTCTGTTTGCTCAGGCCTGTCTGTTCAAAGATACATAATGTAAAGTGCAACATATGGTAAGAGTCATGCTCAGACAGAAAGCCAGACAGGCAAAATAATGACAAAAACCTTAGCGATTACTAATTGATTATCCATCGCAATGACATGACTGATAATCGATTATCTTTTCAGCTCTGATTAGCCAGCCCTAAATATATATATGCAGAGAAAAGTGGGGTTTACAGTGGTATTCATTATTCTTATTTTTGCTCAAAAACATAGATTGTGGGTACTCACTATAACCACCTCACTGAGGCAGTTCTAACGAACACCAACTATCTTTATTCGGACCAGACATTCCAATAACACACCCGTGCGACATAGTGCATTTTTTCACATCTCCAAAATGACTACTTTTCCTCAGGGAGGTGGTTCTAACGAGTACCCACAACCTATAGATGTCTTGGAGCAAAAATAAGAAAATAATAATGTCATACCCCCATAAACCCCAGTTTTCTCTCTATAAAGTGAGGTTCAAGGGGGTGTTCATTTCACGGACTTGTTCACGTGATACAATGGAAAATATCAATTTGGAACTATTTTTTATTTGAAAAAATGTTAGTTCTAGCAAATAATCTGAGGCCATTTTAGCACAATATTGTGTTATCGTGGATTCATACTGGGATGAAACATCTCAGGAAGCAGAGCTGAAACTGACCTGCACAGGAGTACTGGTAAACTGCTTAGAGGATCTTAGAGGGCTTGAGATGTCATATGTCATCTCAATGTCGGGTAAAAGTCCCACAAAATTGGAAGCAATGTCTCCAAAACAACCTATTGAGTGTTGATGGGGACGTTAAATCTTAAATAAAACAAACAAACAAAACCAAAACATCTTTGGAGGCAAGATCCTGAACCACTGAAATGTATTTCTATTTCTGCCAGGTAATGGCTCCTTCTGCATTTTATGAGAATAGCTCAATGCAGGTACACAGGGTTTTCAATAAGATTTTTCTTAACACTTATCCTACTGAATAGTCAGTTTAGCCACACCCATTTCTGACTTTGAACCAATCAGATTACTTGATGTAATTAATTCCTACAAATTCATAAACCGAATATCAAACAGTGAAGATCCTGATCAGATGGCTTCTTCAGAAGCCATCTGATCCTGAAGAAGCCATCTGATCAGGATCTACACTGTTTGCAAAGATAGGGGTTGTCGGGAACAGCAGGATAAGAGTTAAGAGGCCAGACACCAGTTTGAGGCAGCCAAATGCTAAAATTTCATATGACTTTAATGTACAAAAAGAACAATTGAGATGACTAGAAAATAAACTGAGGCAGTCATTTATGCCTCCAGCTGCCCCTTAATGAAAACCCTGGTAGAGCACCTGCTTTGGGATCGGTAACGTCATGGGTTCGATTCCCATAAGGCATGAAAAATGGTACTAGGAGCTCCTAGGAAGATAAATGACGGCTGCGAGGTACATACATGTAAGTATGTGTTAATAGATACTTTGTTTGTCGCAATAAAGCTCAAAAGAGCTTATGATATTTGTTTGTTTGAATTGAGGTCCCTCAACACTTTAAAGGTAATTTTGGAGACGTCGTTTCCAAATGTGGGACTTTTAACCGACATTGAGAAGAAATGACATCTCAAGCCTTGTTGCCCAATGAAACCAATAGGGTTTATAAGCATGCACAGTCTGCATCGCACCGCTTTGCCTGGGCAGGCGTAGATCCTCTAAGCGGTTTACCTGAGTACTCATGTGTGATTGGTTTCAGCTCTGCGTGGAAGCATCATGCAGCGCAACTATTTCTTCAAGCCCCGATGGGCGATGCCAACAGGGCTTATGTTAATTATGCAACATTAAATAAAGCTTCTTTATCTTTTTGCTTTATCTTTTATAAAAGGTGGTGCAAATACAGTGGTCGTCAGCAAACAGAAAATGTCTACCGTAATGATCCCAAGTACTGGGACAGATAGGCCTAAGCAAACAGTGCAGACCCAGATAAGACTGCTCCTGAAGCAGTCTGATTCAGGAGAAGTCTGATGAGGGTCTTTGCCATTCCATCTGCACTTTCTGGGTTCCTTGCTGGGTCCTGAAACAATTTTTTTAAAGTTTAAGAGAACTAGGAATGTTTGTAGAGGACAACAATGTCCCCCCATCACAAATATATCTTAAAACACCCACTTGACTTTAATTTAAAGTCACCAAAATGTAAGCTGCAAACAAGCCATTTTTGGCCAAAAACTTACAGTTTTCTCGGGAGCCTGTGACCTTAAAAAACAGTCATCAAAAAGCTCAGATCACCAGACAAATTTGGTAGACTGTAATTAAATATTGTACCGATTTTGGCCCCAAAAGAACAGGTTTCAGGAGGCCTTGGCCTTAGTGTGCAGACAAGCCATTTTTAGCCCAAAATTGACTGTTTTGGGGGGCCTGTGATCTTGAAAAAAGGTCACGGTCACCAAAATGTAATCAAGTTTGAGGTATGTTGTATTGATATATTGTACCAAGTTTGACTATAATAAATTGATTCGTTAATGAGGTAGAGTGCACTGACAAGCTATTTTTCGCCCAAAACTGACTGTCTTTGGGGCGCTGTGACTTTGTAACAAGAGGGCCCAATGGCCCTATGTTGCTCACCTGTGTACCAGAAAATCATTAGTGTAGGAGACCACTTGACATTGCTACATACTAAATATCTAAGCTCAGGCAAAGTGGTGTCCATGTTTATAAACCCTTCTGGTTTCATTGGGCGACAGGGCTTGAGATGTAATTTCATCTCAATGTCCGGTAAAAGTCCCACAAAAATGGAAGAGACATCTCCAAAATGACCTATACAGTGTTGACGGGGATGTAAAACCACAAATCAAACAAAATCTGTGCCTTATGGTTTTGGAGAAAAATGATATTTTTAACTTTTTTCCAGTATAAGTCTATAGGAGCTAATGAGCCCTGGGGCTTGACCAATTTTGACCCAAAGGGCATGGTTGCAGGATTTATGTAGGCGACCATTTTGTGTTGCTATATATTAAATATCTAAGGTCTGTACTTCATGGTTTCAAAGAAGATGTTTGAAGCTTTTTCCATTATAAGTTTGTTGGAGTTTAGGGGCCACAGAATTTGGACCCCAGGGGCATGATTGGCAGGATTCATGTAGGCGACGACTTGACATTGCTACATGCTAAATACCTAAGCTCTGGGACTTACGGTTTCAGAGAAGAAGATTTTTGAAAATTTTTCACCATTTTTCCCAATTTTTTTTTTCCATTATAAGGGCCCTGTGGTTTCAGAGGAGAAGATTTTTGAAGTTTCTCCAATTGTAAGTCTATGGAAGCTAAAGAGCCCTGTGGTGGGGCGAATTTGGATCCCAGGGGCATAACTGGCAGGATTTATGTAGGTGGCCACTTGATGTTGCTACATACTAAAAATCTAAGCTCTGGGCCATATGGTTTCATAGAAGAAGATTTTTTAATTTTTTTTTCCATTATAAGTCTACTGGAGGTGATGAGCTGGGGCGAGGCCAATTTTGACCCAAGGGGCAGGGTTAGCAGGATTTATGTAGCTGGCTATTTTATGTTGCTAGATACTAAATATCTAAATTCTGTGCTTCACAGTTTCTGAGAAGAACATTTTTGAAGCTTTTTTCCATTATGAGTCTATGGGAGCTAAGGGGCCCCGGGGTGTGGCCCATTTGGACCCCAGGGGCATGATTAGCAGGAAATATGAAGGTGACCACTTGCCGTTGCTACATGCTAAATATCTAAGCTCTGGGCATTGTGGTTTCAGAGAAGAAGATTTTTGAAGTTTTATTTTCCATTATGAGTCTATAGGAGCTAAGGGGGTCCCAGGGTGTGGCCCATTTGGACCCCAGGGGCATGATTGGCAGGAATTATGTAGGTGACCACTTGTCATTGCTACATGCTAAATATCTAAGCTCTGGGCCCTGTGGTTTCAGAGAAGAAGATTTTTGAAGCTTTTTTCCATTATGAGTCTATGGGAGCTAAGGGGCCCCGTGGTGTCGCCCATTTGGACCCCAGGGGCATGATTGGCAGGATTTATGTAGGTGACCACTTGCCATTGCTACAAGCTAAATATCTAAGCTCTGGCCCCTATGGTTTCAGAGAAGAAGTTTTTTAAGCTTTTTTCCATTATGAGTCTATAGGAGCTAAGGGGCCCCGGGGCGTGGCCCTTTTGGATCCCAGGGGCATGATTGGAAGGAATTATGTAAGTGAACACTTGCCATTGCTATGTGCGTAATATCTAAGCTCTGGGTGCTGTGGTTTCAGAGAAGAAGATTTTTTAAGCTTTTTTCCATTATGAGTCTATGGGAGCAAAGGGGCCCCGGCATGTGGCCCATTTGGAACCCAGGGCCATGATTGGCAGGAATTATGTGGGTGACCAATTGCCCTTGCTACATGCTAAATATGTAAGCTCTGGGCCCTGTGGTTTCAGAGAAGATTTTTGAAGGTTTTTTTTCCATTATGAGTCTATGGGAGCTAAGGGGCCCCGGGGCGTGGCCCACTTGGACCCTAGGGGCATGATTGGCAGGATTTATGTAGGTGACCAATTGCCGTTGCTACATGTCAAATACATCAGCTCTGGGCCCTGTGGTTTCAGAAAAGAAGATTTTTGAAGCTTTTTTCTATTATGAGTCTATAGGAGCCAAAGGACCCAGGGGCGTGGCCTGTTTGGACCCCAGGGGCATGATTGGCAGGAATTATGTAGGTGACCACTTGCCATTGCTACATGCTAAATATCTAAGCTCTGAGCACTGTGGTTACCGAGAAGAAGATTTTTGAAGCTTTTTGTTCCATTATGAGTCTGTGGGAGCGAAGGGGCCCGGGGCGCCGCCCATTTGGAACCCAGGGGCATGATTGGCAGGAATTATGTAGGTTACCACTGGCGGTTGCTACATGCTAAATATCTAAGCTCTGGGCCCTGTGGTTTCAGAGAAGAAGATTGTTGAAGCTTTTTTTCCATTATGAGTCTATGGGAGCTAAGGGGCCCCGGGTAGTGGCCAATTTGGACCCCAGGGGCATGATTGGCAGGAATTATGTAGGTTACCACTTGCGTTGCTACATGCCAAATATCTAAGCTCAGGGCCCTGTGGTTTCAGAGAAGAAGATTTTTGAAGCTTTTTTCCATTACTAGGCTATAGGAGCTAAAGGGCCCCGGTGCGTGGCCCATTTGGACACCAGGGGCATGATTGGCAGGAATTATGTAGGTGACCACTTGCCGTTGCTACATGCTAAATATCTTAGCTCTGGGCCTTGTGGTTTCCGAGAAGAAGATTTTTGAACCTTTTTGTTCCATTATGAGTCTATGGGAGCGAAGGGGCCCCGGGGCTTCCCCCATTTGGAACTCAGGGGCATGATTGGCAGGAATTTTGTAGGTGACTTTGGCCATTGCTACATGCTAAATATCTAAGCTCTGGACCCTGTGGTTTCAGAGAAGAAGATTTTTGAAGCTTTCTTTCCATTATGAGTGTATGGTAGCTAAGGGGCCCCGGGGTGTGGCCAATTTGGGCCCCAGGGGCATGATTGGCAGGAATTATGTAGGTGACCACTTGCCCTTGCTACATGCCAAATATCTCAGCTCTGGGCCCTGTGGTTCTAGAGAAGAAGATTTTTGAAGCTTTTTTCCATTATGAGTCTATAGGAGCTAAAGGGCCCCGGGCGTGGCCCGTTTGAACCCCAGGGGCATGATTGGCAGAATTATGTAGGTGACCACTTGCCATTGCTAAATGCTAAATATCTAAGCTCTGGGCCCTGTGGTTTCCGAGAAGAGGATTTTTGAAACTTTTTGTTCCATTATGAGTCTATGGGAGCGAAGGGGCATCGGGGCCTGGCCAATTTGGACCCCAGGGGCATGCTTGGCAGGAATTATGTAGGTGACCACTGGCCGTTAATACATGCTAAATATCTTAGCTCTGGGCCCTGTGGTTTCAGAGAAGAAGATATTTCAATTTTTTCCCATTGTAAGTCTATGGGAGCTATATGTTGCCATGGCAACCACAATTCCAATCTGATCAGCCCAAAAATCTTATACAGCCTTTCCCCCTACCTGATGATGCTTCTCATGAAATTTGATCAAGATTGACCATGGGGTATAAGAGATATACTTATTTGAAATTGTTTACGGACGGACGGACGCACGACGGACGAAAAGTGATCACAAAAGCTCACCTTGTCACTGCAGGACAGGTGAGCTTAAAAGGTCAAGATCACCAAAATCTAACCAAATCTGTAGTTTGTTGTAAAGATATATTGTACCAAGTTTGACAAAAATTAAGCAATTTGTTAATGAGATAGAGTGCAGACAAGCCATTTTTGGCCCAAAATTGACGGTTTTGGGGTCACTGTGACCTTGAAAATGAGATCGAGGTCACCGAAATCTAATCAAATCTGCAGTTTGTGGTAATGATATATTGTACAAGTGTGACGAAATTTGGTCAATTCGTTAATCAGATAGAGTGCAGACAAGCTATTTTTGGCCCAAAAATGACTGTTTTTGGGTCGCTGTGACCCTGAAAATGAGGTCAAGGTTACCAAAATCTAATCATATCTGTGGTATGTTGTAATGATATACATGTACCAAGTTTGACTAAAATTAATCAATTCGTTAATGAGATAGAAAGCAGAGAAGCCATTTTTGGCCCAAAAATGGCTGTTTTTGGGTCGCTGTGACCTTGAAAATGAGGTCAAGATCACCAATTTCTAACCAAATCTGTGGTATGTTGTAATGATATATTGTACCAAGTTTGACGAAAATTAATCAATTTGTTCATGAGACAGAGTGCAGACAAGCCATTTTTGGCCCAAAAATAACGGTTTTGGGGTTGCTGTGACCTTGAAAATGAGGTCATAGTCACCAAAATCTAATCAAATCTGCGGTATGTTGTATTGATATATTGTACCAAGTGTGACTAAAATTAAACAATTGGTTAATGAGACAGAATGCAGACAAGCCATTTTTGGCCCAAAAATGACGGGTTTTGGGTTGCTGTGACTTGAAAATGAGGTCATAGTCACCAAAATCTAATCAAATCTGCGGTATGTTGTATGGATATATTGAACAAAGTGTGACTAAAATTAAACAATTGGTTAATGAGATAGAGTGCAGACAAGCCCTTTTTGGCCCCAAAATGACTGTTTTTGGGTCGCTGTGACCTTGAAAATGAGGTCAAAGTCATCATGACCTAACTACTGTTTTCCCTTATCCTAGTGATGTGTCTATGGAAGTTTGGTCAAAATCCATCCATGGGTTCAGGAGATATAATGCTTCAAACAGGCTACGCCAACACCACCACCGATGCCAACGCAAACGGGATCTGTACCAAAAACAATATGTCCCCCTCCCCTCCGGTGGGGGGACACAATTACAGCAAGTCCTTAAGGTGTCCGAATTTTGAGGATTTTTACAGTACACTGAAATGAGTGAACTTTCAATGGCTCAAACACTGATGGCTCATCTACCTCGGCTGTTTCAAAATCTTCCTTAGTCCCAAGATAAGAATTTCCCAAAACTGCAGATACATGTATTAATATATTTGGGATTTTCTAATTTTATCTTAAAAATGCATGTTGTGTGTAGTAAATAAAAATCGCCTTCAATGAGCCGAATCTAATGAGTACATACAACAATCCTGTATTTCAAAGAAATTCAGAAAGAAATCCTTATTATGTCTCCTGACCTGTTGCTATAATAAACCCTTAACCCTTGACCTGCTGAATATTTATATATGCCACACCCACTACTGATTATCAACCAATCAGATTACTTGATGCAGATTATTGCAACAAATTCATGAGCTGAATGACAAGCAATGAAGATCCTGATCAGATGGCTTCTTCAGAAGCCATCTGATCTGGATCTTCATTGTTTGAAAGATAAGGCATATCCGGGCTCAGCAGGACATGGGTTAAGATGGCGAGAAAAACATCTGAAAATGTCGTCTGCTGAATTCTTTTTTCAAACTTTTTAAAAATATCTTTGCATACAGGCAAACATTGTGGACCCAGATCAGACTGCTCCTACAGGAGCAGTCTGATCTGGGTCCACACTATTTGCAAAAAATACTTTTAAGGTAACCAGCAGATGGCAAAGCAGACGACAATTGTCGTGATTGGCATTTTATGGGTTAACCTTTCGATGACTGGAACTGCCCCTGTCTTAAACATATTTTCATGGTCCCAAGGGTGTTCACGACTCCATCAGCAACTCAATCCGATGTATGTCTGACTTGCGATCAGGTCACTGGTTCAATACCTGCCGGGGTCAGCAACATTCTTTTGTAGAGATTGATCATGAAGTATTTTTTAAGGTCATTCTCTCCCTTTCGCTGATTCAGGTGGAAGAATGTGCACTGTACTAATCATTATGTTAACACACCCTAGAGCAGGGCTGACTCTTACCATATGTTATACAATATCATATGAATTTCGACAGTAAAGCCTTAGCAAACAATGCAGACCCAGATGAGACGCTGCAAAATGTGGCGTCTCATCAGGGTCTGCAATGTTTGCCACTTATCTAGCTACCGTATTTTAGACACGACTTTGGGTAGAAAATTATACTTATCCAATAATCGATTATTAGTAAATCAGTACCGATAATCATTTTAGAAAATAAATCGATTGATTAATTGATTAACTGATTAATCAGGCCTGCCTTAGTGATGATGCTTCTTAAATATTTGCCTCTTCTCACCCCTGTCCTGTCAAAGATAAATAAAATTCTACTTACTTCGGAAAGTGGGTGAAATGACTAGAGGGATGAAACGTTTAGCGGGGGGGGGGGGGGGGGGGGGGGGGATATGCCCAGGGAAGAAACATCTTTGGGGCGATGTGACTAGGAGAGGGAATGGTTTGGGAGTGAAATGACTCGGATTCACTCGGGTCATTAAGACAGAGCGTGATAGCTCAGTGGTTAGTGCACTTGCCTTTGATGCTAGAGGTTCCGGGTTCGATCCCCGGTAGTGGCGATAAAATTTCGGTGTCCGAACACACTCCATTGGCATCATTTGCAGGGATGAATGTCCTAAAGTGCACCCTCCTTCTGAATGGGACATTACTTGGAGGCCCAGTCATGCCCTGTGCAGGTTAAAGACCCCTACCATAATTATAAGATTACCGGTACTGTGTAGGCTTTCATCCTGCAAACCTGGTGTGTATGTAATATACACCTGCGAGAAATGGCCAGATGTGACCGATCACAGTAAAACTAGAAAGAACTAGAAATGTGTCCAGATGACACAGATGCCCCTGCCAAGGGCCCCGCCTCACCCCGAAAATCCATGTTGCAACAAAATTTTCTAAGTGTGTGACCTTGACCTTGAGGTCATGGGCAGGGTCGTTGGTATGGGTGAATGAGACTTGGGACCTGTATCTATCATTCCAAATATGAAGTCAATCTACACATATGAGCCCTAAAACTTTAAAAGCATAATAAGACAAAGTCTGTGACCTTGACCTTGAGGTCAGGGGTGGGGGTATATACAACTTTGGACCTGAAACTATCGTCATACCAAATATGAAGCAAATCTATATGGTTTGGTGGGTATGAGCTCTTAATAAACTTTAGATAAAAAATTTCTTTGTCTGTGACCTTGACCTTTAGGGTATGTGCATGGGTGGGGGTATTGGAACAGTATCAATCATCATACCATATATAAACTTAATTCATCGTAAGATTTGGAAAATATAAACTCTTAAAATATCTAATTAAAAATTTCTAAGTCTGTGACCTTGACCTTGAGGTCATGGGCATGGGTGGGGGTATCGCTGAATAAAACTTTGGACCTATATCTATAATCATACCAAATTCCATCATTGACCATCAAATGGTTTGGAAAATATGAGTTCTAAAATGTTCAGGTCTACTGTTACAAAAACCTTAACCTGAGTCTTTAACATTGAAAATTTCAAAGTCTGTGACCTTGACCTTGAGGTCACAGCCATGGGTGGGGGTATCGCTTAATAAAACTTTGGACCTATATCTATCATCATACCAAAGATGAACCAGTTCCATCAAATGGTTAGGAAAATATGAGTTCTAAAAGTAAAGGCTCTACCTGTTACAAAAACCTTAACCTGAGGTTACAGGGTCATGTACGTACGTACACACACACATACAGACCAAACCGAAAAACTATATGCCCCAGGCATCATGCAGATGCGGGGCATAAAAAAAGGGTCTGACTGATACCAACTGTGAATAAGTTTGGTGTAAATTATAATTGCTGGATGTAGGACTTTGTACATTGGTTTGTTTTATTGCCCACCAGATTAGATTGACCCAGAATATCTTGAGGCTTTTAATTTATCTTAGTCTAGGAAAATGTCAAATGCAAATGCCCATATTTTGGTTGGTGGAAACTTCAATTGTGGTGACATTGAATGGAGCAACATGCAGGTACCCCATGGGGTGCCTAAAAGGCAGACACAGCAACATCTTTTGGACATAATTAAAGAACACTGCCTGGCCCAAGTTGTTAGCATACCCACCAGACAAGAAAAGACCCCTGACAAATTCTCCATCTCCAGTAAGCCAAGTTAAGGGGTTGCCCCTGATTGGCAAAGTCGGTCATGACATAGTCCTTGTTGAATGTGATATAAAAGGTAAAAGAATCAGACAAGTCTTTATATATACTTAACCACGTAAAGTATATCTCTATAAATGGGTGGATTTGGATGGCCTGTGAGACCATGGCGCCATTTAAGGATTTGTTCCTTTCCTCTGACCTCTCACATATGTCAGTTAATGACTTGTGGGTCAGTTTTAAGTCCGAATTAACAAAGACAATGGAAAGGTTTATACCAACGAAAATGACCAAAACAAAACATAGTGCACCCTAGATTGATAACACGATCAAGCATCTCATCAGAAGACACAATTGAATGTATTTTCTTGCTCTTAAGTCTAGCAGCCGTTAAGAACCATACAAACGGTTCAGAGCACATGTGCAAAACGTTATAAGAGGTGCATATTGGAAGCATGTTTCCAGCATCTTTACTGTTGAAGATGACAATACAGATCCCAATAACCCCCAAAAGAATGGTAAAGTTAAAAAGTTTTGGTCATTTGTAAAGTCCCTGAAAAATGATGCGTTGGGGATCACTTCATTCAGGGAAAATGGAATTCCAGAAACAGACACGCGCGATAAGGCTAACATATGCAATAAACAGTTTCAATCAGTATTTACGTGTTAAACTGATGGTGAGTTACCATCCAAAGGTAAAAGTTCGTCCCCCACTATTGGGGACATAATAGTTGACCCCAAGGGGGTCGCTAAACTGTTGGGTAAGCTCACGATACATAAGGCATCTGGGCCCGATGACCTGAATGCCAGGGTACTTAAGGAATGTAATGCTGAAATCTCTCCTATATTTGCCTTTATCTTCAATGAATCACTTGCCCAGGGCACTGTACCAGATGACTTGCGACAAGCAAATGTTACCCCGGTCTATAAGAAGGGTGAAAAATATGATGCAGCAAATTATAGACCAGTGTCGCTAACATGCATCTGTTGCAAAACCCTGGAGCATACATGTATATTAGTAAGCAATATCAACAATCACCTAGCCTTTAAGAGCATTCTTGCTGACTGTCAACATGGTTTCCGGAGTCAAAGGTCTTGTGAAACGCAACTAGTTCAGTTTTACCATGACAATGTGAGCATGATGGATGGGGCCATAAACATAGGCCACAAACAGACTGACTTGATCATCATGGACTTCGCTAAGGCCTTTGACAAGCTACCTCACTGAAGGCTATTATATAAACTGGAGTACTATGGGATAAGAGGATCCACACATAGGTGGATTAGCTCATGGCTCTCTGGACGCTCACAACAAGTTGTACTTGATGGCCAAGCGTCTGATCCAGTCCCTGTTTTATCTGGAGTCCCCCAAGGTTCGGTCCTTGGACCGGTCCTCTTGTTGGTTTTCATCAATTAATTTCCCTGAAAATATCAGGTCATCAGTCTGTTCGTTTGCTGATGATTGTGTCCTATATAGAAACATATATTCTCCTTCTGACTGTCTTATTTTACAAGATGACCTGGATCAACTTGCACAGTGGGAGGTTGATTGGCAGATTAAGTTCCACGTAGCCAAATGTCATTCAATGAGGGTGTCATGACACCCTCTGGACAAGAAAATTAAGCCTGACTATACACTTCACCAGCAAATTTTGGAGCATGTTCAATCTGCTTAATATCTTGGTATCACCATCACTGACGATATTGATCGGGATCAACATAGGTTACATCTAAAGCAACTAGGACTTTAGGATTCCTTAGACGTAATTTGGCCTCTGCACTTCTAAGGCAGACAAATGATGTTGCATATAAAACATTGGTTCGCCCTCAACTTGAATATGCATCACCCATTTGGCATCCCTATATTAAAACTCAGATTCAGCAGGTGGAGAAAGTGCAGAGGACAGCTGCTTAATGGACATGCAGGCGATGACGAAATTGCATTGGTGACATGCTTAATGAGCTAGAGTGGCTGTCCCTGGAGGCCCGTCGTGAGCAGTCCTCTTTAACCTTCTTCCATAAGCTACACTCTGATACAATGTCTTTCAATAAAGATAGGTACTTGACCATTGTAACAGAATCAACCAAAACAAGGGCATCAAAAGTAAACAACTCACAATATAGTAGGACAGGTACCAGTCCAATAGCAATGCCCTGAAGAACTCCTTCTTTCAGTGGAATAGTCTTCCCTCCTGTGTGGTGAATGCCAAGTACGCAGAAGAGTTTAAACAACAAAGCCAATACAGTGTAAGATTGAGACTCAGAGGTATGCATTTTAGCATACCTCTGTTATGCAGATTGTAAATAGGTTTAAGGATGCATCCAGTGACTCTTCTTTTTTTTCAGCTAAATTCTAAATTTAGCCACCCATCCCACTGAGGTAATGGCCAAATCTGAGCAATCTGGATGGGGCCATTAATCGTGGCCACAAACAGACTGACCTGATTATCATGGATTTTGCCAAGGCCTTAGACAAGGTACCTCTCATAGGAGGCTATTGTACAAATTGGATCATTATGGGATAAGAGGATCCACACTTAAGTGGGAAATTAGCTCATGGCTCTCTGGAGGCACACAACAAGTTGTACTTGATGGTCAAGCGTCGGATCCAGTCCCTGTTTTGTCTGGTGTCCCACAAGGTTCGGTACTTGGACTGGTCCCTTCTTGATATTTATTAATGATCTTCCTGATAATATCAGGTCACCTGTTCGCTTGTTTGCTGAAGATTGTGTTTTGTATAGGAATATAATACTTCTTCTGACTGTCTTATCTTGCAAGATGACCTGGATAGCCTAGCACGTTGGGAGGCCGATTGGCAAATGAAGTTCAATGTGGCCAAATGTCATTCAATCAGTGTGTCACGGTATCCTCCAGACAAGCAGATTAAATTCAACTACTCGCTACATCAGCATACATTGGAACATGTCCAATCCGCAAAATATCTTGGTATCACCATCACTGATAATCTTGATTGGGGTCAACATATTTCTGAGATCACATCTAAGGCAACTAGGACATTAGGGTTTCTTAGGCGCAATTTGGCTTTTGAACCTAGGCAGACAAAGGATGTTGCATACAAATCCTTGGTTGGACCTCAACTCGAGTATGCATCACCTGTTTGGCATCCCCATGTTAAAACTCAGGTTCAACAGATTGAGAAGGTTCAGAGGACGGCTGCCCGATGGACCTGCACGCATTGGCGGAACAGAAGTAGTGTTGGTGAAATGCTCGATGAGCTGGAGTGGCCATCGTTGGAGGCCCGTCGTGAGCAGTCCTCTTTAACCTTCTTTTATAAGATACACTCTGACACAGTGTCTCTTAATAAAGATAAATACTTGACCCCTGTGACTACTTCAACGCAAACAAGGGCATCAAAATTAAACAACAATCAATATCGTAGGTACAAGGCCTATAGTTCACCTATGAAAGCAGATTGTAAATAGTTTTAAGAACTCATCCAGTGATTTTTTTTTTTTGTGCTAAATTCTAAATTTAGGGCACCACCCAACTGAGGTAAAAGCCAAGTATGACCGACTCAGAATATGAAGATAGATAGAATATGACTGACTCAGTATAAGAAGATAGATAGATAGACAGTATAAGGGGCAATGGCAGGCGTAAAACTGAGGTAATGGCCAAGTATGACCGACTCAGTATATGAAGATAGACAGAGGCTCATGCACGATGCCATGTTCTTCAACAGAAGGTCAGGGTACTCCAGATTTTGCCCACCTCTGATTAACGATCTGCTCAAAGTAAGAGAAATAATCTTGAAAGGGCTGTAAAATCAAAACCGAAAATCAAAGTACTGAAAGTACTGAGGAAAATTGATTTATGAGGAATAATTTTTTTTTTTATTTTTTGGTTTTGGTTTTACGGCCCTTTCAAGAGTATTTCACTCATATCGAGCCGATCGTTAATCAGATGTGGGCGAAAACCGGAGTACCCGGAGAAAAACCACCTGACCTTCTGTTGCAGAACTTGGCGTCTCACATGTGACCCGAGCGAGGCTCGAACCACAGCGGTGAGAGACCTAATGATCAAGAGTCAGCGCTCTTAACCACTAGGCCCGTTAGGAATAATTATTATACAACAATGTTAGTCGTAGTTCAAGCAGTTATCTAGATATTTTTGTTGAAAAAAAATCTAGAGACTAACTTCCCATATCACAGGTCCTGGTGTATGAATGTCATTTGACATGTCACCTGTAACAATTCTGATTTGACAAGGTCCCAGATAGTTAAACAAGAGGGCCCAGAGGGCCCTGAATCGCTCACCTTATTATCAGTGTCTCTAGAGCATTCTTGGCCCAAGGGCTATAATTTTAATAAACTTGGTAGGGGTCCACTAGATAAGGCTTCAGACCAAATATCAAAGACCTGGAGCGGGGGCATTTTTCACCCCAGCACTATAATTTGAACAAACTTGGTAGAGGTCCACTAGATGAAGCTTCATACCAAATATCAAAGATCAGGGCATTGCGGTTTCAGAGAAGAAGGTTTTTAAAGGTTTTCCCTATATAAGCCTATGTAAAACCAAAGGGCCCCGGGGCGGGGACATTTTTGGCCCCAGCATTATAATTTGAACAATCTTGGTAGGGGTCCACTAGATGAAGCTTCATACCAAATATCAAAGACCTGGGCCTTGCGGTTTCAGAGAAGAAGATTTTTAATGATTTTCCCTATATAATCCTATGTAAAACCAAAGGAACCTGGGGCAGGGGCATTTTTTTCCCCAGCACTTTAATTTGAGCAATCTTGGTATGGGTCCACTAGATGACACTTCATATCAAATATCAAAGACCTGGGCCTTGTGGTTTCAGAGAAGAAGATTTTTTAAATTTCCGGTGAAAAAATTCTATTTTTGGCTCCTGTGACCTGGATCTGCAATGGACCGGAACCATTTGAACAACTTTGAAAGGGGACCACCCAAGGATCATTCCTGTGAAGTTTGGTCAAAATCCGATCAGTGGTTTAGGAGATGTTGTTTGAAGAAAAAGTTTCGAACGCACGGATGCATGGCGAACAAAAAGTGATCCCAAAAGCTCATCTCGTCACTACGTGACAGGTGAGCTAAAAATTCTACAAAGAAAAAAAAATGATTCATCGATTGTTTTGAGTTAAACGACAGGTCAACCCTAGTGGATCACTTTTGTTGTCCCCAAGAGAAAGGGGGAAAAGAGATAGAAGAGACAGTAGAGGAGATGATTTGTTTGTTTGTTTGATTTGAGATTTAACGTCCCCGTTGACACTGTAAAGGTCATTTTGGAGACGTTGCTTCCAATTTTGTGGCACTTTTACCCGACATTGAGATGAAATGGCATCTCAAGCACTGCCGTCCAATGAAACCAATAGGGTTTATAAGCATGGACTGGCCGATTGCACCGCTTTGCCTGGGCAGGCTAAGATCCTCTTAGCAGTTTACAAGTACTCTTGTTCGGGTCGGTTTCAGCTCTGCGTGGAAGCATCATGCAGCCCATATATTTCTTTAAGCCCTGATGGGCAGGGGCCGTTGTAGAGGAGATGATAGTGAGGGACAGAGGAGAAAGAGGAAAATGAATGGAAGTGTAGAAACAGAAGAAATAACCCCCCACCCACAAACACACACACTCTACCGTTACCTGCTGCAAGGACAGCAGGTGTTGCCCAACTGTAAGTCAGTATTAGCTGGACTCCCCAGTGACACAAGATTGCCTCACTCAACTACCCCCACGAAGAAATCAAAGCACTGAGAGTGCTGGTAGGTTGATCGTCTCTGAGTGTAGGTTGGGAAAATAGTCCTGAGCTGAGAATCAAACAGTTCGTTTAACTTAAGCAAGCACAGTAGAGCTGATCAGACATCGCTTTATGTGGCGTCTGATTATGTAGATTCTGTTTGCCAATGCCCAAGTGTACAAGCACAGTCCACCCGCCCCCGCCCATCGGGGCTTGAATAAATAGATGGGCTGTATGCATGATGCTTCCACGCAGAACTGAAAGTCCCGTAACATTGGAGGCAACGTTTCCAAATGACCTATACAGTGTTGACGGGGACGTTAAACCTTAAATCAATCAAATGAGCACAGTCCAGAATTTTCTTCTTACGCTGCGCTCTGACGTCTTAGGGTAGTACTTGGATTTTGTTTAACAGAGCGGAGAGGGTGCAAACGCAGCCCAACTCCCATCTTTTGGAAAATATTTCAGATTCATACAGTTTTTCACCCTCTACAAAATACCTGAAATTCGCATCCTCAACCCGCCCCTTTTCAGAGTCTGCGCACAGCCCTGAATCATGTTCAAAACTTGTTGCATACATATGGCGAACAGTGCCGACCTAATCAGAAGCAATGTACTCTATATCTGATCTTGGTCTACGCTGTATGTCTACTAACGGTACCATCTACATAGTCTGAGCTACTCATTTTTGCACTTAAACATTTCAGTGTTCTAAAATTAAGTTCTTAGCATGAGTGCGAAAAGTCTACTTTCACTCGACTTGGCATTTGTGTAACAGATTTATAAATAGAATGTTCCGAAAGACGTCATGTGACATCGTGGCCTGGATAAAGATGTTGTTTTTCTTTGTGAGCAACCTGGCATTCTTATACTATTTTGTTTAACTCTCAAATGCCACTATTTAAGCAAACAGTGAAGTTCCTGTGCAATCTGCTGATCAGACGCCACATTCTGCGGCATCTGATCTGGGTATTATCCAGCACTTGATTCCTGTCAAGACTCTACAAATAGCTCTTGTTGCATTGATAAAAATAGCTCAATGTTTCAAGTTCTATTAATAAAACATAATATTGGTTTTCCCAAATCAGTGATGGACACGTGGACAACTGCATGAATTCCGTTTGTAGGGTTGATCGTAAACCGATCGACCCAAAAACGGAAGAAAGAGAGATAAACGTGTCTGCTAATTTCTTCATGGTCAAACCATAAATTTCTAAATTAGCTCAGTACCGACTAATAATCTTACAGCGGGCACATGGTGTCTTAGCAACGTCGCATCAACGTCGCATTGATACGGTGATGCACATATGTTGTGCAGCCCCTTAGAGCTATGTTCCTTCAGGCGTCGGGACATAAAAAGGAGAATAACTTTTTAAACCATTTGATTTAGACATTATAACCCTGATCAGACGCCGCGCCGGTGTACCCAAGGCGAATTAAAATACATTTATTCCAACCTGTATGGGGTCCTTAAAACATTAACCCATAAATGCCAATTGTTTCAACACACGGACATTATAGATTAGAGGCCACAGAATGTTGATTGGTGTCTTCACTATTAATTTTGCTAAAGTACGGAACACAGCTTGAAAGACATGTTTTGTAATTAGAGCTCTCGAAAGTAGGCGAATTGTAAGTCAGTAAAGGGTTGTTTAGTTGGTCACTGATAAGCTAACCCTTTTAACCCTGTAGAGCGGTGAAGACCCCGAGTTAGAAATACACTGTATCTCTGCAAACCTTGCAGATCCTGATAAGACGGCACGTAGCTAGAATGTGTAGCCAGAATCTATGTGCACACCGTTTGTTTTCATGTCAGTGAACTAATCAGGAATCCATTTCTATGCATCCGGGTCAACTCAGCCCTGAGTCAACTCGGCCTGGTCAAGTCGGACACTAATATAAATTTAGCCTAATCGACGTGTCCTTGATTAAATCATATGCTATATGTCGTATATAATACATTATCTGTGTTGTTTTTCTGTCTTCCGGTAATTCATATTCCATACATATTTTCCAGCAGACCTCGATGGCATGGCTGGATTGTCACACAATATTATCATTTCTTATCAATTTGTGGACAGCAGGTTAATATCATTTAGAATAACTCCTAACATAGACTTAAGCTGTGGTGGGGTATTTATACTATATAGACTGGAAAACTACTCAAAGGACCATAAATGAATGTTAGCCTTTGATGTAAATATATACATTTGATGTGAACTAAACACTTTTTTTATCAATACAGCTTGATAATAAGAATATATTTCAAGCGAGAAGAGTCCTGTTTAGAAACTCAATGAAAGAGTAAAACATCAATATCATTGGAAAGCGAGTCATATTGAATAGTAATTATTATTTAAATCTGGAATATTATTTCAACTACCTGTCACGTTAGCCATGGTTATGATAACCCAAATAAAGTGTTTTAAAAGTTCCATCCATAGCCATATTTCCAGTTAGCACCAACGAGGAGATGTGACTAGGACTTCATTATTGTCTGAGAATGATCAGTATTTACAGTAAAATTCCGCTATTAAGATCACTTTCTAGGCTTCTAAAAAGTGGTCTTATTAGCAGGGTGGTCTCTTATAATGGAATTGGTGAAAAAAATAGTGCTAGCAAGACTGATTTAAATATTTTTTTATGTGCACTGTGCCTATTTTAGTGCTTTTTATTAAATCTTGCTGTCTTTAACTTTACTGTTCTTTTCCTCATTATATGTAATTATAGGCAATATTACACCAAAAAAATCACATTAATGATAACAATTGTTCCACAATAATCTTCTTTCTGAAGAACACAGCGCTGCACATTACCAAAATTATTAAAACTATTTATTCACCTAGCATAAAATAATCTTGTCAAAACAACACACTGATAAGTACAGGTAAACTGTTGTTTTTCACACCTTTAGGGAAATGTGTGAACATTACCAAGATCTGTTGTAATGATGAGGAATCCAGCAAAAAATTTTATTGACCAATGGTCTGAGAGATACAAATTAACTTGACTTGGCCAAAAAGTGGTCTCAATAAAGAACAGTAATGGTAGATTCGGTCTTTTGAAAGCGGTCTTAATACTGAATAGCGGGGTGGTCTTAATTAATTATATAAGAAATAATTTGGGTCTTGCAAAAACTGGTCTTAATAGCGGAGTGGTCCTAATATAGGAGTGGTCTTTAAGTGGAATTCTACTGTACTAGTATCAATAACACGCACATTTTTAGAACAGCATGTGAAATATTTGCTTAATGTAGCCTAATTATTTTATATGATCAGCCTGCATTTGTCGTTGGGATACCTTCAAAGACTTAATAACCTATAAATCTGTTCATTGTGATCAGAGTCTACACAGTTTGAAAAAGCCCCCTGTTTTCTGAGCTATTAAAAACTGAACCATGTTATTATTTTATATGATCAGCCTGCATCGGTAGTTGTCACACCTTCAAAGACTTAATAACCTATAAATCTGTTCATTGTGATCAGTCTACACAGTTTGAAAAGCCCTCTGTTTTTTGAGCTATTAGAAACTGGACGAGCAAAGATAGCAAACACATAGGCTAATCTCTGAGTCTACGCAGTTCGGAAAAGCACTCTGTTTTCTGACTTATTAAAGGCTTAAAACGAGCGAAGATATCAAAAGAACAGGCTGAGCTTCGACAAACAAAATATATACACATGTAAATAAAGTGACAGAAAATTCTGGCCGAAACGACCCACCAATTTGGCCGAAACGACCCACCCCTGAAATTGGGCCGAAACGACCCAGGCCGAAACGACCCGGCCGAAAACGACCTAGGGACCGAAACGACTGAGGACCGAAACGTCCCGCGACCAATTATGCAGCGAACGAACAGCAGAAAGGGAGTAAGCGGTCCAGTACTGGAAGCAGAAATGTAATGACATAGAAACTTGATTTTAAAAATCAACTTTCAAAAAGCAAAAAAAAAAAAAAAAAAATATCTTACCAGTGTTTTGACGGATTTGACACATATTTGCAATATCTATTACGTAGAGGTATAAGTTTGGATCTATCTGTCCTAACGATACAGGCTGGCTAGAAGATAACTGAGATTCGATAAATGAGGAAACCTGAGGGCTGTATGGCTGCCAGTTTCCATATTCCGTCTGCCATTCCCAAACAACAACACCACCGGTAGCCATAACTGTACTTTCGTTTTGCTTGTGGTTGGTTAATCTAAAAGGCGAAAATTAGGTCCTACTATTTACCGACAACAGATTCAGCATTACCGGTGAATCAGAATCAGAATTGTTACAGGTGATACGTCATTCTAAAAGAGGGAAACAAAGATGTCAACCTATCTATCTATCTATCTTCCAATACATCTTAACCTCCTTGGAGGACTTCAGATGGTGATTCCGGTAAAACCAAGAGCTAAAGGGGGTTAGTCGAGCAAAAAAGGGGGGATAGAAAAGTGGGTGAAATGAGTTTGTACAGTGCTATCTATCTATCTATCTTCTTATACTGAGTCGGTCATATCTGGCCATTACCTCAGTTGATTGGGTGGCTAAATTTAGAATTTAGCTGAAAAAAAAAAAAAAAGAGAGGCACTGGATGCGTCCTTAAAACTATTTACAATCTGCATAACAGAGGTATCCTAAAACGCATACCTCTGAGACCCAATCTTACACTGTGCGGGCTTTGAACTCTTCTGCGGACTTGGCATTCACCGCAGAGGAGGGAAGACTATTCCATTGGGGAATAGTTCTAGGAAAAAACGAGTTCTTCAGGGCATCACTATAGGACTGGTATCTACGATATTGTGAGTCGTTTAATTTTGATGCCCTTGTTTGGGTCGACAGTGTTACAGGGGTCAAGTACCTATCTTTATCAATAGACACTGAATCAGAGTGTATCTTGTAGAAGAAGGTTAAAGAGTGAGAGTGTTAGTATAGTTAAAAGATAAAAACAGTAACTGGCGTTAAGGTGATGAGTGGAATACCTGGCAAACAGCTGTACTAAACTGTGCCACAGTAGGGAGAACTGGTATGTGGGCTGGTAGGGCGTTCATGTGGATGATTGTGCGGGGGGAAAATGTGTACTTATAGTAGTCCTTTAGAGTCGCGATCTGTCTGTATGCTAGAGAATGATTTCTTGCAGAGGAGCGGGTGTTCCGGATCAGGTAGTCAGTAGCAGGTATGGCAACAAGGTCATATGTAACCTTATATAGGAGGACCAGACGGCTGTCTATGCGCCGCTGGTCAAGGGTAAGCCATTTGAGGTCATGAAGCATTTTGGTAACGCTAGACGGGTACTGATAGTCTCTGGTTGCCCATCTAGCAGCCCTACGCTGGACTGCTTCTAGTTTATAGATGTCAGAAGCAGTATGGGGGGACCACACAGTAGAAGCATATTCTAACTGTGGGCGGACAAGGGTTTTGTAAGCAGTGGATTTCAGGTCCCTGTTGTGGACCCGAATATTCCGTTTTAAAAATCCTAAAGTCTGATTGGCCTTTTTGCTGATATTGTTAATGTGGTCTGTCCATCTGAGGTCTTCCGAAATGGTGACCCCAAGGTATTTAGATGAGGGTACACTTTCAGGGATACAGCTATGCAGGTGATATACAGTTTAAAAGGGGTCTTTACGTCGGGTCACATGAATGACCTGGCATTTAGAGGGGTTAAAATTCATATCCCAGAGTTTTTCCCATGATTCAAGTGACTTAAGGTCTTTTTGGAGGGTCTCAGAGTCATTTTTGGCATAAAGGGCTAGGTACATGGCTGTGTCATCGGCGAATAACCTTACTCTGGATCTAACCTGATCCGGTAGATCATTAATATAGGCTAAAAATAACATGGGTCCGAGAACCGAGCCCTGTGGGACACCTGAAGACACTGGAATGTTATCCGAGTTGGAACCATTGAGTAAAACTGATTGAGTCCTGTTATCAAGAAAATCTTTTATCCAATTTAGAGTTGTCCCCCTTATGCCATAAAAGTGTAATTTCTGGAGAAGTTTTTCGTGAGCCACTTTGTCAAAAGCCTTGCTAAAGTCAAGGAGGACAAGGTCTGTTTGCTTTCCTGATTGCATGTTTTTTGCGAGTTCGTCAATGAGCATAATAAGTTGTGTCTCACAGGATCTCTTATCTCTGAACCCATGTTGCAGTTCATACAGTATATTTAGATTGGTGAAATGTTTGGAAATGTTGGAGGCCACAACATGCTCAAGCACTTTGCAGAGGACACAGGTTAGGGAAATTGGCCGGTAGTTGGCAGGGTCTGTTTTATCCCCTTTTTTGAAGATAGGGGATACATTAGCTTCTTTCCAAATGGATGGAAGCTTACCAGAATCTAAGGATCTCTGGTAAATCAATTGTAGGATGGGGGCAAGTTCTTTATGAAGGGTCTGAAGGACTACGGGTTTGAACTTATCAGGGCCTGCAGCCTTATGCGGGTTGATAATGTTTGTATTTCTTTCCCTTTGGTGTCTTTTATGGTTGGAGTAAGTTAATTGTATCAATTCCTGATCTTTGTTTTACTTCTACTTTGAGACCTTGAAGCAGTTTTTCTATGCCTTTGGATGAAACATGTATATCAGGCATTTTGGGGTGTGGGCTGGGTGTAAAGCTGGGTTTCTTATTTGTTTCATATAAATTCTGGGGTCCTGTGTGTGGGTGGGGCGTGGAGCAAGGGTTCAAACCAAAATCATATGCATCTTGGAGGGCCCTCTGCGCAAGTTGCCTGAGGCTTGTTTGGGCTTTTAGGGCTAAAAACTGAATTAAACTGTCCATTTAGGGCATTGGCCTTATCAAAGTCCATGGAGTAAGTTTTGTCATTGGCGTTCAGTGTTGTGATTGGGTTAACTACCATGCATGCAGTGTGTCGTATAACATTTATGTTGCACCCAATCTTTTTATAGCGAAGAATGATTGTACGAAATGGAGTGCTGAAGTCATTGCGGTTATATATGTTTCTGAATTTATAAACTCAATATGTTCTATAAAAGGGTAATCCTTTGTTAGCAAAGAATACACCACAAAACCAGAAAATATGGAGTGCACATGTTTTCTGGACCAGACTAGCTACTTTCGGCCAATTAGGCCTCATCAGTAAGCCTCAAAATATTTACAAAATTCCACAATGGAAGCAATGATCCCAAAGGACAAGAAAATATAAATTACACTATGATGTAGGACAGGCAGTCACTGTAAAATTCGGGTTCCGAGAGACCTTGTTGCAGAAGAGATTTAAGTTCAATATTGAATTTTGAAATTAAATCAGAATGTTGTCTATAAAATTTCGCAAAGGCTTTACGTAGTTTATGGTACCGATAACCCTGAATAAGAAGTTTAGCAGTTAACAATTTATTACGAGTGTTGAAGTCAGTTGCATGACTACACACTCTGGCAAATCGAATTAATTGTGAAATATAAACGCCATAGGATGGTGCACGAGGAACATCACCATCCAAAAAAGGACAACTTACAATCTAAAAATCAAAATCATCGCGTTTATCATAAATTTTGCAAAATGCACGTCAGAAAGTGTGTGAACCCATCTACAATAGATAAATGTAAATCCAAAAACGGAGCCTCGGTATCAGAAGAATTTGCTTTATTTAAGTAGTTTAGGTCGTAGTCCCAAAGCGTTAATCCAAAATCATTAATCCATAGACAAATTGCAAATATCACTGTTCAGATCAACAGACATGGGCTCCAGAAGAGTGTAATCAGGCTTCCGCGGAAAGTAAGGATTACTTGGTAAGCAAGCTTCGCCCACCATGCCCATCGACCCGAACGAAGAAAAGGAGTAAATGCCGAGAAGGGCATGTCCGAGATTTTGGAAGTAAAATACGACAGACTGCATGCATGGTAGTTAACCCAATCACGGTTGGCAACTTTGCTTCCCTCTTTAATTGCACACCGGTGGGTCAGGCCTCAGATTCTATGACGGCTCCAACGTAAAGGCTTATTGAGAATTAGAGAGATCTAATTCTTGGTAATGTTGGTTGGTGCCTGATGCTCTGTCTCTGGTCGGGCCCATCGGAGTCTAACTGTTGGTTTTCTTTTGCTCCAGCATTTCAGTGGTTTCTTGCTGTCGAGTCCTCACCGTTGTCTCACCTCTGTGGTTCTTGGATTTTTTGTGTTCACGGAGATCTTGCACTGATGAGTGAGGAGGCCTTCATGCGGACAGAACAAATTATTTGTCTAAATCGCGACGGAAGTAAGGGCGAGGATTGTGGCCACGTAAAATCGATTTGAGCCCCCCCCCCCCCCAGTGGAAATCTTCCACTGACCGTTCCAAGGCGGTTCTTCTGTGGCGATTTATTTATGTTGTTGTTTGTTACTTACTGTGTGTATCACTTGTGTCTTTTGGTTTTGGATGGCCATATGGCCATTTTGTGGGAAAGTAACTGTCCTTATGGCCTTCCTTTGTTTAGGTTTCCATTATGGTCTGGTCGCTTAATGTTTGTACTTCTTTCCCTTTGGCGTCTTTGGTGGGTGAAGTAAGTTAATTGTATCGATTCCTGATCTTTGTTTTACTTCTACTTTCCTATGGCTTAATTGAAGTTCTGGGGCGGGGGCGGGGGCGGGGGTGGGGGGGGGAGGGGGTGGTAAATTTGACTGATCAAACCATCGAAATAGGTATTGTCAATATTTAATAAATCATCCAAAAATCTAGAAATCAAGCTAAAAGCTTCAAGGATTTCAGATTGGTTTTCAGCAGAAAGGGACAGCATGAAAAATAGAAGTGAAGACAATGATCAGGAATCGATACAATTAACCCACAGCTCCCATCAGAGACGCCAAAGGGAAAGAAACACAAACATGAAACGACAAAATAGAAGTAGAGGCAATGATCAGGAATCGATACAATTAACCCACATTTCCCATCAGAGACACCAAAGGGCAAGAAACACAAACATAAAGCAACCGACCCCCAACGGAAACACCAACAGCGGAAAACCAAAATGACAGTTACTTTCCCACAAAATGACCAAAAAGGCCATCCAAAATAAAATAATATAAGCGACACAAACACCAAAAGACAAACCATAACAAAAATAAACCGCGACAGAAGAACCGCATTGGCTCAAACCCTATTGAAAACATCAATAGCGGAAAGCCAAAAGGACTGTTTACTTTCCACAAAATGGCCAACTGGCTATCCAAAACAAAATAATATAAGCGATTCAACAAACACTCAAAGACAAACCATAACAAAAAATAAACCGCGACAGAAGAACCGCTTTGGAACGGTCAGTGAAACGAATTCCATCCGGGGGGGGGGGGGGGCTTAAACCGATTTTACGGGGCCACAATCCTCGCCCTTACTTCCGTCGCGATTTAGACAAATAATATGTTCAGTCCGCATGAGGTCTCTCTCATAACAAAACAAAAACAGATCAGCCACAAGGGGTGCGCAATTAGTACCCATTAGAATACCCACAACTTGTCTAAATAAATTAGTACCAAATCTTATGTAAATATCGTCAAGAAGTGAAAAAAGCATTTCTTAATATCGATTTAAGCCCCCCAGTCGAAATCTTTCCACTTACCGTACCAAGGCAGTTATTCGGTAGCGGCTTATTTGTGTTGTTGTTTGTTACTTACTGTGTGTATCACTTGTGTCTTTTTATTTTGGATGGCCATATGGCCATTTTGTGGGAAAGTAACTGTCCTTATGGCCTTCCTTTGTTTAGGTTTCCAATTTTGGTCTGGTCGCTTCATATTTGTGTTTCTTTCCTTTTGGTGTCTATGATGGGTGGAGTAAGTTAATTGTATCGATTCCTGATCTTTGTTTTACTTCTACTTTGGAACGGTCAGTGAAACGAATTCCACTGGAGTTTGGGTTTTTAAAAAAAGTTATTTCTGAATTCTGTGTTGGATTTTTAAGGATATTATTTTTCATTTCGGACTGGGAATTCCGTGGGAACAAGGAAAATAGATTCATGCAAGGATATTTCATAACAGAGCTAAGTAAAATTTTCTTACTTCTACGGGTTAAAGATAGGTTGTAAATATATTTTGTTATTTTTTTTTCCAAGAGGCTTGTTTCCTTTTTCTTTCTGCTACGCCAGGCTCGTAACAAGCCAAAGAAGTAAACTTAGCGACACAATCCTCAGCATCCTCAGCTGTCGAAATAATCGAATCGGGAAGGGCATTCTAATATCTAATGGTTCGGGGGAAGAATGATTCTTTATAAATGTCCGTTCTTGCAGTAAGGGTCTAAGACGCCATTGAATGGTGCTTTTTACAATGCCTAGCTGGGGGAGCAAGATCATTTGTTGGAATGCTGGAAGCGCCCAAGAGTATGAGCCTACTTCTCTTCTCCTTTTCTTGGGAGACTCCCGTCTTAACTTTCTTGGGATTCCGGACATGTTTTAAATCAGTAATTGCTTGTTACAAATCTACCAGCTCTATTCTGAACTTTTACAATTTCTTAATTTAGGACTACTCCACTTCGGTCCCAGATGCAACTACCATATTCCAAGATTGGGCAAACAAGTCCCTAATATGCTGTCTCTTTCACATCCTGTGACCGTGATAGCTCAGTAGTTGGTGCACTTGCCTCTGATGCTAGGGGTCCCGGTTTCGATCCCAGGCAGCGGCGATAAAATTTCGGTGTCCGAACACGCTCCATTGGCATCATTTGCAGGGATGAATGTCATAAAGTGCACCGTCCTTCGGATCGGGACGTTAACTGGAGGCCCCCTGTGCAGGGAGAGCCATCCCCTGTGCAGGTTAAAGAACCCTACCGTTATTACATGATTACTGTGTAGGCTTTCATCCTGCAAAACCAGTAGTGTATGTAATGTACACCTGCGGTAAAGGTCAAATGTGACCGACGCAGTATTAGTAGAAAGAAAGAAAAGAAAGAACACTGATGAAGATTTCGCCTCAGGAATCCAAAGTAGAAGTAAAACAAAGATCAGAAATTGATACAATTAACTTACTCCACCCATAAAAGACACCAAAGGGAAAGAAATACAAACATTAAGCGACCAATGGAAACCTAAACAAAGGAAGGCCATAAGGACAGTTACTTTCCCACAAAATGGCCATATGGCCATCCAAAACCAAAAGACACAAGTGATACACACAGTAAGTAACAAACAACAACATAAATAATTCGCCACAGAAGAGCCGCCTTGGAACGGTCAGTGGAAGATTTCCACTGGGGGGGGGGGGGGGCTTAAATCGATTTTACGTGGCCACAATCCTCGCCCTTACTTCCGTCGCGATTTAGACAAATAATTTGTTCAGTCCGCATCTTTGTTTTACTTCTACTTTGAAATAACTGTCTCTGGTCGGGCCCACCAGGGTCTTTTTGTTGGCTTTCGTTTGCTCCAGCAATTCAGTTATTTCATACTGTCGAATACTCATCGTTGTTTCATCTCTGTAGTCGTTTGTTTTTATGCTATCGGACTATCGGAGACGTTGCACTGATGAGTTGCACTCCTTCCGGCGAACTGTCTTCTCTGTGGCCGTTAGATTTCGTATTTTAGTCGAACCTTGAGCAATATAATTTAGAAAAAAATGTAAAACAACAACATTTTTTTAAAATAAACATTAATAGTACTCATGCTTAATTTCAAAACAAAATATTTTAAAATAATAATAGCTTTAAAAGTAAAATATATATAAATAAAAAAATACCCATCAGCCTTTGGCATTCCTTGTTGTGAAGGAAACTTTCAGGAAGAAGCAGTAGAGTTTCCAGACAAAATGCTTGAAAACCGAAATCACCATGCTCATATAAATAATTGAAGAGCTGTGTCATTGCAACAAACGTCTATTCTACACGAACAAAGGTTCTTGCTTAGCTGTGCATAAACTGGTACTCAACATTTGACAAATAACTACTGTGTAAATCGATCCCCGTTGAAATTATAATTTGGTGGGTGGGGAGTGTTAGTATACTGAGAGTTACCGCGGCCGAATGGCTGTTTACCTTTTTGGTTAGAGCTAGGGACTAACCTCCGATATCACAGGTACTGGTGAATGTCATTTGACGTGTCATCAGTAACAATTCTGATTCCTTTAGATCGGGACGTTAACTAGAAACCCCCTGTGCAGGGAGAACCATCTATCTATCTATCTTCTGATACTGCGTCGGTCATCCCCTGTGTAGGTTAAAGATCCCTACCATAATTACATGATTACTGTGTTGGCTTTCATCCTGCAATCCTGGATTGTATGTAATGTACACCTGCAGTAATGGTCAGATGTGACCGGCGCAGTATCAGTAGAAAGATCGAAAAAGAAAGATTCTGTGATCCAAACCAAACTTAAACGGTAATTGACCGGTGTGGCTGGTCCGGGCCTTTTGGCCTGGTGGTTTTGTCACTTGCTTTGTAACACCAGGTTCGTGGTTCAATCCCCGGTTGGAGCACTCAACTGGGTTTTTCTTTACAGACTCTTCTCCTCAGATCCCCGGTTGGAGCACTCAACTGGGTTTTTCTTTACAGACTCTTCTCCTCAGACTGCAGTGCAGTCACAAGTATTGTATGGGCTGGTGTGCTGCGGGGCCTGCATTGGGGCTTATGCAGGAAACAAGGGCTGGGATCAGCCATTTGCAAAGTCTGATTGGAGCCCTCGTGAATTGCAACTGCCCTTCTATAGCCTGTTGGCTTTTCAAAAGTAGAGATGCGCAACATCTCTTGTCTTAGTGAGTAATTAAGCAGACTGATGATCACTGATCTGGGTGTGATGGCTCATGTAGTCAGAATCAGAATTGTTTTCTGGTGACATGTCCTTAGACAACCCTTCACCAGGACCTTCGACCGACTGAACTAGTCCCTGTAGTATATGCTCATAGCATGATCTCTGGTCTAGAGGTTGATGAGTGGGCTGCTGGTCTACATTTGGTACGTTTGACTGTCTGACTAAAGATCAGTAGATATGGAGTTAATGCGGATTGCATTTGGGGTTTAGTTGTGTTTCACCCAACCCTATTAGCATGGCATGGCGCCATGCCCCTTTTCTCTAGCGCCATACCCTTTTTCAAGTAGAGTAAATGTTGCCCTACATTTTGGTAAAAAAATCGCTGAAATTGACCAAAAAGTAACAAAGTTATGCCTGTTTAAATAAGGACTATTTTAAACACTTTTTAGCAATAAATTGTTGCCTCTTTTTGGTTGACTGCTAATCCCACTGTTTATTGTACTCAATTATGTTACTTTAAGAAATCATAACTGTGTTTTGATAGCAAGTGTGACTGACACCAATTAAACAAATGAAGTGTGAAAGTGTGTCTGACTTCACTTAGCATAAAAAACAAACATTATAATTTAGCATTGAAGACAAAGGGTAAGAGAAGGATCTTTTTATTTCAAGTTGAGAGTTGTGCCCTTTTAGCAAGGTGCTGCGTGTGAATGTGCCCTTTTTACACAGCTGTTTGTATTTAAAGTGCCCTTTTTACACATTTCCTGTGCTGAAAGTGCCATTTTCCATGACCAGCACCATGCTCTTTTAGGAGCTGGTCATATGGGGTCAAAAACTAGGTCACCAGGTCAAATTTCTTCATAACCTTGTTCACCCTGTAGAGGTCACAGACTTGCATCAATCTTCATATAAACTTAACCAGAATGTTCAAGTTTGAATATGCGTCATGTCAGATGAAAAACCAGGTCACCTGGTCATATTTCTTTAAAACCTTGTTTATCCTCCAGAGACCACAGATTCGCTCCAATATTTATGAAGCTTTACCAGAAAGTTTGTGTTGATGATATGTAGGTCAAGTTCGAATATGGGTCATGTTAGGTCAAAAACTACATGTAGGTCACAAGGTCAAATTGCGTTAAAACCTTGTTCATCCTCTAGAGGTCACAATTTATCTTCAATTTTCATGAAATTTTACCAGAATGTTTGTCTTGATGATGTCAAGGTCATGTTTGAATATGGGTCATGTCGGATCAAAAACTAGGTCAAATTTCTTTCAACCTTGTTAACCCTCTAGATGCCATAAGTTTGAATCTTCATGAAACTTTACCAGAATTTTTGCATTGATGATGTCAATGTCAGGCTCGAATATGGGTCATGTGAGGTCAAAAACTAGGTCACTAGTCAACTTTCTATAAAACCTTGTTCACCCTCTAGAGACCAAAAGTTTGCTTCAATTTTCAGGAAACTTTAGTTTACCAGAATGTTTACCCAGGGCTTCCGTTAGACGGACGTACGGCGTATATTACGTCCTGAAATCGCTTCCGGATGCCAAAATTAAACATCAAAGGCGTCCTGCGGACTCCCGAAAATTTCTCTGTACGGCCAAAAATCTTTACCGAGACTTATAAACCCGCCCACTTTTAGCAGTTTGTAAAAAGTTTGCTCCGCCTTCTTAGCTGAAACCGCTTTCTGTGTTTATTGAGTACTAAGGGCGTCCCGTTTTCTGCCTGCGCGGTATTATATTGACAGTCAGAATCACGTGCGTCGGCACACCTTTGATCGTCATCGGTGTGTAAAAAACCTGTTGAGGTTATTGTTCGGTGTTTGCATATAATTAAACGGATTAGTAGTTCAGTTGAGGATAAACTATGTATGTCATTGACGATAATTGTTTTTTAATCCTGGAAACTTGTTACTGTTTAAATTAAAGCGGGTCGTAATTTGGATGTTTGGTAGTGAGATTATTATTAGCGATGCAAAGTGAGACAATAGTTTCAAAGATAGATACGCACTTTTTTCTTGAGTAAATAGCAGGAGTTCACTTGGTGAAATGCGAAAATTACTTAATAAAATCCCATAATGACGCCGCGATCGCTGTTTGATTTTGGCACCTCGAAAATACGTAAAACCGGCGAATGTGACCAGGCCAGTTCGTCAGGGTCCGAGCTGTAGTTTGATCTGTCTGTTAGCCAAAAGCAAAAAAAAAAAAAAAAATAAAATAAAAAACTACCGTTGACTCGTCTAAGTCTGCTCCAATTGACCAAAGTTGCACGTGTTTCTGCCTGTTTTTCTGAAGCAGTTCCGAGTGTTTAGCGTACAATGAAGACTCGAAGCGTATGTTTTGCAAAATTTGGCAAAAATCTTTTACAAAAGATTTTTCTTTATTTCTTTTTAATCCATATATGACAATGGGCGACAGGTTTGTTTATTTATTTATTTCTACAAACAGTGTAGACAGATCAGACGCTATGTTCTGTGGCATCTGATCTGGGTCTACACGGTTTGCTATTTTTGGGTCACCATGCATATATGGGGATGGATAATGCGATTGTTTTCTATACTTTTTATTTGTTTATTTATTGATTAATTTTTTTTGGCGGGGGGGGGGGGGGGGGGGGGGGGTGGTGGTGCGAGGGAGAAAGTTATAAAATTTATACATGCCATGCAAAAATATTTTTCTTTTTTGTATGCACTCTGCACTGTACTGTACTGACTGCATGTATGTCACATAGTTATGAGTAGTTTTATTTTCCTCACAGAGCTTTGCTTGATTGTTTTGAGTTTGACGGCCCAGTCAACACTATTCAAGTCATTTTGAGCCGGTCAGTTTACCTATCCACACTTTACTAGCCATCTAAAAGAAGATACAGGTGATTAAAAATGCAAACAAGAGATTCATGGATTAAATAATATATATTATATTTCTTCATCAAAACAATTTTACGATCCGCAAACACCTTGCTTCAAAATTGGGACTTCCTGAATTTTCCAGTGGGACTTCCAGATTTCAAGTGTAGGAAGTCTGGGACTTCCTGAATTTGGGAGTTAATGGAAGCCCTGTTTACCTTGATGATATTTGTGTTGAATTTGAATATGGGTCATTTCGGGTCAAAAACTAGGTCACATTGCGTTTAAACCTTGATTTCCCTCTAGAGGCCACAACTTTGCTTCAATCTGCATGAAACTTTACAAGAATGTTTGTCTGATGATACCAAGGTCAAGTTTGAATAAAGAGGAATATGGTTCATGTCAGGTCAAATGCTAGCTCACTAGATCAAGTTTCTATAAACCCTTGTTCACCCTGTACAGGCCATAATTTTGCTTAAGTTTTCTTGAAACTTTTCCAAAATGTTTGCTTTGAAAATATCTTGGTCAAGTTTGAATATGGGTCATGTCAGATAAAAAACTAGGTCACTAGGTCAAATTGTGTATAAACCTTGTTCACCCTGTAGAGGCCATAATTTTGCTTCAATCTCCATGAAACTTTACTAGAATGTTGCTTGATGATAACTGGGTAGAATTAGAATATAGATCATATCTGGTCAAAAACTTGGGCACTAGGACAATTTTCTTTAAAATCTTGTTCAACCTCTAGAGGCCATAATTTTGCTTCAATCTTCATGACACTTTACAAGAATGTTTGTCTTGATAAAACATGTATCTGGGTTGAGTTTAATGTGGGTCATTTTGGGTTAAAAGTAGATCACAAGGTCAAATTGCATTAAAACCTTGTTCACCCTCTAGTTTTACATAAAATTATATAGGGAAAACCTTTAATAAGCTTGTTGTCTGAAACCAGAAGGCCCAGGCCTTTGATATTTTGTGCACAGCTTTGGCTAGTGAACCTCTAGGAGTACTGTTTAACTTGTAGCCCTGAGGCCAAAAAATGGCCAATGCAGGGACCCACTTGTTTAACATAGACTTACATAGAGAAAAATATACCTTTGAAAAACTTCTTGACAGAAACCAGAAGACCTAGGCCTTTGAGATATTTGGTTCACAGCTTTGTCTAGTTTCTCAAAACTTAGGGGCTTACAACATTTATTTCTGTGTAGGGCTGTAACGATACAGTCACCCCAGGATACGATACGTATCACAATCCTTGGCTCACGATACTACTTTCTTGCTTAAATCACAGCTCGAAAATTTTCTAACTGGCACAAAATCATCTCAGACTTCAATCTTGTGTACCAAAGCCTCTGGAAGATGCCCATATTTGTAATTTGTTATGAAAATGGTCTTGAAATATGTTAAAGCTGCCATTTTCTTTGGAATCATACTTTTTGGCGTATCGTCAGGTATCGTGATATTAGCCCCACGATACGATACGTGTATCGTCAGCAAAAGTATCAAGATATAATACGATTTCAATGAATCAGATTCGATTTCAATGAATCGTTTCACCCCTATTTCTGTGTCCTATGGCTAAGGCTGAAACGATTAATCGTATAATCAATTAATTGATCGATAAATTCCACAAAAATGATTATCATTTCTGATTTGCTTTTAATCGATTACTTGATAGGTACAATTTCCTACCCAAAGTTTTGCCTAAAATAGCGGGATGCGTGGCAAACAGTGCAGACCCTGATGAGACGCCGCATTCTGCAGCGTCTCATCTGGGTCTACACTGCTTGCTCAGGCCTGTCTTTTCAAATATGCATATGGTAAAGTGCAAATTATGATAAGAGTCATGCTCAGACAGAAAGTCAGACAGGTGAAATTATGACAAAATTCTTAGCGATTACTAATCGATTATCGATCGCAATGATAGGTCTGATAATCGATTATCTTTTCAGCTCTGATTAGCCAGCCCTACCTATGGCATATAGGAGGGGGAGCCGAGCTGCTTAGCGTAGTAACTGTTGGGAGCAGGTCTGACTGAGAAGCTAGAGCCCCAATCCGACTACATACATGTACTTCCATGGAAATTAACCCTTTTTGTACCAAATGGAACCTTCCTCCTTATATATAGCAGGAGTCCATTTGCGAAATTTAGGGGTGTCAGGTTGTGTTTTCTACAAAATTAATTAGGAAAATGGCTGAACTTTTAGCAAATAGTGGAGGCCCTGATCAGACGCCGCGTTCTGCGGCGTCTGATCTGGGTCTGCACTGTTTGCCCCGGTACCCGTTTAAGGGTTTCCGGTACTAAATGGGTTAATCATGGAATATTTTCTACCACCATTCTCTCCCTTCTGCTGATTCAAGAAGAGAAGTTATCAGTTACTGGTAGAAGTATTGTGTACTTATTACTGGTTAACCACTTAGGTCTATGCCTACCCAGGAATAGTGTGTTTAATTGACCTCAGCTGACATAATCCTATTTGGTTGAAAGGCCCCAAATCTGCTAAGCACCATCACATTCCTCCCAAGGCCTGTATAACACAGTTCTTAAACCTCCAGCCTGTCATCCCAAAACATTTATTTTCAACAAATTTTAAACATACACAGACATATGAAGAGAAATAATAGTCCTATAGAATGTACTAGAGACAGTGACACTCAGATTAGCAAAATATGGTCCTGTGGGCCCTTTTGTTTTTATCTCATTTACCCAGAGAAATCATTTTAAATGTATAGAATATTTGGGGAATATTGTAATTCCGAGCCATTTTCAAGATGCCGTCCCGCCCCCGCCCATAGGGGCTTGAAGAAATATATGGGCTGCACGATGCTTCCACGCAGAGCTGAATCCAGCCTGCACACTAGTACTGGTAAACAGCTTAGAGGATCTAAGCCTGTCCAGGAACCCGCGGTGCGAGGCGGACCGTCCATGCTAATAAACCCTATTGGTTTCATTGGGCGACAGGGTTTGAGATGTCATTTCATCTCATTGTCGGGTAAAAGTCCCACAAAATTGGAAGCAACGTCTCCAAAATGACCTTTACAGTGTTGACGGGGACGATAAACCTCAAATCAAACCAACAAATCAACACTGATACACTGCGCCATTCAAACAATACCAGCCTGGTCAGCAACATACTTTCTTGGAGATTGATCACAAAGTCTTTTGTGGGAAAGTAACTGTCCTTTCCTTTTGGCTTTCCGCTATTGATGTTTCAACTAGGATCTACCTGTTTATTTCATGTTTGTGTTTCTTTCCCTTATGTGCCTTTGATGGGAGCTGTGGGTTAATTGTATGGATTCCTGATCATTGCCATCATTTCTATTTTCTACGGTCATTCTCTCCCTTCCACTGATTTCAGAAAGGCAGTTGTCAGTTCCTGGCGAAAGAATGTGCACTGTACTGGTTTACCGCTTATAATACATATAAACCTGCAGAGGAAAAGTGGGGATATGTAAACTGACTGGCTTGATGACCTAAATAGTGTTGACTGGGGCCTTAAACTCCAGAACAAACAAACAAAACCATACAGGCCATAGTAAAGTTTTGATAATGAAAAAAGTAGCTCAAAGAGTTGCTTGCCTTGCACCTGTATGCAGTTTTGTTTTGTTTGTTTGATTTGAGGTTTTACGTCCCCGTCAACACTGTAAAGGTCATTTTGGAGACATTGCCACTGAAACTGACCATTTGCCTCTGCTTAGTTCATCAAATGTTAATCTCAGCTCTTCCACTGATATGAGAAGGGCACACTTATCTGATTAAACATTGTTCTGCTAAGCATGATTTCTTTGTTTGATTTGTTGTTTAACGTCAACACTGTATAGGTCATTTTTGAGACATTGTTTCCAATTTTGTTGGACTTTTACCCGACATTGAGTTGAAATTACATCTCAAGCCCTGTCACCCAATGAAACCAATAGGGTTTATAAGCATGGATGGGCAGACTTGCACCGCTTTGCCTGGGCAGGCTTAGATCCTCTAAGCAGTTTACCAGTACTCGTGTGCAGCCCATATATTTCTTCAAGCAGTTTTCTTTAACTCTTTCAGACTGACCACAATGACGAGTGAGGCAGCGATCCACAAGCGTAATTTGGAGAGCTCGATACTGTTCATGCAGCAAGAGCATGCCGGTACGCTGAAAGCTTTACACGAAGAAATACAGAAACTCCAGAAAAAATGCACAGGTATGTTACTTCCAAATGAGAGAATGAGATCGTCAGTCATAGCTGCAGATATTTCCTCATTGTATGGCCTCGGTAGCTCAGTCGGATGGGTGTCTGACTGATGATCAGGACCCGGGGTTGGATATCTGCTGGGTTCGGCAACATTCTTTCGTGGAGATTGATCATGAGATCTTTTCTTTCGGTCATTCTCTCCCTTCTGTTGATTCAAGAAGGGCAGTTGTCTGTTTCTGGCGAAAGAATGTGCACTGTACTGGTTAACCGCTTACATATAAGCCTGCCCAGGAAAAATGTGGAAAGGTAAAATGACCGGCACAAAAATGACCTAACATTGAGTTGACTGGGTCGTTAAACTCCAAAACAAACCAACAGATAACCCGAATCTTCCATTGCTACATGTTGGACAAGTCCATTTGTCATATATGGGTTGTTAGACCTATTTTTTCGTTTTTATTCTATTTTTGACGGAAAATCCTGTTGGCAAACGGTGCAGGCCCTGATCAGATGCCCCATTTTGCGGCATCTGATCTGGGCCTTCATTGTTTGCCAAGGTACCCCTTTAGGGGTTTCCCGCATATACTGGGTTAATCCTTATCCTGCTGTTCATAACAACCCCTACCTTTGCAAACAGTGTAGATCCAGGTCAGATGGCTTCTAAAGAAGAAGCCATCTGATCAGGATCTACACTGTTTGTCATGCAGTTTGGGAATTCAACAAATATATTACATCAAATGATTTGATTGGTTGATAATCTGCAATGGGAGTGGCTTAATTTATTTATGCAGCAAGATAAGGGTTAAGGAGGAGTAATGAAAATAAATAAGGGATAATTTTTATGCCCCCGAAATCGAGATTCAGGGGGCATATAGTTTTTGGTCTGTCTGTCTGTCTGTTTGTCTGTCTACAAAAATTTTAACATTGGGCATAACTTTTGAATGGTAATAGATAGAGCTTTCATATTTCACATGTGTATACCTTATCACAAGACCTTTCCAGTGGTACTATAATTTTTGATCTTGTGACCTTGACCTTTGTCCTACTTTTTTCAAAATTTTAACATTGGCAACATTGGGCAAAACTTGTGAATGGCACTGTCCGTTGGCATCGCTGTTTCACAAACACACCTTGTTTGTATTTCTTACGAGATGTCATTTCATGAGAAACATAATGTTGTGGCTGCTTGTTAGAATCAGCTCGATGAGCTGGCTAGATGGGCCGATTCTAACAAGTACCCACAGCTGAGAAGTACATGTATAATGCATTGCATAAAGTTTATAGCAAAACAGACAGACAGCTTTGAAACTTTTTGGCATGTATAATCACAGTTTGTACCTAATTGCATCTTACTGTGAAGAATATTGACCAATCAGATGTAGTTTTGTGCAAGTGTGTCACCAATTATTATCTATGGTCCGTTTGATTAACAGCCCTCTATATTCGACCGTTGTGGATAAAATGTCCAGATGCGAGAGGACAACCCTTGGCTTCCGGGAATTAATTATTGAAAAATGAAAGAGATGGGTGCTGATTCGGAAACTAGGACTGTCATTCACAGAACATTTACTGCCGCTACTGGTGTGCATTTGCAGTCGTTGAGTGTGAAACAGGCTGTATTTCCGTCCACAAATAACTACAATAATGCACAGTCTATGTGACAAAATAACAGAACAGGTTTAGCGCTTGGGTCACTTGTTTTGCTAAATCTTTTGGCAATGCATAGTAAAACAAAATAGTCCCAGAATAATCCTTATCACTCCACTTTGTCTTGTGATAAATCACAACAATTGTCGTCTGCTTTGTCGTCTGCTGGTTACTTTAAAGTCATTTTCTGCCAACAGTGTAGACCCAGATCAGACTGCTCCGTAGCAGTCTGATCTAGGTCCACACTGTTTGCCTATATGAAAAAATATTTATTAAAAAAGTTTCCATGAAGATTCAGCAGACGACATAAACAGACAACATTTTCAGATGTAGTTTTTCTCGGCATCTTAAGTGTTAAAATTTTATAAATGCAAATAACAATGATGAGCCTAGTAGTTAAGGATTGTCCTTAACACTAAGTTCTCACTGCTGAAGGAATGAATCCATCTGAGGTCACATTGGAGAGGCATGTAGTCATTACTATAATACATCTTTGTGACATAGTGCATTCTTTTGTATGAAGTATAGATATTTTTCTGCCATTTTTTTTTTTTATATTTTTCTTATTAATGTCCCAAACATAGATTGTGGGTGCTCATTAGAACCACCTCATTGAGGCAGTTCTAACAAGTACCCACAACCTATATTTTGGAGCAGAAATAATCAAATAATGAAAACCCCTGTAAACCACAGTTTTTATGCCCCCGCCATTCGAAGAAGGGTGGAAAGGGCATATAGCGTTGCTCCTGTCCGTCCGTTCGTCCGAAACTTAAACGCGGTCAATAACTTCCTAATTTCTTGATGGATTTTAAAATTACTCAGCAGAAATGTTAACCATGATGAGACGACGTGTCACATGCAAAACCCAGGTCCGTACCTCCAAGGTCAAGGTCATACTTAGAGGTCAAAGGTAAAAAAAAGGGTCCGAAACTTAAACACAGTCAATAACTTTCTTATTTCTCTGGATGGATTTTGTAATTTCTTTGCAGAAATGTTAACCATCATGAGACGATGTGTCACGTGCAAATCCAGTTCCGTACCTCCGAGATCAAGGTCATACTTAGAGGTCAAAGGTCAATAAAATGGTCTGAAACTTAAACGCAGTCAATAACTTTCTTATCATGGATGGATTTTGAAATTACTTGGCAGAAATGTTGGCCATCAGTCAATCTGCCTCACACAAAACCAAGGTCCTTACCTCCAAGGTCAAGGTCATACTTAGAGGTCAAATGTGAAAAAAGGGTCCGAAACTTAAACACGGTCAATAACTTTCTATGGATGAATACGAACATAGACATATTTTCAGGCGGGGGCATCCATGTCTTGTGAATGCATTTCTAGTCTTTATATAGATTGGGGTTTAGAGGGGTGTTCAGTACACAGACTTGTTAATGTGATTTGGAAGGTCAGGTGTTTCTTTCTGCAGGTACCTAAGTTTTTGTCCGTCTGTGATTATCATCTGGTTTAATAGAAGCTCACAATGTTTGTTTGTATGCAAAAATACATTTGAAAAGTTTGCAAGAAGGTTCAGAAGACAACATTTTCAGACTGATGCAATTGTTCGTGGCATCTCATTGATCTCAAGGACTAAATGAAAGTAGCAAACTGAAGAGCTGCAGATAAGATGGTGTAGGGATACTTAGTCTTTTGCCGCCATAAAAACTTGTGGGTATTGTTAGAATCACCTCATTCCTACAGTATATACTGTGATGGTCCCAAGCAAACAGTGCAGACCCAGATCAGACTGCTCCTGAAGGAGCAGTCTGATCAGGGTCTACACTGATTGCCATTACGTCTGCGCCTTTTGGACTCCTTGCTGGATTGTGAAACAGGTTTGTTAATTTTTTTTTGAGAATAACAGTAAGTCCCGAAGGTGTCCTAACTTTTAGGATTTTCACGGTAAGGTGGTTTTTGCAGGGCCTTCATTACACAAACTTGTTGGAGTGAGTAATCGTTATAATGTTGGCAGTTTCTCCCAGCCTCATTGGGCCAGTTTTGGGGGGTACCTGCAGGCTTAGTGTTTCAGCAGAAATGATGAGAATACTGAATACACTACTAGACCCCTCTTTTTCCCCATATGACGGTTTGTATGGGGTTTATTATGCTTGCATAGCACCAGATAAGTCACTTTTTTCATCGGAAAAGTCCACCACAAACTTGTTATAACACTGTTAGATATAATACAGTTTCAATATTATATGGTTTCAAGATGGATCCCAAAAATGTATTGATTATATAGAAAAATGACCATAATTGGTCATTTTTCTATATAATCTATACATTTTTGTTTGGATATAACACGGTTGTTGAACTAACACAGTTTCTGCTTTGGACCCCATTAATAGTGTTATGAAGAGGTTGTGGTGTACTGATATTTTTCTCATTTCTGCATGAAAACATGTATGTTGTGATACTCATTAGAAGCGCCTTGGCGAGGCGCTTCTAATGAGTACCCACAGCATATGTTTCTGCACAGAAATAAGAGCAATAACTTGTAAATACCTCTCTTATCTGTGGCTATGCTGACTTGTTATTGTGACAAAATGTCATGTCACAGAGATATTAATGTTTGAGGTCTTTCTTCCACAGTCCATCATTGTATACTTTTTCTTGCCTTAGTTAACTTTTCAAAGGTGTAAGGGGCAATATGTAAACATAAGATTTAAAATTAAAAAAGAAACCTTCATGAGCTTCATGGCATAGTCATACTCATAAAATTTGTAAGGGTTCAGTGTTGGCTTATCATGTATATAATGAATACGAATAACCCTGGGGCTTCAGGAGTGGGGGAGTCAAATTCCGAATACATGTTTACACCACTGTATTATACTCTTCATAACCCTCGAACATGACTATCCAACATGACTATGTATAAAATGGACTTTGACTGAAACACTACCGGTCTTAAAGAATAGAGAAGTTAAAAGTCAATATGTTTTAATGTTCATCAATTCATGCCGAAAGCGAAGTGAGCCTGTCGTCTTACATAGTTGAAAAACAGTCTGCTAGGCGAACGAAATGCCCAGCTTATATAGTGCTCCCCACTCAGGCAAGCCCTGTGCCCAGTGGTACTTTAACATGACATTTAGTTATGTTTATGATGTCCATTGATCTCCATCAATCACCCGGTAGTTTCGTCTGCCGTGGGGTGACCAATGAGAGCCCTAGAACGGACGGTTTCCTGGAGGAGAGACAGATTGCTTACAATTAAAGTTGACATATAAACAAATTATAACATCCTCACCCTTGTTTTGCTTTTTATCATTAATTGATTATCTTAATTATAAGGTTGGTGACCGTTTGTTTTATAACCTCTTATGCGTAGGACAAAAGTGTCACACCCCTCCCCCAACAGGTTGAAGCCCCAGGGTGGGGGTTTCAACCAGTCTTATTCCCGGGAGTCTAACACTTTTGTGGCGAGAAGTAAATAGGCAGTCTTGTTGACTATAACTATATTAAGGCAATCTGTCCCACCTGTCACAACTGCTCACTAAGCTTTCATTAATATGTACAATTCATCATAATATAATAAGTACTCGTTATAGATATCATAAACGTCAAAAGTATATGTACAAGTTGAAGCCTGCAAGAAAAATACATTATATAAAGCCTAGTGTGGTTCACTTAAATTGAGGTTTTACGTCCTTATCAACACTTAAGATCATTAAAGTACACCAGATTAACTTAAAAAAAACTTGAAAGGAAAATAGTACGATCGTAATTAATAAACTTATACTATTGTCATTGAAAGTTGTATCTTATCGAAAGTCTAGTCCTATACACAGTCCATAACATTGAAGAAACCACTAGTTAGTTAAATGTTTATGAGAAGCTTAATGTTTCAAATCACGTCCAGCGTAGACCCTGCGCAGACGGTTGTATAGAATCTGCGCTTATCTGAAATATGTCGATGTTTTAGCGTAGACCCTGCGCAGACGGTTATATAGAATCTGCGCTTATCTGAAATATGTCGATGTTTTAGCGTAGACCCTGCGCAGACGGTTATATAGAATCTGCGCTTATCTGAAATATGTCTATGTTATAGCGTAGACCCTGCGCAGACGGTTGTATAGAATCTGCGCTTATCTGAAATATGTCTATGTTTAAGCGTAGACCCTGCGCAGATGGTTATATAGAATCTGCGCTTATCTGAAATATCCATGTTTTAGCGTAGACCCTGCACAGACGGACGCTACATATACATGCCGTCAATGAAGACGCCGCCATCACATGGAATAACCTCGTCGGGCTCCATGCCCGCAGGAATACATGATAAATCAAAGTCTTGTATTACTGGTTCATCAATGGCCTGTTTATACAGGTAAAGTTCGCATTCCAGTGAATGATAGTACGCTGCGTCCTTAAATTGATGGAAGGGGCAGTTGATTGTCTGTGAAGAAGCATTCATTAACATAGGCCCGGCTTCCGTCATTGTTGCTGTTGTTTGAATTTGTTTTCTTTTTCTCGTGATGTGCAGGTTGTCCACTTTAGCCAAATCTCTGTTTATGATTTCCGGCCCGTATGGGCTCGGATGTTGTACACTAAAAATTCCCTGTACTAGGACAGTGGTATATCTTATTACATGTGAATATAGGCCATCCATCATTTTTTTATCGTGTACACAATGACAAGGTAATTAAAGTGTCACAATTGTCCAGTATTGTCCGGCTTGTCGTCCCTCAGTAAGGTTGTAGGCTCTCAGTATGTTAATTACTTCAGCGTTGTGTATTATTCTGGAATAATATTTTTGTTTCTTTTTATCAACTAATGGATTTAATTTTTAGTTTTCGGCATGAAAGATGTTCTGGATTTAAGTTGTTGATAGACGGAAGGTAGGATAGATCTTTTTGCTAAGTTCTTGCATTTCAATGGCTTCCTTGTCCGTCGGGGCACTGGGCAGAGCTGTAGGTGTATCGTCACGTGTCTCTAACAAACGTTCTGCCGCCGACATGTCGTTGATCACCGCAATCGCATTTGTCGCCTCTTTCCTTACCTGCCCGATGGCACCTAGATATCTCAAACGCCAGGGTTGTTTGCAATATTTGAAGTACAGAAATATAGCAATGCCAATAATTATAGAACTACCAGCCGCTATTAAGGAGGGTCGCGCATAATTGACTCTGCCGTAATCAGGTTCGAATTTTTACCTCAAAATGATTTTTGTTTCTATTTAGTTTTCAAAGTGTTTTCTGAGGTTTTTGTAACATTTAATAACCATTGCAATGTGCATTTTGTTATAAATTATTTTGCGACTTCATAGACTACTTTTCGGTCTAGTCCGCATGGCTGGAAGCACAGGAAAATAGAGGGATAAACGGACTAACCCTGTATTTTTCCAGCTACTGGTTTGTTTCCTCCGATTGCAGCCCATCAGCTGTCCAGGGCCAATCTTAACTCTCTTTAACGCACGATGTTTACTTTATTTTTCCATTGGTGTCAAAAATATAGCCTCGAAGAGTCTATCAGTTCACATATTCCACGGCCATACTTTGTCAACACAAACAAAACAATGAATCAATAGTGACGTTTACATTAGTTTGCGTGACGTCATATATATGGAAAGAAAACACTGCCATATTTGATAACTAAAAGTGCAGACTGTAATGCCTGGCAGTGCACAATATTCTTTTAACTGTCAGTCACAGTCTCAGGTTCAATTACTGTTAAGCCATCTCAGTGAACAAATAGCCTTTGCCAGCACACATAATTAGGATCTTGCACTCAACAGGTGTAGGCCTACTGGTAAACTGCTTAGAGGATCTTTGCCTGCCCAGGCAAAGCGGTGCGAGTCGGCCTGTCCATGTTAATAAACTCTATTGGTTCAAGTGGCGGCGGGGTTTTAGTTGACATTTCATCTTAAGGTCGGGTAAATGTCTAACAAAATTGGAAGCGACGTCTCCAAAATGACCTTTACAGTGTTGACGGGGACGTTAAACCTCAAATCAAACAAACAATAATCAAGCATAAGCAAAAGGGTGTACAAGAAAAAAATCCCTTTGATATGTTTCGAATATAAAGGTGATGGTAGGTTGTGCCACACGCAGCCTTTTTATGCCCACACCTCCACCATCATAACAGAATTTTGTCAATGTACCGGCTCCAGCCAATCGGGCTACATGATGCTTTGACGCAGAGCTGAAACCGACCGCACGTGAGAACTAGTAAACCGCTTAGAGGGTCTAAACCTGCCCAGGAAAATGGGTCCGAGTCGGACCGTCCATGCATATAAACCCTATTGGTTACGTTGAGTGGCAGGGCTTGAGATGTCATTTTAACGTCAACATAATATTGGTCATTTTGGAGAGGTTACTTCCCAATTTGTGGGTCTTTTTACCCGACATTGAGATGAAACCTGACAGCCAGTGAAACCAATCTATATGTTTATAAGGACCGTCCGTCTTGCACCACTTTACCTGGGCAGGGCGGTCTACTCGTACTCATGTTTGATTGGGTTAGTAACATGCAGCACAATCTTTGTCTTCAAGGCCAGTTCGGGGCTATCATGCATTGTAGAGACTATATATATATGAGAAGTTTTTGGGCGACGCCTTTGAAGTGGTGTAGCACACTGAAGTGATTCAGCTATGATTACAAAGGCCCTCCAGAACAGAACTCGCATGACAAGACATAAAGCACAATGATGAAATGCATTAGGTTGAGAAAAGAGCCTTGAGGAACACCGACTTTCAATTCGAATTCTTCAATGGAACCAACACAAAAACGCATACGGCTCCGCGAATTAGCATACACCCACTGGACCATTCGAGCATTCCACTCCTCCACTTCAAATTTTCTCTGTGCCTCCCAGATGACTTTCCGAGACACTCAACCAAATGCCTTCTCAAGGTCCACGAAAGCCACTATGTGGGAATGCAACTGCCATTTTGGCTTTCCGCTAGTGATATTTCCATTACGGTCTAGTTATTCATGTCCGTGGTTCTTTCCCTTTGATGTGTCAGATCGGAGGTGTTGGGTAATTGTATCGATTCCAGGTCATTGCCATCACTTCTAACCACTTTCGGAAAGTAAAAGGATAATTTATCTCACCTCATTTCACAGTTTGCATAAACAGCCAATAGATTGTTAAAAAGCGTTTCCGGTCAATATGGCATGAAAAAAAAACTTATCAAAATTATAGAAAAAAAAATAATTAGTAGTGTTTCTACTTTCCCTATGACGTTGGCAGGAACTTAAATGGGAAAAAGGAAATTTTTATATTCTTTTGCATCAGCTTATTGTATTTTTTTTATTTATTTATTTATTTTTTTTTTATCAATTTCAACACATTTCATTAGGGGGTGGGGTAATATATTGTCAAAAAAGATAGCTAAAAATGTATAATAATGTTTCCCAGGTATATTAATAACATACATCTGACATTGTTTGAACGTCTGCGACAATGTTAATGGCTTCATATCTTTTAAACATGAACAAAACGACAATATGGCTATATCAGAACATGCATTTTTTGGCCAGAAAAATCCATTTTTCACACCATAAAACTTATAAATGAAATTGTGTTTCAATTCTAATGAAATATTTTGATTCATATCACATTAAGGAAGCAAAAGTATGTGCAATAATAAAGGTATAATCCTTGTTCTTGTCATTTAAACAATATCTTAATGCTTTTTTAGCCATTTTTATTGGGGGGTGGGGTAATTTTTTCTGCAATATTTCTCTCAGATGCCTGGTGACATGGTCAAATTTCACGCCTATTTCGTGTATCTAATATTATTACACAATATATGTGAAAATAAGAAAAATCTAAAGACGAAAAATGCATTCTTTTTTCAAATATAGCGAAAATTGCATCTCAAAACAGCAAAACATACAGAAAAGGACATTTGTAAATAGGTGTTTCGACAAAAATGTGTGAAAGAGTTTGTCTTTCACACATAGGTACGCAAACATGACATTATCCTGCTTTGGGTTTTTTAACCAAACTTGGGAATATTGTTTTAAACAATTGTTATCGACAATTTGTCAATGACTGGGGTAATTATTGAAACATTCGATAAATTCGAAAACAGTACCCATCTTTAAGGCTAAAAAGCTCGAAAAAAAGCCTGGTGTGCCTATATTTTTATACCGGCAAACGAGTGCAGAGATTTCAAGCTACAAAATATAAGCAAATAAAAAAAATCTAAAGAGAAAAGAATTACTCCCCACCCTCCTTAATGCATACGCCCAACCTGGGAGTTCCCAAAAGTCGTCTGCTACCATGGGTTCAAGGTCATGTAAGCTTTCTATAAGAGAGTCCATGGGAATTGGTTTTAAGGCTTTGATTTTGTTAGGGAGATGTGAGTGTTTAAAATAAGAAACGTTTTTGATGAAAGGTTCCCAAATTTTTACACTAGTCAAGTTCAGATTTTCTTTAATCAAAGAAACTAGGTCATCAGTCACTTGTTCCGTTGATTCTGAGGTAAAGAAGGGCATTAAACTGAGAAAATCATTTTCCGCACGGCACCTTTTCCCAAGGCGAACCGTGTCTAATGGAGGTCTAATGACCACGGTTGTCAAAGTAGGAGTTTGATCTTCACATGTGACTGAAAATCGTAAAATCCTTTGTGTAACTACAAGCCAGGCCCCATCCGCGAGATTTACCGCACGTGGAAGATACGAGTTTGGCTGAATAACCCTTTTACAAAACTTATTTATCTTTTCTGGGTGGTCCAAGAACAAGGCCAATATACATTTATTACTCAAGTTAACCGGAAATATAGCTGTCCTATGATTACAAGTCCCAAGTATTGGCTTTGAGCATTCTCGAAGTTGATAAGAATCTAGGAGTACATATTTTGTTCTTTGAACATTGATAGCGATCCCGCTCGCTTCTAACTGATAGCTAGCAACCATAGCATGAGTGTCAGAAGCTTCAAAACTACTATTTATCAATGGTAGGCCAAGATTTATTACTTGATAAATCTCGAAGGAGTGGTCGTATTGAATCAGAGGTACTGTTTTTGTAGCGATCATCTGATCTTCATCTAAGAAGGTTGATACTTGCAGAGATCTATAGTATTGCCATAGACCTGTCACAGGGTCATAGGGCAGTTTCAAATTAGGGGGAAGCCGACTACTAATACCATCCAGAATTTGCTTTAGTTCGAAAGGATCTATTATTTCGGTAGACAATTTAGCCAAAGATAGAAACCCAAGTTTTGTCTTAAAATGTTCAAACAGAAACACACCTTGTAAAGAGAAACGTTTTAATTCTTCAATAAAAATATCTACTTGCAAATAGAGCTGTGTGAACTCACTGAGTTCCAAAAGATCCAATTGTAACTTTTCTGTAATATTTGAAAGTTTGTTGTCCAAGTCCGTCAAGCTGTCAAGTATGTCATTTATTGTCTGTCTGTTTCGATCTATGCTTAATTTCGACGCGTTTATCATTGATAGACTGTCCTCTAAAACATGGGCTATTTTCTGCTCATTTCCCGCCAAAGCAGCTATATTTTTTCGCAACGAACCTATTTGATCATCAGTCACTACGCCGAAAAGATGAAGAAACGGCGAGAAAATGGACACTAGAGAGCGCTTGCTTCGGGGTTGCAGAAATTTGTATTTAGCGAACCCAGCAACAGTGTCAATGTAGTTTACCTGGAGTGCGTTTACTTCGCGACCCAAGTTTATTATGGTGTCCCTATAATCTGGCGTGCGCGGAGAATCGAACTTTGCAGCAGTACTGTCAACCAGATCTTTTGTTTTCTGAATGTCCTTCGACAATTTGGACAAAAACTGCCTATATGGCGATAGCTCAATCACCATGGATATCATCCAATGTGACCTTGTTAACCCTGCATCACTTATTTTTGTAAACACGGCGTTTTGTCTCAACAAGAATGAATCAGTCATTTGTGCCAGTTGGCAAAGCAAGAAAAGAGGGACCAACGGTGTCATTGTAATCTGCAAAATATTCATATAGACAATTACCAGCCTGTACCAATTATTATTTACAATAATGTTAATGTATGTGTTTTATTTTCAAATGCCCTGCAGGCAGGACACTTTCATCACAATACATTACCATATTTACAGTACATTATTATTTCAATGATAACAATTCATAAAATACAGTATGAAGCCTATATTAATTCAGCAACAGCCTGAAGCAAAGTCCGTATTTTACTGCTTTGTTCACTTTGATTATTGTTTGATAGTCCTTGCTTGGGAACCGAAGACACCTTTGTTGTGTCAATTTCCATCGGCTCATTTCTCATAGTGCTTTCGTCCAAGCTTGGCGTTTGGCGCCGTAGTTTCTTTCTTAACTCAGTGAGGGGAATATCATCATCGGGATTTGTATCTGACGATGATGACCCGTGGGGGTCATCTGTCACTACTTGATCATTTTGACCTGGGTGGTCACTAATGGAGGCCCTGTCCTCCTCAGATGAGCTTTCACTGTCAAAATCAGGGGGAACAACATACGCGGCCCTGCGCATTGGTCGCCCGTTCTCGGTCTTCGGTATAGACCATTCAGTGACATCGGCAGGCCGGAGGTTATTGCTGTGGACTTTAATTAACCGCCCATCTAGTTGAGACCGTATTTCAAAATTGTGTATCCCTGTTTTTCGTATGATACGGTAATATGGTATCCACTTACTTTCCAGTTTGCATTTACGTCTATTATTCTTAAGGAAGACGGGGTCGCCCACCTTATAGTCTATGTCTTTAGCTTTTTTATTTGCATAAAAGGCTTGCCGGCGTTTAGCTTTCCTCAGATTTTTATGCATGGTCATAAAAGCTTCGTGTGACTTCTCAAGCGTGATTAGATGATGCATTTCACCTTGGTATCTTCTTCTAGGTTTAAGCAGAGCATCTAATGGTACAGTGGCTTCACGACCAAATAGTATTGCAAATGGGGAGAAACCTCTGCTTTCACTAGTACTAAATCTTATGCTACTCAGTACTGATGGTAAATTAACATCCCAAAAAGCTACATTATCATTTAATCGCTTAGCCATGAGGCTATTCATGGTCTTATTGAAACGTTCCACAACTCCATTACTCTGCGGGTGATATACAGAGCTTTTGATGTGTGTGATGTTAAGTTCTTTAAGGGTCTCACGCATAATTTGATTAACGTATTCAGACCCGTTATCTGACGATATACTAATCGGGTAGGAAAATCTACTGCATATTTCGTCTAACAGAAGTTGTACTACTGTTTCGGCTGTTTTGTCCTTGACCGCAAAGCCTTCTGGGTAACCACTGTACAGGTCGATGAATGCTATAATGTACCTATTTCCAGCCCGACTCAGTGGGTATGGGCCCGATGTGTCAACAGCTATGGAAGCAAAGGGGTATGGTGGAATGTCGGGAATTTCCACCGATGCTTTTGCTTTCTGTTGTGAGTGTTGCTGACAGGTAACACACCGTGAAACATATTCATAGATATCTTGATACAGGTTGGCCCAGTAATATTTCTGTCGTACATTGTCGTAAACCTTGTCTATTCCGAGATGACCTAGCTGATCATGGTACTCAGCACAGACTGCTTGTCTTAAGTGTACAGGTATGCAGAGCCTAATAATGGGGTCATCATCTTTATTTGACAGATAGTACAGTATATCATCCATAATTAAATATCTACTATATGTTACCTTAGATGCTTCATTGGCCATTAATTTCTCTTTTATTACCCGCAATTCATCATCTTTCATTTGCTCAACTGACATGTTTAGGTCAGTATCTTTCAGGACGGGTTTTTCTTTATTATTGTTTACTTGTACCTGTGCATTTATGAATTAGACTTGCTGCAAATCCATCTAACCCGGCATCCAAAATTTCATTTCCACCTCAATTTGTAGATAGGTATGAAACTAAACCCACAGCAATTAAACCTTTTGGATTACGTATTTTACCACTGCTGGAAAATTCAGGTATCGACCTTAAAAATATTCAAAAACATGAAACCGCCGAAGTTCCATCTTGGTGTATTAAACAACCTTCTATTCTGTTCGACTTACATGATGGCAAAAAATCCGAATCAAATCCGATACTTCTCAAACAAAACTTTCAGGTACTGCAGTCACGTTACGATGATTACCAGCAAGTCTATACAGATGGTTCCAAAGAAGGAGATAAAGTTGGTTGTGCGTATGTTTCTAAAGATACGCACAAAACCATGCGCCTTCCAGATGGTTCATCTATTTTTACAGCTGAAGCCAAAGCAATAGACCTAGCTTTAGATTTTATCAGTTCTTCAACAATTCAAAAAGCAATTATTTTTTCTGATTCACTTTCTGTACTTAAGGCTTTAGACCATTCATCATCTAAAAATCCTCAAATTCAAAAATTGATCGAAAAACATCATGAAATTTCTAAAACACACAAAATCTTGTTTTGTTGGCTTCCGAGCCATATTGGCATTGTCGGCAATGAATATGCTGACAAGAAAGCAAAGGAATCGCTCAATCTTGATCCATCTGTTTTTAAAATTCCTTTTAATAATTTTAAACCATTTATCAACAGATACATCTTGTCGGAATGGCAAGGCGAATGGGACCGTGCAATAAATAACAAACTCCGTGCCATTAAACCTGTCGTTAGTACAAAATGCTCTCCTCCACAGTTTTCCAGAAAAGAGGACGTAGTATTAACACGACTGCGCATCGGCCATACTAGAGTTACTCATTCTTATATTTTTAATGGTGATGATCAGCCTTCTTGTGTAGGTTGTGATCAGCCATTCACTGTGAAACATATCTTAATTGACTGTGTTGACTTTTCACCCTCACGTATTTTATATTTCAAAGCTGACACTTTGCAACAACTGTTTCGAGATGTACCTGTTGATAATATTATTTTATTCTTAAAAGAAATTGGACTTTTTCATAAGATTTAACTGTTTCAGATTTTTATACATTATCATTCTGACTTTTTACTTTTAATATCATCATAATTATTCTTGCCGTTTAACCATTAACCGTTTGACGCTTATGACCCACAAAGAGGGTTGACGCGTCGTTAAACACGAAATCATCATCATCATCATCATGTGCATTTATGAATTGCCTCGGATTTATTTGATTAGTATTTATGCAATTGACCTGCAAAGTGTGGTCATGTGCATCTTCTTGCTTTAAGGAGCCTGTGTCTGCCTGATCGTCAATGTGCACAATTCTTGATAACATGTCTCCACACGAATTGGCCGTTCCCCTAATGAACTGGAGCTCACAATCATACGAAGAGATATGTAAGCTCCATGTGGCCAATTTCTTGTTATTTGAGACAGATGGCTTGTTTATGATATGCATTAGTGGTTCGTGGTCACATTTTATAATAAACTTTGACCCATGTAGAAAGCAGTCCAGTTTTTCTAGCGCATACTTAATAGCAAAGGCCTCTTTTTCAATCACTGACCATTTTTGCTGGGACGCGCTTAGTTTATGTGATAAAAAGTAAATGGGTTTCTCATTTGGTACGTTAGGCAAAATACTGTCTTCTTCATCACAGGGCTGCACAAGTACTGCACCTACACAGTCATTTGATGCATCTGTGTACAAGATATAGTTTTTACCTAGGTCCAGGTACCCCAGCATAGGAATAGCCGTCAGATCAGCTTTCAACTGATCAAAAGCTTGCTGTGCCCCTTGACCCCACGTGAATTTTGCATACTTCCGGGTCAGCTTAATTAATGGTTCGGCTATAGCGGAAAAAGATGGAATGAACCGTCGATAATATGAACATAAACCAATGAATGAGCTTACATCTTTTACGCATGTTGGCTCAGGCAATGCTCTTATACTTTTCACTTTTTCAGGGTCAGGTTTTATCCCATTTTTACTGATTAAGAACCCTAAGTAGTTGGTTTCTGTTTGTAAGAAAGTGCATTTCTTTAGCTTAAGCTTAAGGTTATGTTGGCGTAGCCGGTCGAATACTGTTTGTATATGTTCAAAATGTTTTTCTAAAGTGGGACTGAAAATAATTATGTCATCCAAGTATGGGACAGCGAAGTCACTACAATCTTCAAGGACGATTGTCATAAGCTCTTGGAACTTTGCTGGCCCATTCAAGACTCCGAAGGGCATTGTGCGAAATTGTAAGAGACCCCTGTGACACGTGAATGCCACCTTTTCCCTGTCAAGGGGATTTACCTTAAGCTGCCAATAACCGCTCTTCAAATCAAGGCTAGAGTAATATTTTGCGCCCCCTAGCTGGGCTAATATATCGTCTATTACTGGTAAGGGGAAGGAGTTTGACTTGGTAACCTTATTCAGTTGCCGGAAGTCAACACAAAAGCGATGAGAGTTATCTTTCTTTTTGACCAAAAGGCATGGAAATGACCACAGGCTATTTGATCGTTCTATTATTTTGGCTTCAAGCATTTCATCTATAGCCCTATCTAATATTTTGCGATCGTTAAGGGGGGCACGGTAAGGACGCAGTTTGATGGGCTTTGCATCCCCTGTGTCCACCGAGAACAGCAACGTATCTGTCTGTCCAAGCTGTGTATCTTTCTGAGCAAAGATATCCACATTTTCACAAATTAATTTGTTAACCCTATCTTCATATTCTGGCGGTACATTAACATCAGCCAGTAGGTCTGTCTCAGATGGTTCACTGACCTCATTAATATATGTTGACATGCTAACAAGGTTTTCGGAGGATAAACAGCTTGCTCGACCAACTACACAACCTCTGCGTAACCTATAGGTTTTATTGGTGGTATTAGTTATCATGACAGGTAATGATCTATCATTGCTAATGTTTACAACAGCGTTTGTCAATGTTAGCCCTGGTTCTGAACTCAAGAAACCCTTATTTACTTCGCATATTTGATACATATTTGGTGATAAATCGGCCCTCGTACTGATTTTACCTGTGCATAGGCAACAAGTTTGTGGTTTAATAACTTGGGCTTTTGTTAACCTGACTAAAGAGGCAATTTGTAGGTCTTGCTCAAAGGGAATGAATGATTTACCAATTTTAAAACAGTTCAAGTCATAATAAAGTCTTACCCCTTTATCTGTAAGAAAGTCCAAACCTAAGATTGCATTTCTGTTTATATTGTTAACTACATAAAATTTTTGACTTATTTTCTCACCCCCAATTTTAATGGTTAACTCCACACTGCCATCAACCGACAGGGTTGTACCGTTTACACCCTGAAGGTTTACATTTACAATTTTTGAGATTTTTGGTTGTGGTTTTAATCTTTCATATATTTTTCTATGTAAAAGAGAAACAGAACTCCCACTATCCACTAGTGACCTAATTCTTTGTTTGCTTATTTTTATAATACATGAATTTGGGCTTCCCGCCAAGTTTATTGAAAATACGTCTTTTGCTTCAGTTTGTTTGCTGATACACCCACTCCTTACAGCGGCTTCTTTCTGTAAGGAGCGCTTTAGTTTTCCTGTCGCTGTTTAATATGACCTAAATTCGGACACCTCGCGCGAATGTGTCCTTGTTGTCCACATGACCAGCACGTAATTGGTCTTGCCTGCCGTAGCTGTCTTTCATTTACGGCGTTGACCTGTCGTTCAGGTCGCACTCTACAGCGAGCGGCAATGTGTCCCTTTCTATTGCACTTATAACATCGCTTTGATGGTCGCAAGTGATCCACTTCCATAGGGATCTCTTGTCTTGTAGCTGTATTTGTATCGTCGGACCGTGGTCGTCCATACTCACGACCAGACCTTAAATGAAATCGCTTTCTAAGATTCTGCTCATTTAGAGCACTTCGAACGGCGGCTTCGAAAGTAGCCGGGTTCTCCCTCATAACCTTAATTCGAAGGTAATCGTGGTGTAAACCATCCACGAAAAATCCTATCAGCTGCCTTTGCACAGCGGCCAAATTGTGGTCCTGCCCCGCGAAGGCATCTCGTGCAAGGGCGAGAAGTCGCTCGCCATACAGCTGCACGTTTTCATCGTATTTTTGTTTCACTTTTCTGAGCAAGCTAAAGGCCTGCATTGGGTCAGATATTTCTGCAAAACGCGCGGTAAGTTCATTTTTTAAGTCATCCCAACTAAGCCCAGGCGTATTTATTTCGCGGTTAATAAAATCACTTACACCACCGCGACTTGATTGGTAGGCTATAAACTTCTTTCTGTCGTCAGTCAACCCAGTCAGTAAAGCGTATTTGTCAATACTTTTCATCCAGTCCTTGAATTTTGATGAATCACCCCCAAAAGTTTCAACATGCTGGGAAATACCGTGAGCCCCAATAGCAGACGTCAAGTTTACCATTTGATTTGCTAAAGACTGAGACGCATTGCCAGATGCAGTCGCAGCAGCTGTCATCTGCTGTGCTAAATTTGCAAACACTGCCCCAGCGTCAAGCTCATCCTGATTTGCCATCTTAACAAGCAGAAAAGAATAAACAAACACTTACCGGATCTCGGAGCTGTAATTGACGTTGTTCTGCCGTCGTCGTCGTCGTGTCGTCTTTACCCTAGTTCGTCATCCTGTCGGAAGGCACCAAAAGGAAACCGGTGAAACACTACCGGTCTTAAAGAATAGAGAAGTTAAAAGTCAATATGTTTTAATGTTCATCAATTCATACCGAAAGCGAAGTGAGCCTGTCGTCTTACATAGTTGAAAAACAGTCTGCTAGGCGAACGAAATGCCCAGCTTATATAGTGCTCCCCACTCAGGCAAGACCTGTGCCCAGTGGTACTTTAACATGACATTTAGTTATGTTTATGATGTCCATTGATCTCCATCAATCACCCGGTAGTTTCGTCTGCCGTGGGGTGACCAATGAGAGCCCTAGAACGGACGGTTTCCTGGAGGAGAGACAGATTGCTTACAATTAAAGTTGACATATAAACAAATTATAACATCCTCACCCTTGTTTTGCTTTTTATCATTAATTGATTATCTTAATTATAAGGTTGGTGACCGTTTGTTTTATAACCTCTTATGCGTAGGACAAAAGTGTTACATGACCCCGCTGGCATTGCCGGGCCCCACCCCATGCCTGGTCACAGTAGAATTCTGAATACGTTTTTGCAGTCCGCAACATACATATAGGGCATGTCGAAAATCTAGAGATTCCAGCCTAAATGGTCCAGGAGCAATGGTGTGACATTACAGATGTACAGACGGATGAACCGGCCCCGATAGCTCAGTTGGTAGAGTGTCCGCTCCGGGGAACGGGAGGTCACGGGTTCGATCCCAGGCCGCGACATACCAAAGTCGTTAAAAATGGTACTAGGCACTCAGATTTACGGGGTAGGGCTAGGACTGGTCGACCCAGTGTCAGGATAATGTGACTGGGTGTGGTATCATGTAATGTGTCTGGGACATGATACTTCAGTGAGGCAGCACTATAAAAGTGAGCATTGAGCTCCCTGTCGCAACCAGACACCATCGTGATATGACTGAAAGATTGTTGAAAGCGACGTTAAACCCGAATTCACACACACACACAGACGGATGAATGGACGGTAAGACATGATCCCCACTTTTTCTTTGAAAAGTGCGGGAATCATGATGAAGTGAGATGGCTTTTACCCACTAGGCCACTGAAGACATTGCAAAATGACATCAATTTTTACATCTGTTGACTCAAATTATTTTACTTGTTTTTCTTTAGACAATGAGCGTGATAGCTCAGTGGTTAGTGCACTTGCCTCTGATGCTAGAGATCCATGGTTCGATCTCCGGCAGTGGTGATAAAATTTCGGTGTCCGAACACGCTCCATTGGCATCATTAAAATTTTGCAGGGATGAATGTCATAAAGTTCACCGTTCTTCGGATCGGGACATTAACTGGAGGCCCCGTGTGCAGGGAGAATCATCCCCTGTGCCGGTTAAAGAACCCTACCGTAATTACATGATTACTGTGTAGATTTTCATCCTGCGAAACTGGAGTGTATGTAATATACACCGTCTGTGTCCCCTCCTGGGGTTAAGGCGAAACCGGAAGAAAGAAAGATGAGCTTGTGAAAACTTAAGTCTGAATAAATTCTGTTCCGTTCTGTTTCAGATATGACTTTTCAGCTAAATATGGCAGGACTTGATCTGGGGAAAACAGGTACAGTATTTTGTACTTTATTTTCAAGAACCACAGGTAGATCAATGAACCAGGGTATAACAAAACCTGTCAAACCAGAGCATGGCAATTCCAACCAGAAGACCTGTGTGATCAGAGCAACCTCTACACCCGCCAAGTATTACAGTTTAGATACAATAAAACCTGTCATAGTGACCACCTTTAATAAGCAGGCAACCTGTTTTAAGCAAGCATGCTTTTGGTTCCTGAAAAAAAAAGGCAAATGCACTAAAATCCTCCTGTATTAAGCAAGCACTTGTCAAAAGAAAGAACATTCTGATTATCCCTTAGGTTCTTGCTTAATACAGGTTGGACTGTAACCAGTGAAATTCCGGTATTAAGGAGAATGGGAACACCTTTAGGGGAGGCAACTCCTGCAAAAGTATTTTTGTCTCCCATGTAAATACGGGTTAACTCTTAAAGGAAAGAATTTGCTCATGATGAGCAATTCTATCAGAAGCAAATTCTTTCCTTTAAGAGTAGACCCTTTTTCAGTGGATAGGGCTTATAGAAAAGTGAATAGGAAGTCCCGATAGTTGTATCCCATTGAAAAATGGCAGAGAAATCTGGCAGGTGTTTCCATTCCTCTTAAGTCCACTTAAATTAAGACAAATTATGCTTTAAAAGCATATTTTGAAGGTTGCAGTTACATAGTCTTTGTCCGGTATGCTCTTGTGGGAGACCACCTTTTGGACTGTTTAAACTTGCACTTAAAGACTACTTTTTAACAGTCTCAAAGGTGGTCTTAATATAGGAATTTTACTGTATACAGGTCAGCCTCTACAACAACCCTTGCCCATTGGGGCTTGAAGAAATAGATTTGGCTGCATGATGCTTCCACGCAGAGCTGAAACCGACCGCACATGAATACTGGTAAACTGCTTAGAGTTTCTGCCCAAGAAAAGTGGTGTGAGTCAGACCGTCCATGCATATTAACCGTAATCGTTCTGATCTGACGAACAAGATGGCCACCAGAGCCAAAAATGGAATGTACTAGAGACAGTGGCACTCAGGTGAGCAAATCAGGGCCCAGAGGGGCCCTCTTGTTTTTTTTTTTTTTTGATGGATTACGGTGAAATAATTCACAAGTGTTCTGAGGCTTCCAGGTAAGAAACGAGTGAGCTATGGCGAACGGGTTTTTTGCAAGAAAGCCTTAGAACACGAGTGAATTATTTCTCCGTAAACAATTAAAACAACAAAATAAACTATTTATTACATTTCCATTTATGTTTTACCTTTGAATTTTCTGATTTCCAACCAAAATAGTCAGGGCATGGTATATTAAGAGGCGTGGTTTAGTTTGAAAATCAATCGCTATCTTGTTTTCATTTCAACGCAAAAATCATCATGTGCTTGAAATACAGATGCAACAATGTCATAAAAGTAGAACTGTATTTTCAAGAAAATCCTACTTTATCATCGTGTTGCAAGTGTCTCCTGAAAAAACATCAAATGGAGCAAAAATTGATGTCTGATTTCCATGTTTTTATCAGATTATCTGCCACACATCAGCTGTTGTTATTGTCATTACAAACAACGTCAGTAACGTCGCCTAGCAATTATGACGTCAAAACATTCGAAATGAAATAATTCACTCAGTGATTATAAATTCATTCTCCACGCCGTTTTCTGACTGTCAATCAATGAAATGTGTTGATATATTATTTGTTCAGTTCACAAATTGCCCCCCCCCCCCCCCCACCCCCATTGAGGCTTGAAGAAAAAGATGGGCTGCATGATGCTTCCACGCAGAGCTGAATCCGACCACACACAAGTACTGGTAAACTGCTGAGAGGATCTAAGCCTGCCAAGGCAAAGTGGTGCGAGTCGGACCATCCATGCTTATAAACCCTATTGGTTTCATTGGGCGACAGGGCTTGAGATGTCATTTCATCTCAATGTCGGGTAAAAGTCCCACAGAATTGGAAGCAATGTCTCCAAAATGACCTATACAGTGTTGATGGGGACGTTAAACCTTAAGTCAAACAAACAAATCAGTTCACAAAAAACAGAATGATGAACAGTGTAGATTCTGATCAGATGGCTTCTTCTGATCTGGTGCTACACTGCTCACAAAGGTAGAGATTGTTGTGTACAGCAGGACAAGGATTGATAGCAATATTTCATTGTACACTTTCAGAAGACCCAGCAACTACAGAGCACATCAAACATCTAGAGAACATGATCGACAATCAGAGAGAGACACAGCATGAGTTAGAAGTTGAACTCGATAAAAAAGACAAACTTATCAAAGAAAATGAGTACAGTTATAAGAGACAGAAAATGAAATATTTAGAAGAAATGAGGCATAAAAACCAAGAAATAGAAGACTACAAAGCAAAACTAGAAACTGCCTCTAATAATGTTGCGTATCTCACTAACGAACTGTTGAAATATAAGAAAATGTTACACAGTGCTTCTAATCAAATTCCACCCAACCAGAAACAGACTGAAAGTGCTTATGCTCCAGCCCCTCCCAAAGAAGCTCGATCTCACCCCAGGCGATCTCTGCATATCAGAAGAAGTCTAGATGACCCAAGTCAAGAACTGAAACCAGTACGTCAAAGTTCTGGAGGGTCCAACCGGTCAGAATCTCCTGCCGATCTTGTCAAGCCATTCTTGCGCGGCGAAATAGAAAATGAAGCTGATATCCATATCAAACAGTCAAATCCGTTACCTCCGATCAGGACTTCCTCTGGTCGTGTAGTATTCAAGGACCAAGTTGATGTTGCTGTTGTGAGTGTGCATGCTCCAGCTAAGTCCAAGCCTAGTGTTAAGAAAGATGTGAAACCGCCCACTCAGAAAGTGGAAACTTTAGCTGTGGGACACTTATCACACTCCTCCTCAGCCTGGGGAAAGCGAACCCATGAGTCAAGGAGCTCAGAATATCATTAACTTAAAAGATCTCGGTCAAGTTTTTCAAACTTATGATATTGTTAGCTTGTGTAACTACGACCATTTAATATGAATATATTAATATGTTAATTTTTTTGCTGAAAAAAATGTGAGTAGCTTTTGCAAATGCAAATGCAAAAGCTACTCAAATTTTTCAGCAAAAATGTAAGTAGCTTGCAAAAAAACTAGTATATTAGATATTGTACTTGCTAGAACAGTTAACAGTTTGGTCACTAACGAGCTTGTTAAGCTAACAATGCTTTGAACAACAGGGCCCTGTACCCAGTTGTTACAAGCCTCATTAGCTTAATGCTCTGAATGCTGGGTATTTTTTTTCACTAGAAAACATTTGAAATATTTTTCTTATTTTCCCCAGAAAACAGGATTCTACATTTCATGCAAATTGTCTCCAAATCATTTTTCCAAGAAAACAAGCTGGATATTTTTTTTCAACAGATAACATTTTGAAATATTTTTCTTATTTTCCCCAGAAAACAGGATTCTACATTTCATGCAAATTGTTTCCAAATTATTTTTCCAAGAAAACAAGCTGGGGATTTTTTTTCAACAGAAAACATTTTGAAATATTTTTCTTATTTTCCCCAGAAAACAGGATTCTACATTTCATGCAAATTGTCTCCAAATTATTTTTCCAAGAAAACAGGATTCCATATTTCATGCAAATTGTCTCCACCATAGGGGACAATTTGCATGAAATGTGGAATCCTGTTTTCTGGGAAAAATAAGAAAAATACCCGCTGATTTAGCACAGAGAGTCGTAAAGGTTAACAAACTCATGAGTATAATATCTAATACTCTGGTACATGTAGGTTTGCTGAAAAAAAAAAATGTGAGTAGCTGTTGCATATGTAAAAGCTATTCACATTTTGAACGACTGGAGCCAGTCATTCAAAACTTATGGTATGTTAATGTACCATTAAAACTTTGATCATTAAATGTGGCAAATATTTTTGCTGAAAAAATGTGAGCAGCTACACTGCTCATTTTTTTCAGCAAAAATAGCACTATATTACCCGTAGATATTTTACTTGCCAGAACAGTTAACATTTTCACCACTAACGAGCTCATTAAGCTAACTAACAGCTGGGCCCTGGTTGGTAGAGCAAAGAAAGCTGATAAACTTACACAAGGCCATGGCCCAGTTGTTGAAATTAACGATATTGTTTAATAGTTAACATATCGTTTAAACAGAGATTATTTAATATGTCAAATATACCAATATTTTTGCTGCAAAAAATGTGTGTAGTTTTTGCATTTGTAAAAGCTACTCACATTTTTTTTAGCAAAAATACCACTACATTATCTAAATATTGTACTTGCTAGAACAGTTAACCCGGTCTGAGAGTTTAGCTATTTTTAAAGACAGTCCATAAAAATAAAGACAGTCTTTAAATTTATGGACTCACGTGTCTCTAGAAAGCAATGCAAATCGTAAGAATTTTCAAAAATTCAAAAATCGCAGAATGTGTATTTTATAAACTTATCCGTTACATGATGAATTGCATACACAGAAAGTTTTTTCTCGAACTGTTGTCTACTTTTCGAGTATTTATATAAAAAGTCTACGGAAGATATTCTTGTTTAGGTTTTCTCCCTTCATGTACTTTACAACAAGTGTGCGACGCATCAGGTGAAATATTTCATTGTTTATAGTGTAAGGGAGAAAACCTGAACAACACAGAATCAATTATTTAAGTTTTTGGATTATTAATCAACAAGACAACGGATCATACTCAGTTTTCAGCTACGCGCAGATTATCATGTAATAAAGAAGGTTGCGTAACACATGTTCTGCGATTTTCGAATGTTTGAAAATTCTTACGATTTGCATTGCTTTCTACAGACACGTGAGTCCATAAATTTAAAGACTGTCTTTATTTTTATGGACAGTCTTGAAAAATAGCTAAACTCGCAGACCTGTTAACATTTTGACCACTTAATGAGCAAACAATGCATTGAACAACTGGGGCCAAGTTTATAATACGAAGACACAGCTGTGCATTCATACAGTCTAGTAAAATATTTTTCAGATAAACAAGCCCTAAAGAGATAGAACTTTTCTCATACTTACAATGAAAGTTTTACAAGATAAATATGCAAAGGTCTGCACAGAAAATGATTTGTCATGCTTATGTAAAAATTCATCTGGAATTCAATAGCGTAAACTCCTTTGAAATTTGATCAAGACTTGGTTTAAACATATTTTATTATAGTAATAATATCAATGCAAAATAAGACAAGTAATGATTCAGTTTGGGATTAGAAGGAAAGCATGACTACACCACAACCTAATAACACTTTCTAACACTATTATTGGGGTCTAAAGCAGAAACTGTGTTAGTTAAACAACCATGTTCACAAAAAATGTATAGATTTTATAAGAAAATGACCATTTACACATTTTTAGCTCGGCTGTTTTCGAAGAAAACAACGAGGTATTGTCATAGCTCTGGCATCGTCGTCGTTGTGTGCGTCGTTGTCGTGCAGAAGCTTGGACATTTTGTAATGTCTCTGTCATTACTGAACATATTTACTTGAAACTCAGACTAGTTGTTCATTCTGAAAAGGGAACTCATAACAATTGGTGAGGTAACCCTCAAAACATTTTTGGCACAGTTATGCCCCTTTTTCGACTTAGAATTTTTGCAGCCGAGCGTTGGCACCGGCATGTGGTGCTCTTGTTGGGATCCAGCTTGAAACCGAGTTGTATCCAAAACCATGGTATAACAAAGAGTGTTATAACAAGGTTGTGGTATGCTTATATAATTGTTCTCTCAGAAGACATTGGTAGTTTGAGCCACTCGTACTGGGATTGTTCTCAATTCTTGTTCTCAAATTCGAACGTGAGCAATTTACTACCCGATGTTGTATCTAAAAATAGCTGGATGAGTGGCAAACAGTGTAGACTCTGTTGAGACAGAATAAACAGTTTAGACCCAGCTGAGATGCCACATTCTGTGGCATCTCATCTGGGTCTACACTGTTTGCTCCGGCCTGTTTGTCTGAATACATAAAGTAAACAGGATATATTGTTTCCATGTTCTGTAAAATATGGTATGTTGTGTGTACTCATTAGAATCGACTCATTGAGACCAAGTCAAATGAGTACCATAGCAACAGATAAGGTAAGTACTTTGTGATAATGGAGGGACAATTTTCCTTATTTCTCCATATAAACCTACAGCCTCCGCCTATCGGGGCTTGAAAAAATAGATGGGCTATATGATGCTTCAAACCAGAGCTGAAACCGACCGCACAGAAATACTGGTAAACCACTTAGAGGATCTAAGCCTGCCCAGGCAAAGTGGTGCGAGAAGGACCGTCCATGGTTATGAAGCCTATTGGTTTCTTTGGGCAACAGGGCTTGAGATGTCATTTCATGTCGTGTAAAAGTCACAAAATTTGAAGCAATGTCTCCAAAATGACCTATACAGGGTTGACGGGGATGATAAACCTCAACTCGAACAAAATCCATATAAACCTCTGTTCTGGTTCTCATTGGATGAATACCCACCACATAGGTTTTTATGGAGAATTGACAGAAACTATCCTTCAATTATCACAAAATACTTATCTGTTTCCATGGAGTACACACAACATTTTCAAGGTAAAAAAGTAAGAAAATTGCCCTAAATTACCCCTATTTTTTTCCTGGACCTATGAGAATACTTCCTTGGGGACTTCAAGGGCCAGTTGTTCAGAACCAACAATGTCGTTAACGTATCATTAAGATTTTGATCATTTAATTTGGCAAATATGCTAATATTTGTGCTGAAAAATGTGAGCAGCATTTTGCTGCTTTCTTTTTTTTCAGCAAAAGTACTACTAAATTAGGTAGAAGCCTCCGTGGTGTAGTGGTTACGCTACTCGCCTTATAAACCAGGGGTCGCAGGATCGATCCCTGGCTTCTCCAGACTTTCAGAAGAGTCTTTAAACCGAGGTCCCGTCTCCGTATGACCTCAGCTGTTGATGGGGATGACAACTCAAAGACACACTACTAAATTAGGAATTGGACTTGCTAGAACAGTTAGCAATTTGACCACTATCGAGCTCCTTGATCGATTGATAGTCAGAAATGGCTGTGGCAAAATTAATTTTCTCAGCAGGACATGGGTTAAAGATACATTGTGTTTTGTAAGTGTACTTCAGTTCAGGGAAGTGATATTGGGAGATAATGCCTCCTTTTATTAAACTAGTTTCTTCCCATTGTTTTTCATTTATAAACCTAAATTCAACACAACCTCTTTATAACACTATTTATGGGGTCCAAACAGAAACCGTGTTAGTTAAACAACCGTTTTATATCCAAACAAAAATGTATAGATTATATAGAAAAATGAACAAAAATGTATAGATTATATAGAAAAATGACCATTTATTTTCTTCATAATTTACATTTTTGGGATCCATCTTGAAACCGTGTTGTATCCAAAACCGTGTTATTATATAATGAACTGTATTATAATGAGGTTGTGGTGTACAGATTCTGTTGTCTGAATTTTTAATGAAAATATTTGTTGAAAAGTTGTATAGTGACTGTTTTGTTTTGTATAGGTTTACATTCCCATCGCTATGGACTATAGTTTAAATTTTTGTGTTTTGTTGCTACTTAATGTGATATTTACATATATATTTTATATGAGTTCTGATAGAAATTGCATTTCCTTCAAGCTCTAGTGTGTTCAGGTTGGAAATACCTGCAGACAGCAGTATGTCTATATTTGCACCAGTTTTTGTTGGTTTGATTTGATTTTTAACGTCCCAATCAACGCTGTAAAGGTCATTTTGGAGACGTTGCTTCCAATTTTGCGGGACTTTAACCGACAATGAGATGATATGACATCTCAAGCCCTGCTGCCCAATGAAACCAATAGGGTTTATTAACATGGACGGTCCTACTCTCCCACCGCTTTGCCAGGGCAGGCTTAGATCATCTAAGCAGGTTACCAGTACTCGTGTGCATGTCGGTTTCAGCTCTGAGTGGAAGCATCATGTAGCCCATCTATTTCTTCTAGCCCCGATGGGCGGGGCTGAATTTTCACCAGTATGAAGATAATTTAATCCATAGACCAACACATTTCTGCTCAGGGTCTTTCAAAACTATTGCCCAGTTGTCCAGGAAAAAACCTTAATTGGCAGGGCAAGTGTTGTTGTTTTTTTGCCTAGTAAAATGCACAGACTATATAGGAAATGTTGCTCTGCTGTTTCATTTTGAAGATGCTGTGGACTGCTGGGCAAGTGGTTGATTTGTCAGGCCCTGCAGTGCTATAAGCAGTTTTCTTCTATCCTTAACTTGCTGAACAGTGTAGATTCAGATCAGAAGGGTTAACCAGAAATAAGTGCATCAAGTTCTCAGATTAGTAGAAGGGCTGTGGAAATACTTCATTTCAAATTTATACTCATTACGATATTTTTATACAGTCAACTCTCGTTATCTCGAACCTCACGGGACCGGATAAAAAAGTTCAAGTTATCCGTAGTACGAGATAACCAAAGTGTGACGTCACATGTATGTCAGAACACATCTGGGTTTCCCAATACGCTAAATATAGTTAGATACTAAACAGACTGGTTCCCGCTTGTGAATGCACCGCTTATATTACTTCGGAGAGCAGTTCATGCTATATAAGTCATACAGTAGTTTGACTCATCTCCCCTCTAACTGATTAACTGTCACTATGGCAAACAGTTTAGGTCCTGCCGCGAAAGCTTGTTATGAGCCATCCCTTTTGGATCTACACTGTTTGTACACGGATTTGCATCGGTTAAGAAACAGACGGGTTAACAACGATACACGTGAATTGTTGAGAACAACTGCGTTTTTAACACGCCAAGATTATCATAACTTTTGTCACTTTCTTTGACATTTCTGCAAGAAAGACAACTTTTGTGAAAATCTGTTTGCTTTCCGGATCAGCTTGTACACACACACACACACAGTCTGATCAGAATCTTTATTGCTCGCATGAGTCTGCAGTGAGATAAACAAAGAGCAACAAGCGAAGATTCAGACCTAGCTAGCCTGATGCACTGGCTGATCTGAGTCATCGCTTGCCGCACACCTCTTCTTGAAGATTTTATCGTGCTCTTGCTTATCTGTTGATTCAGTAGCACTGTCCGGTAGAAGTAAAGTCCATGTTGCATAAAGAAACTTAATTAAGCACAGGTTAACCCTAACTTCACAGACTGTCTCTTAACTACACATGTACTCAGTCAATATAAAGCCTGACACTTAAACCTTAAAGAAGTTCGTTATCAAAGATTGTTTGGCGCAACGTCTGCTCAAGTCAATCTTAGACACACATCTGTCTATATCACACAGTCTGTCGAGGGCTTCAGAAACATCTGGCTGTCCTTGAAGGAAAAGGCGCAATATTTTGCATGCACTAAATGCCATCTTGATTGTTGGTGTTTCTGCTGGAATAGGATCGCCCTGTTCATCATCAATGTCGTCATCACATGCGTCGGTAGCTGACTCTCTCATTGAGATGATTTCTTCTACGATGCTCTCATCTCTTAAGTCATCTCATGTCGGGATCATGTCATCAACAGCAACATAGTCATCCATCGTGACATTAATGCCAATTAGTCTGGGCAGTGGAATATCATCTAATGGGTCTTTGTCATCGGTACTCTGGCTGACTTGGTCGTTGATTTTGAATCCGGCTCTAGCGTAACAGATTGTCTGTTGTGTGACACTGTGCCATGCTTGTCTCAGTAAGAAGAGGGCGTCTAGCAGTGTGATCATTAGCTCTTCATTCTGGTCGATAGCACGGAGATGTTTCCCAATCACAAGGCCCCTGTAATGATGTTCAAGGGTCCTGATGACACCCCGGTCCATCGGTTGCATTCTACTTGTTGTGTTTGGAGGCAGGAAATGTAAAGTGACGACCCGCAGTCCTTTAATCTTTGGGTGTGCTGGGCAGGTGTCTATGATGAGGGCTACGTTACAGCGCTGGCGTTGGCATTTCTTGTCAAACTTCACCACCCACTTGGTGAACAGCTCTCCCGTCATCCATGCCTTTTTGTTGGCATCGTAACCAGTCGGAAGCGAGTTTACGTTCTTGAAACACCAGGGCTTGACTGACTTCCCTAGGATATAGAGTGGCAGTTTATCAATACCACTCATATAGGCACAAACAAGTGCTGTTATTCTTTCTTTCGACTGCTTTCCGCCATGACAGTCGACATTCTTGAATTCAAGAGACTTGTCAGGCAGCAGTGTGTAGAAAATTGCCGTTTCATCGGCATTGTAGATATCCTCAGGCCTGTACTCTTTCAAAAGCATGGATAGAGTCCTTTGCCACTCTTCCATATCATCGCTGTTGATATCTACAGATTTCTCTTCTCCGAATACACGTTTAAAGGAAATCCCATGCCTCTGCTTGAACCGTTCAAGCCAGCCACTGGAGCACTTAAACTGGCCGTCGGGGGACACCTAAGCGGCTGGCAAATTCCTCCGCTTTAGACATCATGAAGGGACCTGAAATTGGTACATTATTGTCCCTTGCCAACTTAAACCAGGTCAGCATTGCTTCCTCAACTTCCGGGTAGCCGGCAGTGCGCAGTTTCTTTCTTGCGCTGCTGAAATCACCATTCAGATAGGAAGCCTTGATTTCGTCGGCCTTCTTTATCCATGTCGCAAGTGTACTTTTTGCCAGTCCATACTGGTCAGCGATCTGTTTCTTGGTCTTCTGCCCCTTTTCCAACTCCATCAGCACCTCATACTTAGTCTCTATCCACTTGTTGTCCAGCTTTGGCTTCACTCCTTTCTTTCCAATGGCTGATCCAGCTATCCCCCTAGAGCTAGGTCCGGGTCCTTCACTGGATTGCTCAGTGGTCTTGACACACTCTAGTTGATCAGTATTCATGATTAATGACGGACTCGTGGGTGCTGTCGGTTTTATTGGTCCAAGGGACAGTACTCAGTTTTGACACTGATAAGGAGTACGTCCAAACAACCAGTTAAAGAACCTTGTCGTAACTAATCATACATGAATACAAATCAACGCCGCCTTTTATCACAGATATCTTGCAAATCATTGACACGAGACGGTGTAAGATTAAAGGTTGAGCACCATGTGTCAGTCTTTATTACACGCACATGATTTTCTTAGTAGCCGAAAAGGTATTGTGTGTGCTAATTTTAATTGCTAATGCACCTGGACAAATTGGATAATTAACAACATTGTGAGTATTGATGAATTGTTTTCTAAAGGCCTATTATAAAATTGAAGGACCGGACGCATGTTTTTTTTTTTGTTTTTTTTCGTTATGTCATGAATCCTGGTTTGAGATACGCAGTAGTAAAAACAGTGAAAAATACATTCAGGGACTGAAAATGATGGTCGAGATAGCAGAAGTGTCGACTTAAAAGTAGTTCGACACATGCGAAGTTGAAATACAATAAATATATAGGGGAAATGTACGGGACTTAGAGATCGGTTTGACATAAACGATAGGGTCGAGATTAGCAGGGTCGAGATAACGAGAGTCAACTGTACTGTTTCCAAACATAAGTTTTGGGTGCTCATTGGAACCGCCTCATTATGGCGGTTCTAACACGAACCCACAACCTATTTCTTGGAGCAGAAATAAGGATAAGGATAATAATTATTACCTCCATAAACCCCAGTTTTCTGTATATAGTGTGGCGTTTAGGGGGGTATTTATTTCACAGACCTGTTAACATGATGTGATGTTCCATTCAGTCTATCAGACTTAGATCTAATTTATTTTAAGTGTGCTGTGTTGTTTTATTTTTCGATCACTTTGAAGGCCATACTGGTCTAACATGTTGTCATTTATCACAAATTGAGGAGTCATCATTTTACATTCTAATGCACTTGTATATTAAACATGCCATTTGATTGGATAACGTCAAAAATTTGCGACAGTATATCCTGCGATATATTGTCGGGAATCCGACTTCATCATGTAATGTCGCTTTTTATTGGTTGGTATTTCGTTTTACGCAGTTCATAGCGCTAGCTGTTTTTGTGCGTAATAATAAAGTTTTTACGAAATAACCGTATAAGTGCATTAGAATGAGGATAACTGTATTGCAAAACTGTGATTTGGGGAGGTAAATCGTCGGTTTTACAGTCGCAAATTACAGTCAGTAGTGCCGTAAAACGAAATTTCCGACCGTTAAACCTCTGATTTAACTCCCCAAATCACAGTTTTGAATTCAGTTATCCCCTAACTGTGTGTATAGAAATGTGTTTTCACAAATATCCGTCCAATGTAGATGATTGTTTTATACCATGCATTTGAAATAATTCTGCCTTGTGGTTCTCTGTGTCAATGTTAAGTTTTAAATCATTTTCCTGCTGAACACGACAATCCTACGTTTGCAAACAGTGAAGATCCAGATTAACCCATTTAGTACCAGAAACCCAGAAACGGGTACCCTGGCAAGCAGTGCAGGCCCAGATCAGACACAGCAGAACACGTCGTCTGATCAGGGCCTCCACTGTTTGCTAAAAGTTCAGTCATTTTCCAAATAAAGTTTGATGAAAACACAACCTGACACCCCTAAATTTTGAAATGAACTCCTGCTATATATAAGGAGGAAGATTCCATTTGGTACAAAAAGGGTTAAATGGCTTCTGTATCTGATCTTCAACAGCCATCTGATCAGAATCTACACTGTTTGTCATTTAGATTGCTTGAAAGAATACAGGTATGTTACATCAAGTAATTTGATTGGCTGACAGTCAGAAATAGGTGTGGCAAAATTAATTATTTGGCAGGACAGCGGCTAAACTGGTTTAAATAGTTGCTTATTAAAGTGAAGGGTGCTTTTCATTCATAGAAACATTATTTTGCAAGCAGTCACTGGAATTGCTTCATCATAGTATTTTAAACAAAAACCCCTCATCATATTCCTGTCAGGGGAGTGAATATGCCCTCAGGGGAGGCAACTTTTTTCAGTATATTCTTGTCTCCTTTATCAATAAGGGTTTCCTCTTAAAGGAAAGAATTCATGAAGACCAAATTCTTTCTTTCGGTCCATTTTGTACCAGAAACCCCAAAACTGGTACCCTGTCAAACAGTGCAGGTCCAGATCTAGACACCGCAGAATGCAACGTCTGATCAGGGCCTACACAATTTGCAAAAAGTTCAGCTATTTTCCAAATAAATTTTGAAGGAAACACCTAACCTGTCACCCCTAAATTTTGAAATGGACTCCTGCTATATATAAGGAGGAAGATTCCATTTGGTACAAAAAGGGTTTAGTGTAGACATCTTTTTCGTATGGGGCTAAAGTTTATAGGAAAGAGACAGGAAACTACAAATGCTGTCTTTCTTGTAAAATTGTGAAAAACATGCTAGGTTCCACGCGTCTTGTCAGGCTTTCTTTGTATTTAAAATAATCATGTGTGTGAAAGTTGAACCTTGTGTTTATAACGAAAGTGATACTGCTGGATAGCTATGTTAAATTGTTGTGCTCTTTTTTTACCAGTGTTGAAAACAAAATGATTTTATATGGAAATCATATTTACTATCTCTTTGTCTTTTTTCGTCAAGAAAATACGCCTATATAATTTTGACCCCCTTGAACCCCACTTTTATACAGTAAAACTGGGGTTTCCGGGGGTATACCTTATTTTTCTTATTTCTGCTCTAAAATATAGATTGTGGGTACTTGTTAGAACCGCCTCGATGAGGCGGTTCTGACGAGTGCCCAAAATCTATATTTTGAGCAGAAATAAGAAAAATATCACAATTTTTCATCATAAAATTTTCATTTTTATGGCGATAAAGGTGGCAATGTATTTGAATAGGCGTGTTTGCGTAATGTTTTATTTTTATAAAAAAGTTTTAGCCCACAAGTATGAAAGCGCTGTTATATTACAGTGGTGGTATCAGGTGCCCAAGAATATAAGAATCTTATTTGGGTGTGAGGGGTGGATGGAAAAATCCGTCCCGAGGGTCACTGTCCGGCATCACGAGGCTTGCCGAGTGATGCCGGACAGTGATCCCCAAGGGGCGGATTTTTCTATCCACCCCTCACACCCATATTGTATTCTTTTTCTTGCATACCTTCCATTTCTTAGCGGGGCTGCAGTCATTTCGGTTACCAACGTACGCCATATTGTGTTGACACTGCAGGAATGTTTAGTGACATCACGTAACGTGGTGTGACGTCAACCTTAACGACGGCGCATACAAGGTCGTAATCAACCAATGCATTTATCAAACATGCGATTATATTCAATTTGGGGTCGGAACACCAGGGTCACAACATAAATTTCTATCCCAGGGTAAAATCGCGGTTTTCCTTGTCTGGTGTGTAAGTGAGTGAGTTAGTGTTTCAGTTTAACGTCCCACCAACAGCTAAGGTCATACGGAGACGGGACCTCGGTTTAAAGACTCATCCGAAAGTCTGGAGAAGCCCGGGATCGAACCTGCGACCCCTGGTTTACAAGGCGAGTAGCGTAACCACTCGACCACGGAGGCTTCTCTGGTGTGTAAGAAAGTAAAATCTTACATACACTACCATTTTTGCTGAAAAAATGTGACACCCTTTTTCCAGTAAAAATACAATGTACCATAGTATTAGGTATTTTGTTTATCTACAATTTCCTTGGGCAGGCTTATACGTTAGCTGTTAACCATTACAGCGCAAATGCTTTGGTCAGAAACTGACAACTGCCCATCTTGAATCAGCGAAAGGGAGAGAAAAGAAAAGATTTCATGATCCATCTCCACGAAAGAATGTTGCCAACTTGGCAGGTATCGAACCTGTGTCCTCCTGATCATCACTTGTCCAACATACAGCAATGGAAGAGTTCACTAGTATACAATGGGTTTAAGTTTTGGCCACATGTAATTGGAATGTATGGGCATCATTATGAACTGTTTGACTAATCTCGATCCAAGAATACTGGTATTCGGGCAGCCATAACTTTGTAAATAGGGTTTCTTCTTTTTCCTAGTCTTAGAAAAAAAAAAAACCCTGAAAACCAACAGTTTACCTCCATTAGCCCCCAAAATACGTAGAAACAAAACCCTGAAAACTGACAGTTTACCTCCATTAGCCCAAAAATTCGTAGAATGTCATTTATAGGATGATTTCAGGCAAGTGAATACATAATCAATCTGGTGTTTCCATATAATCAATCACGGTGTTTCCATGATCAATCAAAATTTTTTTCTTTCTGTATATAACAACTTCTTATAGTGCTATTGTAAGGCTCCAAAGACATTTTGTGTTTACAACACATCATGGAATAGCTAATTTGAAATATGTGGATTTCATGTACTTAGTTATAGAAATATGACCATTAAATTTTGTGGTTGGTTTTGAATATACCGCTTGGCGTAACAAGGACAGAATGGGCTAAGACATTCCATTCTAATCATAAAAACAAGTCCCAGAGAGTGCCTGCTGAAACTAATAAGAAGCCGAATGAAATACTGGACAAAAAGCAGAGCACCCCTACAAGCCAAGCCAATAGCAGCCAGCCTAGTACATCTGCAGTCGAGTCAAGTGAAAGTCCTGCTGAGCCCGGATATGCCTTATTTTTCAAACAATGTAGATCCAGATCAGATGGCTTCTGAAGAAGCCATCTGATCAGGCTCTTCATTGTTTGCCATTCAGTTTATTAATTTGTTGCAATAATTTGCATCAAGTAATCTGATTGGGTGATAATCAGTAGTGGGTGTGGCATATTTTTAATATTCAGCAGGTCTTTCTATAAGCCCTGTCGACAGAAAAAGGGGTCTACTCTTAAAGGAAAAAATTTGCTCCTCAGGAGCAAATTCTTTCCTTTAAGAGTTGACCCCTATTGACATGGGAGACAAAAATACTTTTGCAGGAGTTGCCTCCCCTGAAGGTGTCCCCATTCCCCTATGCATGAATTGCTACTGTATGGGAGTTCAAAGACAGCTAATGAGACCAGTTTGTGAATATATCACCCATGTTTTTTCATGCTTTAACGTTTCCCAGGTCCTGAGAAAACTGTTTGAACACAAAGGCAGAATGATCAAATATCTTCTGAGGGACCCAGCAAATGTTGATGCAAAGAAATAACCATGGATGGGTGTTATTCTTGCATAATGTATGATTACAATGGCAAATCGAGATGATAAAGCCCAAAAATCCATATAATCTCTTCAAATCCGACCATAACACTAATATGGCGGCTAGTTCAGGACGTTGTTAACAGTGACATCAGTTCTACAGTGATGTTCCGACGTCATCATAAAATTTCAAAATGCTACGCTCAGGGTGATGTTACATCGCCCATCGTAATGTAAACAAAGCAAGGCCCATCTTGGATAACAAAAGCCCAAAACCGGTGTTCAGACAGCATGTAATTTTATGATTTAAAATGGGTTGGTATTTGAACATTGCTTTAGGTCCATTGAAGAATACCTCCAAACAGCTATGTTCATAGGATTTTATTCAAGGATATGGTACCCAGTAATCAAAGTAGTATATTTTCAAAGTAGGCTCCTGCTTATGTGAATTTCCATATGATTAACCCATTGCATGCGGGAAACAGTTAAAGGTTTACCTTGGCAAACAGTGCAGACCCAGATTAGATGCCACAGAATGCGGCATCTGATCAGGGCCTGCACTGTTTGCTAACAGAATTCTCCATCAAAAATAGAATGGGAACGAAAAATAGGCCTACCACCCCTTAAATGACAAATGAACTTGTCCAGCTGATAGCAATGGAAGAGTCCATTAGTATACAATGGGTTAAGAAAAGTGTAAAAAATATTTATGGCAGTTTCACTGATCATTTTTATTCAGTCAGCTCCTACTTGCATTAACCATTGTATATTAGTGGACTCTTTCGTTGCTATATCATGGACAAGTCCATTTGTCATATAAGGGGTGTCAGGCCTTTTTTTTCGTTCTTATTCTATCAGAGTCTTTACTGCCCCCCATGTTGTAAACCATGTTTTTTTTTGTTTCGTGTTTTCCTTCAAAATGTGGGTCATATGCAGCCTTCTATAATTTACTTATAAGTTATATTTTCATTTCTAAAGTGAAAAGTAGATTTTGTTGAAGACAGATTATGAAAATTATGTTGTATATTGTTGCACTGAAAAAAAGATTAAATCAGATTGAATGTTTGAGTGTTTAATATGCTTATTGTACCCAAAAAGTTGAAAGAAGGTTGTTTTGTTTCTTTGTTTGATTTGAAGTTTAATGTCCCCGTCAACACTGTAATGGTCATTTTAAGAGACGTTGCTTCCAATTTTGTGGGACTTTTACCTGACATTGTGATAAAATGACATCTCAAGCCCTGCCGACCAATGAAACCGATAGGGTTTATAAGCTCTCACCGCTTTGCCTGGGCAAGCAGTTTACCAGTACTCATGTGCGGGTCGGTTTCAGCTGTGCGTGGAAGCATCATGCAGCCCATCTATTTTTTGGCGGGGGCCGGAAAGAAGGTTGGACTAGTATGGAGGTGTGTGGCTGAAGACTCAGAATGGTCGCGCCGTGGTCTTGCTCATTGTGACTCATAGCAAATAATTCCTGACTAGTTTCTGCCTAATAGTAGGCTTTCATCCGAGGATGTGTGCGTGTATCACAGATTTGTGACGAGCTGTGCGATTTTCGCTCTTTATATACCCTCTGGGTCACCCATGGTTACCCATCATTATGTATGTAGACCAGTCCTTTTAAGGGGGCTGGTGGGCGAGTTTTGCCTTTGTGAAGACTTTCACCGGCCCTTTGGGGGCCGTTTGACATTATTTCCATTTAGTTGTTATGGAGAGAACGTCGTCACCTGCCCCTATGAGGCCGGGCGACGTTTTCCTTTACTATTGTGGATAGGATTGTGGCATTAGTTGGTCTGTTTGGGGCCGCTTTGTATTATCGGTAGCCTAAATACATGTATTTATTATGTATTGTATGTATTTTATTGTCGGCACAAGTACCGATTTTTGGAAAGTCTTTGAAAGGGAATACATTTTCGCTGTTTATTTACAGGCTGTGTGGGGTTACTGAAATGAGGCGCGTTTGCAGCGGACAAACTTACGCCACAATCCTACCCACAATAGTAAAGGAAAATGTTGCCCGGCCCCATAGGGGCCGGTGAACGTCTTGTGCCCATTAACAACAATGGATTATAATATCACGGACCCCCAAGGGGCAGGTGACGACGTTCTCTCCATAACAAATAAATGGAAATAACGTCAACTGGCATGCAAGATACTTCCACGCAGAGCTGAAACTGACCGCACATGAGTACTGGTAAACTGCTTCGAGGATCTAAGCCTGCCCAGGCAAAGCGGTGCGAGTCAGACCGTCCATGCTTATAAACACTTGGTTTCATTGGGCGACGGGGCTTGAGATGTCATTTCATCTCAGTGTTGGGTAGAAGTCCCACAAAATTGGAAGCAACATCTCCAAAATGACCTATACAGTGTTGACGGGGATGTTAAACAACAAATCAAACGCACAAATCATGTTCAGCAGAGCAAGGTTTAATCAGATAAGTGTGTCCTTATATCCGTGTAAGGCTGAGATTAACATTTGATGAACTAAGCTGAGGCAAATGGTCAGTTTCAGCGGCTCCATAAAGCCCAGTTTTTTAGCTCACCAGAGCCGAAGGCTTCGGGGGAGCTTATAGATAGGCAGTTGTCCGTCGTCTGCATCTGTCTGCGTCTGGTGACGTCAACACTTTTAAACAACATCTCCTCTGAAGCCGCTAGGCCGATTGGGCCCAAATTTCATCAGTAGCATCCTTGGGTTGGGGGATTGATAGTTTGTGTTTTTTTATGAAATTCGGCTCATTAGTTTGGTTGCTATGGCAACTTGTGAGTTTCCATAGACTTATAATGGGGAAAATTGAAAAATGGCATTTACTGCCAACCCGCTGCAGATATTTTGACAAAACTTTCATAGAAATATACCTTAGGCAATCTACAATCTGCCATATGATTTTAGGCCTACTGCTCATTTGTATTGGTTGCCATGGAAACCAAATTAAAAAAAAAATAGAAAAAAAAATCCTTAAAAAATCATCTCCTCAGAAACCGTATGCTCTATGAGGCTGAGAGTTTATGAAAATATTCACAATATTTGCCTTTACAGGTTTTGTGTTTTTTATGAAATTCAGCTCTTTAGTTTGGTTGCTATGGCAACTTAGATTTTCCATAGGCTTATAATGGGGAAAATTAAAAAATGGCATTTGCTGCCAAGCCACTGCAGATATTTTGACAAAAGTTTCATAGAAATATTCCTTAGGCAATCTTCTATCTGCCATATGAATTTAGGCCTACTGCTCATTTGTATTGGTTACCATGGAAACCAAATTGAAAAAAATAGAAAAAAAAAAAAAAACTTAAAAAATCATCTCCTCAGAAACTGTACACTCTATGAGGCTGAGAGTTTATGAAAATATTCACCATATTTGCCTTTACAGGTTTTGTGTTTTTTTATGAAATTCACCTCTTTAGTTTGGTTGCTATGGCAACTTAGATTTTCCATAGACTTATAATGGGGAAAAGTGAAAAATGGCATTAACTACAAAGCCTTTGCAGATATTTTGACAAAACTTTCATAGAAATGTTCCTTTAGTAAACTTCTCTCAGCAATATGGTTTTATGTCAACCTGAGGGTCCAGTAGGTTGTGCCGGGGCCATTCCCCGCCCCCAGTACTTCATAAAATGCCTTATATCTCAGAAACCTTACAGATCCCCACCCCTAAACCATATATATTCTTGTTCCTTATGATAAGGTGCATTAAATGACACCAACCTGGGGATCCCCCCGGATGTGCCGGGGACATGCCCAACCCCCTCCACTTCATAAAATGCCATTTATCTCAGAAACCATTCAGATCCCCACCCGTAAAGCGTATATATTCTTGTCTCTTATGAAAAGATGCACTCAGTGACACCAACCTGGGGGTCCCCCAGGATGTGCCTGGGCCATGCCCCACCCCTCCATTTCACAACAGCCCCAATATTCCAGAAACCTAACAGATCCAAACCCCAAAATGAAATATATTTTTGCTCCTTATGATAAGTTGCATTCAGTGACACCAACCTGGGGGACACCCCGGATGTGCCGGGGACATGCCCAACCCCTCCACTTAATAAAAGGTTGGCCCCCGCCCATAGGGGCTTGAAAAATATATGGGCTGCATGATGCTTCCACGCAGAGCTGAATCCGGCCCGCACACTAGTACTGGTAAACCGCTTAGAGGATCTAAGCCTGTCCAGGAACTGTGGTGCAAGGCGGACCGTCCATGCTAATAAACCCTATTGGTTTCATTGGGTGGCAGGGCTTGAGATGTCATTTCATCTCAATGTCGGGTAAAAGTGTTAATTTCAATGTATTACTGATCTGATCATGTTAGATAACTCTTTTACATAATTACTGGACTCTTCATAAGGAAAGAACAATAAGTAACGTCATGTGACGTCATGACGTCATAAAGGTTACCATGACGTTATGGGAGTGAGTGATTTAGATACCTGACAACATGAAGTCATAATAAAGTGATCAGCTAAATTATAGTGTTTGTGTGTTTAAACAAGTGGTAGCAGAGCGTGAGGAACAATCCTCAGGTGTGGAACAAGACTCTGGGACAGTGTTGGAGAGAAGAAAACTTGTGTTTAGCTACATTTGAAGACTGTGAATAGGAAACAACATGGCAACTAGGATCAACCCACCAATATTGAATAAGGCGAAGAACTATGAAAGATTCAGACAAGAACTCTTAGCATGGAAAGAAATTACGGACTTAAAGGAGGACAAGCAAGGTATAGCCATAGCACTGACCCTACCTGAAGATGATGAAACCCAAATCAGGGAAAAAGTGTTTGATCAAATCCCGTTACATGATTTAAAAAGTGAAGATGGGTTAACTGTATTATTAAACTTTTTAGACAAACACCTAGCTAAGGATGATTTGACCGATAGCTTAGAAAAGTTTGAAGAATTTGATGACTTTTATAGATCTCAAGGACAATCTATTACAGAATATATAGCTGTATTTGACTCAAAATACAAGAAAATAGAAAAGAAAAATATGCCTTTGCCACCAGAAATATTAGCTTTCAAACTGCTTCGTAAAGCTAATATTACAAAAGAGGAAAAACTACTTGTTTTAACAGGCATGAATTATGATAACAAGAACACATTGTATGATGAGGCAAAGAAGTCTCTGAAGAAATTTAAGGGTGACAGTGGATCCAGCAGCCCCAGAAGTGCAAATATAAAGCTGGAACCTTCTTTTATAGCTGATAGCAATGAGGCCTTGCTTGCTTCTGGTTATATCAAGAGGAAACAACAAGGTAAGCAGGGTGTGGGAGACAAAGAAGAAACATGGAGGCGGTGGCGACCAGCGAGGGGAACAGGAGTTCAAGAATTTCACCGTACAGGGTATAGGAAACAAGGAGTAAGAGGAGGATACCAGCATACTGAATCAGGATCTCGGATCAGCCAACCAAGCGATAGAAATAAGAAGAATATCAATCCTGTAGGGCCAGATGGCCGTACACTAACCTGTAAGTCCTGTGGATCATATCGTCACTTGCTAAATGCATGCCCAGACAGTTGGGAAAACATGGCGAAAATTAATATAGCAGAAGAAGAACATGCTGTATTATTTACAGGCTATAACAATGAGGAGGTTCAACGACTGGGAATTGATGCTCGCAATTGTGCAGTATTAGACAGTGCATGTAGTAGCACTGTTTGCGGAGATAAATGGGTAAACAATTATATTCAATCATTGGATAACAGAGATAGAATCAAGATCAAACAGAAAGATAGCCAGCGAGTTTTCAAGTTTGGAGGGGGGACATGTTTAAAATCAAAGTGTGAATATAGCTTACCTGCAGTGATTGCTGGAAAAGAGGTAACCATAAAGACTGATGTTGTAGAGTCCGACATTCCTCTACTTCTTTCCAGAACAGCCATGAAGAAAGCAGCTATAAAAATGGACTTGGAGAATGATACTGCCACAATAATGGGGAAAGGAGTAGCATTAAATTTGACAACTTCAGGTCATTATTGCATCCCTATAGACAAAACAGAAGAGGTTTCAGTTGAGACTGTTTGTGCTGTAAAGCTTCAAGAGTTGAACAAACAGGAGAGATACAAAACATTATTAAAGTTACACAGACAGTTTGCTCATCCATCAAAGAAAAGGCTAATAGCATTATTGAAGGATGCTGGTGTATGGCAGGAAGAGTACGAAGAAAATATGACACAGATAGAGGAGAAATGTGAACTTTGCAAGAGATACGCCAAGACACCTTCCAGACCCATAGTAGGTATGCCTCTGGCTACGAAATTCAATGAAAAAGTAGCTATGGATCTTAAACAATGGAATAGCCGTTGGATATTACATATAATTGACATGTGGTCAAGATACACATTGTCTGTATTCATTGACAGAAAGAAACCAAGCAATGTAATAGACACATTAATGACACACTGGATTGGGAAATTTGGGGTTATGGGAGCATTAATGACTGACAACGGCGGAGAATTTAGTGCTGATGAAATGCGAGAAATAACATCTATATTGAATATACAACTATGCACCACAGCGGGGGAAAGCCCCTTTCAAAATGGGTTGTGTGAAAGGGTACATGCCATCACAGATATGATGCTGCTCAAACTGGAGGCTGAGTGTGGTAAGACTAATTCTCAGACATTACTCTCTTGGGCAAACATGGCAAGAAATTCACTACAAATGTGGAATGGCTACAGTAGTCATCAGCTTGTCTTTGGAGAAAATCCCAACCTGCCAAATATAATGAATGACAATCTGCCAGCATTAGAGGGAACAACTAGCAGTGAGGTATTTGCAAAACATTTAAATGCTCTCCATGCTGCTCGTAAAATATTTATTCAAACAGAAGCTGATGCAAGGATAAGAAGAGCCCTTAGAAACAAAGTTAGAGCCTCTGAGCAGATATTTGAAAATGGTGACAGGGTTTTTTTACAAACGGGAAGGAAAAGAGCGTTGGCTTGGACCAGGCAAGGTTGTTTTTCAAGACGGGAAGATTGTTTTTGTAAGACATGGGGGCATATTTGTTAGGGTCTCACCAAACAGACTACAAAAGGTGAACAGTTACTCGACAGAAGATGAGGATGAAGCCAATGTTGACCAAGGCAGGAAACACAATGAGGAAGAAAATACTGTTTCAGGACCAGGTATTTCAGAAGAAATACCGGCAGCAATAGAAGAACCAAATGTAGACAATACACAGAATATCCAAAATATACCAGCAACAGTAGCAAGAAACATAGAGAACAATGTACAGGCTATCCAAAATGGTAGACAAAAGCTTAAAATAAATGACATTATACAATACAAATTAAATGATACTGATGGATGGATAAAGGCCACAGTAATAGGAAGAGCAGGTAAAGCAACAGGAAGAAATAAGAACTGGTATAACATCAGGGAAGATGCCAGTGAAGAAAGGAAAAGTGTAAATCTGGATGAAGTACAATGGGAGCTGATAACTGAAAATGCCATTGTAAATTTAGTTTTGAAACAAGAGCAGGATTATACAGCGACTACTGCAGCAAAACAAGCAGAATTACAGAAATTAAAACAATTCAACACATATGAAGAGGTGAAAAATTGTGGTCAATATACCCTTTCAACAAGGTGGGTAATAACAAATAAAGATGAACAGATAAAGGCAAGGTTGGTAGTAAGAGGTTTCGAAGAAGAATTTATGATGCGGAGAGATAGTCCAACAGTAGGTAAGGGTACAATGAGAATTTTTCTGGCCATAGTATCATGTAAAAATTGGACTGTAAAAACAACTGATATAAGATCTGCATTCCTTCAGGGCAAAGAGCTAGGACGTGATGTTTACATTAAACCCCCTAAAGAATCTGAAACTGATGAGGGGGTAGTGTGGAAGCTTAAACATGGGCTTTATGGGCTTAAGGATGGAGCCAGACAGTTTTATGTAAGTGTAAAGGAGGAATTACTGAAGTTAGGGTGTAAAATATCTGAAATGGACCCAGCCATGTTCTATTTGCACAAAGGAGACAAACTAAGTGGAATAGTATGCTGCCATGTTGATGATTTTCTTCATGCAGGTGATGAGTATTTTGAAAGCATAATGAACAAAATGAGGAAAAGGTTTTTGGCAGGGAAAGAAGAAGAGAGAAACTTTAATTACATTGGTTTCAGAATCACTCAGGACAGAAATGGCATTGTCTTAGATCAATCTAGATATGTATCAAATATTAAAAACAAAGCAATTGATCCAAAACGTGCTTTAAACAAACATGGTATATTGACTTTGGACGAACAAACTGAATACAGGCAGTTAATAGGTCAAGTTAACTGGGTTGTTCAAGGGTCCAGACCAGACTTGGCTTTTGAGCTGATAGATCTTAGTACTAAACTCAAACAAGGTAATGTAAGTGACCTGTCTAGAGCTATAAAGGCAGTAAACAGGCTAAAGGATGTGAATTCAATGATTTTATTCCCAACATTAAGCACAGATGTGAATGACTGGAAGGTTGTTGTCTTTACTGATGCTTCCTTATGTAATATAAATGATGGTACTGGGAGTACAGGAGGTCATATAGTCTGGCTAGTAGATCGCCATGGAAAATGTTGCCCACTGTCTTGGCATGCAAACAAAATTAAGAGAGTGGTACGATCCACAATAGCCGCAGAAACACTAAGTTTACAAGAAGGACTTGAAAGTAGTTTTTACTATAGAAAAATGCTTGAGAATATAATAGGACTACCTCACAATTCAATTCCAATTATAGCATATGTTGATAATAAGAGCGTAATAGAGGCTGTAAATTCAACAAAACTAGTAGATGACAAGCGCCTGAGAGTTGACATTGCTGCAATAAGTGAATCTCTGACCAGAAATGAAGTTAATGAAATTAAGTGGTGCCCTGGAAATATACACTTAGCAGATTGTATGACAAAACGTGGAGCTGCAGGGTATAAGCTTCTAAATGTACTGAAAGATGGAAGGTTGCCAGAGGACTTTGTTTAATAGCATAGACCAAAGTTACAAAACAGTGTGTGATTATTTTCAAATATCATTTTCCATTTTTTTTTCTGCTCTTTATTTCGTTTCATTTTAGCAATTTTCCTTTATTTCCCATTTTTGTTTTAAATTTGAAAGATCTCAGATAAACACAAAGAACAGTCAAAACAGAAAAGTATAATTAATGTTAATTTCAATGTATTACTGATCTGATCATGTTAGATAACTCTTTTACATAATTACTGGACTCTTCATAAGGAAAGAACAATAAGTAACGTCATGTGACGTCATGACGTCATAAAGGTTACCATGACGTTATGGGAGTGAGTGATTTAGATACCTGACAACATGAAGTCATAATAAAGTGATCAGCTAAATTATAGTGTTTGTGTGTTTAAACAAAAAGTCCCACAAAATTTGAAGCAACATTCCCAAAATGACCTTTACAGTGTTGACGGGGACGTTAAACCTCAAATCAAACAAACAAAACTTCATAAAAGGCCAAATATTCCAAAACCTTACAAATCCCCACCCCTAAACCATATATATTCTTGTTCCTTATGATAAGGAGCATTAAGTGACACAAACCTGGGGGTCCCCCCAGATGTACCGGGGACATGCCCCACCCCCTCCACTTCATAAAATGCCATTTATCTCAGAAACCATTCAGATCTCCACCCCTAAACCATATATATTCTTGTTCCTTATGATAAGACGCACTCAGCAACACCAAGCTGAGGGTCCCCCGGGATGTGCCGGGGTCATGCCCCACTCCCCTCCACTTCATAAAAGGCCAAATATTCCAGAAACCTTACCGATCCCCACCCCAAAACCATATATATTCTTGTTCCTTGTGATAAGACACATTCAGTGACACCAACATAGGGTTCCCCCAGGGCTCACCCGGGCCATGCTCCATTCTTCAACTTCACAAAAGACCATTTATCTGAGAAACTGTTCAGAGCCCTACCCCTAAGCCATATATATATTCTTGTTCCTTATGATAAGATGCAGTCAGTGACACCAGCATGGGTCCCCCCCCCCCATGTGGTGCCACGGGCCATGCCCCACCCCTTTACTTCATTAAAAGCCATATATCTCAGAAATCCGTCAGATCCCCACCCCTTAACCATATATATTCTTGTTCCTTATGATAAGACCCCACTTCATATTAGGCCATATATCTCGAAACTATTCAAATCCCCACCACATAATCACATATATTCTTAGACACATTCAGTCAAACCATCTTGTGGGGTCTGCAGGGGCCATTTCTCTCCCATCCACTTCATAAAAGGGCCTCATATCTCAGAAACTGTTCAGCATTAGGTTGCAACAATCTTGGGCTTTTCTGGAATCCACCATGCCCGTATCCCTCCACTGCCTAAAAGACCTTACATCTCAGGAGCCATACATATCCCACCGCTAAACCATATATGTCTCTGTTCTTTTTTATAAGACACATTTAGTGGCACCAACCAGGGCTCCATTGGGTTCATGCCCCACCCTCTCTACTATATAAAACACCTAATATTTCAGATACAGTCCACATGAGTGCTCATTTGGGAATTTGGAGACTTTGTAATTGGTAGATTAAAATCATACCATGTTAAAATACATGTCTGCCATTGGGCAATGCCCATCTGAGCTCTGGTTTATGAAATTTGGCTCTTTGGTTTGTTTGCCATGGCAAGTTAAGAGTTTCCATTGACTTGCAATGGGGAAAAATGACATTTACGCCTTTCAAGATATTTTGTTAAACTTACATAGAAATGTTCCTTTAATAATGTTCATTTAGGCCTATTGGTTGCCACAGATGGGAAATGGTCAGTTGTCATCTGTTGTCCTGCAACAACACATTCAAGCGACATCAGACCTCTGAAGCCACTAGGCTGCTTGGGTCCAAATTTTATCTGTATCATCCTTGGGCGCAGGGCTTCCATGGTTAATTAAAATACTTTGCTGCCAGTTGGCAGTGCCCCCTGAGCTCTGGTGAGCATAGTGGCCCATGGGCCTCTTGTTTCTCCAAGCCCCTATGGGCCGGGGCAATCATCCACAAATGGATTTGGTATTTAACCCATTATGTACCAAATGGAATCTTCCTCCTTATATATAGCAGGAGTCCATTTCAAAATTTAGGGATGTCAGGTTGTGTTTTCATCAAAATTTATTTGGACTAGAAAATGTGAAACACTATGCCCCCAACCATATGCTTGCCACTAATAGACACATAATTAAAAAAAAACATAATTAAAAAAATGCCTCCGTCATGAAAGAACTGTCAGTTGGTACAATATTCATAAAATGTGCTCAAAATTTATGTAGAGTACCCAAACTGTATACGAAATATCATGAGCCTTGCTCAAGCGGTTCTCGAGATATTTTGTTCACAAAGTTTCCCTATAGCCACAATGCATAAGCCTGAAAAGGGGCATAGCTATGTTATATATTTTCGGAATTTCGTCAAAAGTTAATCAAGTCATCTACACCTTAGATCCAAACTATATACCAAATATCATGAGCCTAGCTCAAGCAGTTCTACAGATATTTTGTTCACAAGGTTTCCCCATAGCCACAATGCATAAATCCAAAAAGGGGCATAACTCTGTTAAATATTTTCAGAATTTCGTCAAAAGTTAATTAGGTCATCTACACCTTAGACCCAATCTGTATACTAAATATCATAAGCCTAGCTCAAGCGGTTCTCCAGATATTTTGTTCAGAAGGTTTCCACATAGCCACAATGCGTACGTCCAAAAAGGGGCGTAACTCCGTTAAATGTTTTTGGAATTTCGTCAAAAGTTAATCAGGTCATCTACACCTTAGATCCAAACTATATACCAAATATCATGAGCCTAGCTCAAGCAGTTCTACAGATATTTTGTTCACAAGGTTTCCCCATAGCCACAACGCATAAATCCAAAAAGGGGCATAACTCTGTTAAATATTTTCAGAATTTCGTCAAAAGTTAATCAGGTCATCTACACCTTAGACCCAATCTGTAAACTAAATATCATAAGCCTAGCTCAAGCGGTTCTCCAGATATTTTGTTCAGGTTTCCACATAGCCACAATGCGTACGTCCAAAAAGGGGCGTAACTCCGTACAATGTTTTTGGAATTTCGTCAAAAGTTAATCAGGTCATCTACACCTTATACCCAAACTGTATACTAAGTATCATGAGCCTAGCTCAAGAGGTTCTCCAGATATTTTGTTCACAAGATTTCCCTATAGCCACAATGCATAAGTCCGAAAAGGGGCATAACTCTGCAAAGACAAGTCCGACAGAAAAGAAAAAAAAAAAAATACAGGTTCGCTTAATTTTCATGCTCATTCCATATATAAAATTTCAAGATCCTAGCACAAACCATTCCTCTGTTTCACATACATGTATGTATAAAGCGTAACGGACAGACAGATGCACGGACTGACAGACAGGACGAAACCAATATGCCCCACCAACTTCTTCGAAGTTGGGGGCATAAAAATGACTGAACTTTTAGCAAACAGTGGAGGCCCTGGTCAGACAGTATGCGGCCGTCCAATCTGATCGGGTACAAAATGGGTTAATATGATATAAATAAACTTGGTATTTAACATGATAATTATGGTAATAAAAATTTAACTCTGACAAGGAAGTTATAGGCCTTTATTATTTTATACTAATAAAAATATTTAAAACATAACTTTATTAACCCTTATCCTGCTGTTCACGACAACCACTACCATTGCAAACAGTGTATATCAAGATCAGATGGCTTCTTAGCCCCCTGATCAGGATCTACTCTCATGCAGTGACATGCAGTTTGAGAATCGAACAAATATACCAAGTAATTTGATTGGTTGATAGTCAGTAATGGGTGTGGCTTAATTTATGTGGCAGGATAAGGGTTAAAATCTTAACCCTTCTCTTGCTGAATATTCAGATTAGCCACACCCAGTTCTGACTTTGAACCAATCAGATTACTTGAAGTAATTTATTCGTACAAATTCTTAAATTGGTTTCAAACAGTGCAGATCCTGATCAGATGGCTTCTTCAGAAGCCATCTGATCTGGATCTACACTGTTTCCAAAGATAGGGGTTGTCGTGAACAGCATGATAAGAGTTAAAATCTAACACAAGATAATACCCTCTTTAACAAGAGCAACCTACAGTCAATCTTCAATGACCAGAACACTGGATGCTCATTTACCATTGCTGGGTCAAACTTCTTCTGTCCCTAGTGGTTTTTTCCCTTAAATCCATATAACAACTTTTTTTGGATGATTTGGAGATTTTTATACGTTGTTTGAAAAACCGGACATATAATGTTATACCCCCTGGCATCAGTCTGTAAACTTTTCGTGTCCGGACTCCTACAGTTCGTCACCTACATGCGAAACTGTTGTAACTGACCTTTCTATCAAAAATTACTTTTTCTGATAACAACTCTCTAACCTCCACATATACACCAAATATTGAAGCTGAATTATGAAAAGATAAACTGTAATTAAAAAATTTGGAAAGTATTGTAACTCAAACTGCTATATTTTCCATATGCGAAACTATTGTAACTGAAATTAAATAGATACAATAGTTATTTATACTATATTTGATAAACCTTACTAATATTATTATTTAATTTAGAAAAAGAACAGCAAGTAAAGATGAAAAAGGCTTATATTTTCAGTTACAATAGTTTCGCACATAAGAAAAAGCTATGTCAGATGGCTGAACTATTGTAACTGCTCTTTAAAAACTATGAAAACTTGGGGAGAGAGGGAAGAAAACAAGATAACTATATCATTTTAAAGAAAGCTATGAATAAATAGTGGGTATTACATGAGTGGTCATTTCATGTGAAATTAACGAAACAAGCCTTTGGCAAGTTTCATAAATTTCATATGAAATGACCATGATTGTAAGCTTCTGTTTATCATATGACCTATATTGAAAGGATTTTATCACCTATAAACTGAACATGTATCTTTTATCAACAAAAATGCATTTATCAAAGGGAGACAATTTTTGGAACTTCCTATTAGCAATACTATAAGCTCTAACCTGCAGTAAAAGAGGTCTAATATTAAAGGAAGGTAATTGCTCCTTAGGAGCAAATTCTTTCCTTTAAGAGTTGCACCATATTGACATGGGAGACAAGATTACATTTGCATGAGTTGCCTCCCCTGAAGGAGCATGGACAGGCCGACTCGCAATGCTTTGCCTGGGCAGGCTTAGATCCCCTAAGCGGTTTACCAGTACTCGTGTGCGGGTCAGTTTCAGCTCTGCGTGGAAGCATCATGCAGCCCACCCATTTCTTCAAGCCCCAATGGGTGGGGGCCAACTCTTTTGTGGGTTGAATTCATGACATCACCAGGGTTCCATTTTTAGATGACAAGAGAAATATAATTAAGGGCACAGGTAGAGCCTACTATATTGAATACTAGCAGAAGAAAAACATGATCTGATGAGGCGACCCTATCGAGTACCAGAAACATATATGTTTTCGAAAAGAAATAAGAAAATGATCCTGGCTGGGATACCTTCACCCCCACCCATGAGCAATGGTAGAGATGTGAAATCCTGATTCATGCAAGCTAGCTTGTGGTAATGTTATGTCAACCATAGACCATTAGACACCAGTAGTACCTTCCAATGTTGAGAAGTGTGCTTGTCTGGGTTTTCCAAAGTCTGGATGTGGTGGGAGGTGGGGTGGGGGGTCACGCTATCCCAGCCAGGATACCTTCACCCCCACCCATGAGCAATGGTATAAGATGTGAAACAAGAGGCCCATGGGCCATAATGCTCACCAGAGCTCAGGTAGGCACTGCCAACTTGCAGCCATGTATGGCTTCAGGTTTTAATTTATTGAGTATAAAGTCTCCCAAACAAACCCCCATTTCCAAATGAGCACCCATGTGGACTCTCTATCTGAAACATTAGGACTTTTATGAGGAGGAGGGATGGGACATGGACCCAACAGAGCACAGGTTGGTATCACTGAATCCATCTTATCATACGGAACAATAATATATATGGTTTAGGGGTGGGGATGTGTACAGTTCCTGAGATATAAGGCCTTTTAAGCTGCGGAGGGGTTGGAGCAGATTGTTGTCGCTGAATGTGTCTTATCATAAGGACCAAGAAAATATATTGTTAAGGGGTGGTGATCTGAACAATTTCCAAGGTATGAGGCCCTCTTGTGAAATGAAGAGGAGAAGAATGGCCCCATGTGGACCACCAAGTTGGTGTGACTGAATGTGTCTAATCATAAGAAACAAGAATATATGATTATGAGGTGGGGATCTTAATGGTGTCTGAGATATATGGCCTTTTATGAAGTGGAGGGGCGGGTCATGGCATCAGCATGTTGCCCTAGCACATAGAGACCCTACTTTGATGTGAGAGAAAGAGTCTTATTACAGGGAACACAAATATACATATTTTAGGGGTGGAGATCTGAACAGTTTCTGAGATATATGGCATTTTATGAGGTGAACAGGTGGGGCATAGCCCCAGCACACACCAGGAGACCCCTAGGTTGGTATCACTGAATGTGTTTCATCATAAGGAACAAGAATATATATGGTTTAGGGGTGGGGATCTGAATGGTTTCTGAGATATTGAGCATTTTACGAAGTGGAGGGGGTTGGGCATGGCCCGGGCACATCCCAGGGGACCCCCATGTTGGGTGTCAATGAATGCATCTTATCATAAGAAATAAGAATATATATGGTTTTGGGGTGGGGATCTGAATGGTTTCCAAGATATATCGCCTTTTATGAAGTGGAGTTGTGGGGCATTGCCTCCGTGCGGCCCGGGAGAGCGTTAGGTTGGTATCACTGAATGGGTCTTATCATAAGTAACAAGAATTTATATGCTTTAAGGGTCGGGATCCGAATGGTTTCTGAGATATTGGGCTTTTTACGAAGTGGAGGGGATGGGGCATAGCCCCAGCACAGCCTAGGGGACCCCCAGATTGGTGTCACAGAATGCGTCTTATCATAAGAAACAAGAATATACATGTACATGGCTTTGGGGTGGGGATCTGAAGGGTTTCTGAGATATATCACCTTTCATGAAGTGGAGGGGTGGGGCATAGCCCCGTGCGGGCTGGGAGACCCTTAGGTTGTTATCACTGAATGCGTCTTATCATAATGAACAAGAATTTATATGGTTTAGGGGTGGGGATCTGAACAGTTTCTGAGATATTGGGCCTTTTATGAAGTGGAGGGGTGGGGCTTAGCCCCTGTGCGGCCCGGGAGACCCTAAGGTTGGTATCACTGAATGGGTGCTATCATAAGAAACAAGAATATATATGGTTTAGGGGTGGGGATCTGAATGGTTTCTGTGATATTGGGCCTTTCAAAAGTGGAGGGGTGGGGAGGGCATGGCCCGGGCACATCCAAGAGGAGCCCCAGATTCGTGTCACTGAATGCGTCTTATCATGTGGAACAAGAATATATATGGTTCAGGGGTGGGGATCTGAATGATTTCTGAGATATTGGGCCTTTTACAAAGTAAAGGGGGTGGGGCATGGCCCCAGCACATCCCAGGGGATGAGAAGCCTCTGTGGTGCAGTGGTTACGCTATTTGCCTTGCAAACCAGGGATCGCAGGATCGATCCCGGGCTTCTCCAGACTTTCGGATGAGTCTTTAAACCGAGGTCCCGTCTCCGTATGACCTTAGCTGTTGGTGGGACGTTAAACTAAAACTCACTCATCCCAGGGGACCCCCAGTTTGGTGTCACTGAATATGTCTTATCATAAGAAACTAGTACTGCCGCCTAACGGGCGCCAATTATACCCCCCCATGCGTTGTCAGACAAATTTTTACAAGTATTTGACCTTGAGGAAGGTCAACGTAAAGGTCAAGGTCAGGTTGGTGTATATCAAACTTAAGTACTAGTGGCAAGGTGTGTGGTGTGTGAATATTAAAGAAATCGGTCAAAGAATAAGGAAGTTATGAGCAATGTTACAGTTTTTTGTAACGGACCAACGACAGACGACAAGCTGACTCCTATATATCCCCTTCAAACTTCGTTTGCGGGGGTATAACAAGAATATATCTACTTTAGAGGTGGGGATCTGAATGGTTTCTGAGATATATGGCCTTTTATGCACTGGAGGGGGTGGGGCATGGCCCCAGCACACCCTGGGGGACTCCCAGGTTGGCATAAAAGCATATGGCTAAAAGAAATTCACACAAGGAATATTTCTATAAAAGTTTTTGTCGAAATATCTGCAAAGGCTTGGCAGTAAATGTCATTTTTCAATTGTCCCTACAAGTTGCCATAGCAACCAAACTAATAAGCCAATTTTCATAAAAATCCCCCAGCCCAAGCATGCCACAGACAAAATTTGGGCCCAATCGGCCCAGTGGCTTCAGAGATGTCGTTTGAAAGTGTTGACGCCAAACAACGTAGACGATGATGACGGACAACTGCCTATCCTATAAGCTCCCCCTAGCTAAAAATTATTCAAGCAAGCTGTATGGTTTAAGTATGCTTGTTTGGGTTTTCGAAATGCTGGAAGGGTTGGGGTCAAGCTATCCCAGCCGGGATATTTTGCCCCCAGGGGTTGAAGGTAACCCTGCCAGGATATCTCCAGCCCCACCTTGCCACCACCACCACCACTCACAACTGACAGGGATAATGCAAGATTATGAAAGATTGTCATAAGCAAGATGTTGAATAAGAAAATATACAAAATGAAGTTATTCAATAGTCATTTGCCTCTATAATATGTTCATATTTCTTATTAAGGGTAGTTCTATTAGTCCGAGTCATGATTGAAACGAAAAATGTCAAAGTGAAACACTGAGTCTACTAACTTATTTCAGTTATGTATATGAACAAATTTGGCATTGAGAAAATAGTTAATACCAAAAGTGTCGATGGGGGTAAAGATATCCTGACAAGTTTAGCTTTACCCCCTGGGGGCAAGATATCCCAGCCGGGATATCTTCACCCCGCCTTGACACACACCACCACCACCACCACTCACAACTGACAGGGATAATGCAAGATTATGAAAGATTGTCATAAGCAAGATGTTGACTAAGAAAATAACAAAATGAAGTTATTAAACAGTCATATGCCTCTATAATATGGTCATATTTCTTACTAAGGGTAGTTCTATTAGACAGTGTCATGACTGAAACAAAAACTGTGAAACATCGAGTCTACTAACTTACTTCAGTTACGTATAAGAACAAATAGTGCATTAAGACAATAGTCTATCCCAAAAAGTGGGGATGGGGTTGAAGATATCCTGGCCAGTTAAGGTTTAGGGGGGGGGGGGGGGGGCAAGATATCCCAGTCGGGATATCTTCACCCCCCGGGATCAAGATATCCATGGTGGGGATAAAGATATCCTGGGATATCTTTACCCCCCCCCCCCGGGGGTAAAGCCACCCAGGGGGTAAAGATAAACTGCTACACCGGACCCTTTGAACCACTTTGAAAGAGGAATAACTAAGGATCATTCCTGTCAAGTTTGGTCAAAATCCAATTAGTGGTTTAGGAGGAGATGTTGTTTGATGAAATTGTGGACTGACGGACAATAACCAATATCCGGTGATCACAATAGCTCCTCTGGAGCCTCGGCTCAGGTGAGCTAAACAGTTTTAATCTATAACTTTTTGGAATCTATATTTAAACCATGATATAACCACAACCATGTTATAAAGAGATTACTACATGTATTTCTCAAAAACAGCAATAAACTATTGTCATAATTGAAACAGTAAACCAAAATTAATCTGACTATAATCATAATTTACCCATCATCATATATACCTGAATTACTCACACATATCTGTTATACCCTTTTTTACAGAATATCTGAATTATGAACATGTACAAGGGCTGTTCCAAAATTAATGTCAGTGTAGTTTTATTTCGCACCAGTCATACAATGTGTGCTCAAAACAACCTTGTGTTGATAGAGTGAGCACTAACGAGTAACATAGGTAAAAATCTTGCTCACAACTACACTGACCTTTGTACAGTGTACATTTCTATATAGCCTATTCAATACGCTATTCATAAAATGACAGGGTACAGAGCTAAGAACATGCCTGAAAATTAAGGCCTATATAAAAGGTAGGTCGCAACTCAGTATAAAACCTGTAGACATCCACCGTTAGGTATGTGATGGGGGTGGGGGTGGGGGTGGGGGGGGCAAATGTCTTACAGGATGATTTGCAGGTGGCTAGCCAAATTTAGGAGGGGGCAGAAGCAGCTTAAAAATGTTGTTCACACAGAATGCCCTGCAACAACAAAAGTCCAAAACTAACACGGGGAAAAAAATCACAATATCCTACAAAAAGATGCCTTATTCACAGTGAGGCCACTAGCCCGGTTGACAAACTTTTCATTAGCATGAATTCATTGTAATCTAAAGAAACATTTACAACTAAGGAAAATAACTGTAAGATGGGTACCCCATTTGTTGACAGATGAACAAAAGAGGATCTGCATAGCCGAAGCAAAAAAGAAATTATGAAACTGTATCCAATACATGTATATAGCAAAAAGGCTTTCAACAATTTAGTCAATGGCTATGAAACCTGTGTTTACTATTTTGAACCAAAGTTCAAACCGGCTCTGGGCCACCAAAAAAAGTGAGACATCCAATTTTCGTCAAATGAACACCAATGGTAAGGAAGGTTTTGTATGTAATTTTTGTCAATAAGAAGGATCCAGTGTTCTGGTGCCAAAAGGCAGAACGGCCAGCAAAGTTCTATAAAACTGTTGTCCTAAGAAATCTGAAGGAGAACTATGAAACCGACCAGCCGAAAACAGGACTTTAGCACTTCAGACTCTTGACAATACACCCACTCACTAGTAGTACTCTTGTGATCGAGTTTTTGCATTACGAAAACATGCCTATAGTAATACAATGTAAACTTTATCGCTGAAAAAACGAAAATTTTAAGATGAAAAATTGATATTTTTTCTTATTTCTGCTCAAAATGTAGATTGTAGGTACTCGTTAGAACAACCTCATTGAGGCGGTTCAAACGAGTACCCACAATCTATATTTTAGAGCAGGAATAAGAAAATTAAGGTTAACTCTTGTAAACCCCAGTTTTACAATATAAAAGTGGGGTTCAAAATTATATAGGCATGTTTTCGTGATGTTTTGGAGTCGAAGAAGGTCACCATCCTACCACATCCTCCATTTTCGCCAGACCTGGTCCCCATGACTATTTTCTGTTTCCAAAACTCAAATATCATCTATATGGAAAGAGATACAACTGGAGAAATGCCCTTGCAGTACATTAACAGACCCGTGCGTCATAGTGCATTTTTCACATCTCCAAAACGGCCAATTTGTGATATTATTCTTATTTATATCGATAATCAAAATGTAGGTTGTGGGTACTCATTAGTACAAGTATCCACAACCTATGTCTAGGAGCAGAAATAAGGAAAATAATGTATACCCCCGTAAACCTGTTTTCTCTATATAAAGTGGGGTGTAAGGGAATGTTTATTTCACAGACTTGTTAGCTTGATGGATCTCAACAGTTTATCAGTATCTGATAGGTGTCCCAACTGAAGAGAATGAAAACTGCTTCCAAAAGTAGATTGAGTGGCTAAAGAGATGGAGAGTATTTTGAAGGGCAGACCAAGTCAACAAGATTTTAACATTTGCAGTAAAGGAGAAACAATTAAAGTGACATGATTTTTGGAACAGCCCTCCTATATTCTATACAATATTTACAGGCTATCTGAATAATGAACATGTGTATTCTGTATATTCTATTCAATATTTCAGATATGTTAAGTTTGGAAAATAAAAATAATGGACACAGTGGGTAAGAGGAGGTGTGTGAAGCTTCGCCGCAAAGCCATACAAGTGGGGTGTGGGTTATGCTCCCCTGGCAAAAACATTTTAGGAAAGGTTAGAAAATGGTGCAGTCTTAGAGCTATTTTGAACGCTTCTTTGTTTGTTCTTCAGACTCATGTTAAAGTATATTGTCAAAATCATTTCCTTGCAAAGATGCCTTCAAATTGACACATAGCACTACCAGTTCCCCAACACCAGCTCAGGAATCACACAATGCAACAGCACAAGAGCATATCTTATCTTTTATGCCCAGACAGCTACAGTCGAACTTCGATGGCTCAAACCTCTATGGGACCATGGAAATTTGTTCGAGACAGCGGAAGTTCGAGCCACTGTTGCATACTTCCAGAAAACATAACGGGGTATTTTTGGACTTCTTTTCGATATTCTGTAACATAAATGTATGCTGTGTGTACCCATTAGAATCGCCTCATTGAGGCGATTCTAATGAGTACACACAGCATACACTTGCAAGATAAAAGTCGAAAATCTCCTTAATTATCCCACACTTTTTCTATTGCAGAGGAATTCCCTAGGGACTCAAAAACGGGTTCGACTCAGCCATGGTTAAAGAGCCATTGGTGTTCGAGCCATCGAAATTCGACTGTATATTGATTGATTGTTTTGGGTTTAACTACACGTCAACCCTTGTGGTCATTTTTTGTTGTCTCCCAGAGAAAGGGAGAAAAGAGATAGTAGAGGGGATAAAAGTGAGGGACAGAGAAGAAATAGGAAAATGAATGGAAGTGTAGAAGCAGGAAATAACAGAACTCACTCTCTACTCTTACCTGCTGCAAGGACAGCAGGCCTTTGCCCCAACTGTAAACCATTATCAGCTGGATGGCCCAGTGATGAGAGATTCACGTCGCCTTTGCCTCACCCAACTATGCCTGTTAGCTATATCGAACAGACCATTAATCAGATGTGGGTGAAAACTGGATCAATGTGAGAAAAACCACCTGAACTATTGCAGGACTTGGCTTCTCACATGTGAATCAAAGCCACACCAGTGACAGTGACAGACCTACAGAATAGGAGTCAGGTGCCTCATACCTGCTAGGCCACAGAAGCCCATATGGTTCTAACAAGGAATGAAAATATGGCAGATGTTGACAATCGGAGTTACTGCATTATAATAAAATCCTCTCCCAGAAATAAAAGGAATACAAGAAAAAGAATCTTCCATGGCGTGAGGGTTAGACAGACAAATCCTTCCCTCTGGAAAGAAAAGTATACAAGAAAAAGAATCTTACATGGTGTGAGGGTTAGACAGACAAATCCTTCCCTCTTGAATGAAAATTATACAAGAAAAAGAATCTTACATGGTGTGAGGGTTAGACAGAAAAATCCGTCCCTCTGGATCACTGTCCGGCATCACTCGGCAAGCCTCGTGATGCAGGACAGTGGCCCTCAGGACAGATTTTTCTATCAACCCGTCACACCCATGTAAGATTCTTATCCTCTTATATATCCTTGTTATCCAACTTTTCCTAAAGCTATCTTCATGCAATGAAAAGGATGAATGCATTTAACATAGCCACAGATAAAAGGGGGTATCCGCATATTATTTTTCTTATTTCTGTACCAAAACGTATGTTGTGGGGACTCATATATGAAATGGCTCTGGATGTTGTGGATCCTCCATGTTATGGGTATTCATTAGAAAATGTCAGATTGATGATGTTGCTGGTACTCATTAGAAGTGCCTCAGAGGTGCTTCTAGGTACCCACAACATGTTTTTGTGCCTAATTTTTCTTGCCTCTCAAAGTTGCTTCTAATGAGTACCCACGATATGTTCTGGTGCAATCCAATGAGTATCCCTAACATATATATTTTATCATATGACGTCACGCCTGAGAGTGTAATAACGCCATGTAATATTTTCGATAATCCACTAGTGGATTAAATATGCAAATTAGCTAGATACATCCCGTAACGTTACAAGTACGACGTCCCGTTTACTAATGGTGAAATATTGACATTTTTGTAAACAATCGCGAATAAAATGTATTTTAAATGTCATATGATAAATAGAATCTTGCATTTGTGCTCATGTACTATTGAATTTATCCCCGCCCATAGGGGCTTGAAGAAATATATGGGCTGCATGATGCTTCCACGCAGAGCTAAATCCGGCCCGCACACTAGTACTGGTAAACCGCTAAGAGGATCTAAGCCTGTCCAGGAACTGCGGTGCGAGGCGGACCGTCCATGCTAATAAACCCTATTGGGTTCATTGGGCGACAGGGCTTGAGTTGTCATTTCATCTCAATGTCGGGTAAAAGTCCCACAAAATTGGAAGCAACGTCTCCAAAATGACCTTTACAGTGTTGACGGGGACGTTAAACCTCAAATCAAACAAAAACAAACAAACTATTGAATTTATTAAACTGGTCGAAGAAAAGGGATAAAATGCTCGACAAAGCCTCGCATTTTATCCCTTTTCCACAACTTGTTTAATAAATTCAATAATACATGAACACTCAAGCAAGATCCTCTATATTTTCATGCAGAAATAAGAAAAAAAGCCCTTATCTGGAGATATGATTCAAGAGTACCACTCAAAGTTTATGTTAGTTGTTTTGGACAGTGCTTCAATGTTTGTATGTAAATGACAAGAATAAGTACTGATGTACTTATTGTCCTGTTTGTCATACAAAGCACCACTGATCATTGACAGCGCAACTACTTTCTCTTCAACAGGGTCCTCAAAACAAACTACCGTTCCACTGTCTCCTTTAGATGAGAAATCATTCTCACATAACTGTGGCAAAGTCTGTATTAAAATATTGTAGTCTTCATCAAGGGTCTGTACACCGTGAGTTGATTGATAGTCAACACTCACGATCAGACCATGTGTCAAATCGGACACAGAACCCCATTTGTAGACTTCTGTTCCGATCAATTCTTTGAAATTTCCTTCATGTAATATACTACCCCAGCCTTCGAAACCATCGCAATTTTTTAGCTGAGTGTTACACTTCTCCTGTACAGACTCCTCAACAACAATAGCTGCTATGTCAATTATATGTTCTTTCAGTAATGTCATTTCGGGTGAAACAATGCCAAACTGATCAAATCTCTCACAAGAGCGACCAACTTCAATACAATTCTCACAACCCTCTGGAAATACGTGAGCACTAGACAGAGCATACATCTGCGTAGTATAATCACCTGAATCACTCAGATTCATCTTTCCCTTCACAAAACACCCCAGTGTTCCGTAACTATGTTTATCCTGAGTCAAAATATCCCCGGAATCAACTAGAGTTGAATCTTGTCTGACCCGAAGACTTTTGCCGCTTTCATAAGTAAGTCCAGCATCAAATCTGCTGCTAACTTGCCTTATTACGAAGTTGTTTTCAAAGTCTTTATGCAAGTTTCTAATCAGAGCACTAATTCTTTCCTTAATTTCTTTCACATCAGTATGTGTGTTTTCTTTAATATGCACAACAAGTTTTCCATAGACAAAACCACACCCATGGACTCCTTCCATGCTGAAAATGAAAATATAAGACATTACATTTAATCCTTGCCATACTGAATAAATCAATTTGCTACACCAGTTTCTGATGATCAACCAATACAACTACTTGATATAACAAGAAAGCAGCCAAATCCCCCGCTGCACTTTGAATCAAGGCTCAACCTTGTGACCTTCACCTGTGACCTTGACCTTGAGTTGACATGGTTTATTTATGGTTCTGCACATCAGCTCACTGTGGGGTATGTTTCACAAAAGTTTAATGAAAATCCTTCTAGAGGTAAAGGAGATATGAATGGACACAAAATTCAAGGTTTCAAACTCGTGACCTTCAACTGTGACCTTGACCTTGAGTTGGCATGGTTGATTTATGTGTTATGCACATCAACTCACTGATGGGGACATTTGACCAATGTTTAATGAAAATCCTTTGAAGGGTAAAGGAGATATGGAATGGACACAAAATTCAAAGTTTCAAACTCGTGACCTTCCAATGTGACCTTGATCTGGTGTGGACATGATTCATTTATGGGCTCTGCACATGAGCTCACTGAGGGGGATAATTGACCAAAGTTTAATGAAAATCCTTTGAGGGGTAAAGTAGATGTGGAATGAAAAAAAATTTCAAAGTTTTAAACTCGTGACCTTCAAGTGTGACCTTGACCTTGAGTCGCATGGTTCGTTTATAGGTTCTGCACATCAGCTCACTGAGAAGAATATAATTATGACCAAAGTCTAATGAAAATCCTTCCAAATGTAAAGGAGATATGGAACGGACACAAAATTCCAAGTTTCAAACTTGTGACCTTCAAGCGTGACCTTGACCTTGAGTCAGCATGGTTCATTTACAGGTTCTGCACACCAGCTCACTGAGACGAATAAATGACCAAAGTTTAAGGAAAATCTATCAAAGGGTTCAGGAGATATGGAGCGGACAAGAAAGTGTTACGGACAGACAGACGGACGTTCCAACATGTCAGGTTTAAGGGCTATTTCATTTGTTCTTTTCTTTTGTTTGGTTTAGGGGCTAACCTCCTAAACCTTTTATTTACGAAATAAATCTATTATTTACCAATCATTTTCCAATCATTTTCTATTGTTATCAATCTCGACACTAGCCCCTAAACCTGACATGTTCGCCCGGACCGATGGACTGACTGACAGACGGAGGGACGGACATGGGTTCTGCACATCAGCTCACTGAGAAGAATATTTGACCAAAGTTTAATGAAAAGCCTTCCAAGGGTAAAGGAGATATGGAAAAGACACAAAATTCCAAGTTTCGAACTCGTGACCTTCAACCGTGACCTTGAGTCAGCATAGTTCGTTTATAGATTTTGCACACCAGCTCATTGAGTCGAATAATTGACCAAAGTTTAATGAAAATCTATCAAAGGGTTCAGGAAATATGGAGCGGACAAGAAAGTGTTACAGGCAGACAGACTGATGGACATGGGTTCTGCACATCAGCTCACTTTTTTGCCCCATTAATCCTAAAGCAAACATAACTATTCAGGGGTGGAAATGCAAATTTTAGGTGCTTCTGGGTCTTGAAATGGGGGGGGGGGGTGCAGACACGTAAAAACATGTATCTGAGTGGGAAAGGGTTAACTGAAATCTAGGAACAAACTGAATTTTAGTCTAATTAATTATATCTGAAACATTGTTTCTTGCAATAAAATGATGAAAAAACATTATTTTAGTCAGTTGGGATTTTCACTGTTTGCAGCATGTTTTATCAGCATCAGTTTTCAGGCGAACGCCCCCCTTCAATCCCCCCAGAATATTTTTTAGTGGGGAGGCGCGCGAAAAAACAGGTCACTTTTTTGCCCAACAAATCCTAAAGCAAACATAACTATTCAGGGGTGGAAATGCAGATTTTAGGTGCTTCTGGGGCTTGAAATGGGGGGGGGGGGGTGCAGACACGTAAAAACACATACCTGAGTGGGAAAGGGTTAACTGAAATCTGGGAACAAACTGAATTTTAGTCTAAAATGCATTATTCAACTTCAACTAGCCATTGTTTCATTATGGATGGTCTGTTTTACACCAAACTCGGTATGAATGTTCATTGGGCAGTAGCCTTTCAAATGCAACCTTTCATGACTTGATCATTGTTGTCATGGTAAAGAGGGGGCATCTCAAAGTTGGCAAAAAGTGTGTTTTCACATGAATTTTTGACCACATTTTAATCTTCACACAGCTGTCAAGGCAACAATTAAGGTGTTTGGCACTGGCCATTTTCACTGTTTGCAGCATGTTTTATCAGCATCAGTTTTCAGGCATTTTGACCCCAGACACCCTCAGATATAAATTTAAGCGGCCGGTTGGACCATAAACCCAAAATTTTTCGGGATGTGAGGGGGGCGAATCCCCCCTTCAATCCCCCCAGAATATTTTTTAGTGGGGAGGCGCGCGAAAAAACAGGTCACTTTTTTGCCCCACAAATCCTAAAGCAAACATAACTATTCAGGGGTGGAAATGCAGATTTTAGGTGCTTCTGGGGCTTGAAATGGGGGGGGGGGGGGGGTGCAGACACGTAAAAACACGTATCTGAGTGGCAAATGGTTAATTACTCATTTTATTCACAGGCAAAGCCATGAATCAATATCAGTTATACATTTTTTGACAATTACTGTCGAGAGTATTTGCTTTTATGCAGCTTTGTTGAGCATGCTAAATGACTTAATAGTTAACAAGTTCAGCAAAGAGAAAGACTTGATAAAATGTTGTATCGCCCTATATCATACTTGCGATGTGTATTGTTATCTTTATTGGCATTTTTTAATTTTGGATTTTTTTTCCTTGACCACCAATAGCGCCCAAATTAAATGACTGCCAGTATAAGTGTTTTACAATTTATACTCAGAAACCTATAGATTCTGGGTACTTGCTAGAAAAGCCTCCCTGAGGCAGCAGGACTGCCTCACTGAGGCAATTCTAATGAGCACTCATAAACTATCATATTTTGCATCACCAATAAGCAAAATATTGCTTATTTTCAGTTTAACAAGCGGGCCATGATCGCCCTGGATCGCTCACCTGATCCATAGGGTAACAAGTGGGCCCCTGGGAGAGCCATTATTGGCCCCTGGCTACAATTTGAATAATCTTGGAAGTGGTCGTAAAAGGTGAAGCTTCATACAAAATACCAAAGACTGGAGCCTTCTGGTTTCAGACAAGAAGATTTTTAAAGGTTTTCCTTATATAAGTCTATATAAACCTTGCGGTCCCCATTTTTGGCCCCAAGGCTATAATTTGAACAATCTCGGTAGAAATCCACAATACCAAATATCAAAGACCTTGGCCTTCTGCTTTCAGACAAGAAGATTTTCAAAGGTTTTCATTGCCTTGACTTCTATTTCCTAGGGCTATAATTTGAACAATTTTGATTGAGGTCCACTAGATGAAGCTTCACACCAAATATCAAAGACCTGGGCCTTGCAGTTTAGAGTAGAAGATTTTTTTAAATTTCCCTATATAAGTCAATTTAAAACCGAAGGGCCCCGGGGCGGGGGCATTTTTGGCCCAAGGACTATGATTTGAACAATCTAGGTAGAGGTCCACTAGATGAAGCTACATACCAAATATCAAAGACCTGGACCATGCAGTTTCGGAGAAGAAGATTTTTAAAGATTTTCCCTGTATAAGCTAATGTAAAACCAAAGGGCCTGCAGGTGGGGGCATTTTTCCGCCTAAGCCTATAATTTGAACAATCTTGCTGTCCATATTTTTTGCCCCACAAATCCTAAAGCAAACATAGAATTTGGCATCTGATCAGGACATCCACTGTTTGCAGAAGGACCTTCACTGTTTACAGAAGCTTCAACCAAATTTAATCAAATTCTAAAATCAATCCCTAAATTTCGACATGGGCTCTTGCTGTATATAAGGTGGAAGATTCCATTCAGTACAAAATGGGTTGAGAATTGCTTCCTTGAGCAAAATTATTTTGAAGCAGATGGCATTCCATTTCAAAAATGATTTTTCAGAGAAAATTTGGTTTCACATCTGTTGCTTTCAAATTACTGTTTTCTAATTTTCCAGGGAAAATTGGGCTTGAAATTACATGTGTATAGTCTACTTATTTTTAAGGGAAAATCCGGCTTGAAATTTAATGTGTAGTCTTATTTTTCAGGAAAAATTAGGCTTGAAATTTATTTAAATGTACTGTCTTACTAGCAGACTATACACATGAAATTTCAAGCCTGACTTTCCCCTAGGCAGACTATAGTAATACACATGAGACTTCAGGCGTGATTTTCCCTGAAAAATTTATTTGAAGTTGTTGTCAGCATGATGTGCCCAATGTTTTAAGGGTTAAGTTTTACCTGAGAATTGCTGTCTGCAAATGCCTGGGTATTGGAGGCACCAAACAGTTTTCCATTTTAGCTTGTCGAAATACACCATTTATTTCAAACTCTATCTTTGAAAGTACACCAGGTATAAGACTTAATGTTGCATCCGCCTGGTCTTCAAAGTTATAAACATCTTCAGATATATTGTTGAGGAAATCATCACTAATGACTGCAATTTCCACAGTGTTCTTGTTATAAAACCTGGGGTATTCTTCTGCCTGAAGCTTGATTCTTTCATCAAAGTCTGTTTTATAAAGAAACTCATGCACAATATTCGGTCTGATTTTGTGTTTGGCCGACAAATGTTCACAAATCTTTGTCTCTAAGTTCCTGCAGAGGTACCAGACCATACTAGAATCCAGGTCTCTTTTGTTACCCAGCTCTGAAATAGAACAAGGTGTAAAAACAAAAGCACCGCATGCGGGTGCCAACGCTCGGCTGCAAAAATTCTAAGTCGAAAAAGGGGCTTAACTGTGCCAAAAATATTTTGAGGGTTAGCTCACCTATTGGTATGAGTTCCCCTTTTCATAATGAACAACTAGTTCGAGTTTCAATTAAATATGTTCAGTAATGACAGAGATAATACAAAATGTCCAAGTTTTTGCACGGCGATGACACAGACGACGCCAGAGCTATGACAATACCTCGTCGTTTTCTTCTTCGACGCCAGAGCTATGACAATACCTCGTCGTTTTCTTCGAAAACAGCTGAGCTAATAATATAGAAAAATGGCCATTTATCAAACTAGACTTGTTTTCTGAGAAAACAAATGTCCCCCCCCCCCCACCCCCACCACAAACCTTTTTCAAAACAAGCTTAATTTATCAACACTGCTGTGACTTTGAAAATGAGGTCAAGGTCACAAAAACCTAGCCAATTCTTCATCCTGGCCAAATGTTATATCCAGGCAAGTTTGATTAAAATCCACCCAGTAGCTCATTAGCTGTAATGCACACAACCTAAATTTGGCTTGAATTTGACCTATTTAGCATGGCTGTGACCTTGAAAATAAGGTCAAGGTCACCAAAATCTAACCAGTTCTTCATCCTGCCCCAATGTTATATCCATACAATTTTGATTAAAATCCACCCAGTAGTTCATGATATATACTGCAGACAACCTAAAGTTGACATATTTAGCATGGCTGTGACCTTGAAAATAAGGTCCATGAAAATTTGATTAAAATCCATCCAGCAGTTCATGAGATATACTGCAGACAACCTAAATTTGGCCTAAATCTGACCTATTTAGCAAGACTGTGACCTTGAAAATAAGGTCAATGCCACCAAAACCAGAAAAGTTCTTCATCCTATCCCAATGTTATATTCATGCAAATTTGATTAAAATTCACACAGCAGTTCATGAGATATACTGCACACAACCTAAATTTGACCTAAATTTGACCTATTTAGCATGGCTGTAACCTTGAAAATGAGTTCTTCATCATATCCAAATGTCATGTCCATGCAAATTTGATTAAATTCCACACAGTAATTCATGAGATATCTTGCACACAACAAAGTGTCATGCAGACACTTATGCATATGCAGATGCATAAGCCAACAGGATCCGAACCAAAAACAATGTGTACCCCTCCCCTTGAGTGTGTGGACATAACAAGGCAAAGCCAGTATGGCCACACTTTTTCAAAGCTGAGCTATATTAAAAAAAATCTTGATATTTCCAATAATTCATCTTGAGTCATTCTCTCCTTTCTGCTGGTTCAATGTGGTTGTCAGTGTCTAGTGAGAAAATGTTCACTGTTTGTTTGTTTGTTTTATTTGAGGCTTAATGTCCCCGTCAACACTGTAAAGTGGAGAAGTTGCATCCAACTTTGTGGGACTTTTACCCGATATTGAGATGAAATGACATCTCAAGCCCTGTCGCCCAATGAAACCAATAGGGTTTATTAGCATGGACGGTCTGCCTTGCACTGCAGTTCCTGGACAGGCTTAGATCCTTTAAGCTGTTTACCAGTACTAGTATGCGGGCCGGATTCAGCTCGGCATGGAAGCATCATGCAGCCCATATATTTCTTAAAGTCCCTATGGGTGGGGGCTAAAAATATGCACTGTACTAGTTAACCACTTAGGCTTAGGATTTGTTCCATTAACCCTTTTTGTACCAAATGGAATCTTCCTCCTTATATATAGCAGGAGTCCATTTCAAAATTTAGGGGTGTCGGGTTGTGTTTTCATCAAAATTTACTTCGAAAATGACTGAACTTTTAGCAAACAGTGGAGGCCCTGATCAGACGCCGCATTCTGCGGCGTCTAATCTGGGCCTGCACTGTTTGCCCTGGTACCCGTTTTGGGGTTTCCGGTACTAAATGGTTTAAAACTGTCATTAGTGTGAGTTTGATTGTTATATCGAATGTCGGTATAAAGAGGGCTGACATATCAGCTGGATGTTGAAAGATGCACAATCACTGCACTTGACAGCTGATGAAACCACTTTTTGAAATAAGTGATATACAATGAAAACTTCACTAATGGTCACCTTTATTTAGCAGATACCTCTCTTCAGCAACTACAATCTAGCCTAGATGGCTGCTTAAAAAAGATTACACTGTTACTGTATCAAAGTGTACTTGCCATACCTGTCATTTCTTTGTTCAGGCTGTTTTCATTTACAGCACTTTCCAAGGAACTTTTAACAGCACATGCCAGTGGTTCGTTTCCATGGCAACCTTTGGGTTGATCTTCAGGGAGATACAGCTGAATAAATTCTGTCATCTGCTTCAAAACCTTTACAACCTGTGACATACAAGGAGCAACATCATGACAGTGGTGGCAATTAAAATCTGATTTTTTCTGCCATTTTTCAAAGGGGGACAACTTTTGGGACTTCCTGTTCACTATTCTATGAAGACAGCCAAATTGAAAAAGGGGTCAGCTCTTCAAAAAAAGAATTTGCTCCTTAGCACCAAATTCTTTCCTTAAAGAATTGACTCCTATTGATATGGGAGACAAACATACTTTTGAAGGAGTTGCCTCCTCTGAAGGTGTATGCATTCCCCTTAAGCACCAAAGAAAATTCCAGAGCAATTCCAGCAATCTACTTTTTTTTTTTATTTTTCAAAGACAATAACGCTTAACATTTCATGTCAATCATCTGTGATAATTACCCAGTAGCAGATGTCAAGCATTTCTTTCCCTGAAAAATTAGCCCCCCACCCCCCAAATGCTAGAAATGTTCTCAGAGGAAAAATATGTGCCCCCACAAATATGACACCCCAAAAAGCTATGTGACCTTGATAATGAGGTCAAATACTTAAGTTGCCAGGATATACTGCAATCAGTTTTCCGACAATGAGATGAAATGATATCTCAAGTCCTGCCGCCCAATGTATGAAACCAATAGGGTTTATGTGCATGTACTGTCCGACACACACCACTTTGCCTGGACAGGCTTAGACTCTCTAAGGGGTTTACCAGTACACATGTGCTGTCAGTTTCAGCTCTGCCCGTAAGCACCATGCAGCCTTATCTATTTCACCAAGCCCCTATGGGTGGGGTCAGACATGTTGAACTGATATACAGTAAAACCTGTATTAAGCAAGCACCAAAGGGATAATCAAAATGTGCTTGCTTAAGACAGGTGCTTGCTTTATACAGGTGAATTTCAATGTATTTGCCTTTTTGGGGAACTAAATTCATGCTTGCTTGAGACAGGTTGCTTGCTTAATAGAGGTGACCACTATGACAGGTTTGACTGTACATGTACTACATGTATACACCAAATTTTACCGGAATTCTTCAACCATGTGCTTATGTGTTGGAGCAAAAATAAGAATAATAAGGTGTACCCCTATAAACCCCAGTTTGCTTCATATAAATTGGGTTCGATCATTACACAAGACTTGTTAACATGATGACTTTTAATGTAGAGTGAGTGCTCATCTATTATTGAATTCATTAAACGAGTTGAGGAAAAAGGATAAAATGCGAGGCTGTGCCGAGCATTTTATCCTTTTTCCTCAATGAGTTTATTGAATGAGTTGAGGAAAAGGGATAAAATGTGAGGCTTCGCTGAGCATTTTATCCTTTTTCCTCAATGAATTTAATAAATTTAATAATACATGACCACAAATGCAAGATTCTATTTATCATTAGACATTTAAAACAAGAGGACCAAGCTAGCTTGGTCCTGTATCGCTCACCTGAGCTAACAGATTCAGTTTAAGGAAGTGCCAACCTTTACTGAAGGCTTTATGGGAGGACATGGTGATGACAGGGTAAGCATATTCTGAAAATCAAGTAGAATTTAACTCTATGATAAACAGGCTGACCTCACTGGTTTTCAAACTCATTCAAGCTTTTATTCCTGACTTGCTAAGAAGATCCGATCTAAACTGAAGTGGCTATGGTGATGACAAGTTCAAAAACAAGAGTTTTCAAACTCCTCCAAGCTTTCTGCCTGACTTCCTTGTTTGTAAGTTTCATGAAGATCCGTTCAAAACTAAAGGGGCAGCAGTGATAACAATGTCAAAAATAGGCATTTTCACCAATCAAAAGCACGTCACTCTATGATAAATGTGCCAACTTGGCCAGTTTTCAAACTCACCTGAGGTTTTATTCCCAGCCACCTTACATGTAAGTTTCAGAAAGATCCGATCAGACTTGACCAGTATTTAAACTCATCCAAGATTTTATTCCCAGCCACCTCACGTATAAGTTTCAGAAAGATCCGATCAAAACTGAAGGGGCTACGGTGATGACAAGGTCAAAATTTGGCATTTTTAGCAATCAAAGGGATGTTACTCTAAAATAAATGAGCCGACTTGGCCAGTTTTCGAACTCATCCGAGGTTTCATCCCCAGCCACCTTACATATAAGTTTCAGAAAAATCCGATCAAAACTGAAGGGGCTACGGTAATGACAAGGTCAAAAATCAACATTTTCAGCCATCAAAGTGACAGAACTCTACGATAAATGGGCTGACTTGGCCTGTTTTCGAACTCATCCAAGATTTTATCCCCAGCCACCTTACATATAAGTTTCAGAAAGATCCGATCAAAACTGAAGGGGCTATGGTGATGACAAGGTCAAAAATCGGCATTTTCAGCAATCAAAGGGACGTAAATCAATGATAAATGGACCAACTTGGCCGGTATTCAAACTCATCCTAGGTTTTATTTCCAGTCACCTTACATATAGGTTTCAGAAAGATTCGATCAAAACTGAAGGGGCTACGGTGATGACAAGGTAAAAAATCGACATTTTCAGCCATCAAAGGGACATAACTATATAGTTAATGGGGCAACTTGGCCGTCTTTCGAACGCATCCGAGGTTTTATCCCCAGCCACCTTACATATAAGTTTCAGAAAGATCCGATCAAAACTGAAGGGGCTACAGTGTTGACAAGGTCAAAAATCAACATTTTCAGCAATCAAAGGGACCTAACTCTATGATAAATAGGCCACCTTTGCCGGTATGCGAACTCATCCGAGGCTTAATCCCCAGCCACCTTGCATATAAGTTTCAGAAAGATCCGATCAAAACTCAAAGGGCTACGGTGATGACAAGATCAAAAATCGGCATTTTCAGCAATCAAAGGGACGTTACTCTGTGATAAATGGACCAACTTGGCTGGTTTTCGAACTCATCCGAGATTTTATCCCCAGCCACTTTACATATAAGTTTCAGAAAGATTTGATCAAAACGGAAAGGGCTACAGTGATGACAAATCAAAAATCAGCATTTTCAGCAATCAAAGGGACGTTACTCTAGGATAAAAGGGCCGACTTGGTCGGTTTTCGAACTCATCTGAGATTTTATCCACAGCCACCTTACATTATAAGTTTCAGAAAGATCCGATCAAAACTGAAGGGGCTACGGTGATGACAAGGTCAAAAATCGGCATTTTCAGCAATCAAAGGGACGCAACTCTATGATAAACCAGCGGACTAGGCCGGTTTTCGAACTCATCCGAGGTTTTATCCCCAGCCACATAACATATAAGTTTCAGAAAGATCCGATCAAAACTAAAGGGGCTACGGTGATGACAAGGTCGAAAATGGGCATTTTCAGCAATCAAAGGGACGTAACTCTATGATAAATGGGCCGACTTGGCCGGTTTTCGAACTCATCCGAGTTTTTATCCCCAGTCACCTTACATATAAGTTTCAGAAAGATCCGATCAAAACTGAAGGCGCTACGGTGATGACAAGCATTTTCCCATAGTAAGTCTATGGGACCTTGTGGTTGCCATAGGAACCAAAGTTTTAGAGCGATTTCAAAAAAAAGTTTATGTCATCAATGCCCAACCAGAGGCATACTACAGGTGAGAAATGATTGAGATCAGCCTGCAGGATACAGAGATATAGCAGCTCAAAAGTGTGGACAGACGACGGACGGACGGACGGACGACGGACGACGGAGGACCCACTATACTATAAGCTCCCCTGGAGCCTTCGGCCCAGGTGAGCTAAAAAGCCAATATTTTGCCATTAGTAAAAGCGACATTCTTAAGGAAGTTGTATATGTAATGTTATGGAGCATATGTAACAAATGCTAGTGGATTACCGAAATTTTTACATTACCTCATTACATACTCAGATGCGACGTCATATGATAAAAATTCATAAGAAATGAAAAAGGTTTTGTAATCTTTGGAAAAGAACTAAGACTTTGTTTGAAGCTTTAGCTTGTACAGTTAACTTTTAATTATACCAACATTTGCTATAATGACAACACTTGTTTTAATGGCACTTTTAATGGGGCGAACCAGAAGGTAAAGTTGAGATGGATTAACCCATTGCATGCGGGTGCCCCTTAAGCAGTACCTTGGCAACCAGTACAGGCCCAGATCAGACGCCGCAGAATGCGGCGTCTGATCAGGGCCTGCACTATTTGCTAACAGAATTTTCTGTCAAAAATGGAATAAAAACGAAAAAAATAGGCCTGGCACCCATTATATGACAAATGGACTTGTCCAACGTATAGCAATGGAAGAGTCCACTAGTATACAATGGATTAAATGAGATATTCAAGAGTATTGTATTTAATACTCTATGAAACAAATTTTGTATACATGTATATTTGTTAGAATCAAAAGAATTTCAGATTTTTTTTGTTTTAATTGAGGTTTAACGCCCCTGTCAACACTATTTAGGTCATTTTGGAACCACTGCTTCAAAGTTTGTTGGACCTTTACCTGATGCTGAGATGAAATGACTTCTCAAGCCCTGCTGACAAGGCTTATAAGCACTGGACGGTCCGATTTGCACCACTCTGCCTGGGCAGTTTTGTTTGTTTGTTTGATTTGAAGTTTAACGTCCCCGTCAACACTGTAAAAGTCATTTTGGAGACTTTGCTTCCAATTTTGTGGGACTTTTACCCGACATTGAGATGAAATGACATCTCAAGCCCTGTCACCCAATGAAACCAATAGGGTTTATAAGCATGGGCTGGCCGACCCGCACCACATTGCCTGGGCAGACTTAGATCCTATAAGCGGTTTACCAGCACTCGTGTGGGGGTCGGTTTCAGCTCTGCATGGAAGCATCATGCAGCCCATCTATTTCTTCAAGCCCCGATGGGCGGGGCAGGCTTATTCCTTCTAAGCAGTTTACCAGTACTCATGTGCTCTACGTGGAAGCACCATGCAACCAGTCTATTTCTCCAAGCCCTGATAGGTGGGTGTCCAAAGTTCAATAGAAAACATAAGGTCGACATTTTTATGACATTCAATATCCACTAAGTATGATGAAGCATTATAAGTTGGAAATGCTAGCTACCATGAAAATGAAAAATCAAAAGCTACCCACCTTTGTCTCTAAGCATGTCTGTATCTGTTTTCCCAAGGAATCAACCCCGGCCAAATTGCTGGTAAAATTGAATTCTTCCAGAGATGCATACTGCTTACACGTTTCGGAGCAAAGAACAGAACTATTGCGATCCTTTGGTGGTATTAACGACACCAAACGGCTAGTAGCTCCAACAAAAACCTGTAACAGATGACAAAACTTGTTTACACTCAGTATTTGTTTCTATTGAGCTTTAACCCTTGTCCTGCTGAGCCCGGATATGTCTTAAATTTCAAACAATGCAGATCCAGATCAGATGGCTTCTGAAGAAGCCATCTGATCAGGATTTTCATTGTTTGTCATTCAACATTTATGAATTTGTTGCAATAATTGCAGTAATCTGATTGGTTGATTATCGGCAGTGGGTATGGCAGATTAAATTATTCAGCAGGATAAGGGTTAAGGGGAAGGGATACACCTTCAGGGGAGGCAACTCCTTAAAAAGTATTTTTGTCTCCCATGTCAATAGGGGTCAACTCTAAAAGGAAAGAATTCACTCCTAAGGAGAAAAGTCTTTCCTTTAAGAGCAGACCTCATTTTCCATGGGACAGATTTAATAGATAAGTGAACAGGAAGTCCCAATAGTTGTCTCTCTTTGAAAAATGGGGGAAAATCAACCAGGTGTATCCATTTCCCTATAACATGAACACTACAGTAGAACTTCGATGGCTCAAAAACACTGATGGTTCGTTTCCAATGGCTGGGTCGAACTCGTACTTGAGCCCGTAGGGAAATCCTCATGATAAGAAAAAGGGAGATTTTAGTCTTGTATCTTGCAAATGTGTGCTGTGTGTACTCATTAAAATCGCCTCGGTGAGGCAATTCTAATGAGTACACACAGCAATCATTTTTATTATCTAACATCGAAAGATGTTCAAGAGTATCTCGTTATGCCTCCTGGCAGTGACCTTCAGTGGCTCGAACTACCACTGTCTCAAATAAAACTTCATGGTCCCATAGGGGTTCAAGCCATCGAAGTTTGACTTTATTTAGATAATTTTTTAGACTGCTTCCAATTTAATGTGACTTTTAGCCGACACTGGGATGAAATGACATCGCAAGCCCTGCTGCCCAATTAAACCAATAGCATTTATATGCATGGACGGTCCGATTTGCATCACTTTGCCCCATTTTTTTCATAGATGACCGTTGTTATTGCATAACTAATGATTCAAACGACAAACTGTGATGAAAAATGCAACCATAAAACCAACATGGCCGCTAGTGTAGAACCATGTTAACAATGATGCAAGTTCCTCAATGACGTTCTGATGCCATCATAAAATTTTAAAACGCTATGTTCAGGTCAATAACATTATGTTGCCCAATGTAACGTAAACAAGACAAGGCCCATCTTCTGATATCAAAAGTTCAAAACCTAACTTCAAACAGCACGTGAACTTTATGATTTGAACATGGATTGTGTTGTTTGAACACAGCTTCTGGTCCATTCAAGAATAGCTTCAAACAACTAAGTTAATAGAATTTATGCAAGAATAATACACAGGACCCTCTTTATAACGATAGTATTTGTTCCCTAATATTGTGCCATAAAAAGAGTTTGCCGTTATAAAGAGTCCCAGTTAGGAGTACGATAGGTACATGTAACAAGAAATGCAGCTTTGGTAAAGTTGATGTCGCACCTGCTCCCCACCTGCCCAACACAAAAAATAAAAGTTTATTTAAGGCAGAAGAAATGAATATAGGGCTTTGAGAAGAATCCATAGCCTATATGTGTGAGATAAAAACTGACTAAGTTCACAATGTGATAAAATGAACTAAAATGATCCAAGAATTATATCCAAAGCATATGAACATCCTCATATCATGGAGAAAACACAAGCTAAGTTTCAAAATGATTAGTATAAAACTGTAAGAGGAGTTGCGATGACGATGTACCTATCATATATCACCTGAAGCCTGAAGGTTAACAATGACTAAGTTCACAATGTGGAAAAAGTGACAAAAATTGATCTGATGATTAAGTCCAAACCACATGCACAGCCTCATTCCATGGCAAAAACACATGCAAAGTTTCAAAATGATTAGTATAAAACTGTAAGAAGAGTTGCTGTGACAAAGAGGTTCCTCCTGTATATCAATCGAAGGTTAAAAAGGACTAAGTTCACAATGCGCAAAAAGCGAAAAAAAAAAAACTTCTGAGAATTATGTCCAAATCACATGCATATTCTCATACCATAGCAAAAAACACACTCAAAGTTTCAAAATGATCGATATAAAACTGTAAGAGGAGTTGCGATGACAAAGAGGTACCTATCGTATCTCAACTGAAGCCTAAAAATGTGAAAAAAGTGAAAAAAAAAATACTCTTAGAATTATGTCAAAACCACATGCACATCCTCAAACTATGGCGAAAGCACACGCAAAGTTTCAAAACGATCGATTAAAAATTGCAAGAGGAGTTGCGATGACAAGAGGTACCTCCTGTATATCAATTTAAGGTTTAAAATGACTAGGTTCACAATGCGCAAAAAGCGAAAAAAAAAAATTCTGAGAATTATGTCAAAATCACATGCATATCCTCATACCATGGCAAAAGCACATGCAAAGTTTCAAAATGATTGGTATAAAACTGTAAGAGAAGTTGCGATGACAAGAGGTGCCTATCATATATCAATTGAAGGTTAAAAATGACTAAGTTCACAATGTGGAAAAAGTGATAAAAATTGATCCGAAGATAAAGGCCTAACCATGCACATCCTCAAACCATGGCGAAAGCACACGCAAAGTTTCAAAATGATCAGTATAAAACTGCAAGAGGAGTTGCGATGACAAGAGGTACCTATCATATATCAATTGAAGGTTAAAAATGACTAAGTTCACAATGTGGAAAAAGTGACAAAAATTGATCGGACGATGAAGTGCAAACCACATGCGCATCCTCATACCATGGCAAAAACACATGCAAAGTTTCAAAATAATCGGTATGAAACTGTAGGTGGAGTTGCGATGACAAGACACCCAGTGTATAATGTTGACGGAAAGACGGACGGACAGACAACTGGACGGAAACTTGCACATCTATGTCTGCCTGCTAAAGCAGGTGCGACAATAAAGGGCCTTTTCCCTTTCATTATACCAAGAAACAAATGTTACAGACATTTGTAGGCAATTCAAACAAATATCTATAACATTTGTTTCTTGGAGTATTAGACTACAAGAATCTTTCATGACTATGGATTCGATATTGACGTTACCAACCCGAAGGAAGCACACACCAACGGCAATAGCCCTGACCAAGGATTCATTCTATTGAAAATGTCTTTATAATGAGTTTTGTCATTATAACAAATGCCATTATGTTGTTGGGTTGACTGTATTTTACCTCTTCAGCGGAACCATTCTCAACCTTTTCTACATGCACAACCACAGCTGGAACTTCGGAAATATTTCTTATACTCTCTCGAAATTCCTCCTCACAAATCGGTCTCTTGCATATGCTGAAATCTTCTGTGCCTTTTGCACTGACAATAAAGTCTGATCTTATTTGTTGTAAGGAGATAGAAGTGTGATTTCCGGTGATATAGACAGATAGAGTAGCTTGGAGTTTGTCCTTAGCTGCTTCTATTTGGTCCAGTTTTTTCTTGCCAGCAGGAATTAAATCATTCAGCTTTCCAGACTCTGAAAAGAAACAGACAATGAATTTACCCTTATCTTGCTGAATTTTAATTTAAGCCACACCCATTTCTGTATATCAACCAATCAAATTACTTGATGTAATTAATTGCTACAAATTCATAAACTGAATGCCAGACAGTGAAGATCCTGATCAGAAGGCTTCTTCAGAAGCCATCTGATCTGGATCTACACTGTTTGCACTGTTTGTGGTGAACAGCATGATAAGGGTTAAGACATTTAAGGACTTTAATTTCCTGAGATAAATATGGGAGATGCCAAGAATAACTGCATCTAAATACATGTACATTTATTGAGATTGGTGTCTTAAGGGGAATGGGAATACCTACCACATTTTTCTGACATTTTTCAAAGGGAGACAACTTCCAGGAATTCCTGTTCACTTTTCGTTTAGCCTTGTCCCACTGATAAAGGGGTCTACTCTTATAGGAAAGAATTTGCTCCTCAGGAGCAAATTCTTTCCTTTAAGAGTTGACCCCTATTGACATGAAAGACAAAATCACTTTTGCAGGAGTTGCCTCCCCTCAAGGTGTATCCATTTCCCTTAAAACAAAAGTTTGAACTGGGTTTACATCTAACCCAGCCATGCACATTAATATTCTCATAATGTCTCTAGAAATGTCATTCTCAGAAAAAAATTATAATACCGGTATGTACTTTTCTTACAAAAGCTGCTATCCTAATATGTTTAGTTTATTACGAGGGCTCGTCAGAACTGCCTCGATAAGGCAGTTTCAACGAGTATCCACAATCAATGTTTTTGAGCAGAAATAAGGAAAACAAACAGAGTACCCTTGATATAACGACAGTATTTATTCCCTAACAATCTGCCGGTATAGTTCATTTGCCGCTATAAAGAATCCCAATAAGGAGTAGCATAGTAGTTAATAAAGGACTTTTCCCCTTAACCCTTGTCCTGCTGAATATTTATATATGCCACACCCACTACCGATTATCAACCAATCAGATTACTTGATGCAAATTATTGCAACAAATTCACAATCTGAATGTCAAACAATGTAGTTCCTGATCGGATGGCTTGGTCAGAAGCCATCTGATCTTGATCTACATTGTTTCAAAGATAAGGCATATCCGGGATTAGCAGGACAAGGGTTAATTACTCCAAGAAACAAATTTTATGGTCATTTGTTTGATTTGCCTCACCGAAAGGATTCTAACAAATGTCCACAACATTTGTTCCAGAGATTTGTTAGAATAGCCTCACAGAGGCATTTCTAACAAATATCCACGACATTTGTTCCTTGGAGCACAGGCGCTTGAAGTTTGGTCCATCAAACATACTGAAAATGTCTTTAATACAAAAGCTCTGAAAACAATTTACTAAATGGCTTACTCTCACTTTTGTTTTTGGACATTGTGAATTATTTATGGACAGAACTTCAAGCTCCTGTGCTTGGAGTATTAAATAAATACCATATCCTTGAATATCTCTATAAATCTTGAGCATGAAAATGTGGTTATAACAAGTTTTGGTGTTACATGTATATCGAATGTCAATATAAAGATGGTTGACTGTATTTACCAGGCAAAGCGGTGCCAGTCGGCCCGTCTATGCTTATAAACCCTATTTGTTTCATTGGGCTGCAGGGCTTGAGATGTCATTTCATCTCAATGTCGGGTAAAAGTCCCACAAAATTGGAAGCAACGTCTCCAAAATGACCTTTACAGTGTTGATGGGGACATTAAACCTCAAATCAAACAAAATCAAAACAAAGACTGTATTTACACATGTACTCTTGTAAATCCCATGTTTCTCTACAGAAAATGGAGTTTATACATGGACAAGTTAATGTGATGTTAACCCTTGTCCTGCTGAATATTCATATATGCCACACCCACTACCGATTATAAACCAATCAGATTGCCTTTAGCAAATTATTGCAACAAATTCACAATCTGAATGGCAAACAATGTAGATCCTGATCAGATGGCTTTGTCAGAAGCCATCTGATCTGGATCTACATTGTTTCAAAGGTAAGGCATATCCGGGATTAGCAGGACAAGGGTTAATGTAGTTTGTTGAAGGAGGCTAGAATATCTTGTCAATAATTAAGTGTGATAATATCCACTGTAAACCCAAAATTATGTAGAGAAATAAAGGATCTTACATGAGTGATCATGTATTATTGAATTTATTAAACGAGTTGAGGGAAAGGGATAAAATGCGAGGCTCTGCCGAGCATTTTATCCCTTTTCCTCAACGAGTTTAATAAATTCAATAATACGTGAGCACGAATGCAAGATTCTATTTCTCATATGACATTTAAAATGTTTTTTATTCACAATTGTGTACAAAAATGTCAATATTCCGCCATTAGTAAACGTGACATCGTTAAGGACATCGTACATGTAACGTTACGGGACATATCTAGCTAATTTGCATATTTAATCCACTAGTGGATTATCGAAAATATTACATGGCGTTATTACATTCTCAGACGCGCCGTCATATGATAAAAGTGTGATTTACAGGGCTACAGTCTACATGCCTCTTTTTACATCAAAACATAGATTGTGGGCACAAGTTAGAACAACCTCAATGAGGCATCCCCAACCTATGTTTGAAACAAAAATTAAATGAGCCAGCGCATGACAAAATCTACAAGACGGCTTGAGCGACCAGCGAAGACTCAGATCAGCCTGCATATTCGTGCAGTCTAATTAGAGGCTTCACTGATGGCATCTACCTACTATAGGCTAATATCTATGCAAAGAGACATAAGCAAAAGGTCTTGTCATAGTGGATGGGTGCACAGGTTGATTTGAGTCTCTGCTGGTCGCACTGGTCATATTGTAGGTTTTGTCATGCTGCGGCTCAAATCAAAGCATTGATAGCACTGGTAGGTTGATTGTGTCTGAAAATATTCCTGAATGGGGACTTAACCCTTATCTTGCTGTTCACAGCAACCCCCATCTTTGGAAACAGTGTAGATCCAGATCAGATGGCTTCTGAAGAAGCCATCTGATCAGGATCTACACTGTTTGGCATTCAGTTTATGAATTTGTAGCAATATATTACATCAAGTAATTTGATTGGTTGATAGACAGAAATGGGTGTGGCTTAAATGAATATTCAGCAAGATAAGGGTTAAGACTGTTTTGTTTAATCCTTTAGTCCCTGTACTTTAAGCAGACAGTGACATGTAGACCTGATCAGACCCATGTTCTGTGGCATCTGATGTGAGTCTCCACTGTTTGCCAATGTCCCAGGCCAGATTGTACATTTTACACAGTGTTCTGTTTTCACAAGAAGACTAGCACTGCCGTAAATTAAATAACCGGTATCTGGATTTTGTACATGGTCAATGATAGTCACATGGGCAATAGCAGACATGAAGCTTCTGGGAAACTTTGGGTCAAACGATAACCAACTGACCCCAAAACTGTCATTATTTTTCATATGTAAAATCCATGAAAATGTAAAATCCATGAAAACTAGACAAAGTGCCCAGTGGGACATGTATACCCTTGGCCAGTGCCATCGCCTCTGCTGGAAATGGCAATGTCTATGGCTTCTTTGCATACACAATCCATATTCCATAATAAAAGGTAATGCTATACAGCTATTCTGTACCAAGTATGAAGAGAATCAAGCATGGTTACAGATATATCAGCAATGAAAAAGTTTTAACGCAAAACTTTGATGTAAAAGTGGCGAACCGACGGACGGCCCATCAAGGAGTTTGACCCAGGAGCTTAGATATTCCATATGAAGATAATGCTATACAGGGTTAACACAAAACTTTGATGTAAGCGTTGATGAACGGACAGCCCACCCAGGAGCTTGACCGGGGAGCATAGATATTCTAAGTGAAAGGTAATGCTTTTGAGATATCCTGTACCAAATATGAAGAAAATCCAACATGTGGTTACAGAGATACATGTATGAAGAATCAAAAAGGTTTAACACAAAACATTGACGTAAAAGTTGATGAACGGATGGACGGAAGCCCATCCAGGGGCTTGACCCAGGGGCTTAGATATTCCACATGAAAGGTAATGCTATAGAGATATCCTTTACCAAATATGAAGAGAATCTAACAAGTGGTTACAGAGATATGAGCAATCAAAAAGGTTAAATGCAAAACTTTGATGTAAAGGTTGACGAATGGATGGACAGAAGGAAGTACAAATGAACAGATGAACGGATGGAAAGACGAAAACTATATACCCCCTGACATACTTCGTATGCCGGGGGTATAAAAAAGTATTACACTTCATGGGTGTGTTATCATAAAAAAAAATTTAAGAAATAGTTAAACATTAATTTACAAAAACACACCTATTCAAATATAATGAAGATTTTACCATCAAAAAATGAAAATTTTCAGAAAAAAATAAAAATCAGATATTTTTCATATTTATGCTCAAAAAATGACCTGTGGGCACTTGCTCAAAAAATGACCTGTGGGCACTTGTTAGACCCGCCTCGGCGAGGCAGTTCTAAAAAGTACCCACAATTTATGTTTTGTGACAAAAATAAGAATAATAATGTATACCCCTGTAAACCCCAGTTTCAATTTTACTATATGAGCCAGGGCATGACAAAATCTACAATAAGGCTTAAGTGACCAGTGAAGACTCAGATCAGCCTGCGCATTGGCGCAGTCTGATCAGAGTCTTTGCTGATCGCATGTATCTACAATCGATAGGCTAATATCTCTGCAAAGAGACAAAAGCAAAAGGTCTTGTCATAGTGGATGGGTGCGCAGTGGGATTTGAGTCTCGGCTGGTCTCACCAGTCTTTTTGTAGGTTTTGTCATGCGCGGGCTCAAATAAAAGTTGGATTCAAGCGAGGCACAATTATATTGGCATGTTTTCATGATCGTGAGCAGAAACAGCACCATTACCTATAACAGTTTTAACTCATTCAGTACCAGAATTTCCAGAAACCCCTAAAGGGGTACCTTGGCAAACAGTGCAGGCCCAGATCTGACGCCACAGAATGCGGCGTCTGATCAAGGCCTACAATGTTTGCAAAAAGTTAAGCCATTTCCCAAATAAATTTTGAAGAAAACACAACCTGACACCCCCAAATTTTGAAATGGACTCCTACTATATATAAGGAGGAAGACTCCATTTGGAACAACAAGAGCTGTCGCATGACAGCATAGCTCGCCTGTTTCGCACCTTCAAGATATAAGGTAAAATTATTGAACCATGAAATATAGACCACACTCACCTACATATAGTTTAAGGTCAATTATCAGGTCAAAAGGTCACACTGACATAGATATATTTCTATGTCAATCATCTGGTCACATGGAATTGAATATTCAGATATGAAGTTTCTCTATCCAAAGTATTCAAGATATAGGTCAAATTCATTGAACCATGTAATATAGGTCAAACTGGCCTAGATATATTTTGAGGTCAATCATCTGGTTGCATTGAAGTGATATCCCAGGTATAACATTTGGTTATCAAAAAATTATTTAAGATAATAGGCAAAATCACTGAGCCATGAAATATAGGTCACACTGACCTAGATATATTTTGAGGTCTTCAGCAAGTCACATGGATCTAATAATCAAGGTATGACATTTCTTTACCAAATAGTATTCAAGATAATAGGCAAAATCAGTGAACCATGAAATATAGATCACACTGACCTAGATATGTTTTGAGGTTAATCAAGGGGTCACATGGAACTAATAATCCAGGTATGACATTTTTTCAAGAAATAGTATTCAAGTTAATAGGTAAAATCACTGAACCATGAAATATAGGTCACAGTGACTTAGATATATTTGGTGGTCAATTATCGGGTCACATGGGTAATAGTCCAGGTATGACATTTCTCCTTCGAATACATGTAGTATTCAAGATAACAGGCAAAGTCACTGAACCATGAAATATAGGTCACAGTGACCTAGATATATTTTGAGTCAATCATGGGGTCACATGGCACTAATATCCAAGGCAGGGCTCTAGAAATTTTGAAATCCCAATCGGTCCAGAAGGTGACCGATGACGTCATCACTGACTTATTTTTTGCAAGTTTTTTGCTGCATGCTTCGTTTTTCGTTTTGCATGTTTTTTGTTTGATTGTTTGTGCATGTTTCGTTTAGGCATGTTTTGATCATTTGGTGTATATTTATCTGTTGTTCATTATGTAAATAAATAGTTGAAATAAAGAGAAAGTCGTACCACATTTTGCTTTCTATTATCCATGTTATTCCTGAACCAGTACCTGTATTATATTTTGGAAATTCCCCAGGTGTATTTTTAGAATTACTGAATGCAGTAAATTATTGTTGGTACCCAGCTTCATAATGCGTTGTGCTGCTGTTAGCCATTACAACAAGTATTGCCTTTCTAAAATGGAGTAATGTTCGCATCCGTCTTCGACAGGGTTTTTTTTTTTTATTTTTTTTGGTTTATTTTTTTTTTATTTATGATTCCCAATGTGTTGCATGTATGATACAATCAAAAGCATCAATTATAAAAGATAGAAGAGTAAAAGCTTTTTTGTAGCCTCAATGTGAAGATGTAGGCGACGGCCAACACATCTTTTATATATGTTCAAATAGCTTGTTCTGCTTTTCTTTTAAAGCAGAAAACTTGCATTTATTTTTATGCATGATGCATAGCGAGCAGAACATCGCTCCATTCTCATATTTCAACCATTTAAAGTCTTCCAGCCACCGTTCTTGCCACTGTTTAGTGGAACTACTGACATCAAGCTTAGCCGTTTTGTTTTTCCGCTCAGAGGAACTTTCCCAGCTCCGTTTCCTTTTCCTCATTTTTGCTGCGGAAACGGCCTTTGGTGTCGGTTCCCCACTCCGACCCATTTTCGGCGGTAAATATGCCGATACTGAATTATTATCCAGTGCCGGGTCAACGCCCCGACTTTCTGATTTGATCAGTTCCTGTTCATGTATCAGTGTCGGGTTGCCAATCCGGCATTCTGATTGTTTTTCAGTCGGTTTGCCAGGCCGAGAGTTTATGCCCTTATCCGGTTCCCCAAGCCGGGTTTTGTCTTGAACCATGTTGCCAATCCGATCGTTTTACTTTTTGAACATCGATAAGATGCTACGTTGAGCCATTGCAATAAAATTGAACAGCGAAAACCAAATGAAAATCTGCAAATTATATACCCCAAATTCTTTAATTACTTCCAAACATGATAACGTTTTTTAACTGCTCTAGTGCTATTGATCAATCGAGCCATTTAAAGTGCCGATATAATTAACACACTTTTAATTCTTACAAGGATAGTTTAGTATAACAGTTTACGAAAACAAACAAACAAATTATGTTTGATTGCCATTAGATCAAACACGATCAAGGCTTCTTTGATATCACAATCACGCACCGCTTAATCACGTTTTGGCTGACTGACTGTCATTAGCCTTAATCCCGCGAGAGTCTGCGATACCTGGCGAGATCTCGAAAACGTGTTTACTGTCAAACTCAAATTCATCCCCGAGAGAGATAATTGGATTATATTACTGGCACAATAAACAGTTTGACACCTAACCAGGTATAATTTCTCTGTTTTTTCACTTCGATTTTAGCTTATTGTGTTTTTTTTTTCGGACCAATTTTTCAGCAAAATTTTTCATCAAAATCGGTTTTCATTTTCAAAAACGGTCTGGACCGGTGAAAAATCGGACTTCTAGAGCCCTGATCCAAGGTATGACATTTCTCCAACAAATAGTCTTCAAGATATAAGGCAAAATCACTGAACCATGAAATATAGGTCACAGTGAACTAGATATATTTTGAGGTCAATCATGGGGTCACATGGTACTAATATCCCAGGCATGACATTTCTCCAACAAATAGTCTTCAAGATATAAGGCAAAATCACTGGACCGTGAAATGTAGGTCACCATGACCTTCACCCTTTTACACTTGAACCAATGTCACATGGTTGGCTGATATATAACCAATTTTGTTTATAACTCGTTAGCATACTGGAAACATTAATATGAAATAAAGGCACTGCCTTTTGAGCAAACACACTCATTTACACCCATATCTATTTATCTTCATATATTGAGTTGGTGACTCAGTTAGTTTGCAGCGGGGACACTTTAAAGTACCCTGAAGCACTAGCGTTATACTATAGACAGATCCAATGTTTTGACACGTGACCTTGTTTACATGCCATTGCGCATGCGCAAAATTACTTTTCCTTTTGATAACGAACTTTCGTGGTTGGCAAAAAGCCCCTGGTTCCATATAAACACAGTGTAAATAAGTTTAATATTACGGGCATATTTTAGTTGACTGTCACAGAAAATCGATCGAATGACACTTTAAATGAGTAGATAAATATGTTTTAGAGTTCATTCATGCATCTTCCGCGTTTATTCGTTCGTTTTGTGCATTTTTATTACAAATAATTAAGACCGTCCCGCCTGGTTACCTGCATAAGTTTAACAGGTAATTTAATCATCAAAACGTCCTCAAATCTTCCAGAAAGCAATAATTACTAGCTAAGACATGTCTATATAAAAGTTTAAATGTTAATTTTGTCATTTCGATTCCAAACAAAATACAAGTTTAGAGAAAATAACGTACATGTCGCATTTACAATGGGGATAAACGGCCAGATACGTTTTTTTGCCAACCACCGGTAAGTCCCGGTAAATAGTATTACATGTATTGAGTGATGACGTAGTGTTTGGATGTGTCTATAAATTTGGGGCTTATCATCATTTTGTACATCTTGGGAAGGTAGAAATCCACAGGTAGCCAGATAACTCATTGTGTCTCATACAATCCCCAGGGCTTTATTTTATACCCCTGAGTAATAGTTTGTGAAAAGTTTTAATTGCTTGGCCAGACGAGAAGCGCTTTCCACCCTACCGAGAAGTTACGGTAAATGCTTCGGCAAATGCTCCGGTTACCCGTTGGTCCAGTCGCGGTTTTGGGTTTTACCGGCTAACCTTTGCGGCTCAGTGCGGTACGTAAATTTAAATGTGTGACGTAGTTTCGAAACTTTCCCGCGACCAAACTTCAGCGTTTGATGCGGCATCGGTCTTCGAAAAGAGCTTTTTAAAATTATTTCGACGCATTTTGTGTTGCTGTTTTAATAGGTCTTAACTCCTTTTGGTTTTGAGAAGCAATTTTTGGATAGGAATACAATTCTCATGAACTCTGTAAAGATGGCGGATAATCGCGAGAAATTGAACGAGATTCCAGGCGAGATTTGGGTGCCTAAGTATGTTGTTCCAGTCTCTCTAGTACAGTAAAGCAAACACTTCTAGGTTTGCTATAACTAGAGTGTTAACAAGGTTTTTCTATGGTTTGACCTATTGACCTACTTTTTGATCCCACATGAACCATATTCGAACTTGACCAAGATATTGTCAGGATGATCATCCTGAGCAAGTTTGAGGATGATTGAACCAAAACAGTGGCCTCTAGAGTGTCAACAAGGTTTTTCTATAGTTTGCCCTACTGACCTACTTTTTGACCCCACATGACCCATAATTAAACTTGACCGAGATATTGTCAGGATGATCATTTTGAGCAAGGTTGAGGATGACTGGACCAAAATTGGGGCCTCTAGAGTGTTAACAAGGTTTTTCTATGATCTGACCTACAGTTTGACCCTACATGACCCATATTCGAACTTGACCGAGATATTGTCAGGATAATCATTCTGAGCAAGTTTGAGGAGGTTTGGACAAAATCTGTGGCCTCGAGTGTTTACAAGGTTTTTCTTTGATTTGCCCTACTGACCTACATTTTGACCCGACATGACCTATATTCGAACTTGACCGAGATATTGACAGGATGATCATTCTGAGCAAGTTTGAGGAGGATTGGACCAAAACTGTGGCCTCTAGAGTGCTAACAAGAGATTTCCGTGGTTTGACCTACTGACCTACTTTTTGACCCGACATGACCCATATTCGAACTTGACTGAGATATTATCAAGATGATCATCCCGAGCAAGTTTGAGGATGATTGGACCAAAATTGTGGCCTTTAGAGTGTTAACAAGGTTTTCCTTTGATTTGACCAGGTGACCTACTTTTTGATCTGACATGACCCATATTCGAACTTGACCGACGTATTGTCATGATGATCATTCTGACCAAGTTTGATGATGATTGGATCAAAACTTTGGCCTCTAGAGTGTTAACAAGAAAAGTTTACGGACACATGACGAACGACGCCGCCGGACATCTCACAGTCACAAAAGCTCACCATGACATTCAGTCAGGTGAGCTAACAAATTACAAAGGTGTCCTAGATTTTGACCTCTAGCCCCACCCCATCTGTCCTCCCAGGCATGAACCCAGGGGTGTGTTGTCTTGGAATCTCAGAAGACACGCTCGGGTATCCAACTTGTAAAATATGAATCCCTTGTGATGAGTGTCTGTTGAGATATACCGTAAGCAATTCAAAACCTTTAACACAGTTTTACAGAGGTGTTCTAGATTTTGACCCCTAGCCCCACCCCGGGGCATGAACCCAGGGGTCTGTTGTCTTTGAACATCAGAAGACCCTCCCAGGTACTGAAGTTCCAAATATGAGTGCTCTGTGATGAGTGACTGTTGAGATATAAGCATTTGAAAAACTTTAACGCAGTGTGACAGGAACACACACGCACATGCACACGCAAACAAATGAGGTGACAACAATAGCTCTCCATGTACTTCGTACAGGCGAGCTAAAAATGGTTAAACAGCACCTACCTATAACAGTTTTAAATCTTGGGTGTATGGACAAAAGTCTACATCTCAGAAAGTTGTATCTCAGGAACAGTCAGTACCAGAAACCCCTAAAGTGGTATCTTGGCAAACAGTGCAGGCCCAGATCAGACGCCGCAGAACGCGGCGTCTGATCAGGGCCTACAATGTTTGCAAAAAGTTAAGCCATTTCCCAAATAAATTTTGAAGAAAACACAACCTGACACCCTCAAATTTTGAAATGGACTCCTATTATATATAAGGAGGAAGATTCCATTTGGTACAAAAAGGGTTAAACAGCACCTACCTATAACAGTTTTAAATCTTGGGTGTATGGACAAAAGTCTACGTCTCAGAAAGTTGTATCTAGGGAACATCTCATTCTTCAGGAATATTTTCACTGCCTGGAAACCAGACTCCCCCATAGCAGATTTTTTTTCTCTCTCAGTTTTTCAATGGGTCAACTGTTGATGCATCAAATGATAGTGTTTACCTATATAAATATAATTACATATGTAATATGATACTGAATACATGTATTATGAGATTGCAATATCTGACAAGAATTCCACCAAAGGCTACATCGCGCCAGTTGGGGCGCAAAGTCATCAAACATGAAATCAAGGTCAAACATGGATGCCTGTATAAAAGTTATTACTCCTAGATGCAAGTTTGTACCAACAGTCCAAGTATCATCAATGACACTGTTATAATTCTTGAGAAATGGACTCTTACAGTACGGTGAAAGTCAGTGTGGTTGCAATAATTTACAAAGTCAGTGAGCCATGAAATGTGGGCCAAAGTGAGAATGGATGCTTGCATTGAAGTTGGCATTCCTAGGTGCAAGTTTGTACCAAGTATACTTAATGAAGCTCTTATAGACGGATCCAATGTTTTGACATGTGACCTTGTTTACATTTCACTGCGCATGCGCCAATTACCTCACCTATGGAGGTCCTCTTTTATCTGGTTGGCAAAACATGACTGTTGCCGTACAGTGTCAATGAGAATTTCGAATATTTATCGTGTGATTAAACACACTTCTTCTCCACAAAATTAACTGTTCCTTGCAAGTTTGTGTTTTTGAAGTAATAAATGATATAGAACCAGACTCTTCTGACATTTTATCGCACATTTTGATGCCTAAAAAGCGTTGTAAAACTACCCATCATCATGCCAAAATGTAGTCGATGCGCTTAATTTAACGAATGGAAATAAGATTAAAGCATGTATATTTTCTATCCAATTTTATACGAAAAAGAAGCAGTTTAATGTCAAAAATGGTTTGTGGCAAACAGTTTTGATAGAAAGACGATTTAACAATAGTTATTACAGAAAATAATTCATGCTACATCAACGGTAGAGTATGGAACCGAAGTTTTTTTTGCCCACCAGATAAAACGAGGCTAATGACCTTTGACCTTGTGTGACGTAGACTTTGGATGAGTTCTCGAGTAATGGACTCTTACATTAGGGTGAAAGTTAGAGAGGTTGCAGATGTTGATGGCTTGATGGACAAATGAACGGATGGAAAATCAGACTCCTACATGTGTATCGCGCCATTTTAAAGCAGGTGCGACAATTAGATTCTAAAAGTACTAACCCATAAACATAACAATTATTTTCAGGTAAGTGGGTATTTGGTTATAACAATGATAAATTTCCAAATTTCTCCATATAAACGTATGTTGTGGGCATCATAAGGACCGCCTCTCTCTTACTTAAAATGGAAATGCTTTAACCCCTATCCTGCTGAATAAGTATTCTTAGCCACACCCACCGTGCTATATACCCAAAACCAGCAACATTCTCCCAAAGGTCCCCTCCAGATTGAAATTTGCCCTGAAGTTCTAGAAGTATGGGTATCATGCAAAATAAGACGGGGTCTAATCTACTTTAGTAATAATAATATTAACCCTTATCTTGCTGTTCATGACAACCCCTATCTTTGCAAACAGTGTAGATCCAGATCAGATGGCTTCTAAGAAGCCATCTGATCAGGATCTACACTGTTTGGCATTCAGTTTATCAATTTGTAGCAATAAACCGCATCAAGTAATTTGATTGGTTGATAGACAGAAATGGGTGTGGCTTAAATGAATATTCAGCAAGATAAGGGTTAATGTTGGTGGCCAAATGTAGCAGGTGCAGGGAAATTCAGATGACTCTTTGGGAATAGAATCCAGGCCATAAGCTAGAGTAAGAAGCTAACATGCACTCATTAACTACCCATTGTATGCTAGTGGACTCTTCCATTGCTATATGTTGGACAAGTCCATTTTTCATAAGGGGTGTCAAGTCCATTGTTTTTGCTTTTATTCTATTTCTGACAGAAAATTCTGTTAGCAAATAGTGCAGGCCCTGATCAGATGCTGCATTCTGCGGCGTCTGATCTGGGTCTGAACTGTTTGTCAAGGTACCCTTTTAAGGGTTTCCTGCATACAATGGGTTAAAATTGATAAAAACCGCCATAAATATTTCACAAATATCTTTTATTTTTCTTTGATATTCTCTTTTTCTTTTCTCCTATTACTGCTACTCGCTCACATCTGAGCATTACGAGCATAATTTCCTGGGCGGTGTGTGTGTGTGAATTCGGGTTTAACGTCGCTTTCAACAATTTTTCAGTCATATCACGACGGTGTCTGGTTGCGACAGGGAGCTCAATGCTCACATTTATAGTGCTGCCTCACTGAAGTATCATGTCCCAGACACATTACATGATACCACACCCAGTCACATTATCCTGACACTGGATCGACCAGTCCTAGCTCTACCCCGTAAATCTGAGTGCCAAACGAGAAGCAGCTAGTACCATTTTTAACGACTTTGGTATGTCGCGGCCCGGGGTCGAACCCCAGACCTCCCGTTCCCCGGAGCGGACACTCTACCAACTGAGCTATCGGGGCCGGTATTTCCTGGGCGGTAACCAGTACTTTAGCAATGTGGATTAAGTGCCTTGCTCAAGGACACAACACTTTGGTCAGCATGAGGATCGAACCCGCAACCTCTTGATCACAAATCTGATGCACTACCACTGCACCAAAGCGCTATTCTTTCTCTTTTTTTTTTTTTTCAGATGGTTTTTATCAAGCTTCTCATTAGGCACACCGCTACTGTTGGATATGTTTTTCATTTGGAATCCTCGTCTACGCAATGGAACTTCAGTTTCGTTAATAATTATATTCGCAGACCATAAAAAGAGAAAATGCTAACATATTACGAATGTAATGAAGAAACGTTTTGTGGCTTTTTGGAAAATACAGGAACGTGCACAAACGGGTGGGTATGTTCGGCTCAAACCAATTGTGATAAAGAGGGGTTTGAAGAAATAGATGGGCTGCATGATGCTGCCAAGCAGAGCTGAACCCCGACCACACATGAGTACTGGTAAACCGCTTGGAGGATCCCAGTCTGCCATGGCAAAGCAGTGCGAGTAGGACCACCCATGCTTATAAACCCTATAGTTTTCATTGGGCGACAGGGCTTGAGATGTCATTTCATCTCAATGTCGGGTAAAAGTCCCACAAAACTGGAAGCAACATCTCCAAAATGGCATATACAATGCTGACGGGGACGTTAAACCTCAAATCCAACAAAAAAATTGTGATAAAGCATTTACTAGCGACAAAACTTGAACCTGGAAGTGATTTTTATTGTTGTATTACTTGCTTGCTAACGCTATTTTCAGCCATTTTACATTCTTTATAGGTTGCTTGACGTAACTACAAGTTCCTGTTATCCGATTCCAATCTAGAAGCGCAATGGTGAGTAGTAAAACCAATGTAAGAGGTTAACATTCCTAAATTTCATATTCCACGTTCAAGTCCCATGCCATGCATCATGCATAATTGTCCCCTATATTCACATTGCTTAGTCCTGGTTTCTATCCTCGAAGCGTGTGATAGTCTGAAATGATTGAATGAGGGTGACACACTATCAGGGAAAAAATCTCCAGCTGTCCAGTTTGAGACAATTTGTTTGATTTGAGGTTTAACGTCCCCGTCAACACTGTAAAGGCCATTTTGGAGACGTCGCTTCCAATTTTGTGGGACTTTTAATTACCCGACATTGAGATGAAATGACATCTCAAGCCCTGCTGCCCAATTAAACCAAAAGGGTTTATAAGCATAGACGGTCTGACTTGCACCGCTTTGCCTGGGCAGGCTTAGATCCTCAAAGCGGTTTACCAGTACTCATGTGCGGGTCAGTTTCAGCTCTGCGTGGAAGCATCATGCAGCTCATCTATTTCTCCAAGCCCTTGACCTTGTTCCCCCAGCTAGACACTGTAGAAATCATCATTCATTGGTGTTTCAGACCCTTAGCGCAAGAACTGACATTTATAAAGAGTCGTTCTTCCCCAGAACCATTAGAGATTGGAATGCCCTTCCCGATTCGATTATTTTGACAGCTGAAGGTGCTGATGATTGTGTAGCTAAATTTACCTCTTTGGTTAGAGCTAGGGACTAACTTCCCACATCACAGGTCCTGGTGTATGAATGTCATTTGACGTGTCACCAGTAACAATTCTGATTCTGCCCGATGGGTGTGGCCGCCAGTTTGAGACAAGGGCTTAATCAAGCGCATTTTACTTGAAAGAAGAAAAATCCAGCCCAATAGCTCAGTGGCAGTGTCTGCTTTGGGAATGAGAGGTCGGGGTTTGATCCCCGGCTTCACCATACTAAAGGTGTGAAAAATGGCTGACGCTCACATTATCATGGTCGGGTATAAAAGCCAAGGCCGCGCCGGGCCGAGCCTACCGAAAATTTTATTTTTTGTCTCTAGTTACAAGTTAGATATATATTTGGGTGAATGTGGGATTAAATTATTATATATTAGATATGTTATAACTAGAAGTAGTTTTACGTATCTACATGGCTTATTTATCTTTTAATAGCTGTTTTCCGAAATCCAGGGGTATAAAAGCCAAGGCGGTGAAAAAGTATTGACAATTCCGAATTTCTTTCAAATTCATCGGTTAAATTACTTCTTTTTGGCCTTATGATATATGAAATTGATTATACTTATTATGTGTTCGTGATAAAATTAAATATATTCACCAGAATCAATTTAATGATCGAATTACTTATTTTATTTTTGTTTCTATTTTTAGAATTACCTTATTACAGGAAACGACCGAAAAGGACCGAAAGGGAAGGCACACAACGACCGGAATGATCCGAATCGAATGACGACCCATGCTGTTCAGTGACATCAGACTGTTATCTCAGTGAACAAAATTTGTATATGCGACGTTGTTCAAATGATTGTCCAAGGACTTCAGGGTTTTATGACGTTGATTCGACGTCGTTAAAGGGAAATCAACACTCTTGTCCACCAAACTCATAAAAAAGTGTAAATAGATGTTCCCAGCAGGCACTCCATGTTGAATCAACGTTGAAACAACGTAGATTCAACGTTGTGTGCCTGTGGGGTTCTGTTTACTGCCAGTAGGAGCTGTTTACTGACTGGTGACCAGGAGGACGCGGGTTCGATAGCTGCTGAGGTCCGCAGCATTCTTTCATGGAGATTGAACATGTAATATTTTCTACGGTCATTCTCTGTGTTCCATTGATTCAAGAAAGGCAGTTGTCAGCCTGCTCTGGAAAAGTGTGGACAGGTAAACTGACCGGCTCAAAATGACTTAAATAGTGTTGGCTTGGCCGTTAAAAATAGAAATGAAGGCAAAATTCAAACAAAACAATAAAGAATTATTATTTTTTTTTATTCGAATGTATACATGCATAATGATAATAATAATAAAGAACATTACTGCTAAGCAGTTTATGTCTATTTAATTTAGAATCCATCAAACCCCAATTTTTATAGTATATACATTATTTACATTAAACATTATTTCGGACACATAGAATGTAGGTACTCGTTAGAACTGCCTTGTCGAGGTTGTTCTAACGAGTATACACAATCTATGAACACTTAGATTGTGGGTACTCATCAGAACTGCCTTGTCGAAACGGTTCTAACGAGTATCCACAATCTATATTTACGACCCTTTCAATCACCAAGGCGGTGGTATTGCCCTTCTATATATGCAATCTATGAACACATAGATTATGGGTACTCATCAGAACTGCCTTGACGAAGCGGTTCTAACGAGTATCATGATGATCGCGGTTCAGTTAACTTAAAGAATTGAATGCTTTAAGAACCTTAATTGACAAGATCTCACTAATTAAAACAATTAGATGAGTCAATTACTGCACTAATCACTTACTGACTGATGCATATTAACAAGCAATAATAATACAATAGGTAAGTATCAAAACACAATTAATATGTCTAAAACATGATTAAGAAATATGATGAGTTTCATAAAGCTCTATCTTTATTTCCTACCATTCAGATATATATTTAAATGCCATTATCATTTATTTGACATTGCCGTCCGTTGCGGTTCATTACGACGTGGCCTACATAAATCCACCAAAAATACGGTTATTACAAATACTAAAAGGAATTGACTGGAATTTATACAATAAAAGGTTTAGAAAATACTTTTTTGGGGTTGTCATGTACATGTTTTCACACATTCATGTCTATTTCATTCAAATTCGATCAAAACGTACGAAAGAACCGCCTTGGCTTTTATACCCCAAAAATTTGGCAAATTTGCTATAAAACAACGATTTATGGACATCTCGGCCCCTAACAAACTCGGCCCCTGACAAACCCGGCCCCTGACAAACTCGGCCCCTAGCAAACTCGGCCTCCAATCAACTCCGTCCCTAAAAACTCAGGTACCTGGCAGCATTTAGGTCCTAAAATGCAATGTTTTGTTTCCGAGAATCAATTTGAAAGGTGGATAGGTAGTTTGAGCATATTTATCGTTTTTAATACGAAACTTTATCCACTATAAAAGATCGCGGAAACACATGCTGTAATTGACACGGTGTTAGAATTGAGTGCGGGATCACGAAAACATGCCTATATAATTTTGAACACCTGCAACCACACTTTTATATAGTAAAACTCGGGTTTACAAGGGTTTATGTCAATTTACTTTTTTCTTCTCAAAAACATAGATTGTTGGTTCTTGTAAACCGCCTCGTCGATGCCGTTTTTACAAGTAGCCAAATCTGTTTGCTCAAAAACATAGATTGTTGGTACTTGTTAGAATCGCCCTGTCAATGTGGTTCTAACAAGTACCCAAAATCTATATGTTGATAGCAGACATAAGAAAAGCATGTTCATGTTTCATCTGAAATTTTTCATATTTGGGTGGTGAAAAATTCAATATTTTAGAATAGTCGTGTTTTTTGTGTGTATTTTTTGTGATATTAACATTTCCAGTGTAAAACCAAATGTAAACCTATAGAAAACAATATTCGCCCATGCCCATTGGGGCTTGGGGAAATAGTTTGGGCTGCATGATGCTTCCACGCAGAGCTGAATCTGACCACACACGAGTACTGATAAACTGCTTAGAAGGACTAAGCCTGTCCAGGCAAAGCGGTGTGAGTCAGATCGTCCAATGCATTTAAGCCTTTTGGTTTCATCGGGCGGCAAGGCTTGAGATGTCATTAGCATCATGCAGCCCATATATTGCTTCAAACCCCGACGGGCGGGGGCCGTCATACTTTCATGAACAGCAGAAAAATAAAATTCATTTCTTAAATGAACACACCAGCACATGGGTTTAGATCGGTTAAAACCCCACAACACTGGAATCAACTTCTCCAAAATGGCCTATACAATGTTGACGGGGGTGTCAAACAATCAAAATCATTGGTATTAATAGAAAACAGGCTACTGGTTGTGGAATGGTCAAACCCTGCAAATGATAATAAAAACAAAATGGTTCAATTTTGTAAGTGCGCAACAGAACATAATACTAGTCTTTTTTTAAGTGGCAGAGATACAATTACACGCCAATCAATCAATTAGTTTATTAATTACATCGGCAGGTGAGTGGCAGTGGACCCACAGCAGTGTGTCTGGTTCAATCAACGGCGTTATTTGTTTGTTTGTTTGATTTGAGGTTTAACGTCCCCGTCAACACTGTAACGGTATTAGGTTCACTTAACTCATGTGAGATGGGGTACTCATAATTTCATCAAAATGAGTTCAAAAGGTAAGTAGGCATATGTACGTTAAAAATATATGTAATAGTTTGATAATAAGTCAATTCCAACACTAATATATACATATTCTAATTTTAGGGGCCGAGTTTGTCAGGGCCGAGTTTGTAGGGGCCGAGTTTGCTAGGGGCCGAGATTGTCAGGGGCCGAGTTTGTTAGGGGCCGAGATGTCCTGTCACCAAAACAACAATTAGGGCACCAAAAAGAACAAAATTTATGCTGAGTATCAGATTTGATATAATTAACATTATCATATCAAAATTTACCACTAACATTTCATTTTCGGTTAAAATTCGGAAGAATAAAATCTTCGGATCGCCAATTTTTGGCTCGGCGGCTCGGCTCGGCCTTGGCTTTTATACCCGACCCATTATCATCACTGATCATGGGTAGTCCTAGGAAGATAATGCAGGCAGGAAAGTATTTGTTAAAGGATACTTTGTTTTGTTTGTCGCAATAAAAGCTCAAGAGAGCTTATCTTATTTGTTTCGGATAAAACTTTTTTATCTTTTTTTACCTTTGTAAATCTGCAATTCATGATTCTGACAGGTCTTGGTCTAAATGTCAGATAATACTATTACAAGTCGACGGTGCCTGAAGAGTGAACCAAATGATTTCTATCTTTTTAATTATCTATCTATCTATACTGAGTCGGTCACGTTGGGCCATTACCTCAATTAGATAAAGTATGTCCTGCAAAATATTGCCCGACATACTTTCGATTTGTCCATCATTTTGGAAATCCCAATTTTTAGGCAGCGCACCAGTTTAATCCGTAGGCCGTCATACTAAATACCGCAAGGTACCACAAAGTAGGCAAGGTAACACAAGGTACCGCAAGGTCGGCAAAAGTTTAATAGGTGGGCATATTGATTACAAATAATTTAGCAGGATAAAATAGAGTTTGGAAGCGCTTCATAAAATCATGCATCTTTATGTAAATGCAGATTTACCACTAAGTCTTTCATTCAAGCTTCGTCCGAAAATCATATCCCCTCCAAAACTAGCAGGTCTGTATCTTCAATTCCTTGGATCACACCAGAAATAAGAAGAAAAATTCGGAGGAGAAATAAGATTCATGCTAAGGCAAAAAAGTCGGGAAGTGGTAAACTCAGAGCAAAATTTGAAAACTTGAGAAGAGAAATTAAAAATGACATCAAAAATCAGCATGATCAGTATGTAAATAACTTGGTAGGTGATGTAAAGGCGAATCCCAGAGACTTCTACAGATATATCAATAGCCAGAAGAAAGATAGGCAAGGTATCCCACCCCTTAATAAAAGAGGAGGGAACGGGGTCGCTGAATCGGACTCTGAAAGGGCAGAGGAATTGGTTGGTCAATTCAATGATGCATTTAATAAAACTGAGTTCAACGAGGTTCCATTGACTGGAAGATCGGCCCCTTTCATGGAAAATATTGTTGTATCCTCTGCGGGAGTGATCAAATTACTTAAAGGATTGAACCCTTCTAAAGCTTTAGGGCCTGATGAGCTTCATCCTAGAGTCCTGAAGGAACTAGCAAACGAGTTAGGTCCAGTTTTTGCTCATATTTTCCAACAATCTCTCGATACGGGTGAAATTCCCAAAGAATGGCTCCTAGCGAACATCTGTCCACTTTTCAAAAAAGGGGACAGGGCTCTTGCTCGTAATTATCGCCCGGTGTCACTGACCTGTGTTCTATGTAAATTGCTTGAACACATAGTCTGCTCAAACATCATGGCCCACTTGGATGAACATAAACTTTTGTCAGACAGACAACATGCATTTAGGAAAAGGCATAGTTGCGAAACTCAGTTGAGCACGGTTATTAATGATTGGGCAAAAATCCTGGACAAAGGAGGGCAGGTGGACACATTTATTCTGGACTTTGAGAAGGCTTTTGACACCCCTCCTCATGAACTACTTAAACTATTTGGTTATGGAATTGGTGGGAAGACTCTTAAATGGATAGATTCCTTCCTTTGCTACAGAAAACAGCGTGTTGTTGTAAATGGTGAATCTTCAGTATGGGCGCCAGTTTTGTCTGGAGTCCCACAAGGGACCGTTCTTGGTCCTCTATTGTTCTCCCTGTACATCAATGATATTTCCACTGATATTGACTCAGAAATAAGACTGTTCGCAGATGACTGTGTTTGTTACCGGGAAATTAGAGATACAGATGACTCACTGAAACTTCAGGCTGACATAGATAGATTAGGATGTTGGGCGAGAAAATGGGGCATGAGATTTCAACCAGTTAAATGCAATATTATGCAGATAACAAGGAAGAGATCTAATAAAGTTGAGGCTTCTTATACCTTAGAGGGAACGGTCCTCGAAAATGTGAATTCCATTAAATACCTTGGTGTGACAATCACTCACGATTTGAGATGGAATACACACATTAGCAATATGTGTACAAAGGCGAATAGAACACTTGGTTTCCTGAGGCGAAATCTTCATCAGTGTCCTCAGGATGTGAAAGAAACAGCATACAGGGGACTTGTCCGCCCCATCTTGGAATATGGTAGTTGCATCTGGGACCCAAGCGGAGTGGTCCTAAATGAAGAAATTGAAAAAGTTCAGAATAGAGCTGCTAGATTTGTAACTGGAAATTATTGCTTTGAAACTGGGAGCATGACTGGAATTCTAGGAAAATTAAGATGGGAGTCTCTAAAGAAAAGGAGAAGAGACAGTAGGCTCATACTCTTATACAAAGGTCTAAAGGGTGCTGCCAGCATTCCAACAGATGACCTTGTTCCCCCAGCTAGGCATTGTAGAAAACACCGTTCAATGACGTTTCAGACCCTTACTGCAAGAACGGATATTTATAAAGAATCGTTTTTCCCCCGAACAATTAGAGATTGGAATGCCCTTCCCGATTCTATTATTTTGACGGCTGAAGGTGCTGAGGATTGTGTAGCTAAGTTTACATCTTTGGTTAGAGCTAGGGACTAACTTCCCATATCACAGGTCCTGGTGTATGAATGTCATTTGACGTGTCACCAGTAACAATTCTGATTCTGATTCTGATTCAGATATAAGATAAGGCAACATGTCAGCTGTACACTATGATTTAAAACTCATGACGCATTAGGAAAAAACATGTCCGTGTGAAATAATAGCATCCAACATGGTGTCAGAAATTACATATTTTGGGTAAAAATGATAACAACTTTCTTGTTTCTGCTTCCAACATAGATTGTGGGTGCCCAATGAGGCGGTTCTAACGAGTACCCACAATCTATGTTTTGAGCAAAAATAAGGCAGATAATGAATACCCCCTAAATTCCACTTTTCTCTATATAAAGTGTGGTTTAGGGGGCCTTCCTTTCAGGGACTTGTTAACGTGATGGCGTCATAATGCGAGGACATTCTACGCATGACAAATTTAACATTGGCCCATATGGAGAGATAGAAAAAAGACCAAATGAACAAATAAGCTGAGAAAGCCCATTGTCTCTTACACCATATAAGCCATCATTATTGCATTGTACGCCATGTCTGGGGCACCTAGCTTTTCTTGTTCCTGTGACTTCTTCGACGAAAAATTTATCAATGACATATATTGGGGAGGAAGAAGAATAAAAACAAATAATGTGAGAAAGCCCACTGTCTCTTTCATGATATCAGTCATTATTATGACAATGCATACCAAGTTCGAGGCTTCTAGCATTTGTAGTTCAAGAGTATTCTTTGACCAAAAAATGACCTATATGGAGAGAAAGAAGAATGAAAGAACAAATAAGGTGGGGAAAAAGAAGCGAAGGCAATGATCAGGAATCGATAAAATTAACCCACATCTCCCATCAGAGTCACCAAAGGGAAAGAAACACAAACATAAAATACTTATAGACGCTAATGCATGGAAACACCAATAGCGGAAAGCCAAAAGGACAGTCACTTTCCCACAAAATGGCCAATTGGCTATCCAAAACAAAAAGATATGAGCGATACACACATTCCAAGATGAACTATAACAAAAAATAAACCGCGACAGTAGAACCGCCTTGGAACGGTCAGTGAAAAGTATTACACTGGGCGGCGGGGGTGCTTAAATCGGTTTCACACCGGTACCCGTTATCTATGTTCTTATAATTCAAAACCCTCTTTCGAGTATTACTTGAATTTGGTGCGCATGATGTGTAAGAGAAGAAAAAGTGGGTTAAAGCAGAATAAAAAGTGTGAAATGAGCAAAATAGAATTGAAGGCAATGATCAGGAATCGATACAATTAACCAAGGTTGGTCGGTAAATACCAGTAGCGGGAATTCCCACTGGTATTTACCGGTAATAACCGTGGGAAATACTCCAAATTTCAGCAAAATGGGAAATAGTGGGATATATGATTTTTTTCTTTGTTATTTCATTGAAAAGCACTAAAATTAATGTTTGTGTAATTCAATTGAAATAATGAACTATTTGCTATTTTGCAACATACCACCCCATACATATATATGTCAACACACTTATTACCACCTAAACCTAAGACGTCTTTACATCACCTTAACTAGGTATTCAAGAATTTTGTTTTGACTACAACAGATAAATAAAAATCAAAAATGTTAAGTCTGCTAACAATGTGGTTGTTGTTTGACGGCTCCACTATGTTAACACTTTTCAGCAAGAACTTGGTGGTCCTAGGACCTATGAACTGCAGCCTTTGGCTGTTGAGAGGGCTGTAGAGAAATACTAATTGCGCACCCCTTGTGGCTGATCTGTTTTTGTTTTGTAATGAGAGAGACTTCATGCTGTCCCTTTCTGCTGAAAACCAATTTGAAATCATTGAAGCTGTTAGCTCGACTTCTAGATATTTGGATGATTTATAAAATATTGACATTACCTATTTCGATGGTTTGATCATTCAAATTAACCCCCGTCTCCCACAGAACTTCAGTCAAATAAAGCAATTTCTTCTGATACCGAGGCTCCGGTTTTGGATTTACAGCTATATATTGTAGATGGGTTTGTTTCTTGCAAAATTTATGATAAACGCGATGATTTTGATTTGCGATTGTAAATTTTCCCTTTTTTTTTGATGGTGATGTTCCTCGTGCGCCATCCTATGGCGTTTATATTTCGCAATTAATTCGATTTGCCAGAGTGTGTAGTCATGTAACTGACTTCAACACTCTTTTTAAATTGCTAACTGCTAAACTTCTTAATTAGGGTTATCGGTACCATAAACTAAGCAAAGCCTTTTCAAAATTCTATAGACGCCATTCTGATTTAATTTCAAAATTCAATATTGGACTGAACAAATTATTTGTCTAAATCGCGACGGAAGTAAGGGCGAGGATTGTGGCCACGTAAAATCGATTTAAGCCCCCCAGTGGAAATCTTCCACTGACCGTTTCAAGGCGGCTCTTCTGTGGCGATTTATTTATGTTGTTGTTTGTTACTTACTGTGTGTATCACTTGTGTCTTTTGGTTTTGGATGGCCATATGGCCATTTTGTGGGAATGTAACTGTCCTTATGGCCTTCCTTTGTTTAGGTTTCCATTATGGTCTGGTCGCTTAATGTTTGTATTTCTTTCCCTTTGGTGTCTTTTATAGGTGGAGTAAGTTAATTGTATCAATTCCTGATCTTTGTTTTACTTCTACTTTAAATCTCTTCTGCAACAAGGTCTATCGGAACCCGAATTTTATGGTGACTTAGTATATAAATTCAGAATTATATATAACCGCAATGACTTCAGTACCACATTTCGTAAAATCATTCTTCGATATAAGAAGATTGGGTACAACATAAATGTTATACGACAGACTGCATGCATGATAGTTAACCCAATCACGGTTGACAACTTTGCTTCCCTCTTTAATTGCACGCCGGTGGGTCAGGCCTCAGATTCTATTACTGTTCCAACGTAAAGGCTTACTGAGAATTAGAGAGATCTAATTACATGTAAATGTAATGTTGGTTGGTGCCTGGTGCTCTGTCTCTGGTCGGACCCATCGGAGTCTAATTGTTGGTTTTCTTTTGCTCCAGCATTTCAGTGGTTTCTTGCTGTCGAGTCCTCACCGTTGTTTCATCTCTGTGGTTCTTTGATTTTTTTGTGTTCACGGAGATGTTGCACTGATGAGTTAGGAGGCCTTCATGCGGACTGAACAAACTATTTGTCTAAATCGCGACGGAAGTAAGGGCGAGGATTATGGCCACGTAAAATCGACTTAAGCCCCCCAGTGGAATTCGTTTCATTGACCGTTCCAAGGCGGTTCTTCTGTCGCGGTTTATTAGCTCGCCTGGACGAAGTACATGGAGAGCTATTGTTGTCACCTCGGTCGTCTGCGTGCGTGTGTGCGTTTGCGTTCCCGTCACACTGCGTTAAAGTTTTTCAAATTCTTATATCTCAACAGTCACTCATCACAGACCAATCATATTTGGAACTTAAGTACCTGGGAGAGCCTTCGGATGTTCAAAGAGAACAGACCCCTGGGTTCATGCCCCGGTGTGGGGCTAGGGGTCAAAATCTAGAAAACCAATGTAATTCCGTGTTAAAGTTTTTGTAATGCTTATATCTCAATAGTCAGTCATCACAAAGCATTCAAATTTACAACTAGGATACCTGGGAGTGTCTTCTGAGATTCCAAGACAACACACCCCTGGGTTCATGCTTGGGGGTTGGGATGGGGTGGGGCTAGGGATCAAAATCTAGGAAACCTTTGTAATATGTTGTATACATTTCCATAATGCTAACAAATTATAGACACAATTGATTATACATCAACAGGTTATACATCAACCAATCAAGTGACATTGGTACAAGTGTAAAAGGATGAAGGTCATGGTGACCTACATTTCACGGTCCAGTGATTTTGCCTTATATCTTGAAGACTATTTGTTGGAGAAATGTCATACCTGGGATATTAGTTCCATGTGACTCCATGATTGACCTCAAAATATATCTAGGTCACTGTGACCTATATTTCATGGTTCAGCGATTTTGCCTATTATCTCGAATACTATTTGATGGAGAAATTGTCATACCTGAATTATTAGTTCCATGTGACCCGATAATTGAACGCAAAATATATCTAGGTCATGGTGACCTACATTTCACGGTCCAGTGATATTGCATATTATCTTGAATATTATTCGATGGAGAAATGTCATACCTGGGTTATTAGTTCCATGTGACCCCATTATTGACCTCAATATATATATATGTCAGTGTGACCTATATTTCATGGTTCAGTGATTTTGCCTATTATATTGAATACTATCTGATGGAGAAATGTCATACCTGGATTATTAGTCCCATGTGACCCGATAATTGACCGCAAAATATATCTAGGTCATGGTGACCTACATTTCATGGTCCAGTGATTTTGCCTAATCTCTTGAATACTATTTAGTAGAGAAATGTCATATCTGTGTTATTAGTTCCATGTGACCCCATTATTGACCTCAAAATTTATCTAGGTCAGTTTAACCTATGTTTCATGGTTCAATGATTTTGCCTATTATCTTGAATACTATTTGATGGATAAATGTCATACCTGGATTATTAGTTCCACATGAACCAATAATTGACCGCAAAATATATCCAGGTCAGTGTGACCTGTATTTCATGGTTCACTAATTTTGCCTATTATCTTGAATACTATTTGATGGAGAAATGTCATGCCTGGATTATTTATTCCATGTGACCCCATGGTTGAGCTTGAATTATATCTAGGTCATTGTGACCTATTTTCATGGCTCAATGCTTTTGCCTTATAACTCAGACACAATTTGATTCTGAAATGTAATATCTGGAATGTAAGTTCCATGTGTCCTGATTATTGATCTGAAAGCATATCTAGGTGAGTGTGACCTATATTTCATGGTTCAGTAATTTTATCTTATATCTTGAATGCGTGAAACAGGCGAGCTACGCTGTCATGCGACAGCTCTTGTTTTTTATGGTCTGTCTTTGAGTGTTTGTATCGCTTATATTATTTTGTTTTGGACAGCCAATTGGTCATTTTGTGGGAAAGTAACTGTCCTTTTGGCTTTCCGTTATTGATGTTTCCATTAGGGTCTGTTGTTTCATGTGTTTGATGTTTGTGTTTCTTTCCCTTTGGTGTCTCTTATGGGAGCTGTGGGTTAATTGTTTCGATTCGTGATCATTGCTTTCACTTCTATTTTTCAATGATTTCAGATTGGTTTTCAACGGAAAGGGACATCATGAAGTCTCTTTCATAACAAAACAAGAACAAATCAGCCACAAGGTGTGCGCAATTTGTACCCATCTGAATACCCATAACTTGTCCAAATAACGTAATACCAAATCTTATGTAAATATTGTCAAGTAGGAAAGTGAGAGAGCTTCACACACTTTCTGACATGACCATAAAGTATAATTTTATGCCTTTCAGAAGTGAAAAAAAGCATTTCTTACATTATATGCACGATAAAGGGAGTCTTCCCTATGAAATGTCAATTTAATTAAATCATTAAGTTTTTCTTTTATAAGATTATCATTACGATGACACACCCGTGCGACATAGTGCATTTTTCACATCTACAAATTGGCTATTTTTTTGACAAAAAATCGTGATATTTTTCTTATTTATATCGCAAACATAGGTTGTGGGTGCTCGTTAGAACCGCCTCATTGAGGCGGTTCTAACGAGTATCCATAACCTATGACTTGGAGCAGAAATAAGCAAAATATTGTATATCCCTGTAAACCCTATTTTTCTCTATATAAACTGGGGTAAAGAGGGGTGATAATTTCAAACACTTAATTGTTATCATGATGTGATGATGTGCAGTGTAAAGGGTGGAAACATCATAAGTAGACAGACTTGAAGCACGAACACGTCTGGATTTCAATTTATTTAAACTTCATAAGAATTTTTCATAGACCAAAACAGATTTCTCCCTGATTTTTCAAAGACTTTGTCGCAATATTTAATCACATGTTTTTTGATGGCAGTAAAACTTAAAGTTAATAATTTGGAGAGTTTAGTGGTAGTACAAGAGCCTGAATTTGCAATAAACCGTGCATTGTATGGTCTTTTATGAAGTTTAGGTAACCAATATAACTTAGGGAGCTTCTCTTAGCTTTCTGTAATACATACAGCAAACATGGTGGAAGAATGGAAAATGTGGTCATCGGCTAAAGCCCTCTCTACGGCCAAAGGCTGCAGCTCATAGGCCTTAGTACCACCAAGTTCTTGCTGAAGAGTGTTAACATAGTGGCGCCGTCAAACAACGACCACTATGTTAGCAGCCTTATCTGCTGGAGCCCAAACAAACTTTTTTTATGAAATTCTTGAATACCTAGTTTAAGGTGACGTAAAGTCGTCTTAGATTTAGGAGGTAACAAGTTCGTATTTTGAGAGTAGAAAGAAATGCTATTTTATAATAAAGAACATCTTATAAATAAATAAACACATGTAGATACACATAAAATAAATAAAAATAGATAGGTAGACAAATATATAAAGTTTGGTAAGTAAGTGAATAAGTAAGTAAGTAAGCAAGTATCACTGGATATTAGAACGCAACGATTTTAGCAATTCTGAATACGCATATCGCCCAAATGTCAACTGTAAGGTTTCAGCTCCACCCGGCTTTCGGATTCGGATAAATTTCGTTTAAAGAATTGAATATCGGAACGGAACGATTTTAGCAATTTAAAATATCCATGTCACCGAAGGTTCTTCTGTGGCGGTTTATTTATGGTGTTGTTTGTTACTTACTGTGTGTATCACTTGTGTCTTTCTATTTTGGATGGTCATATGGTCATTTTGTGGGAAAGTAACTGTCCTTATGGCCTTCCTTTGTTTAAGTTTCCATTATGGTCTGGTCGCTTAATGTTTGTGTTTCTTTCCCTTTGGTGTCTTTGATAGGTGGAATAAGTTAATTGTATCGATTCCTGATTTTTGTTTTACTTCTACTTTGATGCCTGCAATCAAGTTTCAGCTCAATCCGGCTTAAATTTCGGTTTGGGATAAGATGTCATTTGAAAAAAATTAAGATGGCCGCCATGGTGTCCCACTTGGATATCCTAACTTCAGAATGGACTCCAGTTTTGTCTGGGATCCCTCTGGGGATTGTTCTTGGTCCACTGTTATTCTCCATGTACATTAATGATATTTCCACCGACATTGACTCAGAAATAACACTGTTCGCAGACAACTGTGTTTGCTACCGGGAACTTAGAGATACAGGGGACTCACTGAAACTTCAGAATGATATAGATAGATAAATGAGGATGCTGGTCACGAAAATGGGGTATGAGATTTCAGCCCGTTAAATGCAGTATTATGCAGATAACTAGGAAGAGAACCATTAAAAGTGAGGCTTCTTACGCCTTAAAGCGAACGGTCCTCGAACATGTGGATTCCATTAAATACCTTAGTGTGACAATCACATACGATTTGAGATGGAATACACACATGAGCAACATGTGTACTAAGGCAAATAGTGAGGCGAAATCTTCAGCAGTGCCCTCAGGATGTAAAAGAGGCAGCATATAAAGGTCTTGTTCGCCCAATCTAGGAATATGGTAGTTGTATCTGGGACCCCAGTGGAGTGGTCCTTAATGAAGAAATTGAAAACGTTCAGAATTGAACTACTAGGTTTGTAACAAGCAATTACTGCTTTGAAACTGGGAGCCTGACTGGAATAGTAGGAAAATTAAGATGGGAGTCTCTAGAAAAGGAGAAGAGACAGAAGACTCATTAATACTTTTATACAAAGATCTAAAGGGTGCTGCCAGCATTCCAACAGATGACCTTGTCCACCCCCCCCCCCCCCCCCCAACCCGCACAGCTGGGCACTGTATAAATCGTCATTCACTGGCGTTTCAGACCCCTACTGCATGAACTGACATTTTTATAAAGAAGCGTTCTTCTCTCGAACCATTAGAGATCGGATGCCCTTTCCGATTCATTTCCATTGCTGAAGGTGCAGAGGATAGCGTAGCTAAGTTTATCTCTTTGGTGAGATCTAGGGACTAACTTCCAATATCACAGGTCCTGGTGTATGAATGTCATTTGACATGTCACCAGTAACAATTCTGATTCTGATGGCCATCATGGATAACGGACCCCAAAGGTTTTAGCACTTCTGAATCTCCATGTATTGTTGTGTTATGCATATATTCCTTTTATTCCGTTTGACGTTTGAAATGTTTGTATATTTGTAACCTGAGAGGGCTCCAAGCAAGGTTAATTTGGTTATGGGCCAATTGGGTTAACCGCTATAAAGAATTTACTTATTTACTTACTTACTTGCCGGCTCCGGCAGGTATCAAACCAGTGACCTCCTGATCACACAACTGCTAGTTGGCTGTTACTATAAAAAAATCTTACCACCCTTATTGAAAAGTTACAATAATTTTTGTTTTTCATTAATCAAGTCTAATATGCTAAAATGTACATTACGAAAACACGCCTATACAAATACATTGTACATTTTACCGCCCCAAAAACAAATATTTTAAGGTGAAAAATTGTGAATTTTTTTCTTATTTCTGCTCAAAATATAGATTGTGGGTACACGATAGAACCGCCTCATCGAGGCGGTTCTAACGAGTACCCACAATCTATATTTTAGAGCAGAAATAAGAAAAATAAGGTTTACCCCTGTAAAACCCAGTTTTACTACATAAAAGTGGGGTTCAAGCAGGTCAGAAAATTATACAGGCGTGTTTTCGTGGTGAATTGGTTTTGAGTAGTTGGTGCACGTGGTAGTTTGTGTTTTAAGTGGGATATACATGGACGTTTATGACCGTAGGTAACACTTTGCCTTGGACTTATCACATGTTCACTTAGTGATGTAGACCCTGATAATCTAAACTAACCCAGAATACCCAAATCAGGAATGCATGATTAATGTAAAATCTTGGCGAGAGTTTATAGCCAATTTTAGTGATGCGCAGCCCAAATGACAAGAGGGCGACAACTTTTGTATAAATAACAACAACAATCGGCATGGCAAAGGTTATTCATGTTGAAGGATTTGATGCATACAAAGGGGTCGTGGAGCAGAATAAAGATAAAACAGTATTCGCTTTGTTTTCTGGTTCTAAAGATGCCAATGGATGTAACTGGTGCCCCGACTGTGTGGCAGGTAAGCGTGGCCGACACGGTAGTGAACCGGGCCGAACCCAAACGCCCCTTTCTGACTGTGAATAGACAGGACCATTGAACTGTTTAATGAGTTAAAATTCGTACGGTACCGACGATCCTGATGAGATGGAGCGTGATAGCTCAAGTGTTCAGTGCACTTGCCGCTGATGCATGATGCTAGGGGCCCCCGATTCGATCCCCGGCATCGGTGATAAAATTACGGTGTCCGAACGAGCTCCATTAGCCTACTGGCAGTGAGAAATATCACAAAGTGCGCCCGACACGTTGCCCCCCCCCCCCCCCCCCTCCGTGCGGCGAGGATCATCCCCTGTGCAGGAGTGTGATAGCTCAGTGGTTCGCGCACTTGCCTCTGAATGCTATAGGCCCGGGGTTCGATCCCCAGCGGCGGCGATTATTTCGGTGTCCGAACACGCTCCATTGGCATCATTTGCAGAGATCATATCAAAGCGTTAACTTGAGGCCCCCCTGTGCAGGTAGAGTCATCCCATATGCGGGTTAAAGACCCCTACCTTAATTACATGAATACGCTGTAGAATAGGCTTCCAGCCTGTGTACCATACACTCCAGGTGTTGCAGGATGAAAGCCTACACAGAAATCATGTAATTACGGTGTAGGGTTCTTTAACCTGCACTGGGGATGGTTCTCCCTGCACAGTAGGCCTCAAGTTAACGTCCCGATCTGCTAGAGGTCCCGGGTTCGATCCCTGGCAGCGTCGATAAAATTTCTGTGTGCGAACACGCTTCATTGGCATCATTTGCAGGGATGAATGACATAAAGTGCACCGTCCTTCGGATCGGGATGTTAACTGGAGGCCCCCCTGTGCCGGGAGAACCATCCCCTGTGCAGGTTAAAGAACCCTACCGTAATTACATGATTACTGTGTAGGCTTTTATCCTGGTGTGTGTAATGTACGCCAAATGTGACCGACCGCAGTACCAGTAGAAAGAAAGAAACCGGGTACACCTTCGAGCATAATCCGAGCCTTCTCTGACGTTCTAAAAGCCTTTTTTATTTTCTGATTTGGCGGCTTTAACACTGCAGCCAGAGATCTCGGGTTAGTGCGAGCAATGGTCAGTGACCGATCGCATTCTAAGTAGATACACGATTACTGTGTCGGCTTTCATTCTACAAATCAGGAGTGTATATAACATACACCTAGGACCCATCAGTACGAGCGTCTGTGTCCCCTCCTGGGGTTAAGGCTAGACTGAAAGAAAGAAAGAAACACTGTGTTCCCTCCTGGGGTTGAAATACAAAATTCGTACTTTCACTCTTTGAAACAGTAATGATATAATATCTATTTTTGATTTCACTGAGAAACCTCTATTTTTCACTGAAAAGCATGCGAGAACTTTCATTCTTAACCGTGTCTGAAGTATCTGGTATTACATGTACGAGAAAGAAATACGCTGTCTTCCAGTTTTTGCTGCGTCATTGGTTAAATAGTTATTTGATTTTTTCCTTCTTCGTTGCGAGAATCCAATGTTACTGTTGGATTGTATGAGCTGTTCGCAATATAAGGATGGACTCGATCATTAAATGAATTGATTCCAGTGTATGACTGTAATAGTTTAAGCAATGTGGATTTGTTTTAGTCTCTGGGTTTCTTTCTAGAGCTATGCCCCTTTGTTAGTTTTAGCCATTTTATCAACAGAAATTCATGTTTCCGCAGCTCCCAAAACATGGTTTACGGCAAACGAGTATGTAATAGACATAATCACCACTTACTGACATTTCAAACGTCGGGGGACACTTGGCTTGCGGCCTTTTATTTAAATTGAAGTTTAACGACCCCGTCAAAACTATTTGATCATTTTGGAGACGTAACTTTCGATTTTGTGGGATCTTTACCCGACAGGTCCAAAGATTCTGATTTATAACCAGTGACGATTCGACTCGCACAATTTATTGTGATTTCCGTTGCCTGTATACTTGTCAAGGCGAAAATTAAATTATTGCATCAATTTGCCCAGAGCCTTGCATCAACATGCCCCGCCACTGGGGCAAGTTGATGCATTCGACCCGCCGAAAAAGTCTACATCAACGGAGGAAAAATAAGCCAAAATTTAAGGATTATATAGAGGATCTTACATGAGTGCTCATGTATTATTGAATTTATTAAACGAGTTGAGGAAAATGGATAAAATGCGAGGCTTTGCCGAGCTTTTTATCCCTTTTCCTCAACGAGTTTAATAAATTCGATAATACTTGAGCACGAATGCAAGATTCTATTTATCAGATGACATTTAAAACGCATTTTATTCACGATTGTTTACAAAAATGTCAATATTCCGCCATTAGTAAACGCGACGTCGTTAATGACGTCGTACATGTAACGTTACGGGACGTATCTAGCTAGTTTGCATATTTAATCCACTAGTGGATTATCGAAAATAATACATGACGTTATTACACTCTCAGACGCGACGTCATATGATAAAATATTGTTTTAGATGCAGAAAAGATAACGCTTTCAGAAGATACAAAGATGACCCTAATCAGTCAGACAGATCACGAGATGTACCAAGAAGTCTACAAAATGCATCAACTATCCCCGGTCTCCCCTAGCAGGATTCAATTTCAAAATTTAGGGGTGACAGGTTATGTTTTCTTCAAAAATTATTTGGAAATTGGCTGAACATTTTGCAAACAGTGTAGGCCCTGATAAGATGCCTTGTTCCGTGGCGTCTGATCTGGGCTGCACTGTTTGCCAATTACCCCATTAGAGGCGTTTCCGGTTCCAAATGGGTTAAAAGGACCCACAACTTTTACTGGTAACAGATTGCCAGATATTCTACCACCATAGCCTCCCAGCCGGCACATGACGTAATTGTGACGTCACATCGACGTCAGTCCAACGTCATGACATTTATGCAACGTCACGTTCATTTGACGTTGCCCTAGCGACGTGTGCCTGCTGGGATAACCAAAAACTCATGAAAACCAACCAATGGTGCTCTTTCAGAATCTTCACCATAGAACTTAGTAACCCGAGTCAAAGCTTACACCGAATCAGAACATAAAACAGGCTTTTTTTCATCAGACGAGGCTCGGACTATCATATCTCTTGACTGACTTCGTCACAAGACAGAACTGAGGATGTCTTCCTTATCACCGACAGAACTGAGCATGTCTTCCTTATCACCGCTGCCACCAGTTGTAGCGTTTGCGAGGTAGTTCATGAAGTCAAGCAACACGTGGTCATCTCCGTCTATCAAAATGTCTACCTGGGATAAATTGCTCTCTCTCTCTATCTCTCTCTCAAGGCAAACCCGAGGCCGGAGTCTATGCAACAACAAACCATGCAGCATGTTCACTGTCTCTATTCTACCCCACCACTGCCACCAATGTAGCGTTTGCCGGGTCGTTCACGAAGTCATCCCGCAATGTCAGGTGCTTGCTTCGCGAAGAAACCGCTCCCATCACTTGAAAGCTGTATCGGTGGTATTACAACCATACAACGGTAAAGTAAATTGGTATAAGTGCACAGAATTAAACAACAATTTACAATGAAACTATGACAATTCATACATTATGCCCGACGTATTATAGCATGACGCTGTCCGTCCGTCCGTCCGTCCGTAAACATTCTTGTACGCTCTATAACTCCGTAACCATTAGGGATAGATAATTAGTACAACTTTATAGGAATATGTATTGGGTCAAGAATGCTTGTTCGCCCTTTCATAGTTGTTATAGGCCTCCGCTTCGATCCCCAGCGGCGGTGATTATTCCGTTGTAGGCTTTCATCCTGCAAATCTGGAGTGTATATAACATACGCCGTCTTGTGTCCTCTCCTCGGGTTAAGGCGAAATTGAAAGAAAGAAAGAAAGAAAGAAAGAAAGAAAGAAAGAAAGAAAAATGGTACAGTATGATCGAGTCATCGTTGTAACATTCACATCAGATTCTGTCTATTTATGTTCATTTTTTTATCTTTCTGGAACTGAAAGAGGTTAGAAAATAGGTTCGCACGTATATAATGCGAAACATTCCTGGCGAATACGGATTTGATAGAAAAATCAGCCTGACATTGCTTTGATGTTCCTTTGAGGATCTTTTGTTTGGTTTTGGTTTTACGGCCCTTTCAAGATTATTTCACTTACATCGAGCCGGTTTTTAATCAAAGGTGGGCGAAAACCGGAGTGCCCGGAGAAAAACCACCTGACCTTCCGTTGCAGAACTTGGCGTCTCACATGTGACCCGAGCGAGGCTCGAACCCACAGCGGTGAGAGACCTAATGATTAAGATTCAGCGCTCTTAACCACTAGGCCACGAAGGCCCGTCCTTTGAGGATCTGTTGACTCGATTCAGACATACCAATTTGGATGGAAAACTAATTGAGACATTAGGACAGCATTTCATTCTCATTTTTTGACTATTTACCTCACAAAACAAACTTGTGCGATGCATGATCAACATACCTTTATTTACTGTCATTACAACCCGATATAGGCTCAGAGCCGCACGTGACCTGGATTTGCCTATGTAGTTTACTACCCGTAGGTCTATGGGCCCAAATTCGTGCCAATGTAAGCTACACTTATGCACACCAGATACAGTTTTCAACACAAACAACTCGCCAGCTCTGTTCCAAGTTACCCTTCGCCATGTACACTAGACGTGTGTCTGAGGTTCATTCAGCAAAGCGGACGCCCGCCGAACGCTCACTTTGTTGCCTAAAGAACAACAAAATGAGCACTCTGGGAGGCCCTCAGATAGGTACCAGCTAACTACAAAGATGTGAAGATACGTAAAATTCCTATATTAAGACCACCTTTGGGACTGTTCAAAGGTGGGCTTAACACCTTTGGGACTGTTCAAAAGTGGTCTTTAAGCCCACCTTTGAAAATCCCAAGGTGGTCTCTGAACAGAGGACACTGTATGCAGAAAAGACAAAGAAAGAATAACTGCAACCTACTAAATTAGCTTCTGAAGCTGATTTTGTCTTAATTTTAGGTGGTCTTAATAGCGGAATTTTACTGTCGCAATGACATGTGCCATCTTTTAACTGTCATGTGTTTTTGATCTGCTTAAACGATAAAACAGCCCATTGCAAACAGGTGGACTCTTCCATTGTTATATGTTTGACATGATCAGTCATCATTTAAGGGATGTGGGGGCTATTCTTTGTTATGCCCCCAACTTTGAAAAAGTTAGGGGGCATACTGCTTCTGGCTTGTCCGTTCGTTCGTTCGTTCGTCACACTTTCTTGTGCATAGCATAACTTTATAACCATATATCCTAGGGTTTTGAAATTTCATATATGGATTCCTCATGAAAAATAAGTGACCCGTATGTTTTTTCTTATCCGAATTATCTCCCCTTTTCGAGTTATTTCCCTTTAAATTAAATAACATAGAAAGCTCGTTAGCAAGATATCTCAGAAAGTATTTGAGCTAGAGCCTTGATATTTGGTATACTGATAGGGACTGAGGAGGAGATCACCTGATTAAATTTTCAACAAATTTCATGAAACTTTGTTAGAGTTATGGCCCTTTGCAATTTCTAGCCATTTAATTGTGTTGCTTTCTGGTGCATTGCATAACTTTATAACCAAGTATGCTAGTGTTTTGAAATTTCATGTATGGATTTCTCATGGAAAAATAGTTGACCCGTATTTTTTCTTTTCCGAATTATCTCCCCTATTTGAGTTATGTCCCCTTTAATTAAATAACATAGAAATCTCGTTAGCAAGATATCTCAAAAAGTATTTGAGCTAGAACCTTGATATTTGGTATACTGATTTGGACCGAGGAGGAGATCACCTGATTAAATTTTCAACAAATTTAATGCAATTTTGTTAGAGTTATGGTCCTTTGCAATTTCTGGCCATTTAATTGTGTTGCTTTCTGGTGCATAGCATAACTTTATAACCATGTATGCTGGTGTTTTGAAATTTCATATATGGATTTCTCATGAAAAAATAGTTCACGCATATTTTTTTTCTGTTCCGAATTATCTCCCCTTTTTGAGTTATTTCCCCTTTAATTAAATAACATTTAAATCTCGCTAGCAAGATATCTCAAAAAGAAGTTGAGCTAGAGCCATATTATTTGGTGTACTGATTGGGACCGAGGAGGAGATCACCTGATTAAATTTTCAACAAATTTAATCAAATTTTGTTAGAGTTATCGCCCTTTGCAATTTCTGGCCAATTAATTGTGTTGCTTTCTGTCGCATACCATAACTTTACAACCATGTATGCTAGTGTTTTGAAATTTCATTTATGGATTTCTCATGAAAAAAAAGTTCACCCATATTATTTTTCTTTTCAGACTTATCTCCCCTTATTGAGTTATTTCCCCTTTAATTAAATAACATAGAAATCTCGTTAGCAAGATATGTCAAAAAGTATTTGAGCAAGAGCCTTGATATTTGGTATACTGATTGGGATCGAGGAGGTGATCACCTGATTAAATTTTCAACAAATTTGATAAAATTTTGTTATAGTGATGGCCCTTTGTAATTACTGGCCATTTAATTGTGTTGCTTTCTGGTGCATAGCATAACTTTATAACCATTTATGCTAGTGTTTTGAAATTTCATATATGGATTTCTCATGAAAAATAGTTCACCCGTATTTTTTTCTTTTCCAAATTATCTCCCCTTTATGAGTTATTTCCTTTTTAATTAAATAGCATAGAAATCTTGTTAGCTAGATATCTCAAAAAGTAGTTGAGCTAGAGCCATGATATTTAGTTTACTGATTGGGACTAAGGAGGAGATTACCTGATTAAATTTTCAACCAATTCAATGAAATTTTGTTAGAGTTATGGCCTTTTACAATTTCTGGCATTTAATTGTGTGGATTTCCTGTGCTTAGTATTACTTAAGAACTATGTATGCTAGTGTTTTGAAATTTCATATATGGTTTCCTCATGAAAAAATAGTTGACCGGTATTTTTTTTCTTATCTGACTTATCTCCCCTTTTCGCGTTATTTCCTGTTTATTTAAATAACATAGAAATCTCGTTAGCAAGATATCTCAAAAAGTATTTGGGCTAGAGCCTTGAAATTTGGTGTACTGATTTGGGCTGAGAAGGAGATTACATGATTGAATTTTCAACCACTTTTATGAAATTTTGTTGGAGTGATTGTAATTTGCATTTTCAGGTCATTTAATTGTGTTTCTTTCCTGTTGCAAGATATTAAAAAAAAACTAGTTGAATTGTTGCCTAAAAACTTGACAGGCTGATTTTGAATTACTAGTATATATTTGAAAACAAAATCTGAGTGATAATGGCCTTTCGAAAATTTGGGCATTTATGGACAAGCATAAGGTTGGGGGCATAGTAGTTTACAAACACCATTTCTAGTTCTTATTCTGTCATTGGCAGAAAATCCTATTAGCAAACAGTGCAGATCCTGATATGCACTGTTTGTCTATTCCCTGTAGTTGGTTGTCAAAATTGGCCAATACACTGAGAAAAAAAAATAGTCATGCCGATTAAGGAACCTAGTCAATATGATTGTCCAAAAAAGCACTATGCAAAATAGTCGATGTGACTAGGAAGACCTAGTCAAGCATTTTGACTAGAAAAAACTAGTCAGCTTGACTAGCTTTACTTAGCCTAGTACATTTGACTAGCTTCATCTAGTCAAAGTTCACTAGTTTAAGCTAGTCATATGTACTAGCTGAATAGTCAAATGTACTGGTGTGACTGTCAAAAGTACTAGCAAGCATGGTCAGGATTACTAGATTCTTAGTACTGATTACTAGTTGCTTTAGTCGTAGATTACTAGATTCTTAGTACTGATTAGTACACGGCATGTTTTGATGATGCAGGTCAAAACACATATGGAAAAACATGCTGTGTAAAGGCGCCTTTAGGAAGATAAGAGAAGAAATAAAAGAATATTTCTTACCTGCAGAGTTATATTTTCATATTGCAGAAAAGAAAATCCCCATTATTTATGCTTGGATTCACGGAAATGTCGACTTTAGAGTTTCTGGACGTATATTTGTATGTTGACATTGTTGTTGTTGTTGTTTATCTTGTAAGCATTATAACGCTGCTTATAACCACTAGGTGCTTAAGAAATAAAAGAATATTTCTTACCTGCAGAGTTACAAACAATAAGAACAAAGTGCTCAAGTTGAGTACAACAACCCACTGTATGTTGGGTGAAATAATATCAGAATCAACCCACTGTATGTTGGAGCATGTTCTCCTAAACGTTAAGATAGCTTCCTCTACACATTCTGCAAGCTGTCAATCAACATTCGGCGGGAAAACTATCTAGACACCCTAGTCATACTGACTAGAAAGGGTAGTCATACTGACCAAATGCCCTGTCAACGATTATTGATTTACGCTTACTAGAGAGACTAGTTAAATTGACTAAGAATGCTCAGTCAACCTACAGACGACTAGGTGACCCTCTGTGTTTACTAGGTAAACTAGTCGAATGTACTAGTTATTTTTTTCAGCGTAATTGTTTCCAGACTTAACCCTTATCTTGCTGTTCACGACAACCCCTATCTTTGCAAACAGTGTAGATCCACATCAGATGGCTTCTGAAGAAGCCATCTGATCAGGATCTATACTGTTTGACATTCAGTTTATGAATTTGTAGGAATAAATTACATCAAGTAATCTGATTGGTTCAAAGTCAGAGATGGGTGTGGCTAAAATGAATATTCAGCAAGAGAAGGGTTAAATAACTACCGAAGTTTTAAATTTTGCAGCGGATCCAGTGATAGACAGTAAAATATCTAGCCTGCCTTCAGATGCCGTGTTCATTCACTGTGGAGTTGGTGACAGGGCCTTGTAAGTCTCTCTCTCTCTCTCTCTCTCTCTCTCTCTCTCTCTCTCTCTCTCTCTCTCTCTCTCTCTCACACACACACACACACACACGCACATGCACACACGCACGCACGCACGCACGCTCGCGAAAATAATGGTCCCACCGTAGTCTTGGGAACATGGTTTTGCAGATATTGCATTTACTAACTTTCTATATTGATTGGAAATTTTGATGAAAAAAAGCTCATTTATTAAGGGGAATGGGTACACCTTCAGGGGAGACAACTATTGCAAAAGCGTTTTTGTCTCCCATGTCAATAGGGGTCAACTCGTAAAGGAAAGAATTTGCTTATTTTCTTTAAGAGTTGATCCCTTTTTTAAGGGAAAGAACTAATAGAGTTCCGAAAATTGTCTCCTTTGAAAAATGGCAGAACAATATGCCAGGTGTTCCCATTCCAGTCTTGGAAGACGTTTTTAATTACTGAGTATGCTTGTTTCGGACAGATAAGTGATATCTGACCATTATTCCAGCAATTCCAATTCCTGAATGACGTGTACAAATATATCGCATCGCCCCCGCCAAACAGGGCTTGGAGAAATAGATTTGGCTGCACGGTGCTCCCATGCAGAGCTGAAACTGACCGCGCGCACGAGTACTGGTAAACTGCTTAGAAGGTCTAAGCCTGCCCAGGCAAAGTGGTGCGAGTCGGACCGTCCATGCATATTAACCCTTTTGGTTTCATTGGGCGGCTGGGCTTGAGATGCCGTTTCATCTCAATGTCGGGTAAACTCCAAAATGACCTTAACAGTGTGGACGGGGACTTTGAACCCTAACTCAAAGAATGAATGAATGAATCAATCAATCATTATATCGCAATGTGTTTTATGCCATGTTTTTTCAGCTGGAAAGACCAAAGCAACGTATTTAGAAAGGACCCAACTCTGAATTTGAAATGTGTACCCACACTGCTCAAAGTGGGAAAGGTATTTATCATTTTTTCTTTGATTTCTTTTCTTCATTTTTAATTAAAATAATCATTGATCGTCTGCATCTGATCAGGCTGTACACTGTTTGCTTATTTTACAGGAATTTGAAGATCAGACGCCGCAAAACGCAGCGTCTGATCGCAGGGCCACATCATGGTCTACACGTTTTGCCTAAAACTGGAGTTTAAGGGTTAAATGAAACAGTTTAAGTCTCAGTCCATGACTATTTTCCCAACCTGTACTCCACCAGTACTCTCGGTACTTTGATTTTCCACATTACTTGTGCCTAGGAGGCACACGTCGCTAGGGCAACGTCAAATCAACGAGATTTCGTTGCATAAACGTCATGCGTTGCACCGATGTAGATTTGACGTTGCATAAACGCCACGACGTTGCACCGACGTAGATTTGACGTTGCATACATGTCATGACGTTGCACCGACGTTGACGTGGCGTCACACTTACGTCATGTGCCTGCTGGTAGTGTGCTGATCCCTTGGATCCAAATACATGTAGTGTTAAAAGAGTGTGCTATATATAGAGAGAGACAAATTGCACAATCTGTTATGTACTCGTTTGTAAGCGACCAGCGAAGACTGAGATCAGCCTGCGATTCCGCGCGTCAGAGCCGACCCAGCAGGCACATGGCGTAATTGTGACGTCACATCAACGTCATGACTTAAGCAACGTCACATCTACGTCCGTGCAACGTCGTGACGTTTCACCGTCATTGATCTTGTGACGAGTGCCTGTCTGCTGATGGTCCGACTCTTAATCATTAGGTCCCTCACCGCTGTGGTTCGAGTCTCGCTTGGGCCACCGTGATGCGAGACGCCAAGTTCTGCAACTGAGACGGAAGATCAGGTGGTTTTTCTTCAGGTACTGTGGTTTTCGCCCACCTCCGATTAACGACTGGCTCGAAATGAGTAAAATAATCTTGAAAGGGTCGTAAAACGAAAACACATGCAAAAATGTCCTTGCCATACTGGGTGGACGTAATGGCTGATCTAAGTCTTTGCTGTTCGCTAAGGTGCTGTTGTAGGTTTTGTCGCACGCTGGCTTGTATAAATTTTGAGATCATTTTCATATTTTCTTGTTTTCAGCCCCAGCGACTAGAGGAGAGCCAGTGCGCCAATGGTGATTTGGTGGAGATGTTGTTCACGGAAGAAGGCTAAGCAAGAGGCATGGCGGCAGAAGAAATACACCATTTTTAATAAAATATAATAACAAGCTCCATATGTCATTTCGATAACACATCCAGTCGACGTAGTGCATTCTTCATATCTCCAAAACAGTGAATTGTTGATGAAAATATGAGATATTATCCTTATTTTCACTCCAAACATACGTTTTAGGTGTTCGTTAAGTTAGAACCACCTCATCAAGTGCCCACATCCTTTATCTTGGAGCAGAAATTAGAAAAAACAACAAATGCGCCGGTAAACCCCAGTTTTTTCTTTGTTAAGTTGGGTTTACGCAGGTATTAATTTCACAAACTTGTTAACCCTTGACCTGCTGAATATTTATATATGCCTCACCCACTACTGATTATCAGCCAATCAGATTACTCTATGCAAATTATGGCAACAAATTCACGAGCTGAATGACAAACAATGTAGATCCTGATCAGAAGCCATCTGATCTGGATCTTCATTGTTTGGAAAATAAGGCATATCCGGGCTCAGCAGAACAAGGGTTAACATGATGATAAAAAGGATAGTTTTAGGATAACTTTTTAACCCTTTTTGTACCAAATGGAATCTTTCTAAACGTAGATTGTAAGTGCTCGTTAGAACCGCCTCATTGAGACGTTTCTAACGAGTACCCACAATCTCTGTTTCGGGGCAAAAATAAGAAAAAATGTATATACCCGTGTAAACCTCAGTTTTTCCATACAAAGCGTGGTTTAGAGGGGTCTTCATTACACGGACTTGTTTTCATGATGAGATCAAAAATATTGTTTATCTATTCCCTCGGGAACAAGCCCGCCGTTCCCCCTGAGCGGGTAACATTGACAGGTGCACGCGACATATAAGAAACTCCTCCATGTTTGTGAAAGGTGGATAAAAATGCATCTCAGTAAAGGATCGTGCAAAGTTCAGCTCGGAACATCCATAATTCCTTCTTTTTCTTGCGTCCATTTTGGTTTTCAAGCTTTACCATCACGAAAACACGCCTGTATAATTTTGACCCCTCCCCCTTTGAAACCCACATTTATATAGTAAAATTGGGGTTTACAGGCGTAAACCTTCTTTTTCTTCTGTCGTAAAATAGAGATTGTGGGTACTCAATAAAACCACCTCTCTATTAGGCGGTTGTAACGAGTTCCCACAATCTGTATTTTGAGCAGAAATAAGAAAAATATCACAATTTTTCTTCTTAAAATTTACCTTTTTCAATAAAAATTACCATGTATTTCTATAGGCGTGTTTTCGTAATATAATGTTAATTGATGGAATTACCTGATGACATCTTTGTCATATTCAGTGACGTCATGCTAATAGACAAGACATGATGTGTGAAGAGTTTATATAACCATTGTCTTGCTGAATAAATTATTTTTCTACACCCATTTCTGACTATGAACCAATCAAATACATGTAACTTGATATGAGCCCCGCCAAGCAAATGTGGGTCTTTGAGCATTCCGTCATGACAAATTTTAACTGCGCATGTCCAGCCATTCAGAGGGGCCCGGGATATGCCTTTCTGTCTGAAGGTTCCTCTTGATTCATTGCTTGTATGAGCGAGCAGCGAAGGTTCTGGCGAGACTGCCTGATGCGCAGGCACGCCTGAACCTTCGCTGCTCGCAAAGGCGATAAGTACCAAAATCGCTTGACGGGGCCCATATAATGTATTCATTCAAATTCACAACTGGGTAAAAAAGTGTAGATCCTGATCAGATAGCTTCTAAAACTACACTGTTTGCAAATGTAGGGTTATCCTGATTCAACAAGAGAACCCTTATTCCGCTAAATACATTAATTTAGCCACGCCCATTGTTAGCCATCAACCAATCAAATTACTCGATTTGATGTATTGGTTCAAGTCACAAACTGCAGAAGCCATCTGATCAGGATCTACACTGTTTTTATAGGCAGCAAGATAATGGTTAATCAGTTACTACTGTGCTATTTGCCTCAGAAGTCAGTTTTATTAAACAAGCTTAGTCAGTGACTCAGGGCTTTTTTCCACTCCATACCTTTCCTTTTTCCACCATGAAGCTTGCTGTTTCCTGGGAATGCATTGTCACGTTTCGTTTGCCCTCCCCACGGGCTTCAGCAGTCTTGTGGTTAAAGTGCACTTAGCCTCGCTTAGGTCACGTATGTGACGTCAAATTCTATTACTAAGGATCAGGGACAGCCCTCAGTGGGTACGAGCGCTGACTCATTAGGTCTCACGGCTGTGGTTCGTGTCTCGTTGGGGCCAAATGTGAGACGCTATGTTCTGCAACGGAAGGTCATGTGGTGTTTCTCTACTGTCATCCGGTTTTCGCCTACCTCTATTTAACAATCAGCTGAAAATAAGTGAAACTAGAACAGTGTTTTCAGAGGAAAACATATGTCCCCCCACCAGTTTGAAGTCCAGAGCATCTTGACATTTCTTTTGTATATGGTCTTCTTACAAAAATTCTATATATCCACTCATTCAGGAAACTGAGTGGTTTCTTTTGTATATGGTCTTCTTGCAAAAATTCTATTCATCAACTCATTCAGGAGACTGAGTGCTTTTTTTTTTAACGTCTAAGTCCTGTGGTGACCTTGAAAATTGGGTCAAGGTCACCAAAATCTAATCAGTTCTTAAGCCGTTCCCACTTATATTATATACCATGTTTGAACCAAATCCATCCATTGGTTCAGGAGAAACAGTGCAGATAAGCTTATTTTCAACAGTCTAGTCCCATGGTGACCTTGATAATTAGGTCAAGGTCATCAAAATCTATTCAATTTTAGAGACAATCCCACTTGTATTATGTACCAAGTTTGAACCAAATCCATCTACTGGTTCAAGAGATACTGTGCATACAAGCTTATTCTTAACAGTGCTAAGACCTGTGGTGACCTTGAAAATTAAATCAAGGTCACCAAAATCTAATTAGTTATTGAAACCATCCCATTTATCTTATGTACCAAGTCTGAACCAAATCCATCCAATGGTTCAGGAGATAAAGTGCAGACAAGCTTATTTTTAACACTCCAAGTCCCTTGGTGACCTTGAAAATTAGGTCGAGGTCACCAAAATCTAATCAGTTCTAGAGACTACCCCACTTATCTTATGTACCAAGTTTAAACCAAATCCATCCATTGGTTCAGGAGAAAGATGACAGGCAAGCTTATTTAACAGCCTAAGACCCGTGGTGACCTTGAAAATTGGGTCAAGGTCACCAAAATATAATCAGTCCTTGAGACCATCCCATTTATCTTATGTACCAAGTCTGAACCAAATCCATCCATTGGTTCAGGGGATAGAGTGCAGACAAGCTTATTTTTAACAATCTAAGTCCCGTAGTGACCTTGAAAATTAGGTCAAGGTCACCAAAATCTAATCAGTTCTTGAGACCATCCCAATTATACTATGTACCAAGTTTGAACAAAATCCATCCATTGGTTCAGGAGATAGAGTGCAGACAAGCTTTTTTGGCCTAAAATTCGACAATGTTTTGAGCACTGTGACCTTGAAAATTAGACCAAGGTCACCAAAATCTAATCAGTACTTTTCCCCCTCCCAATGGTGTATCTGTGTAAGTTTAATCAAAATCCATCCATCCATTCAGGAGATAGAGTGCAGACAAGAGGCAACGCTGACGCCGATGCCGACAGGATCCGCACCAAAACCAATATGTCCCCCTCCCTTTCGGGTGGGGGGACATAATAATCTTCAAAGGGTTGTGAAACACAAGTAAAATCAACATTATCTAAGAAACACTTACGTTGACCATTCGCCAAGTTCTGAAACGAAACATCAGGTAGTTTTTCTCCGGCTACTCCGGGCTTTGCCAACCCGTTTAACGGTCGACTCGAACAAAGTGAAATAATCTTGAAAGGGTCTTAAAAGCACCCCCACCCCACAAAAATGAGACACAAGTTCATTGCTCAACGGAATGTCAGTTGTGTTTTACCCTGGTACTACGTTAGCGCGGCACGGTATAGATTAAATATTCTTGCATAAATATCTATACGCATGACTGTTTGAAATCATGAAATTCGCGTGCTGTTTGAACATGCATTTTGAGCTTTTGATATCACAAGACTGGCCTTGCTTTGTTAATCCCCCGCGGCGAAGCGGAGCGGGGATAATAGGAATGGCCTTCGTCTGTCCGTCCGTCTGTCTGTCTGTCTGTCCGTAACACTTTCTTGTCCGCTCCATATCTCCTGAACCCTATGATAGATTTTCATTAAACTTTGGTCAATTATTCGTCTCAGTGAGCTGGTGTGCAAAACCCATAAATGAACCATGCTGACTCAAGGTCAAGGTCATGGTTGAAGGTCACGAGTTTGAAACTTGGAATTTTTTGTCAGTTCCATATCTCCTTTACCCTTGGAAGGATTTTCATTAATTTTTGGTCAAATAGTCTTCACAGTGAGCTGATGTGCAGAACCCATGTCCGTTTGTCCGTCTGTCAGTTCGTCCGTCCGTCCGTAACTTTTATCCTCTCTGTTTTCTCTTGAACCCTTTAATAGATTTTCATTAAACTTTGGTCAATTATACCTCTCAGTGAGCTGGTGTGCAGATCCTATAAATGAACCATGCCGACTCAAGGTCATGGTTGAAGGTCACGAGTTTGAAACTTGGAATTTTTTGTCTGTTCCATATCTCCTTTACCCTTGGAAGGATTTTCATTAAACTTTGGTCAAATAGTCTTCACAGTGAGCTGATGTGCAGAACCCATGTCCGTCCATCCATCTGTCTGTAAGTCTGTCCGTAACTTTTTCTTGTCCGTCTCATATCTCCTGAACCCTTTGGTCAATTATCCCCCTCAGTGAGCTGATGTGCAGAACCTATAAATGAACCGTGCTGACTCAAGGTCAAGGTCACATATGAAGGTCACGAGTTTAAAACTTTGAATTTTTGTCCCTTCCATATCTCCTTTACCCCTAAAAGGATTTTCATTAAACTTTAGGTCAATTATTTCCCCAAATCAAGGTCAAGGTCAAAGGCGAAGCTCACAAGGTTGAGACTTGATACAAAATGCGGCAGGGGATTTGGGTGTCCTCCAGACTGCTTTCTTGTTTACAAAACGTTGAGCGACGCAACTTAATCGCCCTATTTTAGGGTTCTGTGTCGACGTCAGAGCGTGATAGCTCAGTGGTTGGATAGAGGTCCCGGGTTCGATCCCCGGCAGCGGTGATAAAATTTCGGTGTCCGAACACGCTCCATTTGTATCATTTGCAGGGATGAATGTCATAGGGTGCACCGTCCTTTGGATCGGGATGTTAACTGGAGGCCCCCTGTGCATTGAAAATCATCCCCTGTGCAGGTTAAAGAACCCTGCCGTAATTACATGGTTACTGTGTAGGCTTTCATCCTGCAAAACCTGGAATGTATTTAATTTACACCTGCGAGTAGCGGCCAAATGTGACCCATCGCAGTATCAGTAGTAAAAATGGTTGCTGTGTAACGTCATTCTGCACTGGTCGCCATGTTGGTTTGCCGGTCGCATTTGAAGGGTTTGAATGAAGTTATATGGAGCTTTTGGGCATTTTCGTCAAAATTTGCTGTCGGAATCGTAAGTTATGTAAGAACAACGATCATCCTTGGTTATTTCATTGCAGTAACATTTGACGGATCCCTCGGAAGATATTTGTACATTCGGCCTGGTGGCCTCATGTTCAAATAGCTTCCTCTGGACCCAGCAAACGTTAATGTACACCGTCTGGGTCCTCTTCTGGGGTTAAGGCGAAATGGAAGAAAAGAAAAATTAGATGGGATACTCTGTTCGTCTTACTGCTGGCAAGGCTAAACTAAAATTAAGTCTGACAGACAGACAACCTGATCACAAGTCTGAGTTAGATGTGTGTGCAACTAAGTACAGCAACAGTAATAGGCAGAGATCAAAAGCTCCTGCTTGACAAAAATATTGTACTGGAGCATAATCCAAGGATTACCTTTCGGCCCCCGCCCATCGGGGCTTGAAGAAATATATGGGCTGCATGATGCTTCCACGCAGAGCTGAATCCGACCCACACACGAGTACTGGTTAACCGCTTAGAGGATCTAAGCCTGCCTAGGCAAAGCGGTACGAGTTGGCCCGTCCATGCTTATAAACCCTATTGGTTTCATTGCGGGACAGGGCTTGAGATGTCATTTTATCTCAATGTCCGGTAAAAGTCCCACAAAATTGGAAGCAACGTCTCCAAAATGACCTTTAAAGTGTTGACAGGGACGTTAAACCTCAAATCAGACAAAAAACAAAAGCTTTTGAAGGCACTTATTCTTGTTACAGTAGGACACATCGTGTGTTCATAATTGTTTTATTGCCCCTTGTGTAATCAATTTAAGCCTACTACCGGGAGCACAGAGAATAATTTGCGCTTGTCGAACACATTTCTTTCCAGCTCTTAGTTGAGGCGGGCTGCTGAACCTGCCTATATAATTTACAATAAACTGCTTCTTTTAATTTGCTTTGAACCGGTGAAATTCCTGCGGCGGAAACAAACTATAGGTTTTCCAATCCATATATAGTTTAGGTGGCACTACAGTAAAAAAGCCCCTTACTCACAATTTAAATTGGGGCATATTCCATTATCTCCCACATTTCAAAAAGTCGTAAGCTTCCATAATAAGGCATATAATTTTACAGGATGACCATTTACCTTCAAGAAGCAGCTAAAAAATTGGGGTGTTGTGCGGCATATATTTGCTCTTTTCGGCACCATACCGCAGTGAATAAATCCAGGCATTTCAAGTGGCCAGTCAGCACAATTTTCTGGTTCAATTTAAATCGGCTGCTTTTTATGTCCCCGGTAGCGATAGCGGGGACATATTGTTTTTGCCCTGTCTGTCTGTGGGCTTGTTGGTTTGTTTGTACGTGGACAACTTTAACGTTGGTTGTAACTTTTGAACCGTTTGAGATAGAGCATTCATATTTCGCATGAAGGTTCCTTGTGACAATAGCTTCACATTCATGCAAAAAATTTGACCTGTGACCTTTGACCTACTTAAAAGAAAAAAAAATAACATTGGTCATAGCTTTTGAACCGCTTGAGATACAGCCTTCATATTTACATGTATGTTCCTTGTGACAAAAGCTTTACATTCATGCAAAAAAAATTTTGACCTGTGACCTTGACCTTTGACATACTAAAAATAAAGAATAACATTTTGGTCATAACTTTTGAACCGTTTCAGGTACGGCCTTCATATTTTACATGTAGGTTCCTTGTGACAAAAGCTTTACACTCACACACTTTTTTTACCTGTAACCTTGACCTTTGACCTACATAAAAGAAAAAGTTAACATCAGTCATACTGTGACTTTTGAACCGTCTGATATACAGCCTTCACGGGCCTCCGTGGCCTAATGGATAAGAGCGCTGAAGTTATATGGAGCTTTTGGGCATTTTCGTCAAAATTTGCTGTCGGAATCGTAAGTTATGTAAGAACAACGATCATCCTTGGTTATTTCATTGCAGTAACATTTGACGGATCCCTCGGAAGATATTTGTACATTCGGCCTGGTGGCCTCATGTTCAAATAGCTTCCTCTGGACCCAGCAAATGTTAATGTACACCGTCTGGGTCCTCTTCTGGGGTTAAGGCGAAATGGAAGAAAAGAAAAATTAGATGGGTTACTCTGTTCGTCTTACTGCTGGCAAGGCTAAACTAAAATTAAGTCTGACAGACAGACAACCTGATCACAAGTCTGAGTTAGATGTGTGTGCAACTAAGTACAGCAACAGTAATAGGCAGAGATCAAAAGCTCCTGCTTGACAAAAATATTGTACTGGAGCATAATCCAAGGATTACCTTTCGGCCCCTGCCCATCGGGGCTTGAAGAAATATATGGGCTGCATGATGCTTCCACGCAGAGCTGAATCCGACCCACACACGAGTACTGGTTAACCGCTTAGAGGATCTAAGCCTGCCTAGGCAAAGCGGTACGAGTTGGCCCGTCCATGCTTATAAACCCTATTGGTTTCATTGCGGGACAGGGCTTGAGATGTCATTTTATCTCAATGTCCGGTAAAAGTCCCACAAAATTGGAAGCAACGTCTCCAAAATGACCTTTAAAGTGTTGACAGGGACGTTAAACCTCAAATCAGACAAAATCAAAAGCTTTTGAAGGCACTTATTCTTGTTACAGTAGGACACATCGTGTGTTCATAATTGTTTTTTTGCCCCTTGTGTAATCAATTTAAGCATACTACCGGGAGCACAGAGAATAATTTGCGCTTGTCGAACACATTTCTTTCCAGCTCTTAGTTGAGGCGGGCTGCTGAACCTGCCTATATAATTTACAATAAACTGCTTCTTTCAATTTGCTTTAAACCGGTGAAATTCCTGCGGCGGAAACAAACTATAGGTTTTCCAATCCATATATAGTTTAGGTGGCACTACAGTAAAAAAGCCCCTTACTCACAATTTAAATTGGGGCATATTCCATTATCTCCCACATTTCAAAAAGTCGTAAGCTTCCATAATAAGGCATATAATTTTACAGGACGACCATTTACCTTCAAGAAGCAGCTAAAAAATTGGGGTGTTGTGCGGCATATATTTGCTCTTTTCGGCACCATACCGCAGTGAATAAATCCAGGCATTTCAAGTGGCCAGTCAGCACAATTTTCTGGTTCAATTTAAATCGGCTGCTTTTTATGTCCCCGGTAGCGATAGCGGGGACATATTGTTTTTGCCCTGTCTGTCTGTGGGTTTGTTGGTTTGTTTGTACGTGGACAACTTTAACGTTGGTTGTAACTTTTGAACCGTTTGAGATAGAGCATTCATATTTCGCATGAAGGTTCCTTGTGACAATAGCTTCACATTCATGCAAAAAATTTGACCTGTGACCTTTGACCTACTTAAAAGAAAAAAAAATAACATTGGTCATAGCTTTTGAACCGCTTGAGATACAGCCTTCATATTTACATGTATGTTCCTTGTGACAAAAGCTTTACATTCATGCAAAAAATTTTGACCTGTGACCTTGACCTTTGACAAACTAAAAATAAAAAAACTAGAAATGGTGTTTGTAAAACACAATGCCCCCAACCTTTGCTTGTCCCTAGATGGAAAAATGTTCAACAAATATTGTTAAAGACTCAAAAACATACAACAAGAATTCCGCCGAAGGCTATGTCATGCCTGTGGGGGCGCAAAGTCACCAAACCATGAAATCTAGGTCAAGGTCAAACATGGATGCCTGCATAAAAATTTCACTCCTAGTTGCAAGCATGTACCAAGTATCATCAATGAAACTCTTAAAAACAGACTCTTACATAAGGGTGAAAGTTAGGGTTGTCACACTATTTTACAAAGTCAGCAACCATAAAATGTAGGTCAAGGTCAGAAACAGATACTTGCATTGAAGTTTCAATTCCTAAATGCAAGCTTGTACCAAATACAACGAGAATTCTATGTTTTTTAATTAAAGGGGAAATAATTCAAGAAGGGGAGATAATTTGGACAAGAAAAAAAATACGGGTCAACTATTTTTTCATGAGGAACTCATATATGAAATTTCAAAACACTAGCATACACGGTTCTGAAGATATGCTATGCACCAGAAAGCAACACAATTGAGTAGCAAAAAATTACAAAGGGCCATAACTCTAACAAAATTTTATCGAATTGGTTGAAAATTTAATCAGGTAGTCTCCTCCTTAGTCCCAATCACTATACCAAATATCAAGGCTGTAGCTCAAATACTTTTTGAGATATCTTGCTAACGAGAATTCTATGTTATTTAATTAAAGGGGAAATAATTCAAGAAGGGGAGATAATTTGGACAAGAAAAAAAATACGGGTCAACTATTTTTTCATGAGGAACCCATATATGAAATTTCAAAACACTAGCATACACGGTTCTAAAGATATGCTATGCACCAGAAAGCAACACAATTGAGTGGCAAAAAAATTACAAAGGGCCATAACTCTAACAAAATTTTATAGAATTGGTTGAAAATTTAATCAGGTAATCTCCTCCTTAGTCCCAATCACTATACCAAATATCAAGGCTGTAGCTCAAATACTTTTTGAGATATCTTGCTAACGAGAATTCTATGTTATTTAATTAAAGGGGAAATAATTCAAGAAGGGGAGATAATTTGGACAAGAAAAAAAATACGGGTCAACTATTTTTTCATGAGGAACCCATATATGAAATTTCAAAACACTAGCATACACGGTTCTAAAGATATGCTATGCACAAGAAAGCGTGACGTACGAACGGACTAACGGACTAACAAGCCAGAAGCAATATGCCCCCCAACTTTTTTTAAAGTTGGGGGCATAATAATATTTTGGTCATAACTTTTGAACCGTTTCAGGAACGGCCTTCATATTTTACTTGTAGGTTCCTTGTGACAAAAGCTTTACACTCACACATTTTTTTTACCTGTAACCTTGACCTTTGACCTACATAAAAGAAAAAGTTAACATCAGTCATACTGTGACTTTTGAACTGTCTGATATACAGCCTTCACGGGCCTCCGTGGCCTAATGGATAAGAGCGCTGACTCTTAGTCATTAGGTCTCTCACCGCCGTGGGTTCGAGCCTCGCTCGGGTCACGTGTGAGACGCCAAGTTCTGCAACGGAAGGTCAGGTGGTTTTTCTCCGGGTACTCCGGTTTTCGCCCACCTATGATTAACGATCGGCTCGATATGAGTGAAATAATCTTGAAAGGGCCGTAAAACCCAAACTAAAAAAAAAATACCTTTGGCCTACTTAAAAGAACTTTCGAACCGTTTCAGATAGAGCCTTCATATTTGGCATGTAGGTTTCCTGTGATAAGAGCTTTACATTCATTAACAAATTTGAACATGATCTTGACCTTTGACCTTCTTAAAAAAATAAAATTGTTCATAACTTGTTCATAACTTTTTAACCGTTTAAGAATAAAATAGAGCCTTCATATTTGGCATGTAGGTTCCTTGTGACAAGAGCTTTACTTTCATACAAACTTTTTGACCTGTGACCTTGACCTATGATCTACTTTAAAGATTTTTTATTGTTCATAACGTTTCAACCGTTTAAGATAGAGCCTTCATATTTGGCATGTAAGTTCCTTGTGGCAAGGGCTTCCCACTCAACAACTCTTGACCTTTGACTTTGACCTTGAACTGCGGCCAACTTAAGAGAAAAATGACCATGCCCGGAGACATGTTTGTATTTCACAAACACATCTTGTTACAATTGCAAATACCTACTAATATTTCTTCTAATAAACAATATAATACTTCTCAGAAAAATAATGGCTTAGCACCAAATCCAATTAGAAGCAGCAGAATATTCAATTCTGTACCCAAAGCAAGTACAGCTTTCATAAAGACCAATTATTTACTGTAGTGCAACCTTTATGTTTGATAGTCTCCGTTGGTCGCCCGGTAAGGTGAATAACGGGCTTCGGTTTATTTCGTCTACATCCGGTAAGCAGCAGTATGTCAAATGCCTTAGCGATACTTTTTTTTTAGAGAACACAACATTAAATTGCCAGAAATGTTTTGGTCGGTAGTCCCGAGTCAGACTTACACGGTTTTGTTCATCCTTGAAATACCAGTATATTGAGCAAACAGTTTAGCTCCTGATCAGACACCCCTTTCTGTGGCATCTGATCTGGATCTTCACTGTTTGCCAAACCCAAAACATAATTCCACTCCAGATTCTATAGGTAGCCCTCTTACGCAACACTCCGGCTTCACATCGGCTATTTTCTATTTGAAACCGTCACCTGGATTTCCCACAGACCAGTGATAGTCACGTGGACAGCAGCACTGATAGAGATTTTGTGCTTAATAACTTTGAGTCGATTGATAAACAACCGACACAATAAAGGTACCCATGCGATTCTAATGAGGACCCACATCACATCATTTCATGATAAAAAAATCTTGCTTAATTATCCAAATTTCATTTTAGACGCTAAGGGGAGAATTCTCTAGGGACACAAGGGGAATGGGAACACCTGGCAGATTTTTCCGACATTTTTCAAAGGGGGACTTCCTGTTTGCTTTTCTATATATTTTGTCCAATGGAAAAAGGGGTTCTCTCTTAAAGGAAAGATTTTGCTCCTCAGGAGCAAATTCTGTCCTTTAAGAGTTGACACCTATTGACATGGGAGACCAAAATATTTTTGCAGGTGTTGCATCCCCTGAAGGTGTATCCATTCCGCCTTAGAATGAATTCGAAACAACAGTAGTAAACAATCCATCGGTGTTGAGCCAATGAGGTTTCACTGTATTATGCTTTTGTGATAAGTGACAGAAGTCGCCTTGTGGAACTTATTGGGTTTGAACATTCAGTGAGACCACCTAACATTAAGACTAATTCTGGTTTAAAAAGCTTATTGAGAAGGGTGCAGTTATTTTTCTTTGTGTTTTCATGCAACATTGTCTTCTGGTCATGGACCACCTTTGGGCCTGTTCAAAAGGGTCCAACAGGTGGTCTTAATATAGGAATTTCACTGTGACACCACTTTTCACTTACATTTATGCTCAAGGGCAGGTAACTCAGAAACTGTTCCGTGCAGCCCAAATTTGAACTCAATGTAGACTAAGCTCATCCTGGTTATCTGCAAGTTTGATAAAGATCGGATCAGAAATGGCGGAGAAAAAGTGCAAACGTAGTTTTCCCCCATTGTAAGTCTATGGGAAAAATTTTTCACACTCAAGGGGATGTAACTGAAAACTAGAGGTCCATGGGCCACTATGCTCACCAGAGTTCAGGCGGGCAATTCCCACTGGCAGCCATTTATGGTTTCAACTTATCGATTATAAAGTCTCCCAAACTAACCCCCATTCCATATGGACTCTGTATCTGAAATATTGGGCCTTTTATGGAGTGGAGGGGTGGGACATGGATCCAAAATAGCCCAGGTTGGTATCACTGAATGCATCTTATCATAAGGAGCACGAATATATATGGTGTAGGGGTGGGGATGTGTACAGTTCCTCGAGATATAAGGCATTTTAAGCTGTGGAGGGGTGGGAGCATGGCCCTAGCAGACACCAGGAAATCCAAGATTGTTGTCATTGAATGTGTCATCAATTAGGACCAAGAAAATATATTGTTTAGGAGTGGGGATCTAAACTGTTTCTGAGATATGAGGCCTTCTTATGAAGTAAAGAGGACTAGCCCCTGTGGAACGCCAAGTTGGTGTGACTGAATGTGTCTAATCACAAGGAACAAGAATATATATGATTATGAGGTGGGGATCTTAATGGTGTCTGAGATATATGGCCTTTTATGAAGTGGAGTGGTGGGCCATGGCATCGACACATTGCTCTAGCATAAATACACCCAAGGTTGATGTGACTGAAGGAGTCTTATCAAAAGCAACACAAATATACATGCCTTAGGGGTGAGGAGCTGAACAGTTTCCGAGATATATGGCATTTTATTAAGTGGAGGGTTGGGGCATGGCCCCAGCGCATCCTGGGAGACTTGGTATCACTAAATGTCTTCTCAAAATGAACAAGAGTATAAATTGGGATCTAAATGGTTTCCGAGATATTGGGCCTTTTATAATGTGGAGGGGATGGGGCATGGCCCACGCACATCCCAGGGGAAACCAAAGTTGGTGTCTCTGAAATTTTGAATGGGTCTTATCATTAGGAACAAGTACAAAATGTATTTGGTTTTGGGGTGGGGATCTGAATGGGTTCTGACATATATCACCTTTTATGAGGTGGAGGGATGGGGCATGGCCCGGGCACATCCCACAGGACCCCAGGTTGGTGTCACTGAATGTGTTTATCATAAGAAACAAGAATATATATGGTGATCTGAATGGTTTCCGAGATATATTGCCTTTAATCAAGTGGAGGGGTGGGGCATGGCCCCAGCGCACCATGGGAGACCCTAAGGTTGGTATCACTGAATGCTTCTTATCATAAGGAACAAGAATATATATGGTTATGTGGTGGGGATCTAAACGGTTTCTGAGATATTGAGCCTTTTATGAAGTGGAGGGGGTGGGGCATGGCCTGGGCACATCCTAGGAGACCCCCAGGTTGGTGTCACTGAATGCATCTTATCATAAGAAACAAGAATATATATGGCCTTGGTGTCTAAGGAACAAGTTATATATGGTTATAGAAGCCTCCGTGGTGCAGTGGTTACGCTACTCGCCTTGTAAACCAGGGATCGCAGGATCGATCCCGGGCTTCTCCAGACTTTCGGATGAGTCTTTAAACCGAGGTCCCGTCTCCGTATGACCTTAGCTGTTGGTGGGACGTAAAACTAAAACTCACTCACTATATATGGTTATGGGGTGGGGATCTAAAGGGTTTCCCCGAGATATATCGCCTTTTATGAAGTTGAGGGGTGGCGCATGGCCCCGGCGTACCCCCTAGGTTAAAATCACTGAATGCATCTTATCATGAGGTACAAGAATATATATGGTTTAGGGATGGAAATCTGAATGGTTTCTGAGATATTGGGCCTTTTATGGGGTGGAGGGGGTTGGGCAGGACCCAAGCACATCCCAGGGGAACCCCAGGTTGGTGTCATTGAATACGTTTTATCATAAGAAACAAGAATATATATGGTTTTGGGGTGGTGATCTGGATGGTTTCTGAGATATATCGCCTTTTTTGCAGTGGAGGGGTGGGGCATGGCCCCTGCGCACCCTGGGAGACCCCTAGGTTTGTATAACTGAATGCGTCTTATATGGAACGAGAATATATATGGTTTAGGGTTTGGGATCTCAATGGTTTCTGAGTTATTGGGTCTTTTACAAAGTGGAAGGGGTGGATGCATGGTCCGGGCTCATCTCAGGGGATCCCCAGGTTGGTGTCACTGAATGTGTCTTATCATAATAAACAAGAATATATATAGTTTTGGGGTGGGATCAAAACGGTTTATGAGTTATTGGGCCTTTTATGAAGTGGAGGGGGTGGGGCATGGGCCCACACATCCCAGGGGACCCCCAGGCTGGTGTCACTGAATGTGTCTTATCATAAGAAAAAAGAATATATATGGTTTAGGGGTGGGGATCTGAATGGTTTCTGAGATCTATGGCCTTTTATGCACTGGAGGGGGTGGGGCATGGCCCCACCCCACCCTTGGGGACCCCCAAGTTGGCACAAAAGCTTGTGGCTAAAGAAGTTCACTCAAGGAATACTTCTATATATAAAAGTTTTGTCAAAATATCTGCAAAGGTTTGACAGTAAATACCATTTTTTTTTCAATTTTCCCCATTATAAGTCTATGGAAACTAAGTTGCCATAGCAACCAAACTAATGAGCCAATTTTCATTAAAAACACAAACTTTCAATCCCCCAGCCCAAGGATGCTTTAGATGAAATTTGGGCTGAATCGGCCCAGTGGCTTCTGAGAAGATGTTTAAAAGTGTTAACACCAGACACACGAGGACGACGGACCAGTGCCTATCCTATAAGCTCCCCCAGAGCCTTCGGCTCTAGTGAGCTAAAAACGCTCGTCAGATTCAAGCCAAATTCGAACTCGTCCAAGATTTTATGCTTGTTCTCGTTTACGAAAAGTTACAAAAAGAATGATCATAAATGGCTGAGAAAAGCTGAGGACACCATTTTTCACTTATATTTATGCTCAAGGGCAGGTAACTCCAAAGCTGTTTGTCCCCGTGCAACCCGAATTTGAACTCGACATAGACTGTAAGCCCCTCCTGGTAATCTGCAAGTTTGATGAAGATCGGATCAGAAATGGCCGAGAAAAAGTGGAGACGTTTTCCCCATTATAAGTCTATGGAACCTTTTTGTTTCCATGGCAACCAGAATTCCAATCTGATCAGCCCAAAAATCTTATGGAGCCTTTCCCCATACCTGATGATGCTTCTCATGAAATTTGATCAAGATTGGCCATGGGGTATTAGAGATATACTTATTTGAAATTGTTTACGGACCCACATATAACGGACAAAATGTGATGACAAAAGCTCACCTTGTGACAGGTGAGCTAAAGATATGCCCTTATGACAAATGGACTTGTCCAACATATAGTAATGGAAGAGTCCACTAGTACAATGGGTTAAATTTCAAGGAAATGTCTTGTTATTGGTTAAACTGACTGGCTGTAAGTGACTAGGCCATTAAACGCCAAAGCAAACCAAAATATTATACTTTACTTCAGTTGTTTTAAGGGAATCCTTATCCTGCTGAACACATCAACCCTTACCTGTGCAAAAAGTATAGATCCAGATCAGATGCCATCTGAACAGGATCTACACTGTAAGGCAGTTTGTAAATTGAATGAATGCATCAAGTAATTTGACTGGGTGTGTCTAGATTTAGTTTTGAATCCCAGAGAAAGGAAGAAACAAGTTGAGAGAAGAGAGGTGTAAGGGCAGACATCACGCAAACACGCCTATATAAATTTGACCCCCATGAACCCCACTTTTATATAGTGGGGTTAACAGGGGGCCTGCGTAAACCTTATTTTTCTTATTTCTGCTCTAAAATATAGATTGTGGTGTCAGAGGCAGTTCTAACGAGTACCCACAATCTATATTTTGAGCAGAAATTAGAAAAATATCACAAAGGAGCAATCTCTATAAGGCTGTTTTCATGGCCACAACCGATTTCCTTTAAACTTTGTAGCTTCAAATTGGTACATATTGACTGTCTAATGGTGAATTTTTAGACTCTTTGGTCCACTGGTTTTTGCTGTATACACTTTTAAAGTGGGTGGGGTAATGCCACCCCATCAAGGGTATATCAACAAAAATGCTATTATTTTTGTTCAAAGTGCATGACTGGAGGCAATGTTTGCCGTATGCTTACTACCCTTTTAGGCATAACAGCCTGTGGTAACAGTCTTATAAATATCAAACAAGAGAAGAGTTTATACGCGCTTGTAAGTTGTACCCAAATATTAGTAATTTTTATTCCCCAACTTTACGAAAAACCACAACACCTTTACAGCTTTCAACTTATTTCAAAGATCTTTCATAAATATAATGTTGATGTAATATTCATTCTAGGTATATGTCAGAATTATTGTTAGTTCATAAAACTTAGAGTTACCTGCCCCTGAAATTGGATTTACCCATTTTTTTAATCGGAGTGCATTTTTCCGTTTGTAGTACTCAACTTCATTTGAAAGTGAATAAACCGATTCCATGCAAATATTATTAAATAGTTGTGGACAAGGAAGTCATTTGATTTAATAGTGCATGCTAGTATTTCCTTTTTATCCCCCGACCGAATAGGTTCGGGGGATATAGCGATCAGCCTGGCGTCCGTCCGTCTGTCCGTGCGTCCGTCCGCCCGAAGACGCAACCTTGTGATGGCCATAACTCCTATACCCTTTGAGATTCATTGATGGTTATTGGCACAATTGTTCACAAGGCCGGGACGGCGTGTCATGCGCAAGAACCAGAACTCTGGATACCATACTTTTTTAGTTATCTCCCCTTTTAATAAAATAGAAGGACTACTTTGTGATGGCCATAACTCCAATACCCTTTGAGATATATTGATGGTACCTGGCACAGTTGTTCACAAGGCTGAGACGGCTTGTCATGCACAAGAACCACAACTCTGGTTGCTGTGGTTTTGGAGTTATCTCCCCTTCCAATAAAATAGAGTGACAACCTTGTGATGGCCATAACTCCTATACCCTTTGAGTTTCATTGATGGTTCTTGGCACAATTGTTCACAAGGCTGAGACAGCGTGTCATGCGCAAGAACCAGAACTCTGGATGCCATACTTTTTTAGTTATCTCCCCTTTTAATAAAATAGAAGGACAACTTTGTGATGGCCATAACTCCAATACCTTTTGAGATATATTGATGGTACCTGGCACAGTTGTTCACAAGGCTGAGACGACATGTCATGCACAAGAACCACAACTCTGGTTGCCATGGTTTTGGAGTTATCTCCCCTTCCAATATAATAGAGTGACAACCTTGTGATGGCCATAACTCCTATACCCTTTGAGATTCATTGATGATTCTTGGCACAATTGTTCACATGCCTGAGAAGGCGTGTCATGCGCAAGAACCAAAACTCTGGATTCATACTTTTTAGTTATCTCCCCTTTTAATAAAATGGAATGACTACTTTGTGATGGCCATAACTCCAACAATCTTTGAGATATATTGATGGTACCTGCCACAGTTGTTCACAAGGCTGAGACGGTGTGTCATGCACAAGAACCACAACTCTGGTTGCAATGGTTTTGGAGTTATCTCCCCTTCCAATAAAATAGTGACAACCTTGTGATGGCCATAATTCCAATACCCTTTAAGATATATTGATGATACCTGGCACAGTTGTTCACAAGGCCAAGACGGTGTGTCATGCACAAGAACCACAACTCTGGGTGCCATGGTTTTTTAGTTATCTCCCCTTCCAATAATATAGAATCACTACCTTGTGATGGCCACATCTCCAACAGTCTTTGAGATATATTGATGATACTTGGTACAGTTGTACATGAGGTTAAGCAGGTGTGTCATGTCCAAGAACCACAACTCTGGGTGCCCTGGTTTTTTAATTATCTCCCCTGACAATACAACCTTGTGATGGCCATAACTCAAATACCGTTTGAGATATATATTGATGGTACTTGGCACAATTGTATAAAACGTTGAGATGGCGCTTCATGCCTAAAAACCACAACTCTGGGTGCCATGATATTTGAGTTATCTCCCCTTCCAATATAACAGTATGACAACCTTGTGATCATCGTACCTACAATACCCTTTGAGACATATTTGTGGTACTTGATGCAGATGTACATGGGGTTAAGCAGGTGTGTCATGCTCAAGAATTACAACTCTGGGTGCTCTGGTTTTTTAGTTATCTCCCCTGGCAATATAACCTAGTGATGGCCATAACTCCAACACCCTTTGAGATATATTGAAGGAACTTGGCACAATTGTATACAAGGTACAGAAGGGATGTCATGTGCAAGAACCACAAGTGTTGGTGCTGTGGTATTTGAGTTATCTACCCTTCCAATGTAACAGTATGACCAGCTTGTGATCACCATATCTCCAATACCTTTTGAGACATATTGATGGTACTTTGTACAGAAATACATGAGCATAAGCAGGCATGTCATGTGCAAGAACCACATTTCTGAGTGCCCTGGTTTTTTAGTTATCTCCCCTGACAGTATAATCTTGTGATGGCCATAACTACAATACTTTTGTGATATATTGCTGGTTTAATTCTGGTGCACTTTCTATCGGTGAACAATCTTCTGAAGGCCATATTGGCTTTTGGTCGGGGGATTTGCCATCTCTTCCGATGGCTATTTTTTTGGTTATTTATGAACTCTTAATTTTCAGGTGCAAATGGACCATTTGTCAACTGTCAAACATTTTTGACCACCAAAGCAGGCTTACTGATGAGGCTTTATTAGCCGAAACTACGTAGTATGACCCATCTTCTTTCTTATGAATGTTTTCATTGCTTTTAAAGGAACTCATTTTTGATTTTTATTTGCCTTCACTGCAGCTGGTGTTGTGCCGTGTGGCGCCGTAAAACGTCTCACGCACATCAACCATAGTGCAGTTTATATTTTCTTTTGGTCCTTTGAGATCAGCGTGAATGTTCTGAGAAATCTGAAAAAATTTGGTTTAGACTCATATTCTAGACAGGTTTTTATTTATTTGGACCCCATTTTGATTTATATCAGTCTTTGAATCGACTGCCTATTCGAAATTCGCAAAATTGCAGTATGTTTCCTCTGGCTTTCTTTGCCGGATCATTACAGGGTCACTGATGAGGCTTTATTAGCCGAAACTACGTAGTATGACCCATCTTCTTTCTTATGAATGTTTTCATTGCTCTTAAAGGAACTCATTTTTGATTTTTATTCGCTCATGTTGTGGAACCTCATTTTAGACTGATACTGTGCTTAAATATAAGCCTGTATGGTCTCACGACGTTTAAGAATTTGTTAATTTACTGATCTTCCTCTGAATCGCTAGATGTACTCCATGTGTCAACAGCAGCATCATAAACAAAATCAATATGTCTCCGGCTTGGTTTTGCTTCACTATTGTCTGTTTTGTACCGGTAATATCCCAAACACCAGAGAACAGAAGCCACATGTGCGCAACATCCCACGGTACGAGCTCCACTTCTGAACCCACAATACCATCCAGTGATTGGGTTCAGTCCTTGTGTATATTCAAATTACATGTTATATGTTTTATTAGACGTGTGGCGAGAAGGTATCTGTGCTTTGAGAACATCATCTTCTCTGTGTGCCATTATCTCGTATGATCCATTGTCGTCAAAATGTTCATCTGTGTAGGATTTGGCTTGTTTCAGCTGGTAAATACCCAGTTTCAAATCCCTGAGTTCATCCTCAGTCATCTCTGGGAAATTCTCAAGTTTCTCATCATCGACCTTTTTCCAAATGACCCGTTTTTTATCCCAGCCATTTTTGTCGGGCCTGCTATTAGCGGTATAGGCGCCCGGTTTTCCGTCTGTTGGTTCGTCCGTTCATCAAGGTGTCAACATTTGAGACCACCCTAGTGTTCACCCTAATGGTCAAGTTTATTTCTCAGGAAGTATAAGAGCTTCATTAATGATACTTGGTACAAACCTGTATCTGGGGATGACAACTTACATGCAAGCATCCATATTTGACCTTAACCTACATTTCATGGTTCGCTGACTTGGTAAAATATTGTGACCACCCTAGCGTTCACCCTAATGGCGGGTTATTTCTCAAGAACTATAAGAGCTTCATTAATGATATTTGGTGCAAACTTGAATCTTGGGATGGCAACTTAAATGCAAGCATCCATATTTGACCTTGACCTAAATTTCATGGTTCACTGACTTTGTAAAATATTGTGACAACCCTAGCGTTCACCCTAATGGTTAAGTTCATTTTTCAAGAATTATTAGAGCTTCATTAATGATACTTAGTACAAGCTTGCATTTGAGAATGGGATCTTTTGAACAAGCATCTATGTTTGACCTTGACCTACATATCATGGTTCGATGACTTTGCGCCCCACAGGCGCGACATTGCCTTCAGCGGAATTCTTGTCACAACCTTATCCTGAAGCTTATTTGGAGTTTTTGCTAGGGCCATCATTCTTCTAGCAATTACTTTGCCTGAATCTTTGCTTGTTACCAAAGGTAGTCTAAATGCATTGCACAATGAACAAACAATCCTTACACAGTCGCCAACATATGGTATTTGACTATTGGGCATTGTGTTGCTAAGGGCTTTCCACTTTTTAATTCTCCCATTAGCTGATTCGACAACCCATCTCACCTTTGTAACTAGCCTTGACTCATTCCCCTCTTCAGTCGTACGTTGCTTTTGAGATTTGTTAAGAAAGTGAGGCATATGAGAATTGATTCCAAAATCCTTTAGTATATCTATAGCATCCCTGAAGCCGCGGTCTACAACGAGAACATTGTCTTCTTCAAACCAGTCAGTAATATTTTCTGCATTAGTTTTTAACATGTGTTCGGTAATCTTAGCATCTATGTTTTTCCCATCTGCAAGATATGGTCCCATCACAGTCAAAATGTAACCATCAGTGGCCACAAGCATCATAGGTTTCAGCAAAGGCTGTCCTTTATGTACGGAATAAGATCTTCTCTCAAATGAGTAGTTTCCACTCTTCTCAATATATATGTACGTTCCATCAGCCACTGCGATTGCAACATCAGAATTTGAATCCCCAAATAGGACATTTGCAAAAGTTGATGTATGATTCAGGGATGTTAGAGAAATACTAAAGGGTTATGAAATCAATTCTCATATGCTTCACTTCCTAACCAAATCTCAGAAGCAATATACGACTGAAGAGGCGAATGATTCAAGGCTAGGTACAAAGTGAGATAGGTTGTCGAATCAGCTAATGGGAGAATTACAAAGTGGAAGGCCTTAGCAACAAAATATTCAATAGTAAAATACCATATGTTGGCGACTATGTAAGAATTGTTTGCTCGTTTTGCAATGTGTTTAGACCACAAGGACTGAACCCAATCACTGGATGGTACTGTTGGTGAAGAAGTGGTGCTCGTACCGTGGGATGTTGTGCTCATGTGCTTGCTAGCATGCACTATTAAATCAAATGATTTCGTTGTTCACATCTGTTTAATTATATATGCATGGAATCGGTTTATTCACTTCCAAATGAAGTTTTGAGTACTACAAACGGATAAATGCACAGTGGTTTAAAAAAAATGGGTAAAATCCAATTTCAGGGGCAGGTAACTCTAAGTTTTATGAACTAACAATAATTCTGACATATACCTAGAATGACTATTACATCAACATTATATTTATGAAAGATCTTTGAAATAAGTTGAAAACTGTAAAGGTGTTGTGGTTTTTCGTAAAGTTGGGGAATAAAAATTACTAATATTTGGGTACAACTTACAAGTGCGTATAAACTCTTCTCTTGTTTGATATTTATAAGACTTATCACCGGCTGTTATGCCTAAAAGGGTAGTAAGCATACGGCAAGCATCGCCTCCAGTCATGCAATTTGAAAAAAAAATAGCATTTTTGTTGGTATACCCTTGATGGGGTGACATTACCCCACCCACTTTAATAGTGTATACAGCAAAAACCAGTGGACCAAAGAGTCTAAAAATTCACCATTAGACAGTCAATATGTACCAATTTGAAGCTACAAAGTTTAAAGGAAATCGGTTGTGGCCATGAAAATAGCCTTTTAGAGACTGCTCCTTTTCGTCTTTTCTTGGATAAGTTCACAATGCATTTATATAGGCATGTTTTCATAACGACGACAAAAATTAAAAGATTGCCTCAGCCAACAACCCTTGGAAGAAGAAAAGCAACCAACTAACTCATTTACACATGTAATTTATTTTATTCCTTTAAAAGCCACCTATTTAAGACGATGTTGTATTGTCTTACAACCAGAATACAAAAGTGACATACTGTGGAAAAAAACTGAGGTACAGCAGAAGAACTATATGTATAGAACTCACAACATGCAGAATGCCTATATAAGAAATACCTTTGAAAAGATAACTGGGGCAGATTAAATGGAAGTGTTTTCAAACTTGCTTATAACCAACTCTCTACAGAAGGTGCAAGCAATCAGAGATGATTCTCAGACTTTTCCCTCTTTGTATGAATCTCTTGCAGGGTCCCTTTGACAGAATATCAGGGCCAGTTATTCAAAGCATTGATAGCTTAATGAGCTCCTTAGGGGTTAGCTGTTGTTCTAGCAAGTATTATATCTAATCCTCTGGTATTTTTGCTATTTAACAATCTTTTGTAAAAACTACACATTTGTCAGCAAAACTACTAGTATATTTGCCTTATACTGAATGGTCAAAGTTCTAATGTTACGTTAACTAAAGACTGTGTTAGTTTTGAACAACAGGGGTCAGTTGTTCAAAACGACTTCGTTATTTAATGTATCATTAAAACTTTGATCATTAACTATGGCAAATATATTTTTGCTGAAAAAAAGTGAGCAGCTTTTGCATTTCACATTTTTTCAGCAAAAATACCCAAATTTTGAATATTAAACTTGCTACAACAGTTAACAATATGACCCCTAAAGAGCTTGTTAAGCTAACAATGCTTTGAACAACTGGCCCCTGATCCCTGAGCTAAAATTAGGTGGATTACAAGTATAAACACATTATTACTACAATAACTTTAATTACGCTTGGATGATTCCAAATCGCGAATCACAAGAGACGTGGAGTGTCAAGTGTGATTTATCATATGATGTCGCGTCTGAGAGTGTAATAATACCATGTAATAAATTTGATAATCCACTAGTGGATTAAATATGCAAATTAGTTAGAAACACCCCATAACGTTACATGTACGTCCTAAACGACGTTGCATTTACCAATGGCAGAATATTGACATTTTTGTAAAACAATTGTGAATAAAATGCTTTTTAAATGTCATATGATAAATAGAATCTTGCATTCGTGCTCCTGTATTATTGAACTTATTAAACTGCTTGAGGAAAACGGATAAAAAACTCGGCCAAGCCTCACATTTTATCCCTTTTCATTAACTTGTTTATACATGAACACTCATGTAAGGTCCTCTATGTGCAAGATCAGGAGAGATGTGATAATGTGCAGCATATCAAGTTACGATAGTCATAGTATGTTTATCATATCTTTTTTCTGGAGGACCTCCAATAATGTATTTTCTTTCAAACATAAAGAAGCAGAAAAATTTGGCGTTATGCTCTGCGTGTATGCAATAAATTCTGGGGCTCAGAAATAGCAAGGATGGCGATACTGAATCACTTTCTTAGCTACCACTAGTTTCGGCAGCTATCTTAATCCAAACATAACTTAAGATATGTTTTTTTTGTCATCTGAAAATTACTGGTATGTTTATTTCTGAAAAGAAAAACAAACAAAAAAAACCTATGTTGTGGGTACTCAATAGAAGCACCTGAGTGAGACACTTCTTATGTGTATCCACAGCGTATGTTTTCATTCAGACAAAAAATATGTGGATACCCCTTATCTGGGGCTATGTTCAACTGAAGTTAATGGGTGTTTTTCTACATTGTTCTAATAAATGAGTCAATGACTTGTGAAAAGAAAATAAGATGAGAAAAGACCATTTAAAACAATAAGCAAGTTATTTTTTCTGTTAAAATCCATGCAAGAAGTATAATTCTAACATTTTGATCAAATCAAGCCCTGTCTAAAATATTTGACGTTCTGGCAAAAAGTACTATTTATGCACCCATTTATCCCAATGCATGCCGGAAAACCCTAAAGGGGTAGTTGGCAAACAGTGCAGGCCGAGATCAGATGCCGCAGAATACGGCCTCTGATCGGGGCCTGCACTATTTGCTAACAGAATTTTCCGTCATAAATAGAATAAAAACGAAAAAATAGGCCTGACACCCTTATATGACAAATGGACTTGTCCAGCATATAGCAATGGAAGAGTCCACTGGTATACAATGGGCTAATCCTGTCAACATATCCACAAAGTATGTTTGTTGGAACAAATTGTTCAAATTCAATAATTTTGCGGAAGTTCTAGTTTGGCAAATTTCAGGATTTCTTTTGAGGATGATGATGATGATTTCGTGTTTAACGACGCGTCAGCCCTCTTTGTGGGTCATAAGCGTCAAGCTTCTTTTGAGGAAGTTCTAGTTTGACAAATTTCAGGATTTCTTTTGAGGAAGTTCTAGTTTGACAAATTTCAGGATTTCTTTCATGGCGAGTTTTTTTTTTACTCAGGAGTGTTATGAATCAGCAATATAAAAGTTGTATGGAGTACAAATACACCTCACATTATTTTTCCCCTTTTCATTTTACCAGGCAGACGTTTGCTTCCCTATTGTCCCATTCCTACCTTAACCCTTCTCTTGCTGAATATTCAGTTTAGCCACACCCATTTCTGACTTTGAACCAATCAGATTACTTGATTTAATTTATTCCTACAAATTCATACATTGAATGTCAAACTGTAGATCCTGATCAGATGGCTTCTTCAGAAGCCATCTGATCTGGATCTACACTGTTTCAAAAGATAGGGGTTGTCGTGAACAGCAGGATAAGAGTTAAAGCCCCTAAATGGGACAAACGCAAGTGGTGCAGACCCGGTGATCTGAGGCCGCATTGTGTAGCATCTGAATAGGGTCTACACCGTTTGCTAACAAGATTTTTTCTGTCAAGCCTAAAAAATGAATGAAAAAAAATAAAGAGATGACACCCCTTACTTTTAGGGCTGGCTAATCAGAGCTGAACAGATACTAGATTATCAGTCCTGTCATTGCGATTGATAATCGATTAGTAATCGCTAAGGTTTTTGTCATAATTTTACCTGTCTGGCTTTCTGTCTGAGCATGACTCTTACCATATAATGCACTTTACCATATGTATATTTGAACAGACAGGCCTGACCAAACTGTGTAGACCCAGATGAGACACCACAGATTGGGGTGTCTCATCAGGGTCTGCACTGTTTGCTACACATCCAGCTATTTTAGGCATAACTTTGGGTAGTAAATTGTACCTATCAAGTAATCGATTAAAAGCAAATCAGAAATGATAATCATTTTTGTGGAATTTAACTATCGATTAAACGTGTCAGCCTTACTTACTTTACAAATGTACCTATCCAACATAGAACAACAAAAGAGTCCACTAGTATACAATGGGTTAACTGAACCCCTTTTAAAAGGAGACTACTCTTAACCCACGGTGGACTCTTCCATTGTTTTATGCTGGACAAGCCCATTTATCATTTTAGGGGTGTCTAGTCTATATTTTTCGTTCTTATTCTATTTTTGACAAAATCCATGCAGCAAACACTGTATACCCTGATCAGACATAGCATTCTGCAGCGTTTTGCTCCTCAGGAGCAAATTCTTTCTTTTAAGAGTTGACCTCGATTGACATGGGAGACAAAAACACTTTTGTAGGAGTTGCCTCCCCTGGAGGTGTTCCCATTCCCCTTAAGACAACCGATCTGCTTCTTCACAGCTTATTTCTTTTCTTTAAGAGTAGACCCTGTTGATACGCGAGACGAAATATTAGCTAGCTTTCTTCCTTGAAGGTATACTCAATCCCTTCGAGTTCAGTCTGACAGAAGTACCGGAAACTTTAATGGGGCAGCACTAAACCATTTCACATTACAAAACAAGTACACAAATATAATACTCATAACAAATATCACAATAAATATACTTAAAGAGTCACCTAACCAGATCATGCTTTCTATTCTGCGCTGACTTTGCTCAAACTTTACCGTTGTGACAAGAAAAATTTTGAAAAATGCATGTACTTTTCCCAAGGACCAACCAGCTTAGATATGAGACTGAAACCAACATGTATCTGATGTGGATGCAGTATGTTTTTACAGTCCGATATGTCTTTGCTGTCCATAAGAGACTACAGACCCAATCGCAATTGAGCATTGTACAGCAGAGAGCAATAAGACTTGTATATGGACAGACAGGTCATTTTGAAGCAACTTCAAGTTTTGTTGTGTCCATGTTTGTAATCTTACGGCAGTTAACCCTTATCTTGCTGTTCACGACAACCCCTATCTTTGGAAACAGTGTAGATCCAGATCAGATGGCTTCTGAAGAAGCCATCTGATCAGGATCTACACTGTTTGACATTCAATTTATGAATTTGTAGGAATAAATTACATCAAGTAATCTGATTGGTTCAAAGTCAGAAATGGGTGTGGCTAAACTGAATATTCAGCAAGAGAAGGGTTAAAGTAGCAGGAAATATGGAAAAAATCCCCTCTGTTTGTTACTGTTATGATACAAAAATACACAAAGTTAGGACACTAAGAATAGGAAGGAACATAGAAACCGATAGATACGGTTGGTATTTGATAATAATTGAAGGACAACTTTGTCGATTCTCCACAAAAATGTATATGGGAGAAATAAGGAAAATTTATCCTTCAGTTTTCACCAAATACCCATCTAGTCTGTACAATGCAGTTTGTGTGCCATGGTGAATACTGGATATGTAGGCTGCACTGAGTTGCCTCGGTTCACAAGCCACTCGTACTTTTATCTTCGCCAGAAATTACTTTGCGATCCACCCACTGACATGCAGTTTCTCTGTCCTTAATCTTTCATAAAAATATTGAGAATGTTAAATATGTTGTTCCCAATGTCTCCGTATGAAAAATCATCAGGAATAAGGGCTATATCCTGTCTCTTACACAAATAGAGTTAATAGCTCCAAATAAAGAGGAGTATAGAGGCTTATTAAAATACAATTTCCCTTATTTCTTGAAAGGGAATGGGAACACCTTCAGGGGAGGCAACTCTCACAAAAGATTTTTGTCTCCCATGTCTTAAAGGTAAGAATTTAAGAGTTAACCCCTTTTTTAGTGGGACAGGGCTTATAGAAAAATGAACAGGAAGTCCCGAAAATTGTTTCTCTTTGAAAAAATGGCAGAAAAATATACCAGGTTTTCCCATTCCCGTTAAGAAACACATGTTGTGGGTAATATCAGAATCCCCACATAGCCATGAAGCAGAAAGAGAAATTATCCATGACATCCTCAGTACTCCTCTGTATCTGAAGCTTCAAGCTATGAAATTTGTTGAATCTACATTGACCCGTTTTTATTATGAGCCCTCCTCTGTTTCTAAATCTTGTACTTGTTCAGATTTCTGTTGTTCAGGATCTGTAACAAAAAGAGTAAAAATTATAGATGTTATCACCCAGCTCCAGGTAAGGCAGGGTTTAAAAGTATAACTACTGCCTATTGAAGACTTGGGCCTGGTATGTCTTCAACCATTATGAAAACATGCCTATTCAAATACATTGTAAATTTTATAACCAGAAAAGGAAAACAAAGATGAACAAGAGCACCGCATGCGGGTGCCAACGCTCACCTGCAGTCCCTTTTCATAATGAACAACTAGTCCGAGTTTCAAGTAAATATGTTCAGTAATGACAGAGATATATATTACAAAATGTCCAAGTTTTCGCATGACGACAACGCAGACGAAAATGTCCAAGTTTTTGCATGACGATGACGCCAGAGCTATGACAATACCTCGTTGTTTTCTTCGAAAACAACAGCCGAGCTAAAAATTGTGATATTTTTCTTGTTTCTGCTCAAAAGATGGTAGGAACTCGTTAGAATCGCCTCATTGAGTACCCACAATCCATATTTTAGAGGAGAAATAAGAACAAGAGGGCCATGATGGCCCTGGATCGCTCACCTGATCCATAGTGTAACAAGTGGGCCCCAGAGAGGGCCATTATTGGCCCCAGGGCTTTAATGTACATAATGTTGAGGGAGGTCTTAAAGGTGAAGCTTCATACCAAACATCAACAAAGGCTAAAATTTGAACAATCTTGTCAAAGGTCCACTAGATGAAGCTACACATCAAATATCAAAGACCTGGGCCTAGCGGTTTCAGAGAAGAAGATTTTTAAAGATTTTCCCTATATAAGCCTATGTAAAATCAAAGGGCCCCGGGACAGGGGCATTTTTTGCCCCAGCACTATAGTTTGAACAATCTTGGTAGGGGTCCACTAGATGAAGCTTCATACCAAATATCAAAGTTCTGGGCCTTGTGGTTTCAGAGAAGAAGATTTTTAAAGATTTTCCCTATATAAGCCTATGTAAAACCAAAGGGCCCCGTGGCAGGGGGGGATTTTTTGTCCCAGCACTATAATTTGAACAATCTTGGTAGGGGTCCACTAGACGAAGCTTCATACCAAATATCAAAGTCCTGGGCCTTGTGGTTTCAGAGAAGAAGATTTTTAAAGATTTTCCCTATATAAGCCTATGTAAAATCAAAGGGCCCCGGGACAGGGGCATTTTTTGCCCCAGCACTATAGTTTGAACAATCTTGGTAGGGGTCCACTAGATGAAGCTTCATACCAAATATCAAAGTTCTGGGCCTTGTGGTTTCAGAGAAGAAGATTTTTAAAGATTTTCCCTATATAAGCCTATGTAAAACCAAAGGGCCCCGTGGCAGGGGGGGATTTTTTGTCCCAGCACTATAATTTGAACAATCTTGGTAGGGGTCCACTAGACGAAGCTTCATACCAAATATCAAAGTCCTGGGCCTTGTGGTTTCAGAGAAGAAGATTTTTAAAGATTTTCCCTATATAAGCCTATGTAAAACCAAAGGGCCCCGGGGCAGGGGCATTTTTGGCCCCAGCACTAAAATTGGAACAATCTTGGTAGGGGTCCACTAGATGAAGCTTCATACCAAATATCAAAGTCCTGGGCCTTGTGGTTTTAGAGAAGAAATTTTTTAAAGATTTTCCCTATATAAGCCTATGTAAAACCAAAGGGCCCCGTGGCGGGGGCATTTTTGGCCCCAGCACTATAATTTGAACAATCTTGGTAGGGGTCCACTAGACGAAGCTTCATACCAAATATATAAGACCTGGGCCTTGTGGTTTCAGAGAAGAAGATTTTTAAAAATTTTCCCTATATAAGCCAATGTAAAAGCAAAGGGCCCCGTGGCGGGGGCATTTTTGTCCCAGCACTAAAATTTGAACAATCTTGGTAGGGGTCCACTAGATGAAGCTTCATACCAAATATCAAAGTCCTGGGCCTTGTGGTTTCAGAAAAGAAAATTTTTAAAGATTTTCCCTATATAAGCCCATGTAAAACCAAAGGGCCCCGTGGCGGGGGCATTTTTTGTCCCAGCACTAAAATTTGAACAATCTTGGTAGGGGTCCACTAGATGAAGCTTCATACCAAATATCAAAGACCTGGGCCTTGTGGTTTCAGAGAAGAAGATTTTTTAAGATTTTCCCTATATAAGCCTATGTAAAACCAAAGGGCCCCGGGGCGGGGGCATTTTTGGCCCCAGCACTGTAATTTGAACAATCTTGGTAGGGGTCAACTAGATGAAGCTTCATACCAAATATCAAAGACCTGGGCCTTGTGGTTTCAGAGAAGAAGATTTTTAAAGATTTTCCCTATATAAGCCAATGTAAAACCAAAGGGCCCTGTGGCGGGGGCATTTTTTGTCCCAGCACTATAATTTGAACAATCTTGGTAGGGGTCCACTAGATGAAGCTTCATACCAAATATCAAAGTCCTGGGCCTTGTGGTTTCAGAGTAGAAGATTTTTGAAGATTTTCCCTATATAAGCCTATGTAAAACCAAAGGGCCCTGGGGCGGGGGCATTTTTGGCCCCAGCACTATAATTTGAACAATCTTGGTAGGGGTCCACTAGATGAAGCTTCATACCAAATATCAAAGACCTGGGCCTTGTGGTTTCAGAGAAGAAGATTTTTAAAGATTTTCCCTATATAAGCCAATGTAAAACCAAAGGGCCCCGTGGCGGGGGCATTTTTCGTCCCAGCACTCAAATTTGAACAATCTTGGTAGGGGTCCACTAGATGAAGCTTCATACCAAATATCAAAGTCCTGGGCCTTGTGGTTTCAGAGAAGAAGATTTTTAAAGATTTTCCCTATATAAGCCTATGTAAAACCAAAGGGCCCCCGTGCGGGGGCATTTTTGGCCCCAGCACTATAATTTGAACAATCTTGGTAGGGGTCCACTAGATGAAGCTTCATACCAAATAACAAAGACCTGGGCCTTGTGGTTTCAGAGAAGAAGATTTTTTAAGTTTTTGGTGAAAAAAATCTGTTTTTGGCTCCTGTGACCTAGATGTGCAACGGACCGGAACCATTTGACCCATATTCAAACTTGACCGAGATATTGTCATGATGATCATTCTGAGCAAGTTTGATTAAGATTGGACCAAAATTGTGGCCCCTAGGGTGTTCACAAGGTTTTTATATGATTTGACCCGCTGACCTACTTTTTAACCCGATATGACCCATATTCGAACTGGACTGAAATATTGTCACAATGGTCATTCTGAGCAAGTTTCATGATAATTGGACCAAAACAGTGGCCTTCAGAGTGTTCACAAGGTTTTTCTATGATTTGACCTACTGACCTACTTTTTGACCGGACATGACCCATATTCGAACTTGACCAAGATATTGTCATGATGATCATTCTGAGCAAGTTTGATTATGATTGGACCAAAATTGTGGCCTCTAGGGTGTTCACAAGGTTTTTCTATGATTTGACCCGCTGACCTACTTTTTAAGCCGACATGATCCATATTCAAACTTCACTAAAATATTGTCACAATGATCATTCTGAGCAAGTTTGATGATGATTGGACCAAAATTGTGGCCTCTCGAGTGTTCACAAGGTTTTTCTATGATTTGACCTACTGACCTACTTTTTTACCCGACATGACCCAAATTCGAACTTGACCGAGATATTGTCATGATTATCATTCTGAGCAAGTTTGATGATTATTGGACCAAAACTGTGGCCTCTAGTGTGTTCACAAGAAAAAGTTTACGCACGGACGACGCACGACGGACGACGCCGGACATCTTACTGTCACAAAAGCTCACCATGACCTTCGGTCAGGTGAGCTAAAAACAAGAGGACCATGATGGTCCTATGTGCTCACTTGAGCTAAGAGATTTACATGTTGGTCACAGGTCTATAATTTGAACAATCTTAGTAGAGGTCTACTAAATGAAGCTTAATATCAAATATCAAAGGCCTGGGCCTTCTGTCTATATAAAACAAGTGGGCCCCCAGGGTGGGGCCATTTTTGGTCACTGGGATATAATTTAGGAAGTGTCTGCTGACAGCCGGCTGGCACCAGACTTTTAGGCACCAGACCTAAAAGTCTGCGGACAGCCGGCTATAAAATTTGTTCAATATTAAGCATAATTCTTTTTTCTATTAAAACTTTTTGGTGAGGTACCCAGTATTATACTACTTCAAGAACTTTGTTGAACAGTGAAGGATACAATATTTTCTCATGTGGACTTGTATTTTTGGTCAAACTAAGTGTATCAATGCTGTTATTATTGCAGCTTAGAAATAATAATCAGTAAAAAGCAAGAAGGATATTTCTAGGCATACCACAAGCAGATCTTACATGTTCAAACTGGATAAAGCACAGCTCAAGCTAAATTCTATCACTAATTGTTTTTACATGTGCAAGGCAGGGAGATGAGCAGTGGGCACAGACTTTATCTGGGTTTGAACAACACTGACATAGAACCAAACCATCTGCTTTTATACATGGATTTTTAACAGATGCTGCAATTGTAATATTGGGAACTCATCTAGGGATTCACTGAATGGAAGTCTTCCAGAATAAGTTTAAGTGCATGCTACCAAAAAGCACCTACATGTAGCTGAAGAACAAATATAGGGCCAAGGGTTTTCAGCTCATAAAGAAGAAGAATTAGTCTCGCTTCTTAGTTCTAAGAACAGTTTTCTTAACAAAATGCCCCCACTATAAATATGATCCCAACAAGTGTTTGGGGTGAAAATGAGGTCAGCATCACGAAAACATGCCTACATAATTTTGACCCCCTTGAACCCCACTTTTATATAGTAAAACTAGGGTTTGCAGGGGTAAACCTTATTTTTCTTATTTCTGCTCTAAAATATAGATAGTGGGTACTCGTTAGAACCGCCTTGATGAGGCGGCTCTAACGAGTACCCACAATCCATATTTTGAGCAGAAATAAGCAAACTATCACAATTTTTCATCGAAAATTTGCATTTTCCGGTGGTAAAATTTACAATGTATTTGAATAAGTGTGTTTTCGTAAAGGGGTCATCAAGGCTTTGTTAAGTTGCCATGACAAACTGTAACAAGACAGGCCATCGTGGTCTAATGAGTAAGAGCACTGACTGTTAATCATTTGGTCTCTCACTGTTGTTGTTTGCGCCTCATCGGGCCACATGTGAGACACGAAGTTCTGCAATGGAAGGTCAGGTGGTTTCTCTCCAGGTACTCTGGTTTTCACCCACCTATGATTAACGATCGACTCAAAACTAAGTGAAATAACCTTGGAAGAGTCGTAACCCCCCCCCCCCCCCCCAACAAAACAAAAAACAAATAAACTTCATGGCCTAGTGGGCAAAGCACTGACTTGATCATTAGGTCTCACACCACTGTGGTTTGAGCCTCACTTGGGTCACGTATGAGAGGCCAAGTTCTGCAGGGGTTGGTCAGGTGATTTTTCTTAGGGTACTTGGGATTTTTCTCCCGTCTGAATAAGGATCGGCAGTGATTTATCTACCTCTGCGTCATGCGTAGATTACGCAAATTTTCCCGGCGTGACGCAAAAAAAATCCCGACATGCGTATGCCTGACGCAACGTTTTTTTCGCGCCGGTGCTTTCTTAAGTACCGTAAAAATTCGGCTATAAGACGAGGATTTTTCCCTCCATAATGAGCCCCAAAAAATGACCCCGTCTTAAAGCAGAGGTCATGGACTGCAGGCTTTTTTCCGGCAATGTCCGACGAAGACCGGACATACGGAAAAAGCCGTTCGGTGATTTTTGAATTGATATAAATCGCCGCCCACAAACCACCGCTACGATTTTTCTGCACGCGATCGGTAAATGACGTAATCCGACGCCATTACCCCACAGGTGTTTAATGTCATTGCGTGTATCTCTTTCATAAAAATAAATGTTTCGAACCGGTAAAAAAATATTTTCCCGATAGCTAAGCGGTTGTGAATAGAGGTGGGTAGAAAATCAATGCTTTGCACAGCTCCCGAATTATCCCCAGAAGCTCCGTGTCAATAACCAACAACAGCGTTCGGCTATTTGGCGCCAAAACATAACCATTCATGAGACCGTAGAATAGTCCGATTTTATAATGCAAACATTTACCCTTAGATGTAGCTAATAGTCTGAGGAGCAATTAAATCATTTTCACATTGATTGCGGATTAAATTTTATGACCGGAGGATAAACGCAAATTAGAGACATAACTTGACCATATTTTCACACCTTATCGACACGCACCGCAGGGTGGCAATTTTACGACAGGGATTAACAATAGTGTCATACTTGAACCGTAATAAATACACAGATGGTTTGTCTCTGAATTGACAGCGATTTACTTACTGGTCTATTTTTACCGTATTTAAGGCCCCAAAAAACTGGCAGTTGTAGACGATTTTTTTTTTTTGCACTTGTCCCGACCGAGCGTCATAAGGTCAAAGTGCACCTGCCCGTCGTGATTTCGGTCTTGTCCCGGACGGCCGGGAAATGGATTTGTCAGCCCCTGTTCTACATCTGAAACCCCCATTGCTTACTTTATTATGGTAGACACCTATTTTCATACTTGTCTCTGTCCCGATAAATTTGACTCACTATTTTGAAATTTGACTCAGTGTTTTGGAGTGAGTAAGTCAGTTTGACTCAGCCAGGCCAAAAGGTAGATAAATCACTGATCGGCTCGAAATAAGTGAAATATGAAATAATCTTAAAGGGTCGTAAAATCAAACCAAACAAGAGGACCAAGCTGGTCTTATATCGCTCACCTGAGCTAACAAAGTTTCAGGAAGTGCCAACCTTTACTGAAGGATTTATTGGAGGACAAGGTGATGACATGGTAAGCATTTTCTGCAATCAAGTAGAATGTAACCTATGATAAATCAGCTGACCTCACCGGTTTTCAACCTCATTCAAGCTTTTATTCCTGACTTGCTTATATGTAATTTTCAGGCAGATCCGATATAAACTGAAGGGGCTATGGTGATGACAAGGTCAAAAATAAGCATTTAACTGCTGCAATCAAAGGGATGTTACTCTATGATAAATAGGCAAACCTCAAAGTGTTTTCAAACTCCTCCAAGCTTTTCTGCCTGACTTCCTTGTTAGTAAGTTTCATGAAGATCCGTTCAAAACTGAAGGGGCAGCAGTGATGACAAGGTCGAAAATAGGCATTTTCAGCAATGAAAGGCACGTAACTCTATGATAAATGTGCCGACTTGGCCGGTATTAGAACTCATCTGAGGTTTTATTCCCAGCCACCTTACATGTAAGTTTCAGAAAGATCCGATCAAAACAATGACAGTGATTACAAGGTCATAATTTGGCATTTTCGGCAATCAAAGGGATGTTACTCTATGGTAAATGGGCCAACCTGGCTGGTTTTCGAACTCATCCGAGGTTTAATCCCCAGCAACCTTACAAATGTTTCAGAAAGATCAGATCAAAATTTACGGGGTTACGGTGATGACAAGGTCAAAAATTGACATTTTCAGCAATCAAAGGGACATAACTCTATGAAAAAGGGCCGACTTGGCCGGTTTTTGAACTCATCCAAGATTTTATCCCCAGCCACCTTACATATGTTTCAGAAAGATCCGATCAAAACTGAAGGGGCTCGTTGATGACAAGGTAAAGATAAAGAATCAGCATTTTCATCAATCAAAGGTAGGTAACTATGATAAATGGGCTAACTTGGCCGGTATTCAAACTCATCCGAGGTTTTATTCCCTTCCACCTTACATATATAAGTTTCAGAAAGATCGTATCAAAACTGAAAGAGCTAGTGATGACAAGGTCAAAAATCGGCATTTGCAGCAATCAAAGAGACGTTACTCTATGATAAATTGGCCGACTTGGCTGGTTTTCGAACTCATCCGAGGTTTTATCCTTAACCACCTTACATTTAAATTTCAGAAAGATCCGATCAAAACTGAAGGGGCTAAAGGTAAAAAAATCGGCATTTTCTGCAATCAAAGGGATATAACTATGACAAATGGGCCAACTTGGCCAGTTTTCGAACTCATCCGAGATTTAATCCCCAACCATCTTACATATAAGTTTCAAGAAGATCCAATCAAAACTGAAGGTGCTACAGTGATGACAAGCATTTTCCCATTGTAAGTCTATGGGACTTTGTGATTGCCATAGCAACCAAAGTTTTTTTGTGATTTCGAAAAAAAGCTTATGTCATCAATGCAGAGGTATGCTCCAGATGAGAAATGATTGACATCAGCCTGCAGGCTGCAGAGATATAGCTGCTCAAAAGTGTGGACGGACAGACGGACGGATGGACGACTGAGGACCAACTATACTAGAAGCTCCCCTGGAGCCTTCGGCCAAGGTGAGCTAAAAATTTCCATGGTCCCAAAGGTTTTCCACTATTGTAATTCTACTTTTAAATGTTTTCAAAGTGATACCAAATATTTGAGGGTCAGTGATAAGGCCTCAATGGCCGAAACTAGCTAGTCTGCCCCAGAAAACATGTACACTCCATATTTTCCAGTTCTGTGGTGTATTTCTTTGCCTCCAAAGGATAACCCTTTCTAGAACATATTTATCCTTCTCATTTCAGAAGTAAAGAAAAGTCGAACATGGATTTACACAACAGGTGATTGTTGTTTGAGTTTTACGTCCCACCAACTTCTAACGTCATATATGTGGATGGGACCTCTGTTTGAAGGCTTACTGAAATGTTGGGAGAAGCCCGCTATACAGCTCAGGACCCAAGCTTTATGAGGAGAGTAGTTGAACACCACATCACTGAGGCTGATCAAGTGAATGTTTTTTGGAGGCCTGATCATACTTTCAGTCATCTTTAGCATTTATTTTAATTACTCACACTTATTTTTTGAACTCAATATGAGTGAAGGTGTTATTTATTTTTTCTCACAGGTGATCCAAGCAAGGCTTATAGCCATCGTGAACAGTGGTTTGACCTAAGGTTTAATAATTCCCCTTAATATCTAACAAGGGCCCAAACACCGATTTTCACTTGAAAACCATTAACCCTTTACCACTCAGTGATTTGGTGAATTTCGTAAATTTTCTCAGTGTTGCACCTGACAGCAACTTCATCTAGCCATTGTTTCATAATGGATGGTCTGTTTTACACCAAACTCGGTATGAATGTTCATTGGGCAGTAGCCTTTCAAATACGACCTTTCATCACTTGATCATTGTTGTCATGGTAAAGAGTGGGCATCTCAAAGTTGGCTAAAAGTGTTTTCACATGAATTTTTGACCACATTTTAATCTTCACACAGCTGTCAAGGCAACAATTAAGGTGTTTGGCACTGGCCATTTTCACTGTTTGCAGCATGTTTTTTCAGCATGAATGTCCAGGCATTTTTGACCCCAGACACCCTCAGATATAAATTTTAGCGGACGGTTGGGCCATACACCCCAATTTTTTTGGGATGTAAGGGGCCTTGCCCCCCCCCCCCCCCCAGAATATTTTTCGTGGGGAGGCGCTCGAAAAAAAAAAAAACATGTCACCTTTTTGCCCAACAAATCATAAAGCAAACATAACTATCCCGGGGATAGAAATGCAGATTTTAGGTGCTTCTGGGGCTTAAAATGGGGGGGGGGGGGGGGATGCAGACATGTAAAAACACGTATCTAAGTGGGAATGGGTTAATTTCTGAAAGCAACTGACCATTGAAAGTGGTTGCTTTTTTTTTAACCCTCATCTTGCTGTTCACCACAACCCCTATCCTTGCAAACTGTAGATCCAGATCAGATGGAAGAAGCCATCTGATCAGGATCTACACTGTTTGGCATTAAGTTTACGAATTTGTAGCAATTAATTACATCAAGTAAGTTAATAGGTTGATAGACAGAAATGCATGTGGCTTAAATGAATATTCAGCAAGATAAGGGTTAATACAAAAACCATTGGTTCTTACCTTCAGCAGCCTGCATGTCTGACGTCCAAAGGGTTAAATTATCTCTCAACAGTTGCATTATCAAGGTGGAATCTTTATAACTTTCTTCGCTTAATGTATCCAGTTCGGCTATAGCATCATCAAAAGCAGCTTTTGCCAGACGACAAGCTCTGTCTGGGGAATTTAAAATCTCGTAATAGAACACGGAGAAGTTCAGGGCTAGCCCTAACCGGATTGGATGTGTAGGCTGTAACTCCGCCATGGCAATATCACTGGCTGCTTTATAGGCGACTAGGGCATTCTCTGCAGATTCTTTTCTGTCACTTCCTGTTGCAAATTCAGCTAAATATCTGTAGTAGTCTCCTTTCCTGTAAAAAAAGGAAAGCACAAATAACCAATTTATGCCTAGACTTCAAACATTCACTTAAATTTGAAGGATAACTTACTTTGTTTGTATTGGAGTTCAACGGCACAGTCAACTTTTGAACCGGTCAGTTTACCTATCCACACTTTTTTCCTGGGCAAGCTTATACCTAAGCGGTTAACCAGTACAGTGCACATTCTTTCACCAGATACTGACAACTGCCCTTTATTCAAAACATCATTCAAAATTGAGTCAGGGTGCAGCAATTCCTGCAATTTACATGCGCGTCCAGTGAAGACTCAGATCCGCACAGTCTGATCAGTCTTTGTATCCGCACAGTCTGATCAGTCTTCGCTGTGCGCTCTGAGGATAGTGAGGGATCCATTGCTCCTTCCTGCAGCAGTCACACAACATGGATATGCAGGAGGAACTGATTCTTTGCTTGGCGCACATGTAATATGTTGGAAATGCTGTGAGCCAGCTCACTTAGTAGTGTACACTGTCAATATTTCTCGTTGATTAAAAGGGGCGCATCCGCTATAAACAGTAGAAGAGAACTCCCCAATAGGAGTCAGGGGAATCCCCATTTACCTGTCGCATTTTCTTTCCATATTTAGTAACTTGTACCCCGATAATGGGGGGTAAAATGGCCATTTTTGGGTGGGTTCACAGAACTGAGTCTGTGCAAAAAGTTAATTATTCTAAGTTGAAATCTCCAACTTTTAAAAGATATAAAAGTAAGTTTTTACCGTTCAGAATTTTTTAAAATGATTTTGTGAAAAAGTTATTGATCATCAAAGTCGATTGATTAACATTTTTCTGTCAAAAACTCCCAAGACAATGATCAAGGTACACATGCGTACCTGCCAACTTTCACCCATTAGGAGTGAGTTTCACGATTTTTCCATGCATTTTGACCTCACGATCGTGTTGCCAAAATAAGGCAAAAATCACGATTTTTCCAACTCCTCACGCTTGGTATTTTTATCAGCCATATTGTTTGTGGATAGTCATTTGGAATATCTTGGATTTCTTCACTATCTATTTTGGAGATGGAAAAACCCTGAGTATATTTTTAGCTGTATTGACTATTTTTAACCCAATGATAGATCACCCAGTACCCGCAGACAAATGCAAGATGCCAACAGTTTTCTATCTGTATGAGCATGAACAGGGATGCCCTTTGCTGATCTTTTCATGTACGTATGTTTGAACAATTATTTAATCTCTCCCAGATGTTATGAGAGTAAATATTTACCTATGAAAGAGCAATGTCACATATTTTCTTGACTACGAAAATTGTAGTTTTTATCTCTCAAACTAAGAATTGTATTGTTATTTGGTAATGAGTGTTCTAACACTTCAGAAACAATTGTTTTACAAACAAATGCAAGATGCCAACAGTTTTCTAACTGTATGAGCATGAACAGGGATGCCCTTTACTGATCGTTTCATGTACGTATGTTTGAACAATTATTTAATCTCTCCCAGATGTAATGAAAGTAAATAGTTTCCTATGAATGAGCAATGTCACATATTTTCGTGACTACAAAAATCGTAGTTCAAATCTCTCAAACTAAGAATTGTATTGTTATTTGATAATGAGTGTTCTAACACTTCAGAAACGATTGTTTTGCAAAACAAAGGCTGTTATAGGCAGACATTAAGCACTCCTTGCAATTGCATGAAAACAGTTTCTGAGTAAAAGAACCTAATTTCAGACAGATCATATATTCAGACAATCTTTAGTTATTGCAAACACTGTTAATTATTGAAGCTTAAGTATTAAACCAGTGATTTATTCCATGGAGATTTTGGGGAAAATATTCACCGCGCTTTATTCCATCCAAAAATGCCGTGACATGAAGAATCTCCCCCATGAAAAATTTGAAAAGTTGGCAGGTATGCACATGACTCTGATTGGGGCCTCCAAAAATATTCTGACCTCTTCTAAAGGTGAAGTTGTTTGATATGTTAATTTTGTTCCCAAACAGGGACATCTTAGTCTGTTGTGCAATTTAAATTTTATCTTTAAAAGCACCTTTATTTTCTTTGTATGGCATAATGCATTCGGCAGGAAATAACCATCGGTGCAAACCCATTAATACTGTATCATGCATATGCATTTAAGACCCTGGAAAACCCTACTTTCCACTTTATATAGGAACAAGAGGACCATGTTGGGAAAAGTTGAACGCTTTAATTTGTATGCTGTTGTTGGTGACTGACACGGATCAACTTCCGGGGATAAATTGGGAATTGTGCAGGGCGTCGTTTTCTATCCACCTCTATCCACAAATGTTTAGCTATTGAGAAAAAATTTTTACCGGTTAAAAATATTTTTAATGAAAGTAATACTCCCCATTAAAATAGCAAGTAGATAACTGAACAAGAGGTCAATGGGCCACTATGCTCACCAGAGCTCAGGTGGGCACTGCCCAATTGCAGCCATGTATTTCAACATGGTATCATTTTAATCTGCCAAATGAACCCCCATATCCAAATGAGCACTCAAGTGGACTCAGTATATGAAACATTAGGCCTTTAATGAAGTAGAGGGGTGGGGCATGGACCCAATGGAGCCCTGGTTGGTATCACTAAATGTGTCTTATCACAAAGAACAAGAATATATATGGTTTAGCAGTGGGGATCTGCATGGCTGGAGATATAAGGCCTCTTAAACAGTGGAGGGGGTGGAGCATGCACTGTCGATCCCAGGAAAGACCAAGATTGTTGTCCCTAAATGTCTTATCATAAGGACCAAGTATCTATATGGTTTAGGGGTGGGAATCTGAAAGGTTTCCAAGATATGAGGCCCTTTCATGAAGTGAAGGAGAGGACTGGCCCCTGCGGACACCCCTACAGTAGGTGTGCTAATAATAAGGAACAAGAACATATGATTATGGGGTGGGGATTTGAATGGTTTCTGAAATATGTGGCCTTTTATGAAGTGGAAGGGGGGGGGGGGGGGGGCACACTCACTCAGCACAAAGAGACCCCCAAGTTGGTGTGAGTCTTATCATTTCTGAGATATATTGCTTTTAATGAGGTCAAGTGGTGGGACAAGGCCCGGGGACTCACAAGCTGGTGTCACTGAATGCGTCTTGTCATAAGGAAGATGAATATATATGGTTTAGGGGTGGGGCTCTGAACAGTTTGAGATATAAGGCCTTTTGTGAAGTGCAGGGGTGGGGCAAGGCCCCAAGAGACCCCCAGGTTGGTGTCAATGAATGTCTTATCATAAGGAACAAGAATATATATGGTTGAGGGGTGGAGGTCTTTAAGGTTTTCGAGATATTGTGATACTATGAAATGGAGGGGGTGGGACATGGCCCCAGCACATCCCTGGGGACCGCCAGGTTGGTGTCACTGAATATATATGGTTTAGGGGTGGGGATCTGAACAGTTTCTGAGATATATGACCTTTTGTGAAGTGAAGGGGTGGGGCATGGCTCCGCCGCACCCCGGAAGATTTCCAATTTGGTGTCAATGAATGTGTCTTATCATAAGGAGCAAGAATATATATGGTTTAGGGGTGGGGATCTGTAAGGTTTCAGAGATATTGGGCCTTCTATGAAATGGAGGGGTGGGACATGGCCCCGGCGCATCCCGGGGGACCCCCAGTTTGATGTCACTGAATTGGTCTTATCATAAGGAACAAGAGTATATATGGTTCAGGGGTGGGGATCGGAATGGTTTCCTAGATACTGGGCCTTTTATGAAGTGGAGGGGGTGGGGCATGGCCTCAGCGCATCCCAAAGGACCCCCAGGTTGGTGTCACTGAATGCGTCTTATCAATAGGAACAAGAATATATATGGTTCAGGAGTCAGGATCTGAATGGTTTCTGAGATATATGGCCTTTTATGAAGTGGTGGGGGTGGGGCATGGCCCCGGCACAACCTGGGGGACCCTCAGATTGGCATACAAGAGGACCATGATGGTCCTAATTCGCTCACCTGAGTTAAGATATGTACATGTGTGTCCCAGGGTGGGGCAATTTTTGGCCCCAACTCTATGATTTGAAAAATCTTGGTAGACCCCGGCGCTGGTGTATATTTAGCCCCAGGGCTATAATTTGAACAATCTTAGTAGAGGTTCACTAGGTGAAGCTTCATACCACATATCAAAGACCTGAGCCTTCTGATATCAGACAAGAAGATTTTTTAAGGTTTTCCCTATATAAGCCTATGTAAAACCAGTGGGCCCTGTGGCAGGGGCATTTTTGGCCCCAGGGCTACAATTTGAATAATCTTGGTAGAGGTCCACTAGATGAAGCTTCATACCAAATATCAAAGACCTGGGCCCTACGGTTTCAGAGAAGAAGATTTTTAAAGGATTTCCCTATACAAGCCCATGTATTTAACTGGTCGGCCCCAGTGCGGTCGTTTGAAGATTTTTTTTCTATTTTTAGCCCTGGTGGCCATCTTGTTTATTAGAGTGGAATGATTTTAACTATTTTGGTAGGGAGTCACCTTGGCAACATTCCTGTGAAGTTTGAAGCAAATTTACAATCTTTTCTGCTTTAGCTCTGGTGGCCATTTTGTTTGTCAGAGCAGGATGATTTTAGCTAATATGGTAGAGGGTCAACGACATAATATTCCTGTGAAGTTTGAATCAAATTGGCCCAAGGGATAAGGAGGAATTGTCGTTTGAAGAATTTTTCTATTCTTAGCTCTGGCTGCCATCTTTTTAGTCAGAGCAGAACAATTTTAGCTATTTTGGTAGGGAGTCAACGACATAATATTCCTGTGAAGTTTGAATCAAATTGACCCAAGGGGTAAGAAGTTGTCGTTTGAAGATTTTTTCTATTTTTAGCTCTGGCGGCCATCTTGTTCGCCGCGTTGAACGATTTTAGCTAATTTGGTAGGGAGTCACCTGACTAACATTCCTGAGAAGTTTGAATCAAATTGGCCCAAGGGTTGAGAAGGAGTTAGCGTTTTGACGTAAATTTACAAAGTTTTTCTGTTTTTAGCTATGGCGGCCATTTTGCTCATCAGAGCGAAAACCTTTTAGCTATTTTGGTAGTGGGTCATCTAAGCAACATTCCTATGAAGTTTGAATGAAATTGGCCCAAGGATAAAGGAGGAGTAGTCGCTTGAAGATTTTTTTCTATTTTTACATCTGGCGGCCGTCTTGTTAGTCAGGGCTGGATGATTTTAGCTATTATTTTAGGGAATCACCTACATAACATTCCTGTGAAGTTTGAATCAAATTGGCCCAAGGGTTAAGGAGGAGTTCGTGTTTGAAGCAAATTTACGATGTTTTTCTATTTTTTGCTATGGTGGCCATTTTGCTCATCAGAGCAGAATCTTTTCAGCTATTTTGGTAGATGGTCACCTAAGCAACATTCCTATGAAGTTTGAATAAAATTGGCCCAAGGGTAAAGGAGGAATTGTCGTTTAAAGATTTTTTCTATTTTTAGCTCTGGCGGCCATCTTGTTTTGTCAGAGCACAACGATTTTAGCTATTTTGGTAGGGAGTCATTTGGGCAACATTTCTGTGAAGTTTGAATCAAATTGGCCCAAGAGTTGAGGAGGAGTTTGTGTTTGAAGCAAATTTACAATGTTTTCTATTTTTAGCTATGGCGGCCATTTTGCTCATCAGAGCAATACCGTTTTAGCTATTTTAGTAGAGGGTCATCTAAGCAACATTCCTAAGAAGTTTGAATTAATTTGGCCCAAGGGTACAGGAGGAGTTGTCGTTTAAAGAATTTTTTTATTTTAGCTCTGGCAGCCATTTTGTTCACCGGAGCGGAACCATTTTAGCTATTTTGGAAGAGGGTCACCTAAGCAACACTCCTATAAAGTTTAAATGAAATTCGCCTTAAGGTAATGGAGTTGTCGTTTAAAGATTTTTCTATTTTTAGCTCTGGAGGCCATCTTGTTCAGCGGAGTGGAACGATTTTAGCTATTTTTGTAGGGGGTCACCTAAGCAATATTCCTATAAAGTTTTATTGAAATTGGCTCAAGGGTTAAGGAGGAGTTAGCATTTAAAGCAAATTGTTGACGCCGCACGACACACGACGGACATTGACTGATCACAATAGCTCACCATGAGCACTTCGTGCTCAGGTGAGCTAAAAAGCATATGGCTGAGAGAAGTTTACTCAAGAAACATTTCTATAAAAGTTTTGTCAAAATATCTGCAATGACTTGGCAGTAAATGCCATTTTTCAATTTTCCCCATTATAAGTCTATGGAAACTAAGTTGCCATAGCAACCAAACTAAACAGCCAATTTTCATAACAAGAGGGCCATGATGGCCCTGGATCGCTCACCTGATCCATAGTGTAACAAGTGGGCCCCAGAGAGGGCCATTATTGGCCCCAGGGCTTTAATGTGCGTAATGTTGAGGGAGGTCTTAAAGGTGAAGCTTCATACCAAACATCAACAAAGGCTATAATTTGAACAATCTTGGCAAAGGTCCACTAGATGAAGCTACACATCAAATATCAAAGACCTGGGCCTTGCGGTTTCAGAGAAGAAGACTTTTTTTTTAAAAAAATTCCCTACATAAGCCTATGCAAAACCAAATGGCCTGGGGCTATATAAATCTATGTAAAACCAAAGGGCTCCAGGGTGGGGGCATTTGTGGCCCCAGGGCAATACCTTGAACAATCTTGGTAGAGGTCCACTAGATAAAGCTCCATACCAAATATTAAAGGCCTGGGCCTTGCAGTTTCAGAGAAGAAGATTTTTAAGATTTTCCCTATATAAGCCCATGTAAAACCAAAGAGCCCCAGAGCGGGGACATTTTTGGTCTCAGTGCTATAATTTGAATAATATTGATAGAGGTCAACTAGATGCAGCTTCATACCAACTATCAAAGACCCAGGCCTTGTGGTTTCAGAGAAGAAGAATTTTAAAGATTTTCCCTATATTAGTCTATGTAAAACCATAGGGCCCCGGGGTGGGGGCATTTTAAGCCCCAGGGCTATAATTTGAAAAAACTTGGTAGAGGTCCATTAGATGAAGCTTCATGCCAAATATCAAAGTCCTGGGCCTTGCGGTTTCAGAAAAGAAGGTTTTTAAAGATTATCCCTATATAAGCCTATGTAAAACCAAAGGACCCCGGGGCGGGAGCATTTTTGGCTCCAGCACTATAATTTGAATAATCTTGGTAGGGGTCCTTTAGGAGAAGCTTCATACCAAATATAAAACACCTAGGCCTTGTGGTTTCAGAGAAGAAGAATTTTAAAGATTTTCCCTATATAAGTCTATGTAAAACCAAAGGGCCCCAGAGCGGGGACATTTTTGGCCCAAGGGCTTTAATTTGAACAATCTTAGTACAGGTCTATTAGATGAAGCTTCATACCAAATATCAAAGTCCTGGGCCTTGTGTTTCAGAGAAGAAGACTTTTAAAGATTTTCCCTATATAAGCCTATGTAAAACCAAAGGGCCCCGGGGCGGTCGCATTTTTTGCCCCAGCACTATAATTTGAACAATCTTGGTAGGGGTCCACTTGATGAAGCTTCATACCAAATATCAAAGTCCTGGGCCTTGTGGTTTCAGAGAAGAAGATTTTTAAAGACAGGGCTTTAGATAATTTTTTTTTCAAAAGAGTACAGTACTCGTCCTTTTTTAAAAAAAGGAGTAACGAGAAATGTTTAAAGAGTACTGAAAAATAAACCAAAAAACTTTATTTTGCAGCCTCGACACAATGTTTTTATGGACTGATTTGTGGCCAGGTGTACTGTTTGTTTTCTTATAGATACACATATTCAATATCTGTGTCTATTAGAAAACAAGCAGTATGCCTGGCCACAAATCAGACAAAACAATGCCATATTGAAATCCCTTCTGAGCAGTTTGTTCACGGAGAAATCTAACTTTTGGGGTTCAGTTCTCTTGGCGGATAGCAGGACTTCAATGGCTGATTATTGTGGCCAAAGAGTTTCTAAAAATTTAGAATATCAGCTTCACTTTATTGTCCAAGATATGGAGTGAAACTCATATTCTTTAAAACTTTTATAATTCCTTTTCAAAACCATATTCTCAATTTCATCATATATTGTCCATGGATATTTATTTTCTTCCACCCGTCGATCGTGGGACCCATCGTGTTTCCTTACAGGCAATGTTATAATCGGAACCAGTTACTGGGTCAAAAATCTGTCAGGACCTTTTTCACTGATAAGAACTTGAGTGTTGCAGTGCTCCAGCAAGGATTTTAGGGCAGAGGGGCGGTAGGCTGGTTCCTTTTCAAAACCATATTCTCAATTTCATCATATATTGTCCATGGATATTTATTTTCTTCCACCCTTCGATCGTGGGACCCATCGTGTTTCCTTACAGGCAATGTTATAATCGGAACCAGTTACTGGGTCAAAAATCTGTCAGGACCTTTTTCACTGACAAGAACTTGAGTGTTGCAGTGCTCCAGCAAGGATTTTAGGGCAGAGGGGCGTTAGGCTGGGCAGGGCACTTTTGCATGACAAAAATTGGGCACTATTTTTTTTTTGGGATTATAAAATGCCATCAAGATCGTTATGATCAATGGCTTCTCACACGTTAGTGAAGCTAATGGTACTGATGTCGCCACTGGAATTATATACATCTATATTTACATGCATTTCACAAGTAAGTGGTGTACTGGGTCGAAGCAATAGCAACGTTTATTATTTTAAAAAAAACATTTGAACATTTAACTTCTAGGTATCTTTTAATATAGAATTATAATATTTAAATAAAAAATAATTTGTTTGATTCATCTGAAAGCGTGTTATTAAAGCAATACAAAAAATAACCGATGACTGACTAAGTAATCTGTTCAAGGGAGACTACTCAATAATTGTCCATGTCATTTGACGTTTCAGAACTCAGGCTGAACGTTCGTCTTCGCTGGTTGCCAATGATCTGCAAAGACTCTGATCAAAATGCGAAGCTAGTGTTTGCAATATCCCCGCGGCTTGATTAGTCTGCGACAGTATTACAAGTAAACTGTGTATACCGAGCTGCGTCGCACAACACCTTGCAAAGACCCAGATCAACATGCGCAACCCGGGCAACCCTTTTTCTCACCTATCTCTGAGTAGCCCTGCAAAAGGCTCTTGGGGTCAGCGAAGACTGAGCAGTTTGCAATGATGCGCAGGCTACTCCGAGTCTTCACTGGTCGCACGGGATACTCCAAGACTTAGACCAGCATGCACAACCACTATGTAAGTCAGAACAACATGCGCAACACTACACAAGTCCGTTTGGATAACCCAGCTTGTAAAATCAGCGATGCGCAGACTGATGCGTGTCAATACTGTTGAGCAATGACCTGCTCATCCAATCAATACGGCTAATGAAGGCTCGCGCACATGCGCTGACTGATCCAAGACTTCACTGCTCGCTCGTCTTACTGTAGTTCAGATTACTCCGGTTTACGCCCACCTGATTAACGATCGGATCGGCTCTGTATGTGATATAATCTTGAAGACCGTAACCCCAACCCCAATTAAACTTGATTCCCTTGAAATAATTTATGAATGCATAATTTTCCCGTGTGAGAATTTCCCGCCTTTTATTACACACGTCATTTATTTCACCTGCGTTCCAAATACGCTCTCAAAAAATATTAAATGTGTAATGCTAATTTGTTTTTCGTACCTGATACGCAGCAGATTTGAAAAAAAGGAGTATCCTCCCAATTATTTTCGTAATTTACGCGGTACGCAGCCTTATCTAAAGCCCTGTAAAGAGTTTCCCTATATAAGCCTATGTAAAACTAGAGCCAGTGTTTATGAAACACAATGCCCCCAACTGCTTGACCCTAACACTGCTTGACCCTAACACTGCTTGTCCCTAACAGTAATTGAGATATCTTTTTTTTATTTGGCTGCAATGCTGAAATTTTAGAAGAACCAGAAAGAAACACAATTGAGAGGCAAAAAATTATAAAGGGCCATAACTTTAACAAAATTTTATAGAATTGGTTGAAAATTTAATCAGGTAGTCTCCTCCTTAGTCCCAATCACTATACCATGTATCAGGGCTGTAGCTTAAATACTTTTTGAGATATCTTGCTAACGAGAATTCTATGTTTTTTAATTAAAGGGGAAATAATTCAAGAAGGGGAGATAATTTGGACAAGAAAAAAAATACGGGTCAACTATTTTTTCATGAGGAACTCATATATGAAATTTCAAAACACTAGCATACACGGTTCTGAAGATATGCTATGCACCAGAAAGCAACACAATTGAGTAGCAAAAAATTACAAAGGGCCATAACTCTAACAAAATTTTATCGAATTGGTTGAAAATTTAATCAGGTAGTCTCCTCCTTAGTCCCAATCACTATACCAAATATCAAGGCTGTAGCTCAAATACTTTTTGAGATATCTTGCTAACGAGAATTCTATGTTATTTAATTAAAGGGGAAATAATTCAAGAAGGGGAGATAATTTGGACAAGAAAAAAAATACGGGTCAACTATTTTTTCATGAGGAACCCATATATGAAATTTCAAAACACTAGCATACACGGTTCTAAAGATATGCTATGCACCAGAAAGCAACACAATTGAGTGGCAAAAAATTACAAAGGGCCATAACTCTAACAAAATTTTATAGAATTGGTTGAAAATTTAATCAGGTAATCTCCTCCTTAGTCCCAATCACTATACCAAATATCAAGGCTGTAGCTCAAATACTTTTTGAGATATCTTGCTAACGAGAATTCTATGTTATTTAATTAAAGGGGAAATAATTCAAGAAGGGGAGATAATTTGGACAAGAAAAAAAATACGGGTCAACTATTTTTTCATGAGGAACCCATATATGAAATTTCAAAACACTAGCATACACGGTTCTAAAGATATGCTATGCACAAGAAAGCGTGACGTACGAACGGACGGACAAGCCAGAAGCAATATGCCCCCCAACTTTTTTAAAGTTGGGGGCATAACCAAAGGGCCCCAGGACGGGGGCATTTTTGGCCCCAGCACTATAATTTGAACAATCTTGGTAGGGGTGCACCAGATGAAGCTTCATACCAAATATCAAAGACCTGGGCCTTGTGGTTTCAGAGAAGAAGATTTTTTTGGTGAAAAAAATCTGTTTTTGGCTCCTATGACCTAGATGTGCAACGGACCGGAACCATTTGAACAACTTTGAAAGGGGATCACCTAAGGATCATTCCTGTGAAGTTTGGTCAAAATCCCATCAGTGGTTTAGGAGGAGATGTCGTTTAAAGAATTGTTTACGGACGGACAGACGCACGGACGAAAAGTGATCCCAAAAGCTCACCTCGTCACTACGTGACAGGGCCCAATCGGCCCAGTGGCTTCAGAGGAGATGGTTAAAAGTGTTGACACCAGACATACGACGGCGGACAACTGCCTATCTTATAAGCTCCCCCGGAGTCTTCGGCAGTAGTGACATGTGGGGACTTTCCATGCCTCATGTGCTATTGCTGGGGGGACCCTATGATAATAAATACCACTGTGTAAACAAGCATTAATTATCGCTTTTCCTATCACTGGCTCACAGACAGCTTGCAGATGAGTGTAATCGAAATATGTGTGGTCGTACTTGTCAATTATTTCGAAATCAATTAACATTGAAGTGCTGTTGAAATATGCTTCATAAATCTGTAAATTTACCAGTTCAATGAAGACATATTCAGCATTCTGACTCTATACCGTGATTGGGTGTTAAGTGGATAATGCGCAACAAAATAGGATGCATAAACAGTGTAGGTAAGCTATAACCAAATCACGATTCGGCTGTAATTTTATTGCTTTTATCTCGGGACAAGCAGCCATTGACTACGACTGACATAGGAGAGATTATTGGATTATAATTAGGACAATATACAGTTTGACGCATGACTGGATACAAGACACAGGTGGTAATAAAGATTTAAGAATGAAAACAACTTTGGGAATTATCTGAAAAACTTGTGATATATAGAAAACTATCAATAGTTCAAAACACTATCGGCCTAAGTCATCAATGTTAATTCAAAACACTATCGGCGACAGTCATCAATATTTACTTTACCATCGATGCAGTACTACCGACCCAGTGCCTATCGCAATGCATCGATGGTCCGATGCATCGTTACACTCCTATAATCCAGGTATGACATTTCTCCATCAATAGTATTTAAGATAATAGGCAAAATCACTGAACCACGACATATAGGCAAAGTGATCTAGATAAATTCTGGGGTCCATTATCAGGTCACATGGAACTAATAATCCAGGTAATGGTATGACATTTATGACATTTCCGTATCAAATAGTATTCAAGATAAATATCAATGAACCATGAAATATAGGTCACAGTGACCTAGATATATTTTGAAGTCAATCATGGGGTCACATGGCACTAATTCTGGAGTTCTAGTTTGGCCTAGACAGATTCTGGATCTGCCTGGACCAAATTAAGATGAATATTTGGCCTAGACCAAATCAGAATTCTAATCTGAACAAGGCAGATACCGGATCGGCCCAGATGCCAATCTGGTCTAGATACAACATATACATAGATAGAAAAAATTTCTTTTTATGATCAATCTCCACAAAATAATGTTGCCAACTGGGATGGTATTGAACCCTCTTCTACTGAAAAGTTCTTGCTAGTCCTTGCCGGTCTGCCAGCAAAAAGACCTATGTTATACAAGCCGGAAATAGGATTTGCACCCCCCCCTGGTTAATCTGTACTTACATTTTGAAGTAAAACACTTTCGACTCCCCAGTGGTTGCTCCTGGTATTAGGTGTTTATCTAATATATCCAGTACATCATTACAAATATCTTTCAATTCCTTTTCTATCTGAAAAGAAATCAAAGAACACATCAGCCTGAGTTAGGAAGCCTTCATCATCAAGTTCATGCGGACTAAACAAAATTAGTGTATACCGCGTCAGAGGTAAGGGCGAGGATTATGGCCATGTAAAATCGATTTAAGCCCCCCAGTGGAATTCTTTCCACTGACCGTTCCAAGGCGGTTCTTCTGTGGCGGTTTATTTATGTTGTTGTTTGTTACTTACTGTGTGTATCACTTGTGTCTCTTTATTTTCGATGGCCATTTGGCCATTTTGTGGGATAGTAACTGTCCTTATGGCCTCCCTTTGTTTAGGTTTCCATTATGGTCTTGTCGCTTTATGTTTGTGTTTCTTTCCCTTTGGTGTCTTTGATGGGTGGAGTAAGTTAATTGTATCGATTCCTGATCTTTGTTTTACTTCTACAGGGCCTGACAAATCCAAAAATTTTCCACTTGCCCACTGGGCAAGTAAAATATTTTTGCACTTGTCCCGCTCAAAATCCTACTTGCCCAGGATTTTGGAACTCAAAGTGGGGTTGGATGGGGGGGGGGGGGGTAATGGTGACGATGATGACGACCAACATTTATAAATATAATCCAAGGTTTCTGTTTCAAGCACAACCACTTTCCATTAGGGTCTAGTTATTTCATCTTAGTGTTTATTTCCTTTTGGTGTCTCTGATGGGAGCTCAGGGTTTATTGTATCGATTCCTGATCATTGCATTCACTTCTGTTTATTTCCCTCTGTGCGGTAATACGGTAGAAAATACTGTTGTTGTCACAGCTAATAAAGGTACCTTTCAAGTAAATTGCCGACATAATACCGTAACCGATTAGCAATTTAAGATACAGTCATATAAACTCATTTAGCTTGACACGCACGATAAACACGAGCTGCAACCGATATAGATCTACTCAAAAGATCAGAAGTGTAAGGGCAGCGAGATAAAAGATTAAAAGAATGCAGTTTATTGAGCTTGGAAGACGAGAACCCACTCTAGTACAAACGAGCCCAAACATTCACACCCACCCTACAAGTTCAATGCGATCATCATTTCCGTCATTCAAATCGTCGTGCACAAACCACCATTCCCATTTTTCTGCACGCGATCGGTAAATGACGTCATCCGACCCCAGCAACACCACACGTGTATAACATCATTGTTTTATTTTAATGGGGCCTATCTCTTTCATAAAAAATGTTTGGAACTGGTAAAATATTTTCTTGATAACTAAACAGTTATGGATAGAGGCGTGACTAATCCGCGGTTACCAACATTAAACTTTGGATCCCATTAATAGTGTTATAAAGAGGTTGGGGTGTACTTGCAATCAGAGACATGCCTTATCAAGGTTATAATGTAGTTATAACAGATATGAAAGAACAATTATTCTCATTAACCCTTTACCACTCAGATACGTATTTTCCCAAGTCTATCCATTACCACTCAGACCCGTATATTTCAGACTTTATCGATTAACGTACAGGTATGTATATTCCCGTGTGTGGTCATTTGAACAAATACGTGTTTGCCCGTGTCTCAAAATCAATAGCCTTATTTTTACCTTTTTTTCCTAAATATAAAAACGCTGGATGTTTATTAATGTTAAGTTTGGTCTTTTGCCAACAATATTTGCGAAAAAATATTTTCTGGGAGTTTGGCAGGATTGATACAGAATGAACTACTGTATTAAAGACTAATCTTAACCCTTATCCTGCTGTATATTCAATTTCTGACTTTGAACCAACAAGTGTGTGTGTGAATTCAGGTTAAACGTCGCTTTCAACAATTTTTCAGTCATATTACGACGGTGTTTGGTTGCGACAGGGAGCTCAATGCTCACTTTTATAGTGCTTCCTCATTGAAGTATCATGTCCCAGACACATAACGCCAGAGTTCTCGGAAACGCCGAAGCCGGCGTATTTTTACGCCTGTTTGTGCTTTTGTACGCGTAAAATTTCCTGTCGTGGATTCTTAATTACGCCATTTTTTTTTCTCCTGACGCGTCCATAATCCCGTGTAAAAAAAAAAGACCTCAATCACATCAAAAGATGACTGCGGGTGTCTGATTGATCACCAAATTTAGCTACCGCTTTTGGATCAAAAGTTTGCCGTTAATTGTCGCCGCCAGGCTTGTTTAAGTATTACCTGGCGAGGACAATCGTCTGTATTACTCTCTCGGCCAATCAGAGCGTCATGGCTAGAAGATTGGCAGGTCAATCTTGCGGTTTGCAAGATGCAGCAATCTCGTGGCTGATTAACATTAATTGACTGTTTTGTTTCCGGATACTTGTATACACAGTCGGATTATCGGTAATTTGATTGTTGAAAAATATTTCGGAGGCATATTAAAGGAGGCGATAATCTAGTGTATAAATCTTTATTACGATTAAAGAAAATTATGACTTGAGTTTGTTGCATTATCAAGTTACCTTGATTAGGCCTATTTGAATGAAAGAAATTAATTATCAAGTGTTGAACTGCCTGCTAATAGTGGAGGTCCGGAACAGACACCTGTGGCATCTGATCTGGGCCTGCACTGTTTTTTTGTTGTTTTTTTTGTCCACACGTGGGGCTATTGTAATGGTCTTCTTCGTACGTCCGTCTGTCTTACCGGATAACTCCTAGATGGGGATAGATAGGAACTTGAAACTTTGGGAACTGAAAGATCTTTGGTCTGGGGAGTGCATGACACTTTCGGAATTTTGATTACGCCCTAGGGGTGGGCCCAGGGGGGTAGGGCCCGCGAGGGGTCAAAAAATAAAAATTTCCAGAACATGGTCGTGTAACATATCAAAGAATTCAAAAGATTCATATGCCATTTTATGTACTAGGATGTAGTGCATGGCCTGAACAGACTTGTCCTGTTGGTGCAGCCTGATCAGAGCCTGTATGAAATTGACAAAAAAATAACAACATGTCTGTTTAAAGAATGGATATTTTAGACATTTTTTTAGCAATAGATTGTTGCCTGCTTGATGGTTTACCGCTAATCCCGCTGTTTATTGTTCCAAATTATCTCACTTAAAGAAACCATAAGTGTTTTGATAAGGCCAAAAAAAAAAATAGTCGTGTTTCCGGTTCCCCGACCGACCCTGCATTTTTGGCGCCGACTGAGGACTTTTTTTTCAAGCAAAAAAAAAAAAAAAAAATGTGAGGTGCGCCCGATTCAGGCAGAAATTCGAAGTCCGATTCGGTCCATTATCGGCCATTCGGTTTCATTACGTTTCCAACCTGGCGGCGCCCGTCGTCTGGTCTTCGGTAAGCGTGATCATCATCATGGGAACGAAACAGACGCTCGCCAGCTCGCCAATGCGAGTATGAAAATCTGATGGCGAGTAGAATTCGCGGCACGCTTGTCTGACCTGGAGAGTGTGAAATTTGAAAGCAGTTTGTCACCTTCGCTAAGTTGATTGCAGCTCATGTTTATTGCATGTTTACTGTTATACAATAAGGGTGTTAAGCTGATTTGATTGTTTGGATAATTGCCAAGTGATTAAGGTGACATTAGGATTTACCACTAGTTACCGTGTTAACTCGCAGCAAAAAAATCTAGAAGTTTGGAGAAAATATGGTGTCCAAACAACACCCGTGTTAAATCCCAATTCGTGTTTTAACCCATTAACCTAAAACATGGTACGTTTCCGATTTCCCGACCGACCCATCAAATTTCCGCCGTAATTTATATTTTCGCAAAATCGAAATTAAAAGAAAAAGCGGCGACCAACCCGGTAAAAAATCCCGATTTTCATGCGTATTTTTGTTTTGCCTGATTGCCCGACACGAGTTAAAATCGCGCCCGGCAAGTTCAATTTCGCGGTCGGGTGTCTGCCAGGCAACCCGAAAATTTTGATTGCAATTTGTCCCAAGGTTTTCGGAAGCGCAAGATGCATTTTATGAAACACTGTCTAGGACGCATTAAAAAGGACAATGCTGCACAATATTTCTTGCGATATGACCCCTCTCTATAATCAGATTACTTTTCTTTGAAGTCTTTTGTGACAATAAAAATTATACGAAACATGTTTGACCACCTGCAGCGATAGTCTAATCAGCCACGTGTCCACCCTTCAACAATCATAAATAATGCAGGCAGTTTTTAATATGTACTGTTGCGTAATCTCGCAAGTATTTTCGCTAAGGATATCCATGAACAGACAGATGCACAGGATGATCGGAGTCTTCGCTGGTCGCACGTTTAGATTTTGTCATGCCGCGCTGAATTTTCTGCCGTCATTTTTGAAGGTGCATTTGTTGCAGTCTGGAATTTTCCCGCGTTTTTCAATAACAACATAGTTTGCACACACGGTTTTTGCATGCAACTTTTGGAAAACATGAGAGTAAAACCTGTGCGATAGGCGAAGACACAGATCAGTGCAATCTTATTAGTCTTTTGCTGTTGGTACTAGCCTTTCGTAGTATGGCCTCTGGGATAGTCAGAGAGCAGCAAATGAAGAGCTAGATGAACAGGCTGATCTTTCGTTAAAAAAAAAGTTGTTTTTGCTGAGTGCTGGCTCATTTACATGTAAAATGTATATGGAACGAGGGTGGGATGCAGTTTAACGTGTTGTAATATATGCGGCCCTTTCTGCATCTGACAAAAACACGATAGCTAATGGGTGCTAGGAAGTCCTAGTGTGTGTCATTAGAAATGCTTCCCGAGTAATGCACTGAATGCGTATGCGCACATAGAAAAGACTCAGATCACCTGGAAATTCCGCGTCTGATCTGAGTTTACTGTTCAAAATGTTACTTTTCTCGGAAAGCTTAGACACTGGCGCTGATCAGACTGCCCGCATATGCCATAGTCTTCGCTACACGCACATGATAACACTGTCAGGCGACCTTTCACACTCAATTGTTTAATTGGTGTCACTTGCACTTGTTATCAAAACACTGTTATTTCTTAAAGTGAGATAATTAAGTACAATAATTAGAGGGATTAGCAGTCAACTAGCTAGGCATACTGTAGCTCAATATTTAAATTGCGTATGATAAAATCTTTCCTACTGACCCTAATTTGGTTTGGAAAAAAAGCCGTCAAATATCTGATGGAATCCGAAACAGAACATTTTTTAAGACGGAGCTGTATTTTGTTCTGGCGAGTGTAAAATTAGTCTTGGCGAGTATATTTTAATATTCACTCGCCAAGTTCGGCGAGTGTAAAAAAAGTAGCTTCTTTTCCCGCAGACAGAATCAACATTTGCAGCTGAAAACTACCGTAGGAAGCATTAGTAAATAAATTTAAAATGCAGACTTCACATGTGATCGCCAATAAAATGCATGTGGTCCTTTGAAACTGATTAAGGATCAGCAACAAAACAGACAGGTCTGAGTCGGTCATACTTGGTCATTACCTCTCATGGCTAATGGACAATCCTACCCTGATCCGAAAACTTACAAGTAGGTATCCTTTTTCGTTATCCTGTTATAAATGGAAAAGGGTGGTTTCTATGAACGCAGGCACTTGCTAAATATGAGTCATAGTTACCAACCCCAGCCCTTTTCTAAAGTCTTTATTACCCACGCTATCTGCAAGTAGTAACATTTTCAGGGTTACTTCATAGTAAGCCAGTCTGAATCAATGAAAAGTAGAAACCCACCCTGAGTTGATAAAGATAAATGCACTGTATTGCCTCTGGAAAATGACCCTGAATGGTGATTTACTGTTGACATACCCTTTCTTTTCTTTCTGCTGCATATAATGCAACACCCCCTCACGAGGATTACATGCAGGTATACATTACATACACTCAAGATCTTTTACTTGCACAGAGGACAGGGGATGGTACTTCCTGCACAGTTTGCCTCCAGTTAACGTACCGATCCGATTGATGCCAGTGGAGCATATTCGGACACTGTCATTTTATTACCACAACCGGGGTGGTGGGGGGGAGGGGGGCTCTAGCATGATAGCCAAGTGCACTAACCACTGAGCTACCACACTCCACATACCATAAGCAAACATGTTCAGCTGAATTGACCACAGACATTTGTTTTTCATTAGAACCTTGGACTCGTGTCTCTTTTGTCATCAGCTGTCGTGTAACACCCCTGCAGTAGACGTACACTCATAGGTTCAGATGTATACAAGCCTTTGATGTGTGTTATAAGGCATAATTTCAGCTACTTAAGGTGTTGACGATGTTTAGGAGAGAATATATATTCTCTTGTATGTCTATTACATTGTCAATTCTCGGAAAGGAGGCTTTCAAATTATTAAAAAAAAAAAAAAAAAAAAAAGAAAAAAAAAAGAAGTAAAATCGACCTACCGACTCTGTTTTTTTCTGGCCAGGAACCTGAAACACAACTATTTTTTTTATTGGCCTAACGAGTGCATGTAAGTGATACCAATTAAACGATTATGTGTGAAAAGTTACCTGACCAGTGTTATCATGTGCGTGTAGCGAAGACAATGCCATATGCGGGCAGTCTGATCAGCGACAGTGTCTTAAGTTTTCCGAGAAATGAAACCTTATGAACAAAAAACTCAGATCAGACTGTGCAGAACTTCCAGCTGATCTGTGTGCCCATAAGCATTCAGTGCATTTTTCTCCGTAAGCACTACTGCTCCAGTAGAATGCGTAACGTTCCCAGCGTGGAGCAAGGGCAGGTTGTTCCGTATTCAGCGCAGAGCAAGAAACAAATTCAGTATAATAACGAACGCAGAGTGGAGTAAGGGCAGGAATATGTCTTAAAGTTCTCCGCTCACAGCACAGAGCAAACTACCATATGACATACTAGATCTCATTAGCTACCATGTTTGTCAGACCGTGAAAGGGCCTTGTATTTTACAACACGTAAAACTGCATCCAGGACTCGGGGGAAAAAAACTTTTCTTTTAACGAAAGATCAGCCTGTACATCGAGTTCTTTGTTTGCTTCTCTCTGAATATACCAGAAGCCATACTACAAAAGGTTTGTAGAAAGAGCAAAGACTGATAAGACTGCGCAGGCTGATCTGTGCCTTCACCTGTCGCACAGTTTTACTGTCATGTTTTCCAAAGGTTGCATGCGAAGACTTTGTGTGCAAACTATCAATGACGTGTTGTTGAAAAAAGTGGGAAAATTTGAGATTGCAACAAATGCACGTTCAGAAATGACGGCGGGAAATTAAGCGTGGAACGACCAAAAACTATACATGTGTGACCAGCGAAGACTACGATCATCCTGCGCATCTGTAAAGGCTTATTTTTCTGTTCATGAAGATAGTGAAAATACTTGAGAGATTGACACAAGCTGTCTGCATTATTTATGTTTGTTGAAGCGTGTAGACGTGTCTAATTATCGCTACAGGTGGTAAAACATGTTTTGGATAATTTTTGTCGTCACAAAATTAATCTGATTATTGAGAGGGGTCATACCGTCATTATACCGCAAGAAATATTGTGCGCCATTGTCTTTTTTAATGCGTCTGAGACATAGGTTTTATGCATCTTGGGCTTCCAAAAACAAATTGCACTCAAAATTTGTGGGTTCCAACCGCTTCCTAATTTTGCTGCCTTCTCTTACCGGTCCATGCAAAATACCTGTTGATCACAGGAGACAACAGAAGTTTTACTCTCTGGTAGTAGTTTTTTTTATTATTATTATTTTCTTTCTGGTGGTGGTTCTATTGGCTGGCTTGCATGTGCTAGGTACTGGAGATTTTGGATTTAAACTATGGGTTACTTCAAAGCATCGGCTTCTTCAGAAGTAACCACTTGTCACATCCCTGACCCATTTGAACTGCAATTGGTTAATTATTATTGATTAGCACAGGCCACTTACCGTTAAATGACAGCTCGCGGCAATTGATAAAAAAAACAGCTTTTAAATACCGATGTTTACGATATGCATTTTTATTCTAGGCTCACAGTTATATGTAGTAGAGACAAACACGGATGCTTTTGATGTTGTTTTTGATAGACGCACATCATTTTCATGCGTAAATACGACCAGATTGTCTTCTAATGATAGGGCTTTTTATTGAATATGTACTTAAATACTTGGACCATGAAAAAAATGAAAGATCGTTTTTGCACATAAAATGTTTGGAATATTCATGATAGAAAAAATAATTAGGGTCGGCGGGAAAAAGCTAGGCACGTTCGAGAAACCGGAACCACACATATATTTTTTTTTTGCCTTACATCAGGGGTGTAAAATTCCACTCGCCCGCTTGCATTTGCGAGTAACTTTTAAGGCAGGGCGAGTAAGGTTTTCAGAACTGACCTTACTTTTTCTTCATTTTTAGCATCTAAATGAAAATTTTAGACGATAAGGGCGAGTAAGATTGAGGGAAATTTTACACCTCTGTACATGATACCACACCCAGTCACATTATCCTGACACTGGGTCGACCAGTCCTAGCTCTACCCCGTAAATCTGAGTGCCAAGCGAGCAGCAGCTAGTACCATTTTTAATGACTTTGGTATGTCGCAGCCTGTGATCGATCCCGTGACCTCCCGTTCCGGACACTCTACCAACTGAGCTATTGGGGCCGGTTGGAACCAATAAGATTACTTGATGTAATTTAATCCTACAAATTCATAAACTGAATGTCAGTGTAGATCCTGATCAGATGGCGTCACTGTTTGCAAAGATAGTGGTTGTTGTGAACAGCAGGATAAAGGCTAAGTGTAATGGATACATTTTGTGCCCAATATAATTCTGTATGTCCAATTGATAGAGTTCTGTGTTCGCTTCCCAGGAGCCAATACTTCCCTTTCAGAGCAGATCGTCTTTCAGCGGGATGGATAGATGTTTCACTTATCTCTTATCCTGCTGCATAAATCAATCTGGCCACACCCACTTACATTTCAACCTATCAAATTACTTGATGTAATTTTTCAATCAAATTTGCAAACTGAATGATAAACTGTAGATCCTTATCAGATGACTTCTTCAGAAGCTATCTGATCAGGATCTACACTGTTTGCAAAGATGGGGGTTGTCGTGAACAGCAGGATAAGGGTTAAAGACACTCAATCTTTAAAGGACACTTTCAGTTGTTTATCCACTAACAGAAGACTGGAGAGCTGCCTCCCTTTCAAACAATAACACAAGTCCAGTCCTATTCACCATATTTGCATTATTTGCTGGCTCCCAGCTTGCACATTGTCAATATTGGAAAAAAACAGATAACCAGACCCCCCTGACCTTTCAAGGCGAGGGGGGTCTGGTTACTCGTTTTTCCAACTCTGATAACCTTCAGACTAGGAACCAGCAGATAAGGTAAATAGAGAACTTACCCCTTCTCTGTAGTTTTTAATGAGAACCAGTTTGTTTTTCTGTTGAGGATCTTCCTGACTTTTCGTTTCTTCTTTTGTTTCAATACTGCTTAGAATTCTCCATGAAGCCCGTCTTGCACCAATTACATTCTTGTAGGCAACTGACAGTAAATTTCTCTCCTCTACTGATAATTCCTGTTCCAGTTTTGCCACTTTTTTCATACTATCAACCATTTCTGAAAGTTAAACATTTTACTAATTTAATATCAGGTCTTTCAAGATTGCCTGTTTTTCAAGATTGTTCTTCATATGGAGTCATTTGCATTGAATATGAAGACTATATATGCTAAGACTCGAGACTACGGTCCCAGAGGAAAACAACCCAATCTTCCTATGCAAACATCTGTCAGGAAAGTAAAATTCATTTAACCCTTTACCACTCGGGGATTTTGTGAATTTCGCCGATTTTCATAGTGTTGCAACTGAAAGCAACTTCAACTAGCCATTGTTTCATAATGGATGGTCTGTTTTACAACAAACTTGGTATGAATCATCATTGGGCAGTAGCCTTTCAAATGCAACCTTTCATGACTTGATCATTGTTGTCATGGTAAAGAGGGGGCATCTCAAAGTTGGCAAAAAGAGTGTTTTCACTTGAATTTTTGACCACATTTTAATCTTCACACAGCTGTCAAGGCAACGATTAAGGTGTTTGGCACTGGCCATTTTCACTGTTTGCAGCATGTTTTATCAGCATCAATTTTCAGGCATTTTTGACCCCAGACACCCTCAGATACAAATTTTAGCGACCGGTTGGGCCATACACCCAAAAATTTTCGGGATGTGATTGGGGCGCTGCCCTCCTTCAATCCCCCCAAAAATATTCTTAGTGGGGAGGCGCGCGAAAAAACAGGTCATTTTTTGCCCAACGAATCCTAAAGCAAACTTAACAATCCAGATTTTAGGTGCTTCTGGGGCTTAAAATGGTGGGGGGGGGGTGCAGACACGTAAAAACAGGTATCTGAGTGGTAAAGGGTTAAGTTTATTTTATTGTTACTCATCTAAAACTGTCAGAGGATCTGACTATAGCGCTATCAGAAAAGAAAAATACAAGAAAACAAGATGTGTTTGTGAAACACGAACATGTCCCCGGGCATGGTCATTTTTTATTCCAAGTTGCTCACTGTTCAAGATTTTTGTTTATGTGGGAAGCCCTTGACACAAGAAACTCACATGCCAAATATGAAAGCTCTATCTTAAAAGGTTCAAAAGCTATGAACAATAATATTTTTTCTTTAAAATAGGTCAAGGTCACAGGTCAAAAAATTTTGCATGAACAAAAAGCTCTTGTCACAAGAAACCTACATGCTCTCTTAAACTGTTCAAAATTTATGAACAATTTTATTTTTTCTTTTAAGTAGGTCAAATGTCAAGGCCATGGTCCAAACATTTTGCATAAATGAAAAACCTTAATCACAGGGAACCTACATGCCAATAATGAAAGCTCTATCCCAAACGGTTCGAAAGTTATGACCAAAAATGTTTATTTTTTTTTAAGTTGGTAAAAGGTCAAGGTCACAGGTCAAAATTTTTGCACGAATGTAAAGCGTTTGTCACAAGGAACCTACATGCTAAATATGAAGGCTGTATCTCAAACGGTTCAAAAGTTTTGACCAATGTTAAATTTTTCTTTGATGTAGGTCAAAGGTCAAGGTCACAGGTCAAAATTTTTGAGTGAATGTAAAGCTCTTGTCAAGAGGAACCTATGTGCAAAATATGAAGGCTCTGTCTCAAACCGTTCAAAAGTTATGACCAAAATGTTATTTTTATATTTAGGTCAAAGGTCAAATTATTTTGCATGGATGTAAAGCTTTTGTCACAAGGAACATACATGCTAATTATGAAGTCTGTATCTCAAACGGTTCAAAAGTTATGACCAATGTTAACTTTTTCTTTTATGTAGGTCAAAGATCAAGGTCACAGGTCAAAATTTTTGTGTGAATGTAAAGCTCTTGTCACAAGGAACCTACATGCAAAGTATGAAGGCTCTATCTCAAACCGTTCAAAAGTTATGACCAAAATGAGACTTTTTTATTTTAAGTAGGTCAAAGGTCAAGGTCACAGGTAAATTTTTTTGCATGATTGTAAAGCTTATGTCACAAGGAACATACATGCTAAATATGAAGGCTGTATCTCAAGTGGTTCAAAAGTTATGACCAATGTTATTTTTTTCTTTTAAGTAGGTCAAAGGTCAAGGTCACAGGTCAAATTTTTTTGCATGAATGTGAAGGTCTTGTCACAAGGAACCTTCAGGCCAAATATGAAAGCTCTATCTCAAACGGTTCAAAAGTTATGGCCAATGTTAAAGTTGTCCACGTACAAACCAACAAACAAACAAACGGACAGGGCAAAAACAATATGTCCCCGCTATCGCTACCGGGGACATAAAAATGTTTTCAGCTTTCAGCCTATGGAATAGACACGAATTATAACTGTACTGAGTTTATTCCAAGTGCCATTTTTCAATGTTCAAAGGACAATAACTCCAAAAGAAGGCAATCCAGAGTTATGTCTCATGCGCTCTGCACATCGTTTTATAGTACCTAGAACTTTTTTTGTTACGGAGCAGACAAGGTCAACATTGCCATTTTCCAATGTTCAAAGGCAACAACTCCAAAAGTAGGCAATCCAGAGTAACGGTTCATGTGCTCCGCACATAGTCTCATAGTGCTTTACATTTGTGTGAAGTTACATAAAAATATACATTTGTGTGAAGTTACATGAAAATACTTCAAACGGTTTTTGAGTTATGATGAAATACGGAATCACAGAAGGACAAGGCAAATCCAATATAACCCCCACTTTTTCAAAGCGGGGCTATAATAATGCCTTGGTGTTATAGCTGGTTTGATTGATGGAAACATCGGTAAATCAAACACTATATCATACATGAATCAAAAACCATTATCAATCTACACAAGCCAACAATCCTAACCGAACAGCAAGATCATATCACTTTCTGCAATATGCTGTCAATAGCCACTTCCTTTTTTTAACCCTTTTGGTACCAAATGGAATCTTCCTTCTTATATATATATAGCAAGTAGGGGTGTAACAATGCATCGATAGTTCGATGCATCGCTATAGGAACTGCCTCAATAGCAATGCATCGATAGTACTTTGGATTGTCGATAACTATCACCGATAGTTCATTCAACTACCGATAAGTTTCGCTGCGATGAATTTCCTGCTGTCATTTTTGCACGTGCAGTTCAGGCAGTCAGAAATTTTCCGTATGGTGAATTTCTCGCTGCGATGAATCTCCCGCTGTCACTTTTGCATGTGCAGTTCAGGCAGTCAGAAATTTTCCTGCATTTTTCAATAACAAAATGTCAATGATAGTTTGTTCACCCTGTTGTTGCATGTGACGTTTTGAAAACATTACAGTGAAACGTGGGACTTGTGAAGGCTCAGATCAGCCTGCGCAGTCATATATGTTGCTGTTTGTATTAGCCTTCCGTAGTATGGCTTCTGGGACAAACATCTTTTCTATGTTCAGTAGGGCTGACTATCGAGGCCAATTTTGACTATCGTGATAGTATTGCTATCGTGGCAACTACTATCACGATACTATCACTATCGCAGCATACTATCACGATACTATCGTGATACTATCGGGTACTGTTATAAATGATTCATAGATGTTAATATCACTTACAAAAAAATGGCTACGAGTGACGGAACGAGTTAGGAAAATTGCAATGGCCTAAAACTGTATGTTTATTGTGTATTTCAATATCAGCATTCATTCCCTCGGGACTATTCCAGAAACAAGAGGCCCATGGGCCACTATGCTCACCAGAGCTCAGGTGGGCACTGCCAAATTGCAGCCATGTATTTTAACATGATATCATTTTAATCTGCCAAATGAAGCCCCATATCCAAATGAGCATCAATGTGGACTCAGTATATGAAACATTAGGCCTTTTATGAAGTAGAGGGGGTGGGGCATGGACCCAATGGAGCCCTGGTTGGTATCACTAAATGTGTCTTATCACAAAGAACAAGAATATAAATGGTTTAGCAGTGGGGATCTGCATGGCTGGAGATACAAGCGGAGGGGTTGGAGCATGCCCTGTTGTTCCCAGGAAAGCCCATGATTGTTGTCCCTAAATGTGTCTCATCATAAGGACCAAGTATACATGTTTATATGGTTTAGGGGTGGGAATCTGTTTCGAAGATATCCTTTCATGAAGTGGAAAGGAGAGGACTGGCCCCTGCGGACACCCCTACAGTAGCAGTGTTGTGCCTAGGCTCGATTGCTTGGGGGACACCAATGGCCCTTATGACATTTTCCAAAGGGTCATTTTATATTTTAAAGGGGCTTCAGTAAATAAAATATAAGCAACGTTGTTGATTTCTGAGGGTCATCCGGGCCCCATGTTTAATGTTGAAAGGGCCATCAATGACTTAAGGTAGGCAAATGGCCCCATGGCCCCCTCTCGGCGCAACACTGCAGTAGGTGTGCTAATAATAAGGAACAAGAACATAATACGAATATGGGGTGGGGATTTGAATGGTTTCTGAAATATATGGCCTTTTATGAAGTGGAAGGGCGGGGCACATTGCCTCAGCACAAAGAGACCCCCAAGTTGGTGTGACTGAATGAGTCTTATCATAAGGAACAAGAATATATATGGTTTAGGGGTGGGGATCTGAACTATTTCTGAGATATGTGGCTTTTAATGAAGTCAAGCGGTGGAGCAAGGCCCGGGCACGCCCCGGGGACTCACAAGCTGGTGTCAATGAATGTGCCTTATCATAAGGAAGATGAATATATATGGTTTAGGGGTGGGGCTCTGAGGTGTTTCTGAGATATAAGGCCTTTTGTGAAGTGCAGGGGTGGGGCAAGGCCCAGGGAGACCCCCAGGTTGGTGTCAATGAAAGTGTCTTATCATAAGGTACAAGAGTATATATGGTTTAGGGGTGGGGATCTGTAAGGTTTCCGAGATATTGTGATATTATGAAATGGAGGGGGTGGGGCATGGCCCCAGCACATCCCTGGGGACCCCCAGGTTGGTGTCACTGAATGTGTCTCATCATAATTAACAAGAACATATATGGTTTAGGGGTGGGGATCTGAACAGTTTCTGAGATATATGGCCTTTTGTGAAGTGAAGGGGTGGGGCATGGCTCCGGCGCACCCCGGAAGACCCGTCTTATCATAAGGAGCAAGAATATATATGGTTTAGGGGTGGGGATCTGTAAGGTTTCCGAGATATTGGGCCTTTTATGAAATGGAGGGGCGGGACATGGCCCCGGCGCATCCCGGGGGACCCCCAGTTTGATGTCACTGAATGCGTCTTATCATAAGGAACAAGAGTATATAGGGTTCAGGGGTGGGGATCTGAATGGTTTCCGAGATATTGAGCCTTTTATGAAGTGGAGGGGATGGGGCATGGCCTCGGCACATCCCGGAGGACCTCCAGGTTGGTGTCACTGAATGCGTCTTATCAATAGGAACAAGAATATATATGGTTTAGGGGTTGGGATCTGTAAGGTTTCTGAGATATAAGTCATTTTATGAAGTACTGGGGGCGGGGCATGGCCCCGGCACAACCTACTGGACCCCCAGGTTGACATAAAAGCATATGGCTGAGAGAAGTTTACTAAAGGAACATCTCTATGAAAGTTTTGTCAAAATATCTGCAAAGGCTTTGTAGTTAATGCCATTTTTCAATTTTCCCCATTATAAGTCTATGGAAAATCTAAGTTGCCATAGCAACCAAACTAAAGAGCCGAATTTCATAAAAAACACAAAACCTGTAAAGGCAAATATGGTGAATATTTCCATAAACTTTCAGCCTCATAGAGCATACGGTTTCTGAGGAGATGATTTTTTAAGTATTTTTTTTTTCTATTTTTTCATTTTGGTTTCCATGGCAACCAATACAAATGAGCAGTAGGCCTAAAATCATAGGGCAGATAGTAGATTGCCTAAGGAATATTTCTATGAAAGTTTTGTCAAAATATCTGCAGTGGCTTAGCAGTAAATGCCATTTTTCAATTTTCCCCATTATAAGTCTATGGAAACTCTAAGTTGCCATAGCAACCAAACCAATGAGCCGAATTTCATAAAAAACACAAACTTTCAATCCCCCAACCCAAGGATGCTACAGATGAAATTTGGGCTGAATCGGCCCAGTGGCTTCAGAGGAGATGTCGTTTGAAAATGTTAACGCCAGACGACGACGACGCCAGACGACGACGACAACGACGACGGACAACTGCCTATCCTATAAGCTCCCCCGGAGCCTTCGGCTCTGGTGAGCTAAAAAACATCATGGGGAGACTGCTCTTTATATATCACCAACACCTTCAGAAGGACCCATCGCCTAAAAAAAGCTTGCTGCTTCCAGTATAAATGCCTGTTAGCGATAGTTAGCATAGCTTTAATACCTAAAGACATACACCTTTGCAGTGTTTGAGATTTTCTGCTTGTGGAAACTGACATGCTGATCGAGTGATCATTCTTCAATTGTTTGATGTTTGCCGCCTGTACTAATCTGTGGATTCAGTTAATTAGGTAACCCGATTAATCATTGCATAATATTACGTAATTACAGCACAACATTTTAGCACCTCTTTAAGGGCAACATAAATCTAACAAACTGCATTGAAACTTGAATTTACATATTTTTTATTTGAAGTTAGCACCAAACGCTAGACTATCAAAATAGAAGTAAAGCAGTGATCAAGTCGGTGTTATCATTTAGCAATATGCAGTGTTTTTGTTACTTCAGATACTCATAATACTCATTAGCTATCATGTTTGTCGAACGCAAAAAGAGTCACATATACAACAAGTTAAACTGCATTATACCGTCGTTTATTATACATTTACCTATGTGAATGAGTCAGCACACAGCAAACACAAACATTTCTTCATACAAAAGATCAGCTTGTCCCAGAAGCCATACTACGGAAGGCTAATACAAACAGCAAACATTTATATATGACTGCGCAGGCTGATCTGAGCCATCACATTTCCCACAGGTTTCATTGTCATGTTTTCAAAAAGTTGCATGCAACAACTGTGTGAGCAAAAGATCATTGACGTTTTGTTATTGAAAGACGCGGGAAAATTTCTGACTGCCTCAACAGCACGTGCAAAAATGACGGCGGGAAATTCATCGCCGCGAGAAATTCACCACAAAGCAAAAAACCATGATACACATGTGCGACCAGCGAAGACTCAGATCATCATGCACATATGCGAAGGTTTATCAGTCTGTCTGATTACAGCTGCATGGATATCCTAAGAAATAATACTTGTGTGATTTAACACAACAGTACAGGTATATTTTTAAAGTCTATCCAAGATAAAAAAACTATCGAAACTATCGATAGTTGAATGAACTATCGGCGATAGTTATCGATAGTCCAAAGTACTATCGATGCATTGCTATCGAGGCAGTCACTATCGCGATGCATCGAACTATCGATGCATCGTTACACCCCTAATGTTCAGTTTAGAAGACATCTGCAAGATGCACAAACTGATCTTTGGTATAATGAAATGTTTATGTTTGCTGTGTGCCGAATCATTCACATAGGTAAATGTATAATAACCGACGGTATAATGCAAGTTAACTTGTTGTATACGTGACTCTTTTTGCATCCGACAACCACGATAGCTACCAGACTGTTAAACCGCCCTTTTGTTGGTAAGTTGATTTGAGGTTAAATGTCCCCATCAACACTGTCAAGGTCATTTTTGAGACGTTGCTTCCAATTTTGTGGGACTTTTACCGACATCGAGATGAAATGACATCTCAAGCCCTGTCGCCCAATAAAACCAATAGGGTTTATTAGCATGGACAGTCCACCTTGCACCGCGGTTCCTGGACAGGCTTAGATCCTCTAAGCGGTTTACCAGTACTAGTGTGCGAGCCGGATTCAGCTCTGCGAAAGCATCATGCAGCCCATATATTTCTTCAAGCCCCTATGGGCGGGGGCCGCAAACCGCCCTTTTGTGATCTCATTAGAAATGCTTCTCGAGAAATGAACAGAATGTGCATGCCCAAACATGATAAGACTCAGATTTAGTTGATAAGTATGCACTGGTACTAGCTGCTTCTCGCTTGGCACTCAGATTTACGGGGTAAAGCTAGGACTGGTCGACCAAGTGTCAGGATAATGTGACTGGGTGTGGTATCATGTAATGTGTCTGGGAAATGATACTTCGGTGTGCAGCACTATAAAAGTGAGCATTGAGCTCCTTGTCCCAACCAGACACCATCGTGATATGACTGAAAAATTGTTGAAAGCGAGGTTAAACCGGAATTCCCACACACACACATGCGGCTCTAGAAAATCAGTTTTTTTGCAGTTCACGGATCAGATCAACTGCATCGATGTTTAGATCCTTAACAGAGCGTGATTTTTTTTCCGGTTGCGTAACGGAATTCTGTAATCTCTTTATCTCGCTAAGCCAACACTTTTGATTGTGACAATGGCAGTTCATGTATATCATGTGTGTAAAGCTAAACAGGTTTATATACTGTATATTCAACTCTGCTAATATCGATGACATGTTTGGAGGCCTGCAATAAATATCAAAAAGTACCATTATAGAACGTGTTAGCTACCGTATTACCGCAGTAAAAAGTGGGAGGAAAAATAAAACTTGTGCTTAAAACCTGATAGAACCCTCGGAAAATATTTATAAATGTTGGTTGGGGAAAATATGGGGTCCAAACCAAAACCGTGTTATATCCGAATTCTAGCTGTAACGAATCGTGCTATAACGAGGTCTGGGTGTATTGGAAGCAGCAAGCTATTTTTAGGTGGTGGGTTCTTCTATAGGTGGTGGGGATATATAAAGAGCCTTCTCCCCATGATGTTTTTTCTGACTTAGCCCGAGGGAATGAATACTGATACTGTCACAAATAAACATACAATTTTAGCCCACTGAACACTTCAATTTGTGTTAACACATCTGTATGCTTTTGTTGGTTATTGACACGGAGCTTACAGAAAGCACTGTTGGCCACAACCATTGTGCTATAGAGTTTTTTTTTCTACCCTTTGCAAACAATTTTTTATGAAAGAGATACGCCCCACTAAGATAAAACAATAGACACGTGTGGGGTTGCTGGGGTCGGATGACGTCATTTACCGATCGCATGCAGAAAAAACTGTAGCGGTTGTTTGTTGGCGGCGGTTTGGACGCCGGAAAACTTCGATGTTCCCATTGAACTTGCTTGTTTATTTTGTTTAAAATCAGAGTTTTAGGAATAATACTCACAAAATCGGGCTTGCTAGTAATGGAGATTGTTATATTAATCATGTGTAACTGAAACTGAGTGGACAATTTAACGTTATTTATGTCAGGAATTGTAAAAGGATAGAGCATAACATAAGATGCATCGTATTTTCAGCTGACAAAAGTAAAAGTAAAATGGTCCAAAAATAATTCAGGAGGATTACCCGCACCCTGAACTTGGGCCTGTAATTTGAGGGGAAAAAATGTGGGTAATACACGCCCGAATACAGTAAATCCCTAAATAGTATGTTCAAGTATACATATTTTCTAGGGATGGGTATTGTCAGAATTTTCGTATCACGATATATCGCGATATGGTTACTGCGTATCACGATACGTATCACGATATATTATGTAGCAATCTGAAACACACTGGTAATTGGAAAACCCCAATATATATGGAAAAGAGAAGGGAGTTTTCATGGGTAAATATCATTTAACCTTCTTACAAAACAAAGGTACTTAAAAGAATTGTCCCAATGTTATGAGGGGAAATAAAGATACTATCTGAAAGTGCTATTAAATGTTGTATTAGATTGATGGCCTTAGTCACTTTATTTGTGACTGTCATCTTTTGCAACCTGAAATGTTGCTAGATATTGGTAGTTGGCCATAGTAAAGTTTGTTTTGGTTTTCACTCTATTACACAATCTTGTAAATGCTGGGCAGCTTACACTAAAGTGACGTATACAACAACAACAGCCGCGTGATTCACCGAAATCATAGCTCGGCCTACCGTAAAAATTCGGCTATAAGACGAGGATTTTTCCCTCCAAAATGAAACCGTCTTATAGCCGAGGTCATGGACTGCAGTGTTTTTTCAGGCAATGTCCGGCGAAGACCAGACATACAGAAAAAGCCGATCAGTGATTTTTGAATTGATATAAATCGCCGCCCACAAACCACCGCTACCATTTTTCTGCATGCGATCGGTAATTTTCGTTACCCGACGCTAGCACCGCCATACGTGTTTAATGTCATTGTGTGTATCTCTTTCATAAAAATGTTTGGAACAGGTAAAAAAACCTTTTCTCGATAGCTAAACGGTTGTGAATAGAGGTGGAAAGAAAAACAGCGCTTTGCACAGCTCCCGAATTATCCCCAAAGGCTCCGTGTCAATAAACAACAGCGTTCGACTTTTCCCGTCCAGCGTCTGCTATTTGGCGCCAAAACATAACCATTCATGAGATCATAGAAAAGTCCGTTTTTATGATGCAAATATCTACCGTTAGATATAGCTAATTGTCTGAGGAGCGATTAAATCATTTTCACATTGATTGTGGATTAAATTTTGTGATTGGAGGATAAACGCCAATTAGAATCATAACGACCATATTTTCACACCTTATCGACACGCACCGCAGGGTGGCAATTTTATGACAGGGATTAACAATAGTGTCATACTTGAACCGTAATAAATACACAGATGGTTTGTCTCTGAATTGACAGTGCAGCAATTATTGTGATTTACTTACTGGTCTAGTTTTACCGTATTTAAGGACTCACAAAGACTGACAGACTGAGCTGTATTTACCGATCAGTTATGAAAGAAAATATGAAAAATGGATAAAAAAAGAAAATATCGAAAATATCGGTATTGGCGGACCGTATTGTGATATGATTTTTTTCTGAACTGTATCACGATATACCGATATACCGATAATATCGCACATCACTAATATTTTCTCACACAATTTGTTTCGTTGTAAAATTCCATAACCCATAAATTTGATTCTTCCCCTCCCCCTCCCGTTTTTGTACCCAGGTGGTAACTTTACCACAAAAAAACATACATGGGCGGAACCACTGCAACTACACTACAAGCCCCCAAGGAGTCTTCAGCCCAGTTGAGCTAAAAATGTGTATACAATAACGATCCAAAGCAGAAAATGCATGGTTTTGTGCTAGAATATATTGAAGTACCCATCTATAGTGTACTTCGATAAGATTATCTGTGACAGTCAACTCAAATTATACAGTGCAGATGTTTGTACAAATCACCACCTACAACAGGATAAACAGTTGTCCTCATACAATTTTTCGAATCGGGAGACATACCCGACAGACGATCGAAGCGGATCAGGGCCTGCAATCACCTCCTTATATATAGCCGGAGTCCATTTCAAAATTTAGGGGTGTCTGGCTGTGTTTTCTTCAAACTTTATTTGAAAAATGGCTGAACTTTATGCAAACAGTGGAGGCCCTGATCAGACGCCGCATTCTGCGGCATCTGATCTGGGTCTGTGCTGTTTGCCAGGGTATTTGATTAAACACTGAAGAGAACCCTAACGTAGTTACATGGTAACCATCAATTCGCCGAATCTATTTATTATTTTTATGTAGCCCAAAGCCATATTTTATAATTAATTTTGAATTTTCACATTCAACTTTCAATCAGTATTAACGAAGAATATATCTATAACCTTTATGAACGTGGAAATATATTCCAGGCATTCGATTTACTTGTCAAGATCAATGTCAAGTTTCCTGGACACTTGGGGTATTCTGTCCGACGACACTTTTGAATACACAAGACCTGACACTTTCACCTGTTCACTTTCGCCGCTAAAAATTATCATTTCTTAATTTCTTACAACAGTTATACTAATTTAATTAGTATAACTGTAAATTTTACAAAATATAACTTGAAAGTTACATTCAAGCTTAATTAAATTTTATGGTTGGTGAAGCCTGTGCTGGTTATTTTATTTTATATTTCAAAAACTCGCAAAATGAACGATTTGCGTTACCGATGGTGTTTTCAGGAACCTTTCCTGCCTTCACTAAAGTTTACTGAACAAATTTATTATCCCCATGTTTTCCAACGAAAAAGTGGGGATATTGTTATCAACTCCGTCCGTCTGTCTCCTCCTAAACCGTTAGCCGGAATTCAACCAAATTTGGTATGCGAGTTGCTTACATGAATGGCTTGCGCAAGATCACATTTTTTTGTCCCCGCCCCCAGGGGCCCTGGGGAGGGGTCAAAAGGTCATTTTTTTTTATTTTTTGTTTGTGTTTTATGGCTAGGGCTGTCACGTTTACAAAAATCTGTAAACGTTTACACGGAAGGTCCTACACGAAACGATTCCGTGTACACGAAACACTTTCAGACTCGAGTCAATAAGGGTGAATCTGTGTATAAACAATGGGTAATTACCTGTTAATGATAAATTCCTTCAAAATCCGGCATAATTCTGTAGCAGATGCCAATCGTTTGTGAATCGGAATGATTTAGCCATAAACTCTTCAAGAATATTCCATTTGTTTATCTTCGACACAGAAAACATATGGAAAAACTCCGTGTAATTGGCAATTACTTTGAAGATGCCGCTGTAATGTGTATGTGCGACATTGACTCTGATTGGAGCAAATATTGAGGGGGTATTTCACAGATATCCGTTATCGTGACTGCATGAGCAGACCGAATCATAGTGTGCTCCTTAAATAATGGGAAAGAACAAAGCAAGGATTGAATACTCCATCAAAATAATGCTTTTTAATATGCCTCCTGAATTGTGAGGCAGTATTTATTTGACACAAGAGGAAAACAAACAAAAAAGAAAAAGGAATCATTACGGCATGTTATGCTCATCTGTGATACTACGGGAGATCGAAAGGCAGTGATTGGATTGGAGGTTGCATAATTTTTTTTTCTGTAGTTGATTCTGGCTTCAAGGATTTATGGACGTGTTTTAAATGGTTGGACATTGTTCCAGTGCTGCCTCCCGTGTATGAAAGTTCTGTTTTGCACAGATTACACTTGGCCTTCTTCTTGCCATCGACATAGTCAACAAGCATAAAATACTGCCAAACTGGCGATCTGAGGTTTTTTTCAGCCATATTGGAGAAAGAAAGGAAGTGACGACTATTATCGTGGTTATGAGGTAATATTTTAATGATGTCATTTACTTTGATCACATGTAAGTCACATGTTTCGTGTAAACGGTCAGTCGATTTTGTAAACGTTTTCTACACAGACACGAAACGCTCCCGTTTACACGTGTAACCGTGATAGCCCTATTTATGGCAGGAAATATATATACATGAGAAATATGTTATCTGGTACTAGAGGGGTAACGATTCACCGAAAGTACGGTTCACCGCGGTACGAAGCTGACGGTTCGGTTCACGGTCCGTTTTTTTTGGTTATTTCGGTTCGGTTCACCAAAAACATTTCGTCAAAAGACAAAATTAAGAAAGAAAATAGCAGAGAAACTGCTTAAATGTTGTTTTCTTTGTTGATTCCTACTTAATTTTGCTTTATTGATGCATTAATTATCGATGTAAGCGCCTATTTTCGCCTTACGACAACTACCGTATTTCGTTCGGCTAAAGACACTCGCAACAATAGACTGTTCGGCCCCATAAAAATATATCAATTTTCGTGAAAGAAATATTGTTTTAATGATTATATCTTCGCTAACATGGTTCTATATTAATTTTCTCCTCTTGTCTGGGATGTTTATTGTTCAGTGAAGGGTTTTATTATCTGAGGATTATCTTAGCTACAATTAAATTTGTTCATTGCTCTAATATCTTTTAAGCTTTCTTTTTACATATTATAGGCTGGCAGATGACAGTAACAATCTCAGTTTATTTGCAAATGATGGCACAGCTTTGCAACATGTTCCCAAAACTATGCAACAAATATTCCCTTAAACCCAACTTTTTAGCTCACCTATCTATCTATCTATCTATCTACTGATACTGCGTGGGTCACATTTGACCATTACCGCAGGTGCATATTACATACACTCCAGGTTTTGCAGTCTGTCTGTCTGATTAAAAGTATCACGATACGTATCGTATCGTGAGGTAAGTATCACGATACGTATCGTATCGTGAGGTAGGTGTATCGTTACACCCCTATCTGGTACCGTATTTGGGCCTGTATTACCCGCAGTTTTTTTCCCTCAAATTACAGGCCCAAGTTCAGGGTGCGGGTAATCCGCCCAAATTATTTTTGGACCATTTTATTTTTACTTTTGTCAGCTGAAAATATGATGCATCTCGTGTTATGCTCTATCCTTTTACGATTCCCGACATAAAAAATGTTTAATTGTCCACTCAATTTTACTTACACATGAGTAATATAACAATCTCCATTAGTAGCAAGCCCGATTTTGTGAGTATTATTCCTTAAACTCTGATTTTAAACGAAATAAACAAGCAAGTTCAATGCGAACATCAAAGTTTTCCGACATCAAAACTGCCGCCCATAAACCACCGCTACAGTTGTTTTTTTCTGCACGCGATCGGTAAATGACGTCATCGGACCCCAGCAACCCCACACGTGTCTATTGTTTTATCTTAATGGGGCGTATCTCTCTCATAAAAAAATTGTTTGGAAACGGTTTAAATATTCTGGATAGCAAAACGGTTGTGGAAAACAGCGTTTTCCGTAAGCTCCGTTTCAATACCAACAACAGCATACAGATGTGTTAACACAAATTGAAGCATTCAACTTTTCTCGCCAAGCGTCTGCTATTTGGCGCCAAAATATAACCATTTACGAGATAGTAGAATAGTCGTAGCAACTTGTCTTAGGAGCAATTAAATAATTTTCACATTGATTGCGGATTAAATTTTATGTCTGGGGAATAAACGCAAATTAGAGACATAACTTGACCATATTTTCACACCTTATCGACACGCACCGCAGGGTAGCAATTATATGACAGAGATTAACAATAGTGTCATAATTGAACCGTTATAAATCATCAAACAGTGTAAATCCAAATCAGACGTCTGCGGCGTCTTTCTGATGTGTCTGATCTGGGTCTGCACTGTTTGCCGATGTCCGAAAAAGAGACGTCTGCGGCGCCTTTCTGAGGTGGCACATGTGGGTTAATAAATAAATTACAATGGTGAAGGTAAAGTTTTTTCAACATTTTAATGCAAAATACATCCTTTCTGGTGATACTCGCACGCACATGCATTTTCCCGCCTTTTGAAGACCATCGCGCGTTCCGTTATGTGTTACAAAAACTGGCCAAATTCTTACTTTTTCTCACTTACGCATCCACCAAAATTTCAGCAAATGTTCCATGGGGGTAATACAACAGAATTACAGTTTTTCCCCCAGATTTTGGCAAAAAAAGTGGGGTGCGGGTAGTACGCAAATGCGGGTAATACACACCAACACGGTACTTGGCTACTGTGGAGAAAACGTGGGGATTTGCAATGGCTTGCGATCGACTGCGCGCTCTAGTTTTTTTTTATAATTACTAACAACAGTTAAAATAATTTAATAAGTATAATGGTAAATTTTACAATAACAAACTTGAAAAGTGGGGATATTGTTAACGCTTCTGTCCGTCTGTCTGGCTATCTCCTCCTAAACCGTTAGCCAGAATTCAACCAAATTTGGTATGTGAGTTGCTTACATGAATGGCTTGCGCAGAGCATTTTATTTTGTCCCCGTCCCCAGGGGCCCTGGGGAGGGGTCAAAAGGTCAAATTTTGACCTACTGTGGAGAAAACGTGGGGATTTGCGATGGCTTGCCATCGACTGCGCGCTCTAGTTTTTTTATAATTACTTACAACAGTTAAAATAATTTAATAAGTATAATGGTAAATTTTACAATATTACAAACTTGAAAGATACATTCAAAATAAAAAAAAAGTGATAGCATGTAATGGAATATTACCGGTTGTAAGGCAACCGGTTTCACCTCGAAAATGACGGCCGTTTGGTTGCTACGGGAAGTGACGTCATCCCGAGGTATCTATCTACCTATCTTCTGATACTGCGTCGGTCACATTTGACCTTTACCGCAGGTGTATATCACACACACTCCAGGTTTAGCAGGAGGAAAGCCTACACAGTAATCATGTAATTACGGTAGGGATTTTAAACCTGCACAGAGGCCCTCCAGTTAACGTCCCGATTCGAAGGACGGTGCACTTTATGACATTCATCCCTGCAAATGATGCCAATGGAGCGTGTTCAGACATCCAAATTTTATCGCCACTGCCGGGGATCGAACACGGGACCTCTAGCATCAGAGGCAAGTGCACTAACCACTGAGCTATCACACTCCACAGGTACAGTCCAGTCCAGTAACATTGCGCGGCCGTTTACTTTGCGAAACCTGCATTCACATTTTCAATAACTTTAACCCTCACAATATCTACCACCACTACCTGTGCATCTGTATTAAGTTTTAACTTAACCTTGAAAACATGGTGTTGCATGTGCAGATGTCACACTTTCACGGAATTTTTCAAATTTGCCAAAATACGAAAAGACCGAAATTTCCAAACCCAAGACTGAGTTTAAAAATAGGCAAAGGGACACATGTTTTGCAGCTAAATTTACTGCATATAACAACTTTGCATAATATCTAATGAACAACTTGTTAGAGTCAACGTTTGTGTTCAACCAGCACAAAACACTTATTGTGCGCTATGTTAGGCGACAAAATTGGTAATCAAATTTCAAGGGGTATCCCTTTTCATAGAATTATATCTCCCGGCAGTAAAAAATTCAGAGGCCAATTTCTATTGCAGCAAGTAGATAAGGAAGTGTTGCAATCGTTCTGATTGTGATTGTTTGAAGGGTGGCTTTAACAAAGTCACACGAAGGTATCAAACACTTATGTGCGCAATGTTACCGGACTGCATCGTACTTAATGGGTGGGCTTACATGTGCAATGAAATGTAAACAAAGTCACATGTCAAAACATTGGATCCCTCTATATGAATGGGCGCATGTAATTTATTTCAACTGAGGTGATGCTTTTTCTCAGCTTTGTCTGTGTACGGATACTGGTGTCTGTGCGATTACTGGCACAATGTCCATTGATAATGGCTTACTGTCAGGCTAAGTCACTTCCTGTTCTGGTTTTGTCAGTCTACAGTTTCGCTTTTCGGACACATTACTTCAGGATTCATGCATCAATTATTCACCGAAAAGCGATTTAATGTCCTTGTCGATGATGTATTGACACGTCAAAGCTGATTTCAGAAGTAAATCTTAAAATTTCCGCACAAAGTGGCCCCAATATGGCTACCCAAGCCAAAACCATGGACACGGTTCCGCTTACAGAAATCATCCCAAAAATTTCTAGATGGGAAGAACAAATTTTTTCTTGAATATAAAACCACACACACCCTTTTACTGTAAAGAGAATGATTGAAAAAAGACGGAAATTAGGAAAATATCAAGATATTAGATCACAATTTGCCTCTATCGACAAACCGGCGACATGCAAAATAAATGATCGCAATCGCATGTAAAATCCCAAATTACCATCGTATCTTTCGGCTTGTTCAGCCAGTTTTGCTTGATAAACTGCGTCTTCCTTGTCTGCCCCCGACATTGCTGATGTTTACTGATTTCTTGTAATAGGAATGTCCGCCTGTTCTCTGTTTTCTGGTATCCTGCAGTACCACGATACACCGCAATGGATCACTTCCGGTATTTTAGATCCGGTGATATTTTGGCCTTTTTAAAATTTATCTATCTATCTATCTTCTGATACTGCGTCGGTCACATTTGACCATTACCGCAGGTGTATATATCATACACTCCAGGTTTTGCAGGAAGAAAGCCTACACAGTAATCATGTAATTACGGTAGCGATCTATAACCTGCCTAGGGGATGGTTCTCCCTGCACGGGGGGCCTCCAGTTAACGTCCCGATCCGAAGGACGGTGCACTTTATGACATTCATCCCTGCAAATGATGCCAATGGAGCGTGTTCGGATACCGAAATTTTATCGCCGCTGCCGGGGATCGAACCCGGGACCTCTAACATCAGAGGCAAGTGCACTAACCACTGAGCTATCACGCTCCTATTACAGAATCGGGCGCAGAATCAGAATTGTTACTGGTGATACGTCAAAAGACAGGACCTATGATATGGGAAGTTAGTCCCTAGCTCTCACAAAAGAGGTAAACTTAGCTACACTAGTATGAACTTAGGCACATATAGTCTGCTCAAACATCATGGCCCACTTGGATGAGCATCATCTTATGTCAGACAGACAACATGCATTTAGGAAAAGGCAAAGTAGTGTCATAGGTTGATAGCGGCCCCGATAGCTCAGTGGTAGAGCGTCCGCTTCGGGAATGGGAGGTCGCGGGTTCGATCCCCGGCCGCGCCATACCAAAGGCGTGAAAAATGGTACTAGGCGCTCCCTTGGCTGACGCTCGCATCATCAGGGGTAGTCCTAGGAAGATAAATGAAGGCAGGTAAGTATTTGTTACAGGATACTTTGTTTGTCGCAATAAAAGCTCTACAGAGCTTATGTTATTTGTTTCTGATATGCGACGTTAAATAAAGCTTCTTTATCTTTATCTATAAACATGGGAAAATGCTTGGTGTTTCGTTGTGTTTTGTGTTTATCTTTTACATACGGCCTGTCCTCGATTACCGGGATGCATGGGGTGTTCTAATAAATTACTAACCTGTGTTACTAACACGCACTCAAGTGTGTTAAGTTATCTGCAAGGTATTTTGCATGCCTCACTGCAGATGCATTTTTGTGTTCAGTATGAAAGGACCTATGCCTTTCATCTCATGTACATGTATAACATGCATATTTATTGTTTTCTGTATTATATTGCAGGTTAGTATATCAAAGTATTATTTTGATAAAATGTGGAACAGTCAGAGCCATGTCTAGTCAGAGCCATGTCTGTATTATTAAGACATAGGCACAGATATAGACATAGAAATTTTATTTAAAGTAGAAGTAAAACAAAGATCAGGAATCGATACAATTAACTTACTCCACCCACTAAAGACACCAAAGGGAATAGTTAACAATATAACATAAGCCCAGTAGGGCTTTAACTTCGACAAACATATTGTAAGACAACAAATAAGATTTAAATATATCACAGCATGCAACATAAGAGTACACATGTATATAAAACACTTAGCACATATATTATGATTCCAATATCACAGGCAGGGGAATTGCATAAGAAGTATGGACATTTTGTTAAGACATTTACATTAAGGTGTATGACAAAACATATATATAATAGGAAATATGTGGAAAAGTAGAAGTAAAACAAAGATCAGGAATCGATACAATTAACTTCCTCCACCCATCAAAGACACCAAAGGGAAAGAAACAAAAACATGAAGCGACCAGACCATAATGGAAACCTAAACAAAGGATGGCCATAAGGACAGTTACTTTCCCACAAAATGGCCAAATGGCCATCCAAAATAAAAAGACACAAGCGATACACACAGTGAGTACTAACAAACAACAACATAAATAAACCGCCACAGAAGAACCGCCTTGGAACGGTCAGTGGAAAGAATTCCACTTAGGGGCTTAGATCGATTTTACGTGGCCACAATCCTCGCCCTTACTTCCGTCGCGATTTAGACAAATAATTTGTTCAGTCCGCATGTAGGCCTCCTAACTCATCAGTGCAACATCTCCGTGAACACAAATAATCAAAGAACTCGACAGCAAAAAAGCACTGAAATGCTGGAGCAAAAGAAAACCAACAGTTAGACTCCGATGGGCCCAACCAGAGACAGAGCATCAGGCACCAACCAACATTACCTTGAATTAGATCTCTCTAATTCTCAATAAGCCTTTACGTTGGAACCATCATAGAATCTGAGGCCTGACCCACCGGCGTGCAATTAAAGAGGGAAGCAAAGTTACCAACCGTGATTGGGTTAACTACCATGCATGCAGTCTGTCATATAACATCCATGTTGTACCCAATCTTTTTATATCGAAGAATGATTTTACGAAATTGGGTGCTGAAGTCATTGCGGTTATATATTTTTCTGAATTTATATGCTAAGTCACCTTAAAATTCGTGTTCCGATAGACCTTGTTGCAGAAGAGATTTAAGTCCAATATTGAATTTTGAAATTAAATCAGAATGGCGTCTATAAAATTTTGAAAATGCTTTGCGTAGTTTATAGTACAGATAACCCTGATTAAGAAGTTTAGCCGTTAACAATTAATTACAAGTGTTGAAGTCAGATACATGGCTACACACTCTAGCAAATCGAATTAATTGCGAAATATAAACGCCATAGGATGGCGCACGAGGAACATCACCATACAAAAAAGGAAAATTTACAATCTCAAAATCAAAGTCATCTCGTTTATCATTAATTTTGCACGAAACAAACCCATCTACAATAGATAGATGTAAATCCAAAATCAGGGCCTCGGTATCAGAAGAATTTGCTTTATTTAACTGAAGTTCTGGGGGGTAAATCTGACTGATCAAACCATCGAAATAAGTATTATAAATATTTAATAAATCATCTAAATATCTAGAAGTGGAGCTTAAAGCTTCAATAATTTCAGATTGGTTATCAATGGAAAGCGACAACATGAAGTTTCTTTCATAACAATACAAGAACAGACCAGCCACAAGAGGTGCGCAATTCGTACCCATCGGAATACCCACAATTTGTCTAAATAACTTAGTACCGAATCTTATATAAATATTGACAAGTAGAAAAATGCATTTCTGACATTACATGCAATATAGAGAGAATTTTCTCTGTGAAAAGTCCATTCAATTAAATCATTAAGCTTTTCTTTTATAAGATTATGAGGAAGTGTAGTGTAAAGAGTGGAAAAATCGTAAGTACACAGACTAGAAGCACGAAAACGTCTGGATTTCAATTTATTTAAAGTAGAAGTAAAACAAAGATCAGGAATCGATACAATTAACTTACTCCACCCATCAAAGACACCAAAGGGAAAGAAACACAAACATAAAGTGACCAGACCATAATGGAAATCTAAACAAAGGAAGGCCATAAGGACCTCATTCGAATTTTTTATAGAACAAAACAGATTTCTTCCTGATCTTTCAAAGACTTTATCACAATATTTAATCAAATGCGTTTTAACAGCAGTAAGACAGGAAGTTAATAATTTAGAAAGTTCAGTGGTAGTGCAAGAGCTAGAATTTGCAATAAACCGTGCTTTGTAAGGTCTTTTATGAAGTTTTGGTAACCAGTATAGCGTAGGAAGCTTGTCTTGGCCTTTTGTAGCACACACAGGAAACTTGGTGGCTGAATGATAAATATGTTCATCTACTATAGCTCTCTCTTCAGCTAAAGGCTGAAGTTCATAGGCCTTAGTACCACCAAGCTCCTGCTTAAGCGTGTTAACATAGTGGAGCCGTCACACAACGACGGCGTTTTTAGCGGCCTTGTCTGCAGGGGCCAAAACAAACTTCTTATGAAATGTTGTTGTTTGTTACTTACTGTGTGTATCACTTGTGTCTTTTGGTTTTGGATGGCCATATGGCCATTTTGTGGGAAAGTAACTGTCCTTATGGCCTTCCTTTGTTTAGGTTTCCATTATGGTCTGGTCGCTTAATGTTTGTATTTCTTTCCCTTTGGTGTCTTTGATGGGTGGAGTAAGTTAATTGTATCGATTCCTGATCTTTGTTTTACTTCTACTTTAGAAATTATATTCCTTATCCTAGAATCAGGAATAATTTTCAAATTGCCAGTAATTACATGACCAGCAGCAGGATAGCAATACACTGAGTTTTTACAATCACATGAATCAGGAGTATTAGTATCAATATCAAGATCAGAAACAAGTTTATTGAAATTAAAAATGATAGATCTAACAGGTTTGTTATATTTATAGCAAATTATAGGTGTTTCAGTATTTTGAAAATAAGCAGGAATGGAAGAAAGCACCGGGCTCTCACGAAAAATACTGGGTAAATCTATAAAATCCGTACCCTTAATAATGAAGGATATTTTGAAGAAATAGCGTTTATGATTAATTTCAGAATCAGTTTGCTGTGTGTTAACGAAGGCCAAGACAAGCTTTCTACGCTATACTGGTTACCAAAACTTCATAAAAGACCTTACAAAGCACGGTTTATTGCAAATTCTAGCTCTTGCACTACCACTGAACTTTCTAAATTATTAACTTCCTGTCTTACTGTTATTAAAACGCATATAATTAAATATTGTGATAAAGTCTTTGAAAGATCAGGAAGAAATCTGTTTTGGTCTATAAAAAATTCGAATGAGGTTTTAAACAAATTGAAATCCAGACATTTTCGTGCTTCAAGTCTGTCTACTTACGATTTTCCCACTCTTTACACTACACTTCCACATAATCTTATAAAAGAACAGCTTAATGATTTAATTGAATGGGCTTTTCACAGAGAAGATTCTCTCTATCTTGCATGTAATGTCAGAAATGCATTTTTCACTTCTAAAGAGCATAAGAATTATACACTTTGGTCATGTCAGAAAGTGTGTGATGCCCTCACCTTTCTACTTGACAATATTTATATTAGATTCGGTACTAAGTTATTTAGACAAATTGTGGGTATTCCGATGGGTACGAATTGCGCACCTCTTGTGGCTGATCTGTTCTTGTATTGTTATGAAAGAGACTTCATGTTGTCGCTGTCCATTGATAACCAATCTGAAATTATTGAAGCTTTTAGCTCCACTTCCAGATATTTAGATGATTTATCAAATATTGATAATACCTATTTCGATGGTTTGATCAGTCAGATTTACCCCCCAGAACTTCAGTTAAATAAAGCAAATTCTTCTGATACCGAGGCCCCGTTTTTGGATTTACATCTATCTATTGCAGATGGATTTGTTTCGTGCAAAATTTTTGATAAACGCGATGACTTTGATTTTGAGATTGTAAATTTTCATTTTTTGGATGGTGATATTCATCGTGCGCCATCCTATGGCGTTTATATTTCGCAATTAATTCGATTTGCTAGAGTGTGTAGTCATGTAACTGATGTCAACACTCGTAATAAATTATTAACGGCTAAACTCCTTAATCAGGGTTATCGGTACCATAAACTACGCAAAGCCTTTTCAAAATTTTATAGACGCCATTCTGATTTAATTTCTAAATTCAATATTGGACTTAAATCTCTTCTGCAACAAGGTCTATCGGAACCCGAATTTTATGGTGACTTAGTATATAAATTCAGAAAAATATATAACCGCAATGACTTCAGCACCCAATTTCGTAAAATCATTCTTCGATATAAAAAGATTGGGTACAACATGGATGTTATACAACAGACTGAATGCATGGTAGTTAACCCAATCACGGTTGGCAACTTTGCTTCCCTCTTTAATTGCACGCCGGTGGGTCAGGCCTCAGATTCTATGACGGCTCCAACGTAAAGGCTTATTGAGAATTAGAGAGATCTAATTCAAGGTAATGTTTGTTGGTGCCTGATGTTCTGTCCCAAGTCGGGCCCATCGGAGTCTAACTGTTGGTTTTCTTTTGCTCCAGCATTTCAGTGGTTTCTTGCTGTCGAGTCCTCACCGTTGTCTCACCTCTGTGGTTCTTTGATTTTTGTGTTCACTGAGATGTTGCACTGATGAGTTAGGAGGCCTTCATGAGGACTGAACAAATTATTTGTCTAAATCGCGACGGAAGAAAGGGCGAGGATTGTGGCCACGTAAAATCATTCCACTGACCGTTCCAAGGCGGTTCTTCTGTGGCGATTTATTTATGTTGTTGTGTGTTACTTAATGTGTGTATCACTTGTGTCTTTTTATTTTGGATGGCCATATGGCCATTTTGTGGGAAAGTAACTGTCCTTATGGCCCTCCTTTGTTTAGGTTTCCATTATGGTCTGGTCGCTTAATGTTTGTGTTTCTTTCCCTTTGGTGTCTTTGATGGGTGGAGTAAGTTAATTGTATCGGTTCCTGATTTTTGTTTTACTTCTACTTTGACGGGGACGTTAAACCTCAAATCAAACACACAAACAAACATATCACATTCACACACATATAGATAGACAAAACAGTTTTAAAGGTGAAAATTTAACAAATTTACATTAAAAGTGGTACGAAAAACCCTTATTGGACGCACAAACTTAAATTTTTGCGAATGACAAGATGGCGTCGCTGTGTATGGCCTTTGTCATACTGGCAGAGTCTGGGCATTTAGCCCGTTTGGGTCCTACATAGGTCCCATATAGGATTTTTTTTGCCCAAATGAGACTCATATGGGTCCCGTATACGCAACATTTTATGTATCACGAAATTGTAAGGTATCTTAGATTATTGCAATTTTATCTCAGGTATCGAATGTTGCGTATACGGGACCCATATGAGTCTCATATGGGCAACAAATCCCCTGTGGGACCCATGTAGGACCCAAATGGGCTAAATGCCCAGAATCTGCCAATATAGGCCCCCTATATACATGCTTGCTGGGGGTGTGTTTATGAATCGCACTCACACAAAGGCCATACACAGCGACGCAATCGATTGGTTGGTTGGTTGATATAACTTCTGCCAATAAAGGCACACCTCCTTCTGGAGTAGGTTCTTCACATACACGTTGAGTGGGGGTTAAAATGACTATCTCCGTCACCCTATTTACACTTTAAGAAAACTTTATTTACAATGTCCCTGCTGGTTCATGCCGCGGCCTCCTTTGGTCTTATTACGTTTTCGTTTTGTAACAGTCTGGGACAGCTGCCTAAATCTTTCAAGATGCAGTGCGTGACACAGCCTCCTGGTTTGTATCTCTAGTTGCTTTAAGTCAGTGTCTCTTATGTCTACGACCATTGGTGGTACTGTACAATCTAGAAGTAGTTGCAATGTCCTGCTCGAGTCATTATGCCCCCAACTTTGAAAAAGTTGGAGGGGCATATTGCTTCTGGTTCGTTCGTCCGTTCGTCCGTTCGTCCGTTCGTCCGTTCGTCTGTTCGTCCGTTCGTCCGTTCGTCCGTTCGTCCGTCCGTTACGCTTTTGATGCATAGCATAACTAAAGAACCGTGTATGCTAGGGTTTTGAAATTTCATATATGGATTCCTCATGAAAAATTAGCTGACGCGTATTTTTTTTCTCGTCCGGATTATGCCCCCTTCAAGAGTTATTGCCCTTTGAAATTTTTTTAATAAAATCTTGTCAGCAAGATATCTCAAAAACTATTGGAGCTAGAGCCTTGAAAGTTGGTGATTATATTGGTGGTGATGAGTAGATGAACTGATTAACTTTTGACAAAATTCCGAAAAATACTTTGTGAGTTATGGTCCTTTGTCATTTTGGTAATTTGTGCCCATTGTAATGTATGCTAAAAGTGATGCATAGCACAACTTTACAACCGTGTATTCTAGGGTTTTGAAATTTCATATATGGATTCCTCATGGAAAATTAGCTGACGCGTATTTTTTTTCTTGTCCGGATTATGCCCCTTTTAAGAGTTATTGCCCTTTGAAATTTTTTTAATAAAATCTTGTCAGCAAGATATCTCAAAAACTATTAGAGCTAGAGCCTTGAAAGTTGGTGAATAGATTGGTGGTGATGAGTAGATGAACTGATTAACTTTTGACAAAATTCCGAAAAATACTTTGTGAGTTATGGCCCTTTGTCATTTTGGTAATTTGTGCCCATTGAAATGTATGCTAAAAGTGATGCATAGCATATCTTTAGAACCGTGTATGCTAGGGTTTTGAAATTTCATATATGGATTCCTCATGGAAAATTAGCTGACGCGTATTTTTTTTCTCGTCCGGATTATGCCCCCTTCAAGAGTTATTGCCCTTTGAATTTTTTTTTAATAAAATCTTGTCAGCAAGATATCTCAAAAACTATTGGAGCTAGAGCCTTGAAAGTTGGTGATTATATTGGTGGTGATGAGTAGATGAACTGATTAACTTTTGACAAAATTCCGAAAAATACTTTGTGAGTTATGGCCCTTTGTCATTTTGGGAATTTGTGCCCATTGTAATGTATGCTAAAAGTGATGCATAGCATATCTTTAGAACCGTGTATGCTAGGGTTTTGAAATTTCATATATGGATTCCTCATGGAAAATTAGCTGACGCGTATTTTTTTTCACGTCCGGATTATGCCCCTTTTAAGAGTTATTGCCCTTTGAATTTTTTTTTAATAAAATCTTGTCAGCAAGATATCTCAAAAACTATTAGAGCTAGAGCCTTGAAAGTTGGTGAATAGATTGGTGGTGATGAGTAGATGAACTGATTAACTTTTGACAAAATTCTGAAAAATACTTTGTGAGTTATGGCCCTTTGTCATTTTGGTAATTTGTGCCCATTGAAATGTATGCTAAAAGTGATGCATAGCATATCTTTAGAACCGTGTATGCTAGGGTTTTGAAATTTCATATATGGATTCCTCATGGAAAATTAGCTGACGCGTATTTTTTTTCTCGTCCGGATTATGCCCCCTTCAAGAGTTATTGCCCTTTGAATTTTTTTTTAATAAAATCTTGTCAGCAAGATATCTCAAAAACTATTGGAGCTAGAGCCTTGAAAGTTGGTGAATAGATTGGTGGTGATGAGTAGATGAACTGATTAACTTATGACAAAATTCGGAAAAATACTTTGTGAGTTATGGCCCTTTGTCATTTTGGTAATTTGTGAAAAACTTTGTCATCGTTCTAGCGCCTACATTTCTTCATGAATTTCAATATAACTTCACACAAATGTTACTGATAAAAAAATCTCGAGCGAGTTCGACTTTCAAGGTCATGACCTCAAGGTCAAGGTCACTGTGGCTATTTTTAGAAAAACATTGTCATCGCTCTAGCGCCTACATTTCTTCACCAATTTCAATATAACTTCACACAAATGTTCCTTATTAAAAAATCTCGAGTGAGTTCGACTTCAAGGTCATGACCTCAAGGTCAAGGTCACTGTGGCTATTTTTAGAAAAAACTTTGTCATCGCTCTAGCACCTACATTTCTTCACCAATTTCAGTATAACTTCACACAAATGTTTCTTATGACAATATCTTAGCGAGTTCGACTTTCAAGGTCATGACCTCAAGGTCAAGGTCACTGTGGCTATTTTAAGAAAAACTTTGTCATCACTTTAGCGCCTACATTTCTTCACTGATTTCAATATAACTTCACACAAATGTGCCTTATGACAATATCTTGAGTGAGGTCGACTTTCAAGGTCATGACATCAAGGTCAAGGTCACTGTGGCTATTTTTAGAAAAACTTTGTCATTGCTCTAGCGCCTACATTTCTTCACTGATTTCAATATAACTTCACACAAATGTTCCTTGTGACAATATCTCGAGTGTGTTCGACTTTCAGGGTCATGACCTCAAGGTCAAGGTCACTGTAGCTATTTTTAGAAAAATTTTGTCATAGCTCTAGCGCCTACATTTCTTCACCGATTTCAATATAACTTCACACAAATGTTCCTTATGACAATATCTCTAGTGAGTTCCACTTTCAAGGTCAAGGTCACTGTGGTTATTTTTAGAAAAACTTTGTAAATGCTCTAGCGCTTACATTTCTTCACCGATTTCAATATAACTTCACACAAATGTTCCTTATGACAATATCTCGTGCAATTTCGACTTTCAAGGTCAAGGTCACAATGGCTATTTTTAGAAAAACTTTGTCATCGCTCCAGCGCCTACATTTCTTCACTGATTTTAATATAACTTCACACAAATGATCCTTATGACAATACCTCGAAAGAGTTCGACTTTCAAGGTCAAGGTCACTGTGGCTATTTTTAGAAAAACTTTTTCATTGCTCTAGCGCTTACATTTTTTCACCAATTTCAAAATCGATTCACACAAATGTTCCTTATGACAATATCTGTAGCGAGTTCCACTTTCAAGGTCAAGGTCACTGTGGCTATTTTTAGAAAAACTTTGTCAATGCTCTAGCGCTTACATTTCTTCACCAATTTCAATATAACTTCACACAAATGTTCCTTAAGACAATATCTCGAGCGATTTTGACTTTCAAGGTCAAGGTCACTGTGGCTATTTTTAGAAAAACTTTGTAATCGCCCTAGCGACTACATTTCTTCACTGATTTCAATATAACTTCACACAAATGTTCCTTATGACAATACCTCGAGTGAGTTGACTTTCAAGGTCAAGGTCACTGTGGCTATTTTTAGAAAAACTTTGACATGGCTCTAGCGCTTACATTTCTTCACCGATTTCAGTATAACTGCACACAAATGTTCCTTATGACAATATCTCGAACTATTTCGACTTTCAAGGTCAAGGTCACTGTGGCTAGTTTTAGAAAATCTTTGTCATCGCTCTAGTGCCTACATTTATTGATGGGTGTTAATAGAACTTCACACAAATGTTTCTTATGGTAATATCTTGAGTTGCCTTGACTTTCAAGGTCATGACCTCAAGGTCAAGGTCACTATGGCTATTTTTAGAAAAACTTTGTCATTGCTCTACCACCTACATTTATGATTTTAATCTAACTTCACCCAAAATATGCTTATTATAATATCTTGAGCAAGATCTACTTCGCGGCCATGGCCTCAAGTCAAGGTCCCTATGACTATTTTTAGAGAAATATTGTCATCACTCTAGAACCTACATTTATGGATGGATTTTTAAACATACTTTGCACAAATGTTGCATATGATAATATCTCAAGCAAGTTGGACTTTTGCCATTTCAGTGTTTTCCACACACGAAGTTGTCTTGTGCTAGGGGATTTGTATTGCATGCGATGCCTTGTTTTTTTATAATAAAATCTTGTCAGCAAGTCCATATCTTGAGAACTATTAGAGCTTCATTAATCATTCTTGGTACAAACTTGCATCCAGGCATTGCAACTTCAACGCAAGCATTCATATCTGACCTTGACCTATATTTCATGGTTCACTGACTTCGTGAATTATTGCGACCACCCTGACTTTCACCATTTCTCGAAAACTATTAAAGCTTTTTAAATTATAATTGGTACAAACTTGCATCTAGGAATTGCAACTGCAACGCAAGCATCCATATTTGACTTTTATCCATATTTCATGGTTCACTGACTTTGTGAATTATTGCAACCACCCTTACTTTCTATCTAATGTAAGAGTCCATTTCTCAAGATCTATTAGAGCTTCATTAATTGTATTTGGTACAAGCTTGCATTTAGGAATTGAAACTTCAATGCAAGTATCCATTTCTGACCTTGACCTACATTTTATGGTTCACTGACTTTGTAAAATAGTGTGACAACCCTAACTTTCACCCTGATGTAAGAGTCTGTTTTTAAGAGTTTCATTGATGATACTTGGTACATGCTTGCAACTAGGAGTGAAATTTTTATGCAGGTATCCATGTTTGACCTTGACCTAGATTTCATGGTTTGGTGACTTTGCGCCCCCACAGGCACGACATAGCCTTCGGGAGAATTCTTGTTGAATGTTTTTGAGTCTTTAACAATATTTGTTGAATATTTTGCCATCTAAGGACAAGCAAAGGTTGGGGGCATTGTGTTTTACAAACACCATTTCTAGTTTCCATCATATACCACGCCTATCTCCTAACAGGCTCTCTGGATATCACTGATGATTGGTCTTCTTATGCACTCGAGAGACTCACAGGCCAATACAAAGTGTTCTAATGTTTCGTCTTCCTTCTTACACAGCAGGCATACAGGATTGATCTTATTCTGGTTGAAGATGCTCTATTAGTCTGGAGAATAAAGGTTCCAGTCAAGAGTTCGCTCTTTGTGTGGATACGAGGTACGTCCTTTACTCCCCTTGGGTCCCGTATTACCATTGGCTTCACTCTCAGCTTGTAGAGACCAGCATTGAGGTATCTCAGACTGGGATGCAAGGTAGCCCTGGATTTGAAAACCTCCGCCCAGTAACCTCCAACATGTTGTTTAACTGTCCTCTTCCATCTGAACTTCGTTGGGGGTGAATCCAGCAGGTCCCACGGCACCGGAAGGCTGTACTTGATCAGTACAGTCCCAAGGTTTATAAACCAGCTGGATGAGCTGTCTCCCTTGATGGACAGTTGTCGTCTCGCTATGCCAGTCTCTACTGAATATTCACACAGCCGAAAGATAATCCCGAAGATGGTTAGGGCTCTGATGTGGATTTTTCCCTCGATCGGCAAGGAACCGGTCAGAATATAGGTTGCAGGATCTGCTGCTGTGTCAGGAAGCGAGAGAATCTGTTTTAGAAGTTTTTTTGTAGAATCTTTCCACCTTTGTCGTCAGTGTTTTTCCAGGAAGCAGCACTTCCAGGTCAATGGGGCTAATATGGGGACGATGTACGTCTGTAAAATATGAATGGACGTCTCAGGATCCAGCTCATTGCTCCCGTGCAGGCCCGCACCCATCAAACAGTATGCTGTGCGTCTTGCCTTCTCAATGTTGTGGTTCACAGTTGATTCTTGACTGTTCGCTGATCGGAGAATACCCATATGCATTACTTCATCAACGACGGGCATCCTTACTCCAATCAAAGTGATGTTAATTTCTGGTCCTTTCTCCCAGGTTCTCTTGTACGGCATAACTGCTGCTAAGATGACACTCTTGGTTGGTTGCAGGATATACTTGTCAAGTTTGCTGTTGTCAACTGCTAGAGATACAAGGCTTTGCAGCACGTCTAGATTTGAGGATCCCAGTGTCATATTATCCGCTACTGTCTGGGCCGAGCAGCAAACCTCACCAATGTAAAATCCATCCCCCGTCCCTTGGATCCTAACCAATTGGTCATTCCCATATAACTTGGGAAAACAAGGACAAACAAGGAAAGAAAAAGTTAAGATTAAATTATATATATATATAATCTAATATAATGTATATAAATAATTAAATAATTTATTCCAGGACTAAAATATATGAATTACTTGATAATGATAATGTTAAAGGATCAGAGTTCAGCTCATTTGCTACACAAAGACATAGCCCTCAGAACCCTAACAATAAGTACATGAATAAAATTAAAAAGAAGAGGTACAAAGTATGGTCTGACACCCTTGCAGCGAAAAGAAACCGATTGAAGATACAACCTTTGCGCGAAAAATGGGGTAGGTCAGCCTTGGCCACCTAGCCCTTCGAAAACGAAACAGTAAACTAACAAAGGAAATGTAACCGGATAGGGCTGTGAGGCTCGATACCCAGACCACGCTGGACCTGCCACCCTAAAGTGTATACAGCGGACTAGACAGACTGTCCAGCAGATCAGTCAACCTACCCTTGTACACCACAAAGAACCATACACTGACAGTATTCAGTATACCCCAGGCCAGACAGGCTGTAACACAGATCAGCCAACCTACCCCGTGGAAACCACAAAGGACCTTACACCGATAATATTCACTGCCAGAATACCAATACAGACCTGGAACACAGGCGGCCCCAAAGTTTATAGGGCGGCGTGTGACCAAGTACCCGAGCTGGGGCTGGTTACGGGCCCCAGAAGTCCGGGCGCTGGTGTGAAAAAAGAGTGTGAAAGTCAAGAAACAACTTAACGTTTCTACTTCAAATTTAGTATCTATTTTCAGACAAATACTTTCATTGCAAATAGTTTAAACATTTCTCTTTTAACATGGTTTTAGACTCGTAAAGAGTGCAGAAATCAGAATAGAAAACTCAGATGCACATTCCCATCTTCCGATAGGGGTTACATACTGAGGGACACTCACCGGGTAGAGTGCCCCCACTACAAACTAGACGACACCATTTACAACCGACAGTCCGGTTGTGTCCCAGGTTCTTGGTTCTTGGTTTGAATCTTCCAAGTCCCAGACAAGAACAATGCAGACTATGTCAATAAAATGTTCATTATCATATGGTATAGTGCATTTGATGCTTGAATTATACATCTGGTATATTCTTCCATTTATTCTATGCATTTCAACATAAAATAATACTGTTTTATCTGCCATTATTGTTGCAATAAACTTATTGAAGAATCAATGCTTAAATTATGTGTTATAGTAAAATGGAGAGCAAAGGAATATTTTCCCATTCAAGGGAAACTACTCCCTCTCGAAGATCTTCGGAACATACTCGTTAATTTCCGGTGATGGTGATGATTACGGAGATATCCGGCTGGCCAACCGGAACTCTCCGCAAACGTCGGCTGCAAAACAAAGGCAAGCGCCAAGACAATTGAAAAACAAGTAAAAAATTGCTCCATGTTGGAGCAAAGGAGGAAGCGCTGCGGAAAACAACTTTTTTATACCCGTTTTTTTTTTTGGAAGAAAAATCGGGTATATTGTTTTCGTGTCAGAGTCGAGCGTCTATCAGTCCGGGGGTCTGTATGTATGTATGTTTGTATGTAAGTATGTGTGTGTACATACGTCCGTCGAGTTTCTATGGAATGGATCTCCTCTGAAACCGGTTAAGATACATTTTTCAAACTTTGCCTGTGGATAATAAATGGAATGTAGATGGCACTGGGCTACTTTTGGCGTGACCTTGACGTAAGGTCAAAAAGTATTATTTTGCCATATCTTCTAAACTATTGGAGTTACACTTCTGGAACTTTGGTTTGAATGAACCTTGGAATATAGAATAAATTGGGCTCCTTTTGGTGTGACCTTGACCTCAACATGACCCCAAGGTCAAAGGTAAAAAAGTATGACTTTGTCATATCTTCTAAACTATCGGAGTTACACTTCTGAAAATTTGGTTATTGGACGGCCCTTGGAATATAGAATATATTGGGCTACTTTTGATGTGACCTCGTTCTCAACATGACCCCAAGGTCAAAGGTCAAAAAGTATGATTTTGCCATCTTCTGGAAGACACTGTTACACTTCTGGAACTTTGGTTATTGAATGAACCTTGGAATGTAGAATAAATCGGGCTCCTTTTGGTGTGACCTTGACCTCAACATGACCCAAGGTCAAAGGTAAAAAAGTATGACTTTGTCATATCTGCTAAACTATCGGAGTTACACTTCTGAAACTTTGGTTATTGGATATAGAATAAATTGGGATACTTTTGGTGTGACCTCGACCTCAACATGACCTCAAGGTCAAATGTTAAAAAGTATGACTGTCATATCTTCTAAACTATTGGTGTTACACTTCTGAAATTTGGATATTGGATGGCCGTTGGAATATAGGATAAATTGGGTTAATTTTGGTGGACCTCAACATGATCCCAAGGTCAAAGGTAAAAAGTATGATTTTGCCATATCTTCTAAACTATAAGAGTTACACTCCTGAAACTTTGCTTATCAGTTAGAATGTTCTTTGCAACTTTTTTTTAACTTATATGTAGTTTTGGCTAGCTAATACATAGTCATTAATGTTGTTCATAGAAAAAAGCGGGTATTTGCGATGGTATACCATCGACTGCGCGATCTAGTTTACCTTTAATTTCATTAGAAGATTTCATAATTGTGCATGTCTTTAAAGGGTTGGACCTAATACATGAGAATGAGCATTTTCTTACTGATTCATTATAGGAAAGGTTTTCTAAGGCCATTCCCAATTGCGGGCAGTACAAATCATAAACAGAGAAGGTGGAAAAAGAGTATGGAACATCGCGAGCAGGTCATAAAGAGCATTTCGCCGCAAATAAGCAACAGAATACTTTAGGGAGTTTTGAATGACTTCAGAATTATAGCTTTGAGATCTATCTGTCACCAGTCAATGACACATTACATGATTGTTCGTTATTATCCCCTGATCGATATCATACGTCCGTGTGTGGGTGTTTGTGTGGGTATCCGTGTGTCGGAAACTTGTGAACAGGATTAAAGACAATGCCATCATCGGAGAAGCATCATACCTTCCATAAATGTTCCCCTGGAGAGAGAGTAATCCTATTGATTTTCAAGGTCAAGGGTCAAATGCCAAGTTAACAATGGACTTGACATTGAAAACATTGTGAACAGGATAAAAGGCAAAGCTATCATCATAAAGGTATCAAACATTCCACAAATGTTTCCCGTGGAGCGATGATGAACACTATAGATTTTCGAGGTCAAGGGTCAAATGTCAATGTCACGATGCACCGTGTGAAAAACATTTAAGTGTCCTATGCACGCTGAGGTGAGTGACTCTATATTTGCCTTCTGGGATGACCCTAGGAAATGCTGATTCTTCTCCATCGGTAGAGTCACATACCAGAATCAGCATTTGGAATTATTACTGAGGATACGTCCAATGCCATTCAAAGAGCAGGACCTGTGAAGTTAGTCCCTTGCTCTCACGAAAGAGGCAAAATTAGCTTCAGTATTATCAGCACCTTCAACTGTGGAAATGATCGAATCGGAAAGAGCATTCCACTCCCTAATGGTCCGACGGAAGAAAGATTCTTTGTACATACGGGACAATTGGGATCATCATGCCTCATGTCAAATCAAGGGACTTTACCTGTACTGGCATTTTTCCAGCTCCGAAAATCCCGAAAAAATTAAAACAACCTCAAAATGACCCAATTTGTTTGTATTTGATTTTCTCAAATTAACATTGGATGAAAGAAAAATAATTGTTCTACTTAAATTTTCAGTCCAATTTTTCATTGCATAATGAATGTTTTAAATAGTGTAGTTTAAAATCAGTATGAGAATATCAAAAACTCAGCAGGCACACGTCGCAAGGGCAACGTCAACTCAACGTCGGTACAATGTCACGACGTTGCACCGATGTAGATGTGACGTTGCATTTAAGCCATGACGTAGCACCTACGTTGATGTGACGTCACAATTACGTCATGTGCCTGATGGGAAGTAACCAACACTGTCGGAAATCACTGTTAATTCCACCCCTCCCAGACCCACACAAAAACACTTTTTGGGTCGATTGTTTGCCAACCGAACAAAGTTACAAAGCAGCTTTCAACGTTGCGCTCACGTGACTATCACTCTTTACCAAAGAACACCTATTCAATTACATTGAAAATTTTACCGTCAAAAAACTTTCAGATAGAAGAAAATCTGATATTTATCATATTTCTGTTCAAAATATAGATTGTGATTACTCGTTAGAACCGCCTCGGCCCGGCGGTTCTAACGGGCATCTACAAGCTATTTTTAATCAGAAATAAGAAAAAATAATGGGTATCACCGTTAACTCCAGTTTCACTATATAAAAGTGGGGTTTAAGGGAGTCAAAATTATATAGGCGTGTTTTTTTAGGAAATCAAGGTAAGGATCATTTAAAAAAAAACAACAAAAAACGCCCCCGCTCATCGGGGCTTGAAGAAATAGATGGACGGCATGATGCTTCCACGCAGAGCTGAAACCGACCCGCACACGAGTACTGGTAAACCGTTAAGAGGATATAAGCCTGCCCAGGCAAGGCGGTGCGAGTCGGCACGTCCATGCTTATAAACCCTATTGGTTTCATTGGGCGGCAGGGCTTGCGTTGTCTTTTCATCTCAATGTCGGGCGGCCCCCGTCCATCGGGGCTTGAAAAAATAGATAGGCTGCATGATGCTACCACGCAGAGCTGAAATCCGACCCCACACGAGGACTCAGTGGTAAACCGCTTAGAGGAACTAAGCCTGCCCATGTAAAGCAGTGCAAGTCGGACAGTCCATGCTTATAAACCCTATTGGTTTCATTGGTCGACATGGCTTGAGATGTTATTTCATCTCAGTGTCGGGTACAAATCCCACAAAATTGGAAGCAACGTCTCCAACATGACCTTTACAGTGTTGACGGGGACGTTAAACCTCAAATAAAAAAAAAGCGCGTTATTTACATCTAAGAGAATTATCTGTAGAATCTGGACTGCAATAATGTGTTTGGTTTTGCAAACAGTGTATACCCATATCAGAACGCGGTGTCTGTTCAGGGTCTACACTGTTTGCTTAGGGTAAAGGGTTAAACGAAACAGTTCAAATTCCCCTTCAGGGCCATTTTTTTTCAATCTACACTCAGAGATACTCGACCTTTCAGTGCTGTCAGTGCTTTGATTTATTTACCCTCTTCAACACTTCCACCCCTGCGTTATCGGCGTGGCCTCTACCATCACTGACTTTGGGCACGTCCATTCTACTTTATATAGTATCTAGCTTAAAAGAGTCATCAGGATAACAAGTTATATATCCCTATAAGGTGGCTCATTATGCGCCATCTCATCAGGATCTACATGTTTGCATTAGTATCTGTGCCGGGCTTCAGGGTTGAAAGGGTTAACCTTTGCTGTAGTAACAGTCTTAAATATTGCGCAGTAAACAATCATTGGAATCGAAAGGGATACGTTTAAACTATAGATTGTACCATTCTGTGTAGAAGCACTGTCATCTATTTTAAACACACATAGACTTCTGTCATCCATTTCAAACAATGAATTTTAATTTTGGGATAATTCAACAATGAAATAGCAGGAGTATATTCAGGACTGTACTGACTGAAAATAAAATAATAATCAAAACCGAATACCCTTTCGATGATTAAAACAAAAAACATAGTTCGTTATTAAAAATCCAGAATGTATCAAAAATAAAATTCGAATGGCAAAAATTCAGATTTCAAATGTATAATTGGATGTAGTAGCAAATTACAATTGTTAAAAAAGTGTTTTAATTTTATCAATAACGCGAACTTCTGTAACTGACAATTCGCTTACATCATTGAAAAGTCAAGTTTCATGACTACATAGTCCGTGTCTGAAACTCATTACAAATGGCGCTGCGTTGGTACGCAGCGCAATGACCCAGCAACAACGAACTAATAAATCTGAGCACTAACAGATCAAATGAATATAAGGTATTTAATCGAACTCTTCTTACCTTTCACCAGAAATTCAGAAGAATGCAGAAAAACAGCCGTCCAAAGTGGCAAATGTATTGATATGGTAAGAAAAACCGGACCGAACCGGTAAATCGGAACGAAATGAAATAACGAAAATCAAGGTCCGACGTCAGTATTGCATGACTCAGGCAACATGCATGTCATCATCATTCGGAAGTAAGAGTGCAATAAAGGCTATTCTACCACAGAAGTATTAAACGGGGATAAACAAAAACTGCAATACATGTGTAGTAGGCTAGAGGGGGTCGGGCAAGGATAGTGCGTCTAGTCTCAGACCAACAGCCCTGGGCTAATATTTTGCCAAGATTCTCAGGAAAACTCTGTTATGACTTCGCGTTGTGTTTTGCTAGAGATATGATGTCTTCCTGAAAACAGTGGCAAAGAAATTCACTTGCCTGTTGTGTATCTGACTGACTGACGGACGGACAGACAGACAGATCGACGGACAAGAGGCAATTCTTCAGGTTTGTATCACTGGATACGGTCATACGGTGATCGTATAGAATAGCAACATGGTTTTAAATTTATTTACATTAAGACTTCAAATGTTGAAATTGAAAGCAGTTTAGTATATGCAAGAAAATGAATGCACTATGAAAATCTCCCCTTCTTAGGTGCCTCGGGGAGGCAAAAGTAAGGATCGAGTTAAAGCCCTTAGCTTTGCAAAGGTAGATAAGCAAGAGATGTCGCTTTCTACATACGCTTGGTGTCCTTTTAAGACAAAAGCGTTCACAACCCGAAACTACTTGGTGTCCCGTTGGGACAAAAGTGAGAAACAGGTGTTTGAAGAGTTGCCCACCTTTAAGACAACTTGACGGACTGGCTCACTGACACTTGTTTGAAGGATAAGTGTACAATATCAAATATAACTATGGAATGGTGTTACCCATTAAAACGTTTATGAAACGTTGGTAGTTCAAGGGAAACAACTACTGCTGGAAATAAGTCATAATCACTAGACGTTTACAATGCGTTCAGGTAATCAGTTCAGACACATGGAAACCGAAAGTAGAAACTGATTGTCTTCCCACAATAATGCTGTCCAAAAGTTACTCCGTTAGTTAATCACAATGATAAATACTAGAATAAGGCTGATACACAAGAATTTAGTCATGTACGGACATGTGTCAATTACATTCCTCCCCGCTAAAGAAAATTTATTTGATGAAAACCATAATTTGTTTTTTCATCAAATAAATTTGAATGGCAAATCTTCCCATTAAGAATAGAGACAGGTCACTATCTTTCGTTGTATGGTTTGTAAAGAGCACATGAAGTTATTCTGAAGATAATCTGATACGTTTCCTCTTGGATGGTGAGGCCCATAAGTTTGTATCTTTGTATAATACACCTTGTCTCTCCACAACTCGTTCATCCCGACAAATATGATGTTTCACCTCGCCCTCTGGAAGGTCGGGAATTTTAGATTGCCAACTTGTAGCGTCAAGTCGTCGTTGAGCACTTGCTAAGTCCCTTTGTAAATGTCTCATATTTTTTCGGAATTCTGGCGACCCTAACTGATAAGGAAACTGTCCTTTCGGATCAAAGTATTCCTCATTTAATTTTGTTATTTCCTGGAATTCAACAGTTTGTGCCTGGTGAAATTTTGATTTGGAATGTGCCTTTTTATGCTTGAGATATCCATATAACCGTCTACATAGTTTACACTTATAAACTGTTTTTATGTCAATATCTACAGCTTTCAAGTGAAATATGAAGTCTATAAAGGAGCTGTAATATCTATTGCGATCGCATTCGGAAACTGGACATGGCGTAGGCGTCTGAGGCCACAGTGGCCGTTCTTTCTTAAGAAAGTCATTGACCTCATCGTCCTTGGCTCCAATTGATATGTCTGTTGCAAGATGGAATAGGAAACCTCTCTGGTGCTTATGCACATCTAAATTATTTTAGTAGATATATGGTAGGGCGGTGCGAGTGAAATATTTTAGGTGAAATATGGTACGCAAACTGTGCTGCTCCATGAACAAGTCATGCACATATCATACGATGTATGCATGAGTGGTTTATAGAGATCTGTTTTTACAATACAGGGGGCCGCTATAAGGCTGAGTTCTATAAAATTTGCCTAAAAATCGCCAACCGCCAAATTGTGCCATATATGATTTTCATTCCCGTCACGTGTTGTGTGGGTGTTCGTTTTGACAGGAGTCATGGCATTGATTTATAGGGTCGTTTCATCAATTTTTCCTATGGGAAATATACTATTTGAACGCAAATCCATTATCTACTCGATTTTTGCTATCTAGCTTTATTTGTGGATGGTATCTCCACCTCGCCTCGATCTTAGCAAGCTAATATGAGTATGCATGATTTTCCGGTAGTATTCATAGATATAAAAACCCTGAGAAAAACGAACACTTTAGCAGCAGGTCAAGTTGTAAGAGTGTACACAACATTTGTGAGGGGAAAAGAGAAAGTATATTGAAAGGTATGTTAAATCTATGTTTAGTATTATTTTGTATGAAAACGCTTGTAGGTTTTGGAGGGGTTTACTTGTAGTATACCCCAACTTTCTGAAGCCTATTCTGAATTCACTGTTGAAGCCTGTAGTGTTTAGGCTTCTAGCTTTGCCAGCTAGAGGTCGCAGGATTGATACCAGGCTTCTCCAGTAGTGGAATGAGTCTTTCTAAGTGAGGTCCTGTCTCATTCTGACCCTAGATGTTGGTGAGACGTAAAGTTTGGACACCTGCTCATTCTAGATTCATTTAGGCTTTTAGACCCCTTTTGTAGAATGTAATTCATAAACGCCGGGTCACTTGTTTGACCCATGACTTTTGACTAGCTGTGGTTAGAAAACCGTGGTTCCGTCCCAATATGATATTAGGTGTAGAGGGGACGTAAACTTAAGACGGGTTTAACCATATCTTCATCATCAGGGCGAACTCTTACAAGAGCCTGTCGGGTTATCCGTGATGATGAATCGTAATGAATTTTATTTTACAAGCGTGTTCACGTTGATTAGAAATAATTTTGTTCAAGAAGAATTACGAGTTCATTTTGTAATGATGCCGTTTTTGTCTGATAACTCAGTTTGTGCATGTATGTACATATAAAGAACGTGATGATGATAAGTGGGAGTATTTGGTCGCCACACGTCATAACGGCCTGAGCGGCGAGGATGACGTCAGCTGCGTCATCGGCGTCGCGAGGACGGTTGTGACGGGGTGCCTACCAAATACAGAGAGAATTTACGGCAAACAGTGTTGGCCCTTATGAGACACTAACAAATGTTGTGGATTATAGATGAAAATCTTCTGTTTGTAGTTTCTATCTGTTGTAAATGTAATGAATTTGTGAATAGCTATATTTGTGAGAAGGATATGAAATAGAGATTGTTATGTTTCCTGTAATTGGCGGCTGACCAGGTAGCGCAAAGGCGTGGTCTGTTCAATTGCCTCTTACTTGTGATAATGTAGTGAGCACAAATTTGAAGTAGTAGCGAGCATTAATTGATTTCTGTAGTGCTCGGTAAGGAAACATGCACTTTGAGTATTATTGTGTCAAGCGCTGGGTGCTGATAATTTGATGCACAGTCAAGTTGAGTTCTGCTGTACGGTTATTCGTCGCATGCACTAATCAGCCTGTGTGTCTGGTCGGCGCATGCGCAATAACGGTATATGCATGAACATATTCTTACTTCTCCGGGAGGGGGATCATGATATAGCATGTATGTTTTGTGACTTGTGTTTTAGTCCAGTTATCGTAATTTGCAGGCACAACAATGTGTTACCTGCTGCTCCCTGCTTCATAGCAGCAGGTACTGGTACGACGCTGGGGGTTAGGGTCCAGCAAGGGCGGACAGACCGCCGTAATCAGCGCATACCAGAATGAGAATCAGAATCATTGTTCATTGTCAACAAATGTGAGACCATGGAAGAGGTCAACTAAATAACCTGCAGGTGATTCGGACGATCGCTAAACCTGTGATCGGCAAACCTGTGATCGCTAAACCTGTGATCGGCAAACCTGTGATCGGCAAACCTGTGATCGCTAAACCTGTGATCGGGAACTATGTCGATAGACTAGTTTGCACTAGTTCGCGAGAGGAAGTTTCACGCGAGAGGGGAATTCACCCTAAGTTATAAACTGGCCAGTCGCGTCTTGTGTTGTTTCTTTTTTTGTTTTTGTTGTTTTTGTTGTTTGCTTCTGTAGGTATTCACGTCACCCGTTCCGAGCACAGAACATTGTTTTGCCTTCGGAGCGGACGTCGTGAGTTGGCTACAGAAGCAACAAATTGTGATGTTTTGTGTTAGTAAGTGTTGTATATAGATACTGTAAATAATTCATATCATTCATCTAATATCTTTCTTGTGCCTTACCCCACAGCTGCCCGTACACCTGTCAGAGATCACGCTCGGTTGTCTTGTCAGCATGGGGGTTTGCGGGACGCCGTAAACCCACATGTAACATTTGGTGTCAGTGAAGTGAGGATTTGATCTCTGGCTGGTGTTCCCGGCTGTGGAACAGCACATTGATACTCTGAAACATCAATTTAAAAAAAAAAAATGTATTGACAGCCACATTTAGAAATTAACTTGAATCTTCCTTCCTGCGTTGATGAAGTGCGAAACCCATGTATTCAACTGAATGGATACTGACAAGTTGATAATTTCTGAGCAGGAAGGCAAGGCAAATCCCACTTTTTCTTGGTAACGAAAAATTTAAGTAGACCCCACTTAATTGTGTTACCTGACATTCTACTAAGTTGAACTGGAGTTACTAATTGATCTTACCCACACATGGTTCTGACGTAGTGACGTTAACAATTTACTGACGTTGACATAACGGTAGCGTTAATATTTACGCAGTGGCTTGAGGTTAGGTATGACGTAATAGAAACATTAATGGTGACTTGTTATGATCGGAGTTTTGTAATGTGATTAAACTTCGGATTGTAGCATTTTACTGTAAACGTCGTCAGTTTATGACGTCATATTAGACTACCAGTACGCAACGTCATACTTTGCTGAAAGCATTTGACATTTCAAATCGCGTGCGCTTTAATAACTAACGTTTTAGTTAGATTAACGCGTATAACACATATCTTAACGTTTTAGTTAAGCCCATTCAATCATCACTGATCATAACTGATCGGTTTATAGTGGTTATGATAGTAACGTGAGATTTACGTTATCAATAATGGAGCGTTTAATGCAAATGGGAAAGGACTTAGGTTATGAGGGGAAGGAGTTACAAGGTTTTGTTAAAGAGCAGCAAGATATTGAGCGGGCAGAAAGGCAAGAGCAAAGGGATTTAGAAAGGTTAAGGTCTGAGGAAAAGGAAAAGGAAAGGGTACATGAACTAGCTAAGTTAGAAGTAGAAGAAAAGGAAAAGGAAAGGGCACATGAACTAGCTAAGTTAGAAGAAAAGGAAAAGGAAAGGGAGGAAAAGGAAAATGAAAGGGCACATGAACTAGCTATGTTGAATGTTAATAAGGAACTTGAAATGGCACGCATTAAGAGTGAAAGGGAGGCAAAAGAGATTAGTGAGACCCATTTAGAACAAATAAAACATGGGTTTGAGCTACAGCACCAAGAATTAAGGAACCAATTAGAAATGCAGAGAACGAAGCTCGAGCTAGAATTTCAAAAGCAAAAAGCTGAGAAGGTGGCTCATGCCCGGGATCCAAAGTTACCTTATTTTGAAGAGGGTAAAGATAAAATGGATAGTTATTTATCTAGGTTTGAGAAATATGCTACGGCTAATAAATGGGATAAGAGTGTTTGGGCCGCGTATTTAAGTGCATTGCTCAAAGGGCGCGCACTTGATGTATATGACCGGTTGTCAAATGAGGATGCGGCGGATTATGAAAAGTTAAAGGACGCTTTATTAAAGAATTTTGACATGACAGAGCGCGGATTTAGGAAGCAGTTTCGTTATAGTAGGCCCGAGAAATCAGAAACGTTCATACAGTTCAGTAGTAGACTGAGAAGTTATTTAGAAAAATGGCTTAATATGGCAAAGATAGAAAAATCTTTTCCGGCTGTCTGTGATTTCATGGCAAGGGATCAGTTCCTGGAGTCATGTAATAGAGAACTGTATGTACATCTGAAGCCAAAACAGTTTGGTAATTTAGATGAAATGGCTAGGGAGGCAGATTTGTTTGCAGAAGCGCGCGGGGGCGTATATAGTTGCATTAATAAGGGGCAACGCGATAATAGAGGCGCAGCGCAGGGTAAATAGGACAAAGTTGACTCGAACAAACCAAGTGGTAGATCGGATATCAAGTGTAGCATATGCGGTAAGGGGCATTTAACAATTATATGTTTTAAGAACCCCGACAGGAAACAATTGTATAGCGCAGAGGTAGGAGCAACTGGAGTTGGGGATAGCGGTGTTAAGGAAAATTTTAACACGCGCGTAGAGACTCAAGGTTCTCAGGTTAAGAATGAGAATACGCAGAATGTAGGTCGTGGTTATACACGTGGTCGTGGTAATTTTAGAGGGTCTTTTCGCGGACGCGGAAAAAATAATAGCACACCACGTGGCGCAGCACACCAAGTTAGTTTTTGTCAAACGGAAGTAACTAGGAAAGGTGATGAGATTGGAAGTATTTTTGAAAATACGGTTGGTGATCCTTTGATTTCGGATAGGGAGGAGTGTAGTAAGGAAACTAGGGAAGGTGTCTGTTACTTCTTAAAGGCAAGGTTACCGACGGCACAAGGATTGGTTAATAATAAAAAGGTGGTTGTATTAAGAGATACTGGGTGTACAGGCTGTGTCGTGCGGAGAAGTTTGGTTTCGGATAGTCAGTTAATAGGGAAGGAATCAAATGTTACGTTGATTGATGAATCCACACAAAGGTATCGTTTGGCAATGATTGACATTGATTGTCCTTTTTTCACTGGGAAAACTGAAGCTTTGTGTATGGATGATACGTTGTACGATTTGGTTATCGGTAACATGGATGGATCAAAACTTCCTGATGTGTTTCATTTCTCAGCTGCGGCTGTAACTAGGTCTCAAACTAGGCAGGATGAGAAGCCTTACAGAAAACTTAAGGTTCCCGATCAGATCATTAACGATGACAAGGAGGCTTTCAAGCAAGCTCAGGTTGATGATCCAACTTTGGAAAACATCAGGAAAAAGGTTGTATCTGGGAACAAGACTGTGAGTCGTGGTTTAAACCGAGGTGAAACTAGGTTTATTGAGAAAAAGGGTGTGGCATATAGGGAGTTCACCAAGGGTAACAAAGTCTCTTTCCAACTTGTGGTCCCTCAAAGTTTCCGAGGAAAGGTGTTGAAACTGGCTCATGAAACGCTTATGTCTGGACATATGGGTATTAGGAAGACATTGGATAGAGTTGTAACTGAGTTTTACTGGCCCGGTATTTGTGGTGATGTCGCTAGATTTTGTAAATCTTGTGATATTTGTCAGAGAACTATTCAGAAAGGTCGGGTCACTAAAGTACCTCTAGGAAAAATGCCATTGATTGATACGCCATTTAAGAGGGTGGCAGTGGACATAGTTGGTCCAATTGAGCCTCGATCTGATAGGAAATCTCGGTATATTTTAACCATGATAGATTATGCGACAAGGTATCCAGAGGCGATAGCTTTATCGAGTATTGAGACGGAACGTGTCGCGGAATCGCTTATTGAAATGTTTAGTAGGGTTGGCATTCCTGATGAAATGTTGACTGATTGTGGATCACAGTTTACTGCTGAGGTAATGAAGGCAGTCAGAAGACTTCTTTCTCTTCAACAGTTAACGTGTAGTCCGAGACACCCAATTTGCAACGGCTTGATAGAGCGTTTCCACGCTACGTTAAAGCAGATGTTACGTCGCATGTGTGCTGAACGTCCAAAAGATTGGGATAAATATCTTCCAGCTTTATTATTTGCGGTTAGGGAAGTCCCACAAGAGTCTTTAGGATACTCCCCTTTTGAGTTGTTATATGAACGTAACGTCAGAGGTCCAATGGCAATATTAAGAGAATTATGGACGGAAGAGGTACGCGATGAGCAAGTTCTTTCGACGTATCAATACGTTATTGAGCTTAGGGAACGGTTAGAGCAGACATGCAAATTAGCGCGTGATAATTTAAAGAAGGTTCAGATTAAGCAGAAAGCTTATTATGATAAAGGCGCGAGGTCGCGTAAATTTGACGTCGGCGATAAAGTGCTGTTGTTACTACCGACAGACAGTAATAAATTATTGCTTCAATGGAAAGGTCCTTATGAAGTGGTTGAGGTAGTGAACAGAATGGATTATAAGATTGACGTCAATGGAAATGTTAACACATATCACGCTAACATACTGAAGCAATATGTTGAGCGTCAGTCTGTGACGTCTCATTGTCTGATCTCTGAACCTATTATGTCGACAGACAGTCATGACAGAAATGACGTCGACGAGTCTTCATTTGAAGACAGCAGTTTTCAAACTGCAGAGCAACCGGAAAGTGACGGTGACGTTAGCGTCCCACACACACTAACGTCAGAGGAGAGTGAGGAGACAGAAGGGCTTAGAGAACAGCGCCTTGCAGGACTGACATGTCAGACAGACCAAATTATATGTACCACATTTATGTCAGAACCTGTGGAAATAATCAAACCAATTAAGCCAGAAAGGCCACCGCCAGTAAGATTAAAACGATATCCATTTTCTAACAAACAACAGAGTGTCAGGGGAACAGGAAAAATCTGGGGCAAACCACCGTAGCTTATTAGCTAATTTTACTTAAGAAAATTTGGGGGCAGACTACCTTAGTAGGTAATTCTTCGCACGGTTGTTGTGTAAAAAGCTGTCTTGTTTAGATAGGTTCATCCTATTCCATCTCTGTACACAAAGAAAAAACATTTCTGATTGTTTTTTTCTCCAAAAGGGGAAACCTTTGTTGCGAGATGGAATAGGAAACCTCTCTGGTGCTTATGCACATCTAAATTATTTTAGTAGATATATGATAGGGCGGTGCGAGTGAAATATTTTAGGTGAAATATGGTACGCAAACCGTGCTGCTCCATGAACAAGTCATGCACATATCATACGATGTATGCATGAGTGGTTTATAGAGATCTGTTTTTACAATACAGGGGGCCGCTATAAGGCTGAGTTCTATAAAATTTGCCTAAAAATCGCCAACCGCCAAATTGTGCAATATATGATTTTCATTCCCGTCACGTGTTGTGTGGGTGTTCGTTTTGACAGGAGTCATGGCATTGATTTATAGGGTCGTTTCATCAATTATTCCTATGGGAAATATACTATTTGAACGCAAATCCATTATCTACTCGATTTTTGCTATCTAGCTTTATTTGTGGATGGTATCTCCACCTCGCCACGATCTTAGCAAGCTAATATGAGTATGCATGATTTTCCGGTAGTATTCATAGATATAAAAACCCTGAGAAAAACGAACACTTTAGCAGCAGGTCAAGTTGTAAGAGTGTACACAACATTTGTGAGGGGAAAAGAGAAAGTATATTGAAAGGTATGTTAAATCTATGTTTAGTATTATTTTGTATGAACACGCTTGTAGGTTTTGGAGGGGTTTACTTGAAGTATACCCCAACTTTCTGAAGCCTATTCTGAATTCACTGTTGAAGCCTGTAGTGATTAGGCTTCTAGCTTTGCCAGCTAGAGGTCGCAGGATTGATACCAGGCTTCTCCAGTAGTGGAATGAGTCTTTCTAAGTGAGGTCCTGTCTCATTCTGACCCTAGATGTTGGTGAGACGTAAAGTTTGGACACCTGCTCATTCTAGATTCATTTAGGCTTTTAGACCCCTTTTGTAGAATGTAATTAATAAACGGCGGGTCACTTGTTTGACCCATGACTTTTGACTAGCTGTGGTTAGAAAACCGTGGTTCCGTCCCAATATGATATTAGGTGTAGAGGGGACGTAAACTTAAGACGGGTTTAACCATATCTTCATCATCAGGGCGAACTCTTACAAGAGCCTGTCGGGTTATCCGTGATGATGAATCGTAATGAATTTTATTTTACAAGCGTGTTCACGTTGATTAGAAATAATTTTGTTCAAGAAGAATTACGAGTTCATTTTGTAATGATGCCGTTTTTGTCTGATAACTCAGTTTGTGCATGTATGTACATATAAAGAACGTGATGATGATAAGTGGGAGTATTTGGTCGCCACACGTCATAACGGCCTGAGCGGCGGGGATGACGTCAGCTGCGTCATCGGCGTCGCGAGGACGGTTGTGACGGGGTGCCTACCAAATACAGAGAGAATTTACGGCAAACAGTGTTGGCCCTTATGAGACACTAACAAATGTTGTGGATTATAGATGAAAATCTTCTGTTTGTAGTTTCTATCTGTTGTAAATGTAATGAATTTGTGAATAGCTATATTTGAGCCGTGTCGCGGAGAAGGATATGAAATAGAGATTGTTATGTTTCCTGTAATTGGCGGCTGACCAGGTAGCGCAAAGGCGTGGTCTGTTCAATTGCCTCTTACTTGTGATAATGTAGTGAGCACAAATTTGATGAGTATTATGCTCAGTAGTAGCGAGCATTAATTGATTTCTGTAGTGCTCGGTAAGGAAACATGAACTTTGAGTATTATTGTGTCAAGCGCTGGGTGCTGATAATTTGATGCACAGTCAAGTTGAGTTCTGCTGTACGGTTATTCGTCGCATGCACTAATCAGCCTGTGTGTCTGGTCGGCGCATGCGCAATAACGGTATATGCATGAACATATTCTTACTTCTCCGGGAGGGGGATCATGATATAGCATGTATGTTTTGTGACTTGTGTTTTAGTCCAGTTATCGTAATTTGCAGGCACAACAATGTGTTACCTGCTGCTCCCTGCTTCATAGCAGCAGGTACTGGTACGACGCTGGGGGTTAGGGCCCAGCAAGGGCGGACAGACCGCCGTAATCAGCGCATACCAGAATCAGAATCAGAATCATTGTTCATTGTCAACAAATGTGAGACCATGGAAGAGGTCAACTAAATAACCTGCAGGTGATTCGGACGATCGCTAAACCTGTGATCGGCAAACCTGTGATCGCTAAACCTGTGATCGGCAAACCTGTGATCGCTAAACCTGTGATCGGGAACTATGTCGATAGACTAGTTTGCACTAGTTCGCGAGAGGAAGTTTCACGCGAGAGGGGGATTCACCCTAAGTTATAAACTGGCCAGTCGCGTCTTGTGTTGTTTCTTTTTTTGTTTTTGTTGTTTTTGTTGTTTGCTTCTGTAGGTGTTCACGTCACCCGTTCCGAGCACAGAACATTGTTTTGCCTTCGGAGCGGACGTCGTGAGTTGGCTACAGAAGCAACAAATTGTGATGTTTTGTGTTAGTAAGTGTTGTATATAGATACTGTAAATAATTCATATCATTCATCTAATATCTTTCTTGTGCCTTACCCCACAGCTGCCCGTACACCTGTCAGAGATCACGCTCGGTTGTCTTGTCAGCATGGGGGTTTGCGGGACGCCGTAAACCCACATGTAACAATGTCATCCATTCTGCAACATAAGTAGGTAAACTCGCAGAAAGGTCTACAGTGGACAACTGCTTATCGGCTTGATAAAGACGTAATCTTCTTGGTATTGTAAAAATTATCTTGATTTGAGCCAGTCAAATATATATTTTTCAATGGCATTTTTATGGAAAACAGAAGTGCATTCATTTTAGATTGATATTTATTTACATATTTTATGTTTTACAGGTTTAACATATTTTTATCCATCTTCCTTTTGAGATGAAAATATTATGTTTTAACCTTTATATTCACATATATTTGTTAACATTGTTTTACAATATTTTATATGCTTTGTGATATTTAAGCTTTTGGACACTTTTACAACAATTTTGCATGAAAACTAACATTTATAAATTTCTTTTATCAAAGACTATATTTACATCATATGGTTTATATTTACATATTACCAATCTGTTTTACATTATAATTGTCTTTAGATTTTAAGATGGCGACCAAATCTGTCGCGGTTTTACTGCTCTTTCTCTACGTGACCGTATTTCGGGCAGGCCAGCCCTTTTTCTATTTTCATTGCAAGGATGATAGATTTGTTTGGAACTATCTAAAGACACGTTTTCATCACCTTGCGTCTCATCTTCAAATGTAAGATTTTCATTTGAATTGTTTATGTTTTCATCGGACAGTGGGACTCCATTATCTGTTATGTCTGTTAAATTTGGCAAATCTCCATTTAATATGCTTGAATTGTCATTTGAGGCATTTGATGTGTCTGTGTCAGGTAACCAACTATTTGGTGCATTTTGTCCTTCGTATGGTTTAATATGATCGACATGGACATTTACTATGGGAGAAGCCTCAGACTTTTGTATGGAGTATGTGAGCTCTGAAAACTTATTAACCACTAAGTATGGCCCAGTCCATCCTAAACATAGCTTTAGATTATCAGTAGGTGGATAGAAGCGCCATACCCAGTCTCCGACACTGTAACTTCTGGGTTTTAAGCCACGATCGTGATAGGTTTTCTGCCTTGTTGCGGCTACTCCTAATTCTTTATGTACGAATTCATGTGTTATGCTCATTGCCGACTTTACCCATTCCACATATTGGATAGGGCAGATTTCTTCTAATGTATAAGGTGGTGGTCCTACCATAAGGTCAAGGGGACACGCTATTTCTCTTTGTAAAAATAGCAAAATTCGGCATGCAACCGGTGCTCTTATGCTGGGAAGCGCGATAAGCCATTAATAGATATGGTAAATGATCATCCCAGTCTCTTGGATTTCCTGCGCTAAAAATTCTAAGCATTTGTTTGAGTGTTAGGTTGAACCGTTCCACAAGACCATCGGAATTTGGTCTATACGGAGCAGTTCGGGTCTATTCTATTCCGAATTTTTCATATACTAGTCTAAAGAGTTCTGACTGAAATTCTCTCCCTTGATCGGTATGGATTTGAGCTGGGCAACCAAATTTTGTAAAGAACTCAACAACTATTTTATCTGCTACAGTTTGTGCAGTATGATCTGCCACTGCTCAACCATCTACCCATTTCGAGAAGTAATTACCTAGCACGATTATGTATTGATTTCCATTTTCAGTCGATGGCAACGGGCCAAAAATATCAACAGCTACACATCGTAAGACTTCATTTACGCGAAACTGTTTAAGTGCAGACTTCCATTATGGATTCCATTATGGAATTTTGAAAATATCTGAGGGTCACTGATGAGGCCTAATTGGCCGAAACTAGATAGTCTGGCCCAGAAAACATGTACACTCCATATTCTTAGATCTGTGGTGTATTCCTTGCTTCCAAAGGATAACCCTTTTATAGAACATATTTAACTTCACTACAGCTGGTGTGTGGGAATGTGTGGCGGCGGTAAAACGTCTCCCTGCCCTACATCATAGTGTAGATTATACTTTCTTGTCCTTTGGAATCATTGATTCCATTATGGAATTTTGAAAATATCTGAGGGTCACTGATGAGGCCTAATTTGCCGAAACTAGCTAGTCTGGCCCAGAAAACATGTACACTCCATATTCTTAGATCTGTGGTGTATTCCTTGCTTCCAAAGGATAACCCTTTTATAGAACATATTTAACTTCACTACAGCTGGTGTGTGGGAATGTGTGGCGGCGGTAAAACGTCTCCCTGCCCTACATCATAGTGTAGATTATATTTTCTTGTCCTTTGGAATCATTGATTCCATTATGGAATTTTGAAAATATCTGAGGGTCACTGATGAGGCCTAATTGGCCGAAACTAGCTAGTCTGGCCCAGAAAACATGTACACTACATATTCTTAGATCTGTGGTGTATTCCTTGCTTCCAAAGGATAACCCTTTTATAGAACATATTTAACTTCACTACAGCTGGTGTGTGGGAATGTGTGGCGGCGGTAAAACGTCTCCCTGCCCTACATCATAGTGTAGATTATATTTTCTTGTCCTTTGGAATCATTGATTCCATTATGGAATTTTGAAAATATCTGAGGGTCACTGATGAGGCCTAATTGGCCGAAACTAGCTAGTCTGGCCCAGAAAACATATACACTCCATATTCTTAGATCTGTGGTGTATTCCTTGCTTCCAAAGGATAACCCTTTTATAGAACATTTTCCCTAACCCAGGGCCAGGCTTTGCTCTTGCACACATGTCACATTCCTTTACCCATCGACTTATGTCATCTTTTAATCCTGGCCAGTAACATCTTGTCTTTACACTTTCAGTTGTTCAATCGCGGCCGAGGTGACCAGCAGTACGCGCAGAATGAAGATTGGTAAAAATGAACCGGCGTATAGCTTCAGGTGCAACTACTTGGAAGACTGTAAAACCCTTGTTGTCTTCCTATTTCCGGTATAGAACACCATTTCTTGTTCCGAATTGATCCCACTGATGCCATAAAGCCTTGACAGTAGAATTTGCTTTACTTATATCTTCCGACGTGGGTTTCTGATTTGCTAATTTACTTTCTAAGAGAAAGCCAATGGAATTATCTTCCATTTGCATTTTGCTAAATTCGTCATGCCTCCAAGTTGGAAGCCAGTTCGGCGTGCTATCCCCGTTATTATTCGGACGCGTTTCAGGAAGTACTGGGCTGATAGGTGACCTGCAGTAACTATATGCACATAGAGTCACGACAGTCGATGGGACTGTCTTCCTATCTGTTTGCCTCGGCGCGGGACTCGTAGGAGTGATAGGGGACTCGTAGGAACACATACTCTCCTCGATCGCTTCGGTCGATGCGACCGATTGCCTGTCATCGGCTCCCCCATCATCGTCCATACCTAAATCAGGACTGCAGGGATAGCAATCGGAACAGGACAAGTTTGGACATTTCCTGTTCAGTTTTCTAGAAAGGGCATCTGCATTTTGGTGTTTTCTGCCTGGTCTGTATTGGATTTTGTAGTCAAATGTTTCAATGGTGCTTATCCATCTAGCTATAATACCCTCAGGCTCTTTGAAGTTTCTTAACCAAATGAGTGGTGCATGGTCTGTTCTGATGGTAAACGCTTGACCAAGTAAATAGTGTTTAAAGTGTTTCATGAATGTTACCACAGCAAGGAGTTCTCTTTTTGTTGTGCAGTATTGCTGTTGTGCTGAGTTAAGTGTTCGACTTGCATATGCAATAACCTTCTCTTCGTTATCCGGAATCTGTGATAGGACACCTCCTATTCCTTGCAAACTCGCATCGGTATCCAGAACAAACATTCCGGTAGGCTCTGGGAAGGCAAGGATGGGACTGTTCATCAAGCATTCTTTCAGATCTTATAAAGCATGTTCACATTCTGGAGTCCATTGGAATTTTGCCTTTTTGCGAGTGAGCTTTGTTAAAGGGCTTGCTCGAGAGGAGAACGAGGGAATAAACTTTCTGTAGTAGGCTATCAATCCAAGAAATGATCGTACTTCGGATTTGTTTGTTGGACTAGGCCAATGTTTGACCGATTCAATCTTTGAGGGATCACAGGCAATTCCTTATTCCGGCACCATATGGCCTAAATATGTTACTTTTGGCTGAAAGAGGAAGCATTTCTTAGGTTTGAGCTTTAGATAAGCCTGTCGTAAATGTTGGAATACCATCGTCAGGTTTTCGAGTTCCTGGTCAAATGTTCTTCCAAGTATGATAATGTCATCTTAGTATCATAAGCATTTCTGAGGTGTTAGGCCAAACAATACTTTTTCCATAAGTCTCTGAAATGTTGCTGGTGCATTAGTAAGCCCGAATGGCATAACATTAAACTGAAATAGTCCACGATGAGGAGTAACAAATGCAGCCTTCTTTTTGCTCCTCTCAGACAACTTAATTTGCCAATAACCGCTTGCAAGGTCTAATGTGCTAAACCACATTGATCCAGACAAGGAATCTAAAGTGTCGTCGATGCGTGGAAGGGGAAAAGCGTCTTTAATTGTTACTGCATTCAGTTTTCGAAAATCTATACAAAACCGGCAACTCCCATCTTTCTTCTTTACCAAACAAATTGGGGCCGGCCATGGACTGTCACTCGGTTCCACTATTCCCTGATCTAGCATCTTCTGCAACTCTTCATCAACTTGGTCACGTTTGAAAATCGGAATTCTCCTAGGCGGTATCTTTATTGGTCTATGATCTCCTGTTTCTATCTCGTGTTCTACGAGGCTAGTTTGTCCAAGTGTACCATCAGTGGGTGTGAAGATATCCTGAATCTGTATAAGTACTTCCGAGAGCTTTTGTTTTTCAGCTGCTGTTAATTTGTTTGGGGCATTTTGAAGTAGAATATTCAAGTGGTCAGGTAGTTTACTTATACTTTGTGAGTAAGTGTTTGAGTCTATGTGCTCTGTGTTAACTTCCTCGACATCTTCTAATTTCCCTAGTAGTGACTGTTCGTTTATTGTCACTGCCTGATCACTTAAGTTGACAACAGACATTACAACAGCTTCACAGTTTGGGTCAACTAAAGTCCTTGCAACAAAACAACCTTTGCATGTGAGGTATCTTGCAGGTTCTATGGAACTAAGATGTTCTTTTCTTATGCATGGTTGATCTACTTTAGCTTGTATAAATCGTTCTGTATTTGCTTTTATAATTATGTTATCAGCACTGACGATACGCGCACATACATTGGAGTTCTGTTTATGCAGCTTAAGCTTTCCATTTGATGTTTTAAGGACTTGTTGCTTTATCTTCAAACTGCCATCGTATTTAGTGAGGAAGTCCATGCCTAAGATTCCTACAATGCCCTGTATTTTAGCAATAATAAACTCCTGCTGAAAGGTTTGGCCTTTAGAAGAAAATTCTATGAGTGCTTTACCTCGTACTTCTAAATAGCTACCGTCAGCAGCAGTTAACTTGACGACATCATGTGAAAGCTTAATTTTGTGCTTAGCTTGTAGTTTTTCAAACTGTTGGATGGATAGAATAGAGTAAGGGGATCCTGTATCGAGCAGAAGCTTTGACTGAGACTGGAACATTTCTGTCGCCAGGTAGAGACACGAAGCTGCCGTCAAACCTGTTTTCATCTCACAGTTGCTGTCATCGTTCTGATTAGTGATGACAGGGTTAAGTGGTTGTTCTTTGTAAACATTTCCGCTGGATATCTTGCCTTTGGGCATGTAAGGCGGCATGTTAGAACTTTCTTCCGGAATTTTCAGGTTGCTTTCCTGAATATTAGACTCATCTGAAGGAGTGACAACTATTTCAGGTATTGCTTTTGTCTGTGACTGCGGCGTTATAACGTAAACAGTATCCTTATTTTCAGGATCACTTTGGTTGTCTTGTCGTTTTCGTTCATGAAATTTACGTTGTCTGCATTCTTCTATGGTATGTCTGTATCGTTTACAGTATGTACAGAATTTATCTGCCCCTGACTTCTCCATTCTAGGATCACTAGACTGTGTAGTTGATGGGGGCTCTTTATTGTCTGTCCTCGGTTTGGGTGACCTCTGAAACCTAGAAGGTGCAGGACTAGTACTTCTTGATCTTGTATTTACAGACAAAGTATTTAATTTTTTTATCCAGTAGTTTATCAATCTGCTCGAGAGTGATGCTACCTGTTTGCTGTGTTTCGGTATTGTGTGTGATAATTGGTGCTATATTTTCTGTCCCTATGGAAGGTTTCTTTATTCTATCTACTGAGCCTTCAAGAGCTTCATATTCTGTTGCTAGGCCAATGGCTTCATGCAATGTTTTAGGATGGTCAAACTGAACGTGCTTCTGTAACTCATAGTTACCAAGTCCCGTGACGAATTGATCAAGGACATGTATTTCAAGTTGATTCAGCGTCAAATTCGGATACGCTTTCTGAGAAAGTCTAGTTAGGCGATACCCATAATCCGATGCACTCTCGCCTTTTTCTCTTTTGCAGATTCTAAACTGGCACCTATACGCAACATCTTTTTCTTTCGGCTCATATCGATCAGAAACTATTTGTCTCAATGCATAGTAGTTTGATAGCTGGCCTACAGGCAAACCACTGAGCAGTCGCTGTGCTTCGCCTCGAAGGTGGATACTTAACATCCGTGCCTTCTGTGAGTCGGACCATTGGTTCCAATTGGCGCATTGCTCGAAGTGCACAATATAATCTGACCATTCTGTTTTGCCCGACCCATACTGATGAATCTCCTTCTTATTTTGAATGGTTTGATTTTGTGAAGTGTTGCCTGAATTAATTTGCGAGTATGCAGGAATATCAAAATGTGTGCCAACCGTAGAGGCCGATGTAGGTATAGTATTTAGATGTGTCTGTACTGAATATGGCGTTTTGGTTACTTGCCATGTATTTCCCTCATTAGTTTTTCCAGTTTGAGAAGCGAGCGATGCATACTGCATTTGCTGTGCCTGACAGACGTTCAATGAAGTTGACGTTACAGCCCGTGGTGTGAGCGCTTGATTAGGAGTTTGCTGTTCATGACATGCATTCAGTGTGTGATAGTTTGCTGCATGTGTAGAAATTAGCTGATTTGGCATTTGAGGCCCTTGACATGCATTTACTGAGGCAGAGTTGACAGCGTGAGGTGCAGGTAAATGAGAAGTAGCTTGTTGTGCATTGTCTGCATGTACTGGGGTAGAGTTTAAACCTGTTGGGACAAGCAGTCGATCGGGCATTTGTTGCGCTTTGCTTATTTATGACATGGTAAGCTGTAGAATTGTGCTGTGTTATGGGATATTGTCTACAACCAGATTGAATTGTAGAAGTGTTTTCAGATCGATTAGGCGCTGAGCTGGTCACTGGTATTTGCATATGCACAGGTTGTAAGTTCGAACCATCGAGCTGCTATCCGGATTGTATATTTGAAAATGCATCATTCAAGCGCATTGGTAACTGCCGCGTGGCTGTGTTCCGTGGTTGATCGATGTTTATACCCCTACCTTGTTGCTGTGAAGCAATATCATGTGGCTGCTGAGTGTATGTATCCCTTTGCTGGCGGGTTGCCATAACTGAACTGCGATGGTTAGTGGCCATATCCCTTTGCTGCTGGGTTTGTGCAGTGCTTGTTTGTAAATTGTATTTATGTGTAATTATTTGCTGTTGCTCAAAGGGTACATTGTTGTATGCTGTAACTCCTGTATCTGTGTTATTACCTCTGAATGAGTTAGCATGTGGCTTTTATAATAGCTTTGACTGTAGTATACAACGAAACGCCTGTGCCTGTTGTGTTTGTTGTAAAGCACTGTATGGTGCATTGATCATGCGTTCAGAAGTTGGAACTGGCGATGAACCACAATAACCTAGTGAACTGCTTTGTTCTTGAAATAGTAATTGCGATTGTTCTTGCGTTATCATATGTTGCTGCCGCTGGAGAAATGTGAGTTTCTGCAGTTGCAGTTGTATTTTTCTAATCTGTTGTTGCAACTGTGTTTGAATGACCTGTATACTTTGATCATTGCTGGCGTTATCTCCTTCTTGGCTTTGTATTAGTGGTTGCTCTGTGACTGAAAGCAATGTTTGTCCATTTGTATTAAGCTGTATATCACTATCATGGCGAGTATTATTCGGTGTAGAGACCGAATGCAACTGTAAATGGTGATGGTTAACAGCTAATGGTTGATACCCTGAGTTGACATAAGTTCTTCCTGGAAGAAGAACCCTACTGTGAAAGCCATTTTCCTGTTGTGGCGCTGATGCATTTAAAGGCAGAAATATTTCATGGATATATGCCTTTTTTGATACTGATGTAAGCAAAGGTAGAGATGTTACAGGGTTGTATGCTTCTAGTGAAAACAAGCTATCTAACGACTCTGCATGACTTTGTTAAAGGGAATCCCCTCTCATAATGCTGTCTTCTGACCCTAGGGAGTTATCTGACGATGATTCCCAAGTTTCTGATTGCATGTGAGTGTTTGCAGGGTTGGAGGCTGCTATAGGGTTAATAGGTAGTTGCCCATGCACCATCTGATCATTATAGTCACAGCTACCATTGTAAGGGACATAACCACTGCTGTTGTTGGCTGCTGCAGAAGCTTGTTTATATTGAATGTCATTTGCACTTGATGTATTGAAAGTAACTGATTTGCTCCTATTCGTATCCATTACTACAACTTCCCTAGAGTAAGTAATGTTTCCTTACAGATTTTACTATTTGACTTTTATAACACACTCATTTTTGTTCTTTCAGTATGAAAATTATGATCACACCGTTAACCATATCCTGGTCACGGCACCAATCTGTAGTAGGCTAGAGGGGGTCGGGCTAGGATAGAGCGTCCAGTCTCAGACCAACCACTAGGCTAATATTTTGCCAAGATTCTCAGGAAAACTCTGTTATGACTTCGCGTTGTGTTTTGCTAGAGATATGTTGTCTTCCTGAAAACAGTGGCAAAGAAATACACTTGCCTGTTGTGTGTCTAACTGACGGACGGACGGACAGACAGACAGACGGACGGACAAGAGGCAATTCTTCAAGTTCGTATCACTGGATACGGTCATACGGTGATTGTATAGAATAGCAACATGGTTTTAAATTTATTTACATTAAGACTTCAAATGTTGAAATTGAAAGCAGTTTAGTATATGCAAGAAAATGAATGCACTATGAAAATCTCCCCCTACTTAGGTGCCTCGGGGAGGCAAAAGTAAGGATCGAGTTAAAGCCCTTAGCTTTGCAAAGGTAGATAAGCAAGAGATGTCGCTTTCTACATACGCTTGGTGTCCTATTAGGACAAAAGCGTTCAAAACCCGAAACTACTTGGTGTCCCGTTGGGACAAAAGTGAGAAACAGGTGTTTGAAGAGTTGCCCACCTTTAAGACAACTTGACGGACTGGCTCACTGACACTTGTTTGAAGGATAAATGTACAATATCAAATATTACTATGGAATGGTGTTACCCATTAAAACGTTTATGAAACATTGGTAGTTCAAGGGAAACAACTACTGCTGGAAATTAGTCATAATCACTAGACGTTTACAATGCGTTCAGGTAATCAGTTCAGACACATGGAAACCGAAAGTAGAAACTGATTGTCTTTCCACAATAATGAAGTCAAAAAGTTACTCCGTTAGTTAATCACAATGATAAATACTAGAATAAGGCTGATACACAAGAATTTAGTAATGTACGGACCTGTGTCTATTACACGTGCAAAAAGGGCATTCACGTACAGGGCAATCCAGAGCAAGGGCAAGTCTCTGGATATGAGAAAGGAGATTTAGCATTTCACTATGTAGTAGAGAGACTATACCGAATCTGGGTGAACCATACCTAAATGACCATTGCCATACCTTGGTTTTGAATAAGTCTGCATCCCTCATTACCGCCCCGGATATCCTAGTTGGTAGAGTGTCCGCTCCGGGGAACGGGAGGTCACGGGTTCGATCCCGGGCTGCGACATACCAAAGTCGTTAAAAATGGTACTAGCTGCTCCTCGCTTGGCACTCATGTTTACGGGTTAGAGCTAGGACTGGTCGACCCAGTGTCAGGATAATGTGACTGGGTGTGGTATCATGTAATGTGTCTGGGACATGATACTTCAGTGAGGCAGCACTATAAAAGTGAGCATTGAGCTCCCTGTCGCAACCAGACACCGTCGTGATATGACTGAAAAATTGTTTAAAGCGACGTTAAACCCGAATTCACACACACACACACACACACACACACACACACACACACACACTGCATCCCTCACACAAAAACATACCTGAAATAAAATACATATTAAGAATAAAATACATATTAAACCTTGTAAATGGGAATCGGAGATGGAATTCCGTCGGCTCATCGACGGCAGGATTGCTTCAAACCCCTACAAGGTTTCTCATTTCATTTTCACCATCTCATTGTTTATATATTAGTTTTACTGCCTTTGAGCCTTTGAGGTATGTTCATCTTTTGGATTGGCTCTCTGACCTTTTGTTAAATGGCACTCACAATGTGTTTAAAGTATCTGAGAGAAGTGAAAGGTCATTATTCATGTGGCATTTCTTTATAAAGTATTTTGTTGTCATCACTAACTTACTTGTATACTGCAATCTCCCCTTTGTTGTTAGGGTGGCGTCATATCAACGTCGATGTATATGATCGACATTTGATACGACGTCACTTTGATGTTGAGTCCCAGTCCTTTTATGGCAGGTTGTATTGTCTTATATGCATACTAATGTGTATTTTGCAGTTCACTCTACGACAGTAGGGTGGCGTCGCACCGGCGTCACTGAACTTACGTTGATGCGACGTCACTTGCTGTTGTGCGTCTTAATGGCAAATTATTTTATTCTCTTTGCATATCCTTGTATTTTGCGGGCCGCATCCCAATGCTTCGACACCCTGGACAGTCAGGGCTGTATCCAAGAGGGAATGGAACGTCTAGATTTCAACGGACCAGGAAATCTCCAGGATGGTTGGCAACAGGTGAATGGGCGACATAAGAATATCTGGGTCCTCGGCCCTCTAAGCCTTCAGACCTCATAAGGTACTCATGCAGGTCAGTAAAAGGTTGCAGAAACCTCATTTATCATATAAATAATAGGTTATATTTTAATTCATCGATTATCGGTCCCATCCTTTATTTTAAATGCTTTATACCTACTTGAAACCATTTTACTTTCCGATGAAGCGGTTGACAAGAATCTAAGTTGCCATTGTTCTCTTACATGGCTGCTCGGCATTCAGAGACTTGTATGTCATTATGGCTTCTAAAGTGAGCCCGTGTATGCAGTTATGACTGATATATTCCGACAACTTACATTTCAATAATCTAAGTAGTCAATCGCCATTGGATATGTATATTTTTTATCATTATGTTATGATGTGCATGAACAGTTCATGCATTCAGACTTCACTTGTCACTCAACTGCCAAAACTCATACGACTTCACAGTCCAGGGAAATATGTCATAGGTTAAAATAAAACTGGGAAAATGCTTAGTGTTTTGTTGTGTTTTGTGTCCATCTTTAACATACGGCCTGTCCTCGATTACCGGGATGCATGGGGTGTTTTAATAAATTACAAACATGTGATAATAACACGCACTCAGGTATGTTAAGCTATCTGAAAGGTATTTTGTATGTCTCACTGCAGATGCATTTTTTTGTGTTCAGTATGAAAGGACCTATGCCTTACATCTCATGTACATGTATAACATGAATATTTATTGTTTTCTGTATTATATTGCAGGTTAGTATATACTAGATTATTTTGATAAAATGTGGAACAGTCAGAGCCATATCTAGGTTAGATAGGGTTTAAATAAGTAGATAGTGTATGTGACATCTATCTATATTTAAGGTAGCGAATGAAACGTAAACAAGAAGCTATAAAAATATGTAAAGTAGAAGTAAAACAAAGATCAGGAATCGATACAATTAACTTACTCCACCCATCAAAGACACCGAAGGGAAAGAAACACAAACACCAAGCGACCAGACCACAATGGAAACCTAAACAAAGGAAGGCCACAAGGACAGTTACTTTCCCACAAAATGGCCATATGGCCGTCCAAAATAAAAAGACACAAGTGATACACACAGTAAGTAACAAACAACACCATAAATAGAACCGCCCTGGAACGGTCAGTGGAATGATTTCCACTGGGGGGCTTAAATCGACCCCACGCGGCCACAATCCTCGCCCCTACTTCCGTCGCGATCTAGACAAACAACCCGCCCAGCCCGCACGAAGGCCTCCTAACCCACCAGCGCAAGATCCCCGTGAACACAAAAAACCAAAGAACCACAGAGGCGAGACAACGGTGAGGACCCGACAGCAAGAAACCACCGAAACGCCGGAGCAAAAGAAAACCAACAGCCAGACTCCGATGGGCCCGACCAGAGACAGAGCACCAGGCACCAACCAACACCACCTTGAACCAGATCTCTCTAATTCTCAATAAGCCCCCACGTTGGAGCCGTCATAGAATCTGAGGCCTGACCCACCGGCGTGCAATTAAAGAGGGAAGCAAAGTTGCCAACCGTGATTGGGCCAACCACCACGCATGCAGCTTGCCGCACAACATCCATGCCGCACCCAATCTTTTTATATCGAAGAATGATTTTACGAAATTGGGCGCTGAAGTCATTGCGGTTATATACATTTCTGAATCTACACACCAAGTCACGACAAAATTCGGGCTCCGATAGACCTTGTTGCAGAAGAGACCTAAGTCCAATATTGAATTTTGAAACCAAAGTAGAAGTTAAACAAAGATCAGGAATTGATACAATTAACTTACTCCACCCATAAAAGACACCAAAGGGAAAGAAACACAAACACCAAGCGACCAGACCATAATGGAAACCTAAACAAAGGAAGGCCATAAGGACAGTTACTGTCCCACAAAATGGCCATATGGCCATCCAAAATTAAAAGACACAAGTGATACACACAGTAAGTAACAAACAACAACATAAATAAATCGCCACAGAAGAGCCGCCTTGGAACGGTCAGTGGAAGATTTCCACTGGGGGGTTTAAATCGATTTTACGTGGCCACAATCCTCGCCCTTACTTCCGTCGCGATTTAGACAAATAATTTGTTCAGTCCGTATGAAGGCCTCCTAACTCATCAGTGCAACATCTCCGTGAACACAAAAATCAAAGAACCACAGAGGTGAGACAAATCAGAATGGCGCCCATAAAATTCCGAAAAGGCCCGGCGCAGTCCATGGCACCCACAACCCCGACTAAGGAGCCTAGCCGTTAATAATTTATTACGAGTGTTGAAGTCAGTTACATGACAACACACTCTAGCAAATCGAACTAATTGCTTAATATAAACACCACAGGACGGCGCACGAGGAACATCACCATCCAAAAAAGGAAAACCCACAATCTCAAAATCAAAGTCATCGCGTTTATCATAAATTTTGCACGAAACAAATCCATCTACAACAGACAGATGTAAATCCAAAAACGGGGCCCCGGTATCAGAAGAATTTGCTTTATTTAACTGAAGTTCGGAGGGGGGGGGGGGGGGTAAATCTGACTGATCAAACCATCGACATAGGTATTATCAATATTTAATAAATCATCTAAATATCTAGAAATGGAGCTAAAAGCCTCAACAATCCCAGATTGGTTATCAATGGAAAGCGACAACATGAAGTCTCTGTCATAACAATACAAGAACAGATCAGTCACAAGAGGCGCGCAACCCGCACCCACCGGAACACCCACAATCTGTCCAAATAACCCAGCACCGAATCCAACACAAACACCGCCAAGCAGAAAGGTGTGGGCATCACACACCTTCCGACACGACCAAAGTGCACAACCCCCACGCCCCCTAGAAGTGAAAAATGCACCTCCGACATTACATGCAAGATAGAGAGAATCTTCTCTGTGAAAAGCCCATTCAAATAAACCACCAAGCCCGCTCCCCCCCCCCACACACACACTAGACCACGAGGAAGTGTAGTGTAAAGAGCGGAAAAACCGCAAGCAGACAGACTTGAAGCACGAAAATGTCTGGATTTCAATTTATTTAAAACCTCACTCGAATTTTTATAGACCAAAACAGATTTCCTCCTGATCTTTCAAAGACTTTATCACAACACTCAATCACACGCGCCTCAATAGCAGCAAGACAGGAAGTTAATAACTTAGAAAGTTCAGTGGTAGTGCAGGAGCTAGAATTTGCAATAAACCGTGCTTTGTAAGGTCTTTCATATAATTCCGGCAACCAGTATAGCGTAGGAAGCCTGCCCTGGCCTTCGTTAACACACACAGCAAACCTGGTGGCTGAATGACAAACGCGTCCATCTACCACAGCCCCCTCCCCAGCCAAAGGCCGAAGCCCACAGGCCCCAGCACCACCAAGCCCCAGCCTAAGCGTGCCAACAAGGCGGAGCCGCCATACAACGACGACGCTGCCAAACGCCCTGCCCGCAGGGGCCAAAACAAACTTCTTATGAAACTCCCGAATACCTAGTTTAAGACGACGCAAAGACGTCCCGGGCCCAGGAGGCAACAAGCCAGTACCCCGAGAATAGAAAGAAATGCGTTTATTCACCAGCTTCAAAACGCCAAGCCTCCAGTCATTAAGGGCTTTATGCTCAACATACTCTCGCTTACACCATCGATCACCGAACCCACCCAAGGAAGCAGCGATCTCATCTCCACACCCACCGAAATCAACCCCAGAAGGAAACCGACACCTCGGTCCTTTAAAAATTATATTCCCCATCCTAGAACCAGGAATAACCCCCAAACTGCCAGCAATCACACGACCAGCAGCAGGACAGCAACACTTCGAGTCCTCACAATCTCACGAATCAGGAGCATCAGTATCAATATCAAGATCCGAAACAAGTTTATTGAAACCAAAAACGACAGATCCAACAGGTCTGCTACATCCATAGCAAACCACAGGTGTTTCAGTATTTTGAAAACACGCAGGAATGGAAGAAAGCACCGATTCCCCACGGAAGACACTGGGCAAATCTATAAAATCCATACCCTTATTAATGAAGGATATTTCGAAGAAATGGCGTTTATGATTAATTTCAGAATCAATGCAAGGACGGAGAGCACGCCGAGCACAGCCCCATGCCAAGAGAGCCGCACCATATAACCGATGAGAACCACCGCAGAACCCACCCGCCCCGGCGCCCAGAAGACGCAAAACAGAAACGGGCAACGAACCCAAAAACGAAAGCACAGAGCGGCGTCCATGATCCAACAACACAACTGACAGCCACTTCAGTCTAGTATTGCCCCGCCTAAACGCACGTGACTTACGCCTAAAGTTACCATTTTTCCGGTGCCGTGAGACCCAGCCCCGCGCCCCCGACACCCCAGGAGCGAGAAAACACCAAAGTCCGGCACTCCGGAAACACCACCCTCACGATAAATGCTGCCATCAAATCCCAGTGGAAAAGGGGCCTGTAAAAACCCAATCCACCCCAGTTCAGCTTCATGTCTTTTGATTACCTTGAATCTAGATGTAAAACCCGCATCGCAACAAAGCCTCCCTACAGGCTGTACAACAATGTTATCCACAGAACGACCTGCACGTCGAAAGTGACGGCACAAGAAAGTGTAAGTTTTCTTAGGCTTACTCATTCTACGATAATGCTCGTTCAATCCAGCTTCAAGCATGCGGTTAGTTTGACCGACGTACTGCATATTACAGTTTGCAGCACGTCATGTAATTAGACAAACCAAACCTGCAGACCGCCACGCCAAACAAGACACGCCAACCACAGGGAAGCGTCCACCGCCCACAGACGAAGCAACGGCAGACGCAGCGCCCAAATGCGAATAACACCCGCACCCCTCGTCACCGCACCCAGAAACACCAGAACACACTCCACTTCCCCTCCACGGACCAGTACACCCTCGAAGGATGGGCGATCCGAGAGGAGACAGCCCCACACGAAGTCTACTCCCAAAAACACCGGCACCGTCCGCTCCACCGAGACCAACCGAAGCCACAGAAGACAAACCCAAGGGCCATAACAAAACCGAAGGCAACACAGCATCAAAGCTCTTAATAGAATGGGGAATCCGCACAGAAGAAGCAGAGCGCAACCTAAGGGGCGACACCGACATCTCAAATGTATCCGCGACACCCACGCGGGTTTAGAAGGTCCTGATACCGTCAAAACTAAAACGATCTTCACACCGGCCACCATGCAAAACAGCACACAAAATAACTGAAGATAATTCCTTCGAATAGAAGGAAGGTACAACAAAAGCCCACAAAACATCTAAGTCTACTTAAAGTTCAGGGATGTCAAACAAGCAGTTGTTATACAACGAGGAACGAACATCGGTTTAATAATGACCTTCAACAGGTATCTAAAGGATGTCAATTGATGGAACAGTGAAAAGCAATTGCATAAGCAATCCCTGAGGATTTGAAAAATAAGAGCATTAAATGTATGTACGGGAGACCTTCTACAGCCGCCACACGGCACAAACAAAACAGCCCTGATTTGCAAAGTAGAGGTAAAACAAAGATCAGGAATCGATACAATTAACTTACTCCACCCATCAAAGACACCAAAGGGAAAGAAACACAAACACCAAGCAACCAGACCACAATGGAAACCTAAACAAAGGAAGGCCACAAGGACAGTAACTTTCCCACAAAATGGCCATATGGCCATCCAAAATAAAAAGACACAAGTGATACACACAGTAAGTAACAAACAACACCATAAATAAACCGCCACAGAAGAACCGCCCTGGAACGTCTTATTTCAGAAGCCTCAAGAAAGTCTTATTTCAGAAGCCTCAAGACTTTGTAGACTTCATTGATGACGGTCAAACAAATAAATTTCTTATATCTATCTCAAGCTTGAGACATGGATCATTCACACAGAGGAAAAAAGGAATGCTAGGTTTTACCAACCTCCTTATTTTCATATTCAAGATGCATATGCACAATAAGGGAGCGGAAGTGAACGAAAAATTGCGATTGAACAGGACTGGTATGTGTTTAGGGGTCCCAGGCGGTGGCAGCATATTCTAGTTTAGGTCTAACTATTCGGACTTGTATGCTGTTGCCTTGATGTCCTTTTAGCATGCAGAGAGATTTATGCGCAGGAAAGCGACTGTCTGATAGGAATACAACTGCCTGGTTGTCTGTCTTGGATACCATGTCAGTTGTGACTATTTCATGCCAGTGTACTGTCGGTAATGACCGCCAGGTACTTTGTTGGAGCGTCTGGCCATGGCTGTTGTATGATGACTCTATTATCTTGCGCTTGTTGGCGATTTTGATGTTCTCACACTAAGTCTTGTCTGGGTTAAAACACATCTGCCAGTCTCTCTCCCGTGATTGTAAATGATTCAAGTCATCTTGTAGCGACAGCAAATCGGTACAACAGGCAGTCATCAGCGAATAAGCGGGCTTTAGAGGAGACGCGTGGTGGCAAGTCGTTGATGTATATGGGCCCCGTCAGGCGATTTTGGTACTTATCACCTATGCGAGCAGCGAAGGTTCAGGCGAGCCTGCGCATCCGCGCAGTCTCGCCAGAACCTTCGCTGCTGGCTCATACAAGCAGTGAATCAAGAGGAACCTTCAGACAGAAAGCCATATCCCTGGCCCCTCTGAATGGCTGGGCATGCGCAGCTAAAATTTGTCATGATGGAATGCTCAAAGACACAAATTCGCTTGGCGGGGCTCATATGATATGAGGAAGAGGAGAAGACCAAGCACAGTACCCTGTGGAACACTAGAAGTAACGGACACAGATGAAAACCAATCATCAATTACGACTGTCTAGTAGCCATCAGCAATGAAATTCTTGATCCATGACTTTATCTTCCTAGTACCCCGTAACAGCGGAGATTGACTGCAAGTCGTTGGTGCGGAACCTCGTCAAAGACCTTGCTGAAATCCAGTAGGATGAAGTTTATGTGCCGTTTGTTGTTCAGTCCGCTTGCATTGTATCAGCTGGTACTCACTTGAAGCCATGCTGCTGGTCACATAGGATGTGACACTGCACAGCTCCTTGGTATACTCAGTGGTAGTGTCTGTGGGGTTTTAAAAGCAGCCAACGATTGTGGATTTCTTCAGGCATTTACAGTTGAAAGACTTAACAGCGTGCCCTCTATAGTAGATGGCCTTACATCGAGAGCAGGCCTCCATTAGCAATTGAAAACAAAGTAGTGAAGAAATTACTTGAAGGTCTCAACCCCATAAAGCGAGTGACCCAAATGAGATTTCTTCATGCGTTCTGAAGGAAATGGCACAGTTCTAATCTGAGCTCATACAACTAAGTCCGGTTAGCCTGCCATAGGACTGGTCACTCCACTTAAAACAAGAAGGCCCAATGGCCCTATATCGCTCACCTGTGTACCAGCCAGAAAATCATTAGTGTAGGAGATCACTTGACATTGTTACATACTGAATATCTAAACTCTGGCAAAGCGGTGCGAGTCGGTCCATCCATGCTTATTTAAACCCTATTGGTTTCATTGGGCGACAGGGCTTAAGATGCCATTTCATCTCAATATCGGTTAAAGTCACACAAAATTGCGTGCAACGTTTCCAAAATGACCTATACAGTGTTGACGGCGACGTAAAACCTCAAAACAAACAAAATCTGGGCCTTATGGATTTGGAGAAGAAGATTTTTGAAGTGTTTTTCAGTATAAGTCTATAGGAGGTAATGAGCCCTGGGGCGTGGCCAATTTTGACCCGAAGGGCATGGTTGGCAGGATTTATGTAGGCGACCATTCTATGTTGCTATATACTAAATATCTAAGGTCTGTACTTCATGGTTTAAAGATGTTTGAAACTTTTTTCCATTATAAGTTTTTTGGAGTTAAGGGACCACAGGATTTGGCCAATTTGGATCCCAGGGGCATGATTGGCAGGATTCATATAGGCGACCACTTGACATTGTTACATGTCAAATACCTGAGCTCTGGGGCTTATGGTTTCAGAAGAAGATTTTTGAAGTTTTTCCCCTTATAAGTTTATGGGAGCTGATGAGCCCCGGGGTGTGGCCGATTTTGGCCCCAGTGGTATGGATAGAAGGATTTATGTAGGTTACTTTTTTATGTTGCTACGTACAAAATATCAAAGCACTGTGCTTCATGATTTCAGAGAAGAAGATTTTTTAAGCTGATTTTCCGTTATATGAGTCTATGGGAGCTAAGGGGCCCAGGAGAAGAAGATTTTTAAAGCTTTTATCCTTTATGAGTGTATGGGGTTAGTGGCCCCGAGGCGCGGCCCATCTGAACCCCAGCGGCATGAATGGCAGGATTTATGTAGGTGACCACTTGTCATTGCTACCTGCTTAATATCTAAGCCCTGGGCCCTGTGGTTTCAGAGAAGAAGAGTTTTGCAGCTTTTTTTAGCTCAAATGTCACGTAGTGACAAGTTGAGCTTTTGTGATCACTTTTCGTCCGTCGTATTGCCTGTGTGCGTAAACAATTTCTTCGACACCTCCTCCTAAACCACTGATCAGATTTTGACCAAACTTCACAGCAATGATCCTTAGGTGGTCCCCTTTCAAAGTTGTTCAAATGGTTCCGGTCCGTGGCACATCTGGGTCACCGAAAACTTAGAAAATCTTCTCCTCTGAAACCACAAGGCCCAGGTATTTGATATTTGGTATGAAGTTTCATCTAGTGGACCCCTACCAAGATTGTTGAAACTTATAGTAATGAGGCCAAAATGCTCCCGCCCCGGGGCCCTTTGGTTTTACATAGGCTTATATAGGGAAAATCTTTAAAATCTTCTTCTCTGAAACCGCAAGGCCCAGGTCTTTGATGTTTGGTATGAAGGTTCATCTAGTGGACCCCTACCAAGATTGTTCAAATTTTAGTGCTGGGGCCAAAAATGCTCCCGCCCCGGGGCCCTTTGGTTTTACATAGACTTATATAGGGAACATCTTGAAAAATCTTCTCCTCTAAAACCACAAGGCCTAAGTCTGTGATATTTGGTATGACGCTTTATCTTGTGGACCTCGTCCAAGATTATTCAAATTATAGCCCTGAGACCAAAAATGCCTCCACCCTGGGGCCCTTTGGTTTTACATAGTCTTATATAGGGTAAATCTATAAAAATCTTCTTCTCTCAAACCGCAAGGCCCGGGTCTTTGATATTAGGTATGAAGCTTCATCTTGTGGACCTCTACCAACATTGTTCAAATTAAAGCCCTGGGACCAAAAATGCCCCTGCTCCGGGGTCTTTTGGTTTTACACAGACTTATGGCCATTTTGTGGGAAAGTAACTGTCCTTATGGCCTACCTTTGTTTAGGTTTCCATTATGGTCTGGTCGCTTAATGTTTGTATTTCTTTCCCTTTGGTGTCTTTTATGGGTGGAGTGAGTTAATTGTATCAATTCCTGATCTTTGTTTTACTTCTACTTTATATAGGGAAAGTCTTGAAAAATCTTCTCCTCTGAAACCACAAGGTCTATGTCTGTGAAATTTGGTATGAAGCTTCATCTGGTGGACCTCTACCAAGATTGTTCAAATTATGGTCCTGAGACCAAACGTGCCGCCGCCTCGGGGCTCTTTGGTTTTACATAGACTGATGTTGGGAAACTCTTTAAAAATCTTCTTCTGTGGAACCTAAAGGTCTAGGTCTTGATGATTGGTGTGAAATTTCATCTAGTGGACCTGTATCTAGATTGTTCAAATTAGAGCCCTGGGGCAAAAATGCCCCCGCCCCGAGACCCTTTGGTTTACATAGACTTCTTCAAAGAGAAGATTCTCTCTATCTTGCATGTAATGTCAGAAATGCATTTTTTCACTTCTAAAGAGCATAAGAATTATACACTTTGGTCATGTCAGAAAGTGTTTGATGCCCTCACCTTTCTACTTGACAATATTTATATTAGATTCGGTACTAAGTTATTAAGACAAATTGTGGGCATTCCGATGGGTACGAACTGCGCACCTCTTGTGGCTGAGCTATTCTTGTATTGTTTAGAAAGAGACTTCATGATGTAGCTTTCCTTTGATAAACAATCTGAAATTATTGAAGCTTTTAGCTCCACTTCTAGATATATAGGTGATTTTTTAATTATTAATGATACCTATTTCGATGGTTTGCTCAGTCAGATTTACCCCGCAGAACTTCAGTTAAATAAAGCAAATTCTTCTGATACCGAGGCCCCGTTTTTGGATTTACACTTATCTATTGTAGATTGGTTTGTTTCATGCAAAATTTATGATAAACGCGATGACTTTGATTTTGAGATTGTAAATTTTCCTTTTTTGGATGGTGATGTTCCTCGTGCGCCATCCTATGGAGTTTATATTTCGCAATTTATTCGATTTGCTAGAGTGTGTAGTCATGTAACTGACTTCAACACTCGTAATAAATTATTAACGGCTAAACTTCTTAATCAGGGTTATCGGTACCATAAACTACGCAAAGCCTTTTCAAAATTTAATAGTCGCCATTCTGATTTCAAAATTCAATATTTGACTTAAATCTCTTCTGCAACAAGGTCTATCGGAACCCGAATTTTATGGTGACTTAGTATATAAATTCAGAAAAATATATAACCGCAATGACTTTAACACCCAATTTCGTAAAATCATTCTTCGATATAAAAAGATTGGGTACAACATTGATATTATACGACAGACTGCATGCATGGTAGTTAACCCAATCACGGTTGGCAACCTTGCTTCCCTGTTTAATTGCACGCCGGTGGGTCAGGCCTCAGATTCTATGACGGTACCAACGTAAAGTCTTTTTGAGAATTAGAGAGATCTAATTCAAGGTAATGTTGGTTGGTGCCTGATGCTCTGTCTCTGGTCGGGCCCATCGGGGTCTAACTGTTGTTTTTCTTTTGCTCGAGCATTTCAGTGGTTTCTTGCTGTCGAGTCCTCACCGTTGTCTCACCTCTGTGGTTCTTTGATTATTTGTGTTCACGGAGATGTTGCACTGATGAGTTAGGAGGCCTTCATGCGGACTGAACAAATTATTTGTCTAAATCGCGGCGGAAGTGAGGGCGAGGATTGTGGCCACGTAAAATCGATTTAAGCCCCCCCCCCCCCCCCCATTGGAAATCTTTCCACTGACCGTTCCAAGGTGGTTCTTCTGTGGCGATTTATTTTTGTTGTTGTTTGTTACTTACTGTGTGTATCACTTGTGTCTTTTAATTTTGGATGGCCATATGGCCAATTTGTGGGAAAGTAACTGTCCTTATGGCCTTCCTTTGTTTAGGTTTCCATTATGGTCTGGTCCCTTAATGTTTGTATTTCTTTCCCTTTGGTGTCTTTGATAGGTGGAGTAAGTTAATTGAATCGATTCCTGATCTTTGTTTTACTTCTGCTTTTTCTAAATGGCCGAAACTAGCTAAAACATGTACACTCTATATTTTCCAGTTTTGTGGTGTATTCCTTGCTTCCAAAAGATAACCCTTTCTAGAACATATTTAACGTCACTCCAGCTCGTGTCTGGGAATGTGTGGCGGCCGTAAAAAGTGTCCCTGTCCTACATCATAGTGTAGTTTATATTTTCTTGTCCTTGAGGTCATTGATTCCATTGTGGAATTCCAAAAATATTTGGAGTCACTGATGAGGCATAAATGGCCGAAACTAGCTTGTCTGGCCCAGAAAACATGTACACTCCATATTTTCCAGTTCTGTGGTGTATTCCTTGCTTCCAAAAGATAACCCTTTCTAGAACATATTACATAGGGAATATCTTTAAAAAAATCATCTTCATTGAAACTGCAAGGCCCGTGTCTTTGATATTTGGTATGGAGCTTCATCTAGTGGACCTCTACCAAGAATGTGCAAATTATAGCCCTCGGGCCACAAATGCCCCCGCCCCAGGGTCCTTTGGTTTTACATAGACTTATAGAGATAGGCTTTGAAAATCTTCTTCTCTGAAACAACATAGCCCAGGTATTTGATATTTGGTGTGAATCTGCATCTAGTGGAGCCCTATCAAGATTGTTTAAATCAAAGCCCTGAGGCCAAAAATGCCCCCGCCCCGGGGACATTTGGTTTTACATAGCTTATGTAGGGAATATCTGTAAAAAAATCTTCTTCTTTGAAACTGCAAGGCCCAGGTCTTTGATATTTGGTGAGTAGTTTCATCTTGTGGACATTTGCCAAGATTGTTCAAATTATAGCCTTTGTTGATATTTGGTATGAAGCTTCACCTTTTTAGATCTCCCTCAACATTATGCACATTATAGCCCTTGGGTCAATAATGGGCCTCCCTGGGGCCCACTTGTTACTCTATGGATCAGGTGAGCGATCCAGGGCCACCTTGGCCCTCTTGTTTCCATTATGAGTCTATGGGAGCTAAGGGGCCGTGGGGCGTATCCCATTTGGACAACGCGGGCATGATTGGCAGGATTTTTGTAGGTGACTACTCGCCGTTGATACATGCTAAATATCTAAGCTCCACACCGGTTACCGCGGTACAACGTGACACGACTGAGTACAACAAACGCTACCGTCTTTTTTTTGACAGGAGAAGCGTGAGTTCATTGTTTCCTCTACTTTGTCGAACATATCACGATTTACGTTTTTTCTGTTGGTTTTGCGATGACAACAGATTGTGTTTTTGTTGTTTTGTCCAAATTTTAAGTTATTACACGGTCAGAGAAGGGAAATCAAAGCCATAAATTAGGCCAAAATAGGTAGAAAAACAAAACTTCAAGTTTTAAGGGTTTATCAATCAGAAATAAATGACATATACACGAGCATTCTTGGGGTTTTTATGCCTCTAGGCATCGAAGTAAGTATACTATTTTTAATAATTCATAAAAAAATATTTAGAATAAGAATCGTACCGATTTTTCTTGGCTCACTACCTTGAAACACGGGTACACCTTACCACGGATCATGTGTTGAATCTGAGTACACTAAACACGGAACAAATGGAACAACAAACACGGATATGAAAAACCGAATCTGGACGTTTTTACCCATTATAAACGCCATTTTTCAAGAAACAGCCAAGAGGAACGACACATATTTGCCCTTTAGTTGAAAAATTACAATGTGTACGGTATGCGCTTGGCCATTCTTAAACAAAAAAGTGTTTTGGGTTGTAAGGTGTGTTTATGACATAGAGACAACTTTTTACAACATATGCACAATAAACAGTCGCTATAACCCATCAAAAATGTCACAAAATAACCTGTTGTTTGTTTGAAGTGAGCTTTAACGTCCCCGTCAACACTATTAAGGTCATTTTGGAATTGTTTCCAATTTTGCAAGTCTTTTTATCCGTCATTGAGATTTAAAGACATCTCAAATCTACCGCCCAAGGAGACTTATAGGGTTCACATGTATATGAAGGAACGGTCGGACCCGCACCACTTTGCCTGGGAAGACTAAGACCTTCTAAGTGGTTAACCAGTAGTCCTGTGCGACGGGATTCAGCTCTGTGTGAAAGTATCATGCAGTCCATTTATTTCCACAAGCAGCGGTTGATGGGGCCCAAGATTAACTTGTACATAAACATGTAAACAATATAAAACTACAGAGCAAAACCAATTCAATGAGACAACACTTACAGTGCAACCACAGGAATCTGCAAAATAATTTAGTAGATGTTAGTACAGAAGTTGCGCATGGTCATAGTCTGATCGCTGAAAGCGATCAAATTCTGCGAGCAACGAAATACTAGCCCCGTTTTACAAGTTCTTGCACACCAGACGAGGAAATCCTAGATTTTACCCTGGGGTAGAAACTTTTATCCTACCCGGGTTTTCTACGAAGGGCTGACATTGAAGTCGAGAATTCTGAGGTGTTTAACTCAAAGGGTTTCTGATGTGCGCTATCTGTATAGAAAGTCGTGTACGCTGCCCGTAATGCGACGTCACTAAACGTCACAATGGACGTTAGCAGTCGAAGTGACCGCATATTCAAAATCTATGTTTTAAGATTTAAGTAATGCAAGAAAAAAATCTGAAATGGGTCTGCCATGAAATGTTTGTAGCGTCGAGTGGTTAAGTATAAGACAAGGCTGGTGTGAGTCTACACTACTGGTTTAATATACATCATACATAATCGACATACATACTACAAGTGTCTGCTATTCCGAATGCTTGTGCATATCTAATGGAGTAGGCGGGGCTTAGATTAATTGTCAATCGGCTTCGAACAGACTCTCACACGGTCTCATTCAACTTCTCACTATACTATATCCCTCCTTTTTGTTTAAAGAATGAATATTACGTAAATGATAATGAGCAAACCTGCAGATTCTAAACAGCATTAACACTCTGAGCTCTATTACTCTATTACTTTAAAGAAAGTGTAAAACGTTTTAATGTTCGAAAATGTTTTGATTATATCTTTCTCAAAACCATGTGACTTAAAGTCTCTTTTCTACGGCAAGTCACAAAATTGTTTGTCACAGAATTTTCATTCACACGCTTGTTTGAAGCCGAAATGTCTGAACACGTAAATCTGCTCACAGTTTATTATTTTGAAGGTTAGGTCTATCAGTTTTAGTTTTAGTTAAGTGTTTGTAAACTATATGTCTGCCATTTCAATCAAAGCCTGGAATTAAAACTAAACCTATTAACCACACATGAAAACATATTAAGCAGGAAATGACAGTTTCAATTGATCCGTAATCTGCCGTGTTAAAGCAGCCTGCTGAGAGATGTTGCTTTTCCAAATTAACTTTTGGCACTTACAGGATTGTCCAATAATAAAATTACAGTACGTCTGAACTAGAGAATGCAGCCTCATTAATCAATCCTGAAATTGTTTGACAATTTTTTTTGTATACTGAACAAAAATTAAAAAGCGTCAGTTGAATACAAATCTTGCCAGTTCCCTTTTTCTTTAGGGGAAACAAAGTAAAATTGCGCAGTGACAAAAAACAACAACAACACAAAACAGAAAATAAAAACTAGTAGCCTTACGGCCCATAAACACAGGAATAGTGATTATGAGCTGAAAAGCTTAACATCAATTTACGTATTAGAGAGGCAATAATTTTATGCAAAATCACTTTAAAACCACCTTAAACACAACCTTGGGCATTATTATGGCCCTTTTAACACATTTTGACACAATTACACATAATCTTTGAATCTTGCTGGCTGTTTCCTCTCTCGTTGCGGTAAGTCCCGTGACTGAAATGTACCTTGGTTTGCTATATTCCCAGACCCACGAGATCCACGTAGACTTTGACCAGCAAGCGTACCCGATAACCGTTTGAAGTGCGATGCATCTCGAGTGATCGTTTTATCTCCATGGCGTGCTGTTAACATCGAACCCCTTTTCTGAATGATTGTCCCTGGATTTGGATGAAAGGGCGGGGTCAGTTTATTCTTTTTAGGCTGTTTTACGAGCACGGCGTCTCCTGGCTTAGTCGTTGACTGTTTTGCGCCCGTTCTCTGATCCGCATATACTTTGCGTTTTAGCTTAGCTTTTCTGTCCCGATTACGGATTTGTTTATCACTACGTTTTACCGAAAACTGTGGCAAAAATGTTTTTACAGGTCTGTTGAATATGATTGTCCCGGGGGCCATGCCTGTGCTGGGATGTGGGCAGGCACGAAAGTTCATTAGAAATTTATTCATTTCCTGTTTATAGTCTTGACCTTCGATTACAGCTGTTTTTATTGCTTTTTGCAATGGTGACATAAACCGTTCTGCTACACTATTTGCTTTCGGATGTAGCGGCGTAATCCTACGGTGTTTGAATCCCATGCGCTTAGCAAACTGACGGAATTCATCACTTTGGAAGGGTGGTCCCGAATCTGACCTGCATACAGAGGGTATTCCAAATAAGAAAATATACGTTCTAGCCTTGGGATAACTGCTTTTGCTGTAAGAGATGTCAATGTCTCTGTTATTGGGAATCTGCTATAGTCATCAATGATAACTAGAACATAGTTTGTATCATTTATAGGTCCGAGAAAGTCTATTGACACTTCATCCCAAACCTGATTGGGTAATACACTGACTTTTACTGGCTCAGATGGGTTATGTGCTGACACAGATAGGCACGGTATACAGTTTTTGCACTTTTCTTCAACAAGTGAGTCAATAAATGGAAACCACACCTTTTCTCTTAACAAAGTTTTTGTTTTGACAATCCCCAAGTGTCCTGCATGTGCGAGGTTTACAACATGATTTTGTAAGCTAAGTGGTATTACTAACCTTGATCCTCGCAATAATATCTCCTGTCCATCTACCTCCACTACATTGAGTTCATGAGCTACCGTAGAAAACACTCCGTAAGGTCTGTTAATCCGACACAGTTTTTTGCTCCATCGATTCGTTTGGACTGATAACATTACATTTTTTAATGTTTTGTCTTGCTGTGTTGCAGAAGCTACGTCACACATATTCAGTGCTTTGGGTACTGAATTTGAAGCTATGAGTCGTACGTAATCCTCGGTAGAATTGTGATCAGAATAGCCATTGAACGGATGACGGCTCATATAATCCGATATCATAAGGTCACCTTTTTTGTATGCCACTTTGAAATCGTATGTAGCAAGACGTAATCTCCAACGTTCAAGTCTTAGAGATTGTTGTTTGTTCTTTAACTTTCCAGTGCCAAATATGGCAGTAAGAGGTTTATGATCGATGATCAGAATGAATGATTTTCCGAACAGGAACAGATGATAATGTTCAACACCATACATAATAGCTAGACATTCTCTCTCTGTCTGAGAGTAACGTTGTTCCACCGGGCTTAGCGCTCGGCTGGCGTAAGCAACACTTTTGTTGTCCTGGGATAATAGCGCTCCTAAACCTACTGGCGATGCGTCTACCCATAGTTCTGTATCTTTGGACGGGTCGAAGTAGACCATGACAGTGGCACTTGTTAATTTGTCTTTTAATGTCTGAAATGCACTTTCTTGCTCATCAGTCCATAACCACTGTTCATTTTCTCTTGTTAGTCTCCGTAGAGGTTCTGTAAGGGTTGAATATTGGGGAATAAAACGTGAAACATACCCTGTCATTCCAAGAAAACTCTTGACTTCCGAGGGCGTAGTAGGCTTCCTGGCATTTTTGATGGATTCTACCATCTCCGGGTCAGCTGAAATGCCATTTTCAGAGAAAATGTAGCCAAAGAATTTCACTTGTTTTTGACTGAATAAACACTTGCTTTTGTTAAGTGTCAAGTTTTTATGTTTAAGGCGTTCAAACACTGCTTGTAAATTCCTATCGTGCTCTTGTTGATCTTTTCAATAAACAATTATGTCATCACTTATATTGATACAACCGCTCAGTCCGTCTAAAGCCTTTCTTATTTCGTTATTAAATATTTCCGGCGAGGCGGAAATTCCATAATTTAGCCGTTTATAACGTCTTAGTCCTACGTGTGTTGAGAATACAGTTATGTTTCTACTCTCGGGGCTTAATTCGCACTGGTGGAAGCCATTATTCATATCAATTTTCGTAAAGATCTTTGCTCCATTTAAATTTGCGGTGATGTCATCGATTGTAGGTGTGATGTGTCTTTCCCGTTTGATAGCCTCATTTGCCTTTCTCATATCGACACATATTCGAATGTCTCCATTTTCCCGTGGTGCGATAACAATAGGACTTACCCAGTCTGTTGGGCCGTCTACCTTTTCGATAATGTCCAAACTTTCCAGCCTTTCCAATTCATTTTCCACTTTTTCACGCATGTGAAACGGAATTCTGCGGTGATGTTCCGCCACAGGTTGAACGGTTTCATCGATGTGTAACTTAATTTGCGTGTCTTTCAACTTTCCGATGCCCTTAAATAGGTCCGAATATTGTCTGACCAAATTTCTCACATTTCCAGCTGAATTGTCTATGTTTACTTCCTGAACAGAGTTTATTTCTGGGATTATATCCAATTGAACAGAGGTGTCATATGATAATAAAGAGTCATTATTTCCACCTATTATGTAGAACACTGCTGTCGATATTTTCTTAGTCGTCTCAACAGTCGCTGTAAAGTTTCCTTTGATCGGTAACTTATGTTTTTGTCCAAACGCATACGCTTTTGTATCTGTCTTAGAGATTACAGGCCGTGTTTTCATTCTATTAAGAAGTGATTCATTCAGTAAATTAATTGAACTACCTGAATCCACTAGCAGTCTGCATTTTAGCCCATTGATAAGAACGTCCGTTTTCGGCGGTTTTCTTTTCACCTGATTGACTTTTATTCCAAATGAAATGTCCAAATCAGAATTTTCCGACTCGTGGTCTTCACTTTCCGAGTCTGAGCACACAACTGAGTCAAGATCAACTTGTTTTACTCCATACTGTCCATTTTTACGACCGTCTTTCCTTTTCTTTTTGAGACGAACTGAAACAAAATGATTCTGTTTCTTACAGTATGCACAAAACTTCCCTTTTGCAGGACAGGGGCCTTGTTTGTGAGGAAAATCACCTCCGCAGTTACGGCATTTTACACTTTTGTGGCCTGTAGTTACATTCCGATTCTGTCTGTTTTGACGCTCGGGCCTTCTTTTGCTCGGCACGGACCTAAGTTTATTTGTCTGTTCAAAACTGAGATCATTGGAGTGTCCATTTTCCATTTCTTTTGCCTGATTATTTGCAAGTTCCATTGTCCTAGCAGCTAACAACATATTTTCCAAGGTAAGATTTTCCTGGAGAACCTTGCGTCGTAATTTTGCGGATTTACATCCTTGAAGAATCTGGGATTTAAGTTCCCTTGGTTTATCCGTGAACCTACAATACTCCGCTTTTTTCCTAAGGCGTGTCGCGAACTCGTCCACCGTTTCTGACTCCAATTGTTTCATTTGGCGAAACTGGAAGATTTCAAATTCTTCATTGACTTGTGGCTTGAAGTAGGTTGTGAGGGCTTCTTTTGTTTCGTCGTACCCACTTTCGTCTCCCGTATTTGGTAATGTTTGGAAGATGTCGAATTCCTCGTCTCCTGAGTAGTGTTATAACAGAGCCTTGCGTCTTTTCTTACTGTCAATGTTCATACCGACAAATAAGTTTTCAAGCTTTTGGAGATATTTCTCCCACCGATGTCCAAGTGAGGAAGTGTCCCCATTTGTGTCAAATTTGGGAAAAGCTGGTAACGATGTAGCCATTATGAGCTTTGTTTTCAGAACATTGCGCTGACAATGTTTGTTATAACAGAAATAATTCCATAAAATAACGAAATTATTATGTTCACAGATCGTTATCCAGGTGATTTAAAAAACACTTTTATCCTCGTCGCCAGATGTAGTGTCGAGTGGTTAAGTATAAGACAAGGCTGGTGTGAGTCTACACTACTGGTTTAATATACATCATACATAATCGACATACATACTACAAGTGTTTGCTATTCAGAATGCTTGTGCATATATAATGGAGTAGGCGGGGCTTAGATTAATTGTCAATCGGCTTCGAACAGACTCTCACACGGTCTCATTCAACTACTCACTATACTATAATGTTCTCTTTGGTAATCATTCTGTTTTAATCACCTTATTAACCAGGGGTCCTAGGTTCGATTTTTGGCTTCTCCAAACTTTCTGACGAGTCGTTAAATGAGGCCCCCTCTCTGTATAACCTTAGCGGGTTGCTGAGACGTATAACTCAAAATACACACACGGTCATTCTCTCCCTTTCACTGACTCAAGAAGGGTGGTTGTCAAATTCTAGCGTAAGAATATGCACTGTGCTGGTTTTATAAGCCTTCAAGATAAACTAACTGGCTTGATGTGACCTAAATAGTGCTTGCTGGGCTGTTAAACTCCCAACCAAACGAAGAAACAAGCCAGCCAAAGAAATCAGTGTGAGGGATAGATAGGAAAGTTTGTCCAAGGTACTCAGGGGCGTAGCTACCTGTAGGCTTGCGTACACATTACAAACGTAAAAAATAGACATAGAAGAAAAAGAAGAAGAAAAACAAGAGGAAGGAGAAGAAGAAGAAAAATAAAAGAAAAAGAAGAAAAAGAAGAAGAAAAAGGAGAAGAAGAAGATGAAAAAGAAGAAGAAAAAGTAGAAAAAGAAGAAGAGGAGGAAAAAAAAGAAGCAAAGAGAAGAAGTAAGAAGAAAAAGAAGGATATGAAGAAGGAGAAGAAGAAGAAGGAGAAGAAGAAGAAGAATGAGAAGAAGAAGAAGACGAAGAAGAAGAAGAAGAAGAAGAAGAAGAAAAACTGTATTTGTCTAGGATATACGCAACACTATTTATTGGCTAGCTGGGGACGGGCCTCCGTGGCCTGGTCGTTAAGAGCGCTGACTCTTGATCATTAGGTTTCTCACCGCTGTGGTTCGAGCCTCGCTCGGGTCATATGTGAGACGCCAAGTTCTGCAACGGAAGGTCAGGTGGTTTTTCACCGGGTACTCCGGTTTTCGCCGAACTCTGATTAACGATCGGCTCGATATGAGTGAAATAATCTTAAAAGGGCAATAACCAAAAAAAAATATATATATATATATAAGCTAGCATAGTTTCCTCCTCTGCAGAATTTGCTCCCTGATGGGAGCAAATTCTTTCCTGTAAGAGTGGTCCCCATTTGGTAAACGGAGTTATTATTTTTAGTATTTTCTTTGGTTTGCGTACAAATGATTTTCTTCCAGCTACGCCCCTGATACTGTTACGACCCACAACTTCTAATCCTGAATTATCTTCCTTGGCCTACAGGTTTATAACCAATATCAACTGCGTCATGGATACGACTCTTTCGCACACAGTCGATTATTTTTTTCAGCTATGCTCCATTCCTTAATTATGGCTGTCATGTCGGAAGATGGTGGCTCGCCCGGGATTTGAATTTCTTCGCAAAAATGACCTCGCGTCAACATACGGACTTGAAGAAAAGGGGTGAGGTGTTATGGCCCGCAGCACCTAACCTACATTAAACCTGCCTTGGTTGATTTTGCGAAAGACAACTGAGGAAGACAGTTGACTCTTTGGCTTAGAGCAGTTGATTTTACCCGATTGTCCCTGGTTGAAATCTCACCATAAGCGATTTTTCCCCTTTTTTACAACTATGCTTCTCTCCATTGTTACGACATTCCTGTCGTAAGAATACCCAAGTAAGAGTCTTATATTCTTTATTTCAGAAAGATACATTATGGCTGAGTTTGAGTTTAGCGATGCTGGTCATCCAGATGACTCCCAACACCATGTATACTATTGCCGAAACTAACAGTGAAACTTTGGATTGGGCTCAAGTTTTGTCTGGTGTCTCACAAGGTGCCTTTTTCGGTCCAGTTTTGTTCTTCGTGGACATTAATGACATTTTTACTGACATCGTGTAACAGGTGACAAAAATGCTTCACACCTTTGGCCCGGCCGGGGTTCGAACCCGGGCCGCCGGATTGATAAGCAAATCTACCACGTTGCTGTAAAAGCCGGCTTGTACCGAAAGGCAGTACAAGTGTCCTATATACCTATACGCTATGGCATTCTCCCCCTCCACATTGAAATTCGCCCTCGAATTCCTGGGAGTCCGAGAATCATTTGAAATGATAATCAAGGAGTTCTAATGCACGAACCCTCAATTTCATTGGTTCTCTGCCTAGTTTTCTGCTTAATGTATTGCATTAAACGGCCTGAAAACTCACTCCGGTAACACACCCGTGCGACATAGTGTATTTTATCACATCTCCTAAATGGCTACTTCTCTGATGAAAATCCGTGTTATGTTTCTTATTTATACTGCAAACATAGGTTGTGGGTGCTCGTTAGAATCGTCTCAAGGAGGCGGATCTAACGTGTACCCACAACCTATGTCTTATAGCAGATATAATATAAAAGTATGTATATCCCCTTAAATCACAGTTTTCTCTATATAAAGTAAGGGGTGTTTATTTCACGGACTTGTTCGCATGATGTCATGCCACATTTTCATGCCCAACATCCTAGTCTATCGATTGGTTCCGAAGTTTACGTTAGTCCTCTGTAACTCTAATTTCCCGGCAGTATACCCAGTCGTCTGCGAACAGTCTTATTTCTGAGTCAATGTCGGTGGAAATATGAATAATATACAGGGAGTATAACAGAGGACTAAGAACATTCCCATTCGGGACCCAGACAAAACTGGAACACAGTCCGTATACTCGCCATTACATCATATTGGGTCCATATCATTTACAACAAGAGCTGAAACTATAGGTGACCAATGACCCCGTGGGAGCCAATTTCTGAGTTTTTACAAAATTTCAAGGGGAGATAATTCAGCGAAAAATGAAAAGAGTTATGGCCCTTGGTCAGAATGGGCAACTACTATACCCCCCCCCCCCCGAATCAAAGATTCTCGGGGGTGGGGGATGGCATAAAAACTTACTATTTTCAGTAGCAAAGAAAGGAATCTATAAATTCAAGAGTCTCCCCTCCCCAACAATGCCGAAACTAAATAAGTTGGGTTTCAGTTGTTCATTAATGGGGGATGTGGTAAAAACGTGCTGGAAAGCCAGAATAAATGTGTTCAACCGTCCTCTTTGTCCAAGATTTTTAACTTACCCTTTAAATTCGCACGTGTATAAGTTCGGAGATCATAATGAGAATCAAACAGGCATTAAAGAGTATGTAACAGCAAAATAGATCGTTTTGAATTAAAAACAGCATCATGTATCATGCCTTCGCTGGCGGATTAAACAGTTTTATTTCAATTTATTTCGCCCCCGCCCATCGGGGCTTGAGAAATAAATTGGGCTGCATGGTGCTTCGATGCAGAGTTGAATCTGACCACAAACGAGTACTTGTAAACCGCTTAGAAGGACAAAGCCTGCCCAGGCAAAGCGGTGTGAGCCAGATCGTCCAATGCATATAAGCCTTCTGGTTTCACTGCGCGGCAGGGCTTGAGATATCATTTCATCTCAATGTCGGTTAAAAGTCCCACTGAATTGTAAGCAACGTCTCCAAAATGACCTAAATAGTGTTTACGGGGACGTTAAATCCCAATTCAAACAAATATTTCAATTTATGATGAATATAATCCGTGTTTGTTGTACCCAAATTGTGCTGACTAACCGCGTTATGGTGTATCATAACCCGTGGTAAGGTGTACCCTAATAAAAATCCACCCTTGAACCATCCACGGATTCAGTGGGTATTGACATGAACTGGGTCTCAAGCAAATGCATCAATGGATGCTCTGAAATCGCAATAACATATAAATCACAAAAGCATGTGCAAAAAAGATGTGTTACTGTCAAAAACATTTACCGAAGTATGCTGGGGTTGGTGAAAACACACTAGACGAAAGAAAATTGTTTGGGTTTTCGTTTATAATGAACAGAATTCTCTGCAACTGTATGAGTAAAATGGTACTACCATTACTCTGCAGCTATGCAAAATAACCACCCAAAAAGATTAGGATCTGGGCTTAAATAATCCTTTTTCTTACCGAAATACTGCTGTGACGTCATGATTTCTGTAGCGTTCGTTGTACTCTGTCGCGTTCGTTTTACTGCGGTATTCGGTGTGAGCTCTGGGCCCTGTGGTTTCAGGGAAGAAGATTTGTGAATCTTTTTTCCATTATGAGTCTATGGGAGCAAAGGGACCGCGGGGCGTAACCCTTTTGGACCCCAGTGGCATGATTGGCAGGATTTATGTAGGTGACCACTTGCCGTTGCTACATGCTAAATAGCTAAGCTCTGGGCCTTGTGGTTTCAGAGAAGAAGATTTTTGAAGCTTTTTTCCATTATTAGTCTATGGGAGCTAAGGGGCCCCGGGTCGTGGCTCATTTGGACCCCAGGGGCATGATTGGCAGGACTTAGTTGACAACTTGTCGTTGCTGCATGCTAAATATCTAAGCACTGGGCCCTGTGGTTTTAGAGAAGAAGACTTTTGAAGCTTTTTTTCAATTATGAGTCCATGGGAGCTAAGGGACCCGAGGCGTGGCCAATTTGGGCCCCGGTGGCATGATTTGCAGGAGTTATGTAGGTGACCACTTGCCGTTGCTACATTCTAAATATCTAAGCTCTGGGCCCTGTTGTTTCAGAGAAGATTTTTGTAGCTTTTTTCCATAATGAGTCTATGGGAGCTAAGGGGCCGCGGGCGTATCCCATTTGGACCCCTGGGGCATGGTTGGCAGAATTTATGCAGTTGACCACTTGCCGTTGCTACATGCTAAATATCTAGGCCATGGGCCCTGTGGTATCAGAGGAGATTTATGAAGCTTTTTTCCATTAAGATTCTATGGGAGCTAAGGGGCCCCGGGGCGTGGCTCATTGGAACTTAGGGGCATGATTGGCAGGATTTATGTAGGTGAGCTCTTGCCTATGCAACATGCTAAATATCTGGGCTCTGTGCGAGGTGGTTTCAGAGAAGAAGATTTATGAAGCTTTTATTCATTATGAGTCTCTGAGAGCTAAGGGGCCCGGGGCGTGGCCCATTTGGAACCCAGGGGCATGATTGGCAGGATTCATGTAGGAAACCACTTGCCGTTGCTACATGCTAAATATCTAAGCTCTGGGCCCTGTGATTTCAGAGAAGAAGATTTTTTAAATATTTTTTCCATTATGAGTCTATGGGAGCTAACGGGCCGCTGGGTGTGGCCAATTTGGACTCCCAGGGGCATGATTGGCAGAATTTATGTAGGTGACCACTTGCCGTTGCTACATGCTAATTTTCTAAGCTCTGGGCCCTGTGGTTTTAGAGGAGAAGATTTTTGAAGCTTTTTTCCATTATGAGTCTATATGAGCTAAAGGGCCCCGGGGCATGGCCCATTTGGAATCCAGGGGCATGATTGGCAGGATTTATGTAGGGAATCACTTGCCGTTGCTACACGCTAAGCTCTGGGCACCTTGTACCCAAGGGGCATGATTGGCAGGTTTAATGTAGGTGGCCACTTGTCGTTGCTTCATACTACATATCTAAGCTCTTGGCCCTGTGGTTTCAGAGAAGAAGAATTTTAAAGTTTTTATCCATTATAAGTGTGTGAGAGCTAAGCAGCCCCGAGGGGCATGATTGGCAGGATTTATGTAGCTGACCACTTGCCGTTGCTACATGGTAAATGTCTAAGCTGTGGGCCCTGTGAGTTAGGGGAAGAAGAATTTTGAAGCTTTTTTTTCCATTATTTGACTATGGGAGATAAGGGGCCCCGGGGCGTGGTTCATTTGGACCCCTGGGACATGATTGGCAGGATTTATGTAGGTGATCAGTTGCTGTTGCTACATGCTACATATCTAAGCTCTGGGCCCTGTGGTTTCAGAGAAGGATATTTTGAAGCTTTTTCCAATCATGAGTCTATGGAAGCTAAGGAGTCCCGGGGCGTGGCCCATTTGGACCCCAGGGGCAAGGTTGGCAGGATTTATGTAGGTGACCACTTGCCGTTGCTACATGCTAATTATCTAAGCTCTGGGCCCTGTGGTTTGAGAGAAAAAAAAGAAAAGCTTATTTTCCATTGAGACTATGGGAGCTAAAGGGCGTAGCTCATGTGGATCCCAGGGGCATGATTGGCAGGATTTTTGTGGTGACCATTTGCCGTTGCACATGCTAAATATCTAAGCTCTGGGCCGTGTGGTTTCAGAGAAGGAGATTTTTTATTTTTTTTTCCATTATTAGTCTATGGGAGCTACGAGACCCGGGGCGTGGCCTATTTGGACCCCAGGAGCATGGTTGACAAGATTTATGTAGGTGACCACATGCTATATATCTAAGCTATGGACCCTATAGTTTCAGAGAAGAAGATTTTTTGAAGTTTTTTTCCATTATGAGTCTATGGGAGCTGAGGGCCCAGGGGCGTGGCCCATTTGGAATACATGGGCATGATTGGAAGGATTTATGTAGGTGACCACTTGCCGTTCCTATATGCTAAATATCTAAGTTCTTGGCACCTTGGACCCCAGGTGCATGATTGGCAGGATTTATGTAGGTGACCACTTGCCCTTGCTACATGCTAAATATCTAAGCTCTGGGCCCTGTGGTTTCAGAAGAGAAGATGTTTGAAGCTTTTTCCTTTTATGAGTCTATGGGAGCTAAGGGGCCCCAAGACGTGGCCTATTTGAACCCAGCGGCATGACTGGCAGGATTTATGCAGGCGACCAATTGCCGTTGCTACATGCTAAATATCTAAGCTGTGGGCCCTGTGATTTCAGAGAAGATTTTTGTAGCTTTTTTCCATTATGAGTCTATGGGAGCTAAGGGGCCGCGGGCGTATCCCATTTGGACCCCAGACACATGATTGGCAGGATTTATGCAGTTGCCCACTTGCCGTTGCTACATGCTAAATATCTAAGCCATGGGCCCTGTGGTATCAGAGAAGATTTTTTAAAATCTTTTTTTCCATTATGAGTCTATGGGAGCAAAGTGGCCAATTTGGACCCGAGGGGCATGATTGGCAGGATTTATGTAGGTGACCACTTGCCATTGCTACATGCTAAATATCTAAGCTCTGGGCCCTGTGGATTCAGAGAAGAAGATTTTTGAAGTTTTTTTTTTCCATTATGAGTCTATGTGAGCTAAGGGGCCCGGGGCCTGGCCCATTTGGACCCCAGTGACATGATTGGTAGGATTAATGAAGGTGACCACTTGCCGTTGCTGCATGCTAAATATCTAAGCTCTAAACCCTGTGGTTTCCGAGGAGAAGATTTTTGAATCGTTTTTTCATTATGAGTTTATGGGAGCTAAGGGGACCAGAGGCGTGTCCCATTTGGAACCCAGGGGCATGATTGGCAGGATTTATGTAGGTGACCACTTGCCGTTGCTACATGCTAAGGGAGCTAAGGGGCCCAGAGGCGTGTCCCATTTGGAACCCAGGGGCATGATTGGCAGGATTTATGTAGGTGACCACTTGCAGTTGCTACATGCTAAATACCTAATCTCTGGGCCCTGTGGTTTCAGAGAAGAAGATTTGTGAAGCGTTTTTTTTATTTCAAGTCTATGGGAGCTAAGGGGCCCCGGGTAGTGTCCAATTTGGACCCCAGGGGCATGATTTGTTGCAGGGTTTATGTAAGTGACCACTTGCCGTCGCTTTAAGCTAACTATCTATGCTCTGGGCCCTGTAATTTCAGAGAAGAAGATTCTTGAAGCTTTTTTTTTTTCAATTATGAGTTTATATGAGTCAAAGGGTCCCGAGGCGTGGCCAATTTGGACCCAAGGGGCATGATTGGCAGGATTTATGTAGGTGACCACTTGTCGTTACTACATGCTAAATATCTAAGCTCTTGGCGCTGTGGTTTCAGAGAAGAAGGGTTTTTAATCTTTTTTTTTCTATTTTGAGACTATGAGAGCTAAGGGGCCGCATGGCGTGGCCCATTTGGACCCCAGTGGCATGATTGGCAGGGTTTGGTGTCTGGGAATGTGTGGCGATGGTCAAACGTCTCCCTGCGCTACATCATAGTGTAGTTTGTATTTTCTTGTCCTTTGGGATCAATTATTTCTTTGTGGAAAATTGAAAATACTTGAGGGTCACTGATGAGGCCTAATTGGCCGAAACTAGCTAGTCTGGTCCAGAAAACATGCACACTTCATATTTTCCAGTTCTGTGGTGCATTCCTTGCTTCCAAAGGATAACCCTTTTATAGAACATATTTAACGTCACTACAGCTGGTGTCTGGGAATGTATGGCGGCGGTAAAACGTCTCCCTGCCCTACATCATAGTGTAGTTTGTATTGTCTTGTCCTTTGGGATCATTGATTCCATTGTGGAATTTTGAAATTACTTGAGGGTCACTGATGAGGCCTAATTGGCCGAAACTAGCTAGTTTGGCCCAGAAAACATGCACACTTCATATTTTCCAGTTCTGTAACCCTTTTATAGAACATATTTATGTAGGTACCCACTCGCCGTTGCTACATGCAAAATATCTTAGCGGTATTTGTACTGCCTTCTTTCCGTTGTTTGCAATGGAGCGTGGTAGCTCAGTGGTTGGTGCACTTGGCAGTGATGTTAGAGGGCCCCGGATCAAATCCCGGTAGCGGTAATAGCATTGCGGTGTCTGAACATGCTCCATGGCATCAATTCCAGTGATGAATGCCACCAAAGGCACCGCACTTTGTATGGGGACGTTGACTTGAATACCCCAATCCCCCATTCCACCCGTGAAGGGAGTATCGTGGCCTGCTCAGGTGTGCACGTTAAGGATCCCCGCCGTTTAGAATCTACATGATTATTGTGCAGGCTTCCGTCATTCAAAGTATAAGTACATTATCTTTGAAATGAACCACTGTTAATTTTTCACGGTGCATAGATATCCTCCTTAGATCTTTATGACAAAAAGGTTTTCCTCTCAGCAAATCGATGCGATATCATGTCATACGAGTATCATATTAAAATGCCTGGCAGTATTGGCTCAAAGCCGTTGAAAGTCACATACTTACATTTTGCGCTTTTAATTTCAACTGCTAGAAGTCGCCATTTGTTTATATTGAGGTCACCAGTGTCAATTTGTCACATGAATTTTTTTTTTTAAACGGAAATTCTGAACACGTGTAAATAGAGAAGGGCGAACACAAATTAAAAATGCAATTTTTACAAAGTTCTGAAGTTGTATTTATTTTCAGAAGATTGGAAATGATATAGCTACATGAATGGAAGAAAGAAAACAGAAAACACGATTTTATTTTTTTTTGAGGCCGACATCTAAATAATGCACCTTTAATAAGCCACCGTAGATAAGTTTATCAATTTTCTAAAGTATCTTCACATAATGCACTTCTTACATGTGTTGACATTAATAGTGCGTCTGTCATTACTGACAATGACCAATCTTAATCGTATTTGAGAAATGTTACTATTTGTGTGTTGTAAGATGGCTGATGAGACCGATTCTAGCTCTGACCTGTCTGTTGCAAATAAAGCAACAGATGCTAGAAGAAGACAGTTCTGTTGGTGTTGCCTTAGCTCTGGCTTTGCGCTGTGCCCCTTTCTTCTCAGCTTCACTGATTCTTTTTGCCTCGTATTCATTGGCACCCCTCCTGATGAGACCTCTCCATTTTGCTCTGTCCTGTGCAATTTGTTTCCACGACTCTGTTGGAACGTTGAAACATTATTTAATAATATACACACCGTTTTGAAACAATTAAGTTGAAACGAATGAGCAACTGCAATTTCGAGATTTGTGACGTCATACGTTGGCAATGTCTCACGAGTTACTGCCCTTGATTTAGTATTGGCAACATGCCAATTTATAAACTATGACCTTTTATCTGTTCGTTTTAACCAAAATTCTGCTGTTATACGCTGAGTACTACGAAGGCATTTTTTGAGTGACATATACAGATTGGACCCCGAGCTATAAATTCTCATTAATTGTCTGTTTTTAGTCGTTGAAATCACTTTCGTGATTTTTTTGTTTGCTTGAATAGGGTTTTAACATCTCCGCCAACACTATTAAGGTAATTTAGGAGACGTTGCTTCCAATTGTGTGAGACTTTTTACCCAACACTGAGATGAAATGACATCTCAAGCCCTGCTGCCCAATGAAACCAGAAGGCTTATATGCATTGGACGATCTGACTCACACCGCTTTGCCTGGGCAGGCCTAGTCGCGGACTTAAGCATACGATGCCATTCCATTCAAATCTATATTAGCTGTCATATTTGTCTTCCGTGTTGCGCGCGCACTTTTTCCGACTTGTTTCTACTTTATTCATGAGTCATCAACAGATGATACCTTGACACCACAGGATGCCAGATGAGATGTGTTGGCTATTTGAAACTAGTCAGCATATATAATTCTAGGCATTTACTTCTCAAGACAATAATTTAACTTCATTTGTTTACAACTAGCAGACCAATTTTCCATAATTATGGAATGCCTATGAAATGCCTATGAAATTATTTTTCTTTTTTTTGCGCGCGCATGAATACACTGAAAAAGTAATTTATTTGTTTTATAACTGGAGTGAACTTGAAGCTGATACAATTAAATTAGGCGTAGGATCAATTTATTATTGTTATTTTGTTTGATTCTGTACTTGAACTGAGGGCGAGGGTTGAAATTTCATAAACTCCGGAGTTGAAGTCCCCAGTAGTTTTACTACTGACCGTCTTAAGGCGTACTGACCGTCTTAAGGCGGTCGTTCTTTTGCAGTGTCTTATTTGTTTTTTGGCTTTGTGCCGTTGGTTCATGTTTCGTCTGTTTTTGTATGTTCCTCCGTGTCACTTTCTATAGGTGACTTGAGACGGCTGCGTTCTAAGATTGTGGACTTTCATTAGTGACCTTTTCTAACTAGTTTGCTATCAAACCACTTAACATTTGAAATAAAGCAGACATGTTTTTCATTAAGTAGTGCATTGTTTGGGTTTGGGTTCAGACAAGTACATAATTATGATACTCATAAGTCGTGATTTATATAGATAGATTTGAGGTTTAACATCCCCTGTCAACACCATATAGGTCATTATAGAGACGTTCCCTCCAATTTTGTGGAACTTTTACTAGAAACTAAGATGAAATAACATCTCAAGCCCAATAGGGTTTATGTGCATGGACAGTCCGACTCGCACTTTGTCTGGACAGGCTTAGATCTCTTACCAGTACCAGCAGTCGGTTTCAGCTCTGCGTCGAAGCATCATGCAGCCCATCTAGATGGGCGGGGACGTATATATAGAAAAGAGTGGATTTACAGGAGGTATACTTTATTTGCTCCCCTGAGCCAAATGCTCCGGGGGAGCTTATAGGATGGAAGGCCTCCGTCGTCCGTCCGTCTGTCCTTCCGTCTTTCCGTCGTCCACCATATTCAAATGTCTTTCTCTCTGAAACCACTCGACAAATTTCAATTAAATTTCATATGCAGCCTCCGGGTAGTGGGAAAACGAATGTCTGCAAGTATGGTTCAGGTTACTTGACCAAGATGGCCGCCATGCCCAAATATGATTAAAATCTTAAAAATCTTAAACTCGGCCAATTGTCTTGAAACTTGGTATGTAGCATTGTGTGACATAGTACTCCCAAGTTTGCAAATATAATGACCCAAGGTTGACCTTGACCTTTTTTCTGCCCAAGGTAAAATTTGCTCTCTTAGGCTTTTCAATGGGTTAAGGGTAAAACAATGCATTTTTTGAAAAATATTGTGGTCTGTGACATGAGAGTAGGTAAAAATGAATGTCTATGAATGCCTTATTCAAGATCATTCAGTGAACTTGGCTCAAGGTCACATGAATTATAGGTCCATTGATATTCAAAATAAATTTTCTCTAAAAACCCGGGCAATTCCAATTAAATTTTATGTGCAACCTTACGACAGTGATGAACCGAAAATTAGTTCGAATGGTCCAGGTCACATGACCAAGATGGCCGCCATGCCAAAATATGGTAAAAAACCTCTAAAAAGCTTCTTCTCCAGAACCACTGGGCCGATTGTCTTGAAACTTAGTATGTAGCATTGGGTGACTGAGTACTACTTAGTTTGCAAATATGATGACCCTATGTTGACCCTGACATATTTGGTTCCTTAGGATTTTCAATGAGTAAAGGGTAAAGCAATACATTTTTCGGGAAACTTTAAAAAGATCCATTGACATTTCAAAATAAATTTTCGCTTGAACCACTGGGCCAATTTCATTTAAATTTTATATGCACCTTTAGGACACTGAGGGAACAAAAGATATGTTGGAATTTTTCAGGTCACTTGACGAAGATGGCGCCATGCCCAAATAAGGAAAAAATCATTAGAGAATCTTTTTTCTCCAGAACCACTTGGTTGATTGTCTTGAAACTTGGTATGTAGCATTGGGTGACTGAGTACTACTAAGTTTGCAAATATGATGTCCGTATGTTGCCCTGACCTATTTGGTTCCTTAGGATTTTCAATGAGTAAAGGGTAAAACAATACATTTTTCGGGAAACCTTAAAAAGATCCATTGACATTTCAAAATAAATTTCGCTGAAACCACTGGGCCAATTTCATTTAAATTTTATATGCATCTTTAGGACACTGAGGGGAAAAAGATATGTTGGAATTGTTCAGGTCACTTGACGAAGATGGCGCCATGCCCAAATAAGGAAACATCATTAAAGAATCTTTTTCTCCAGAACCACTTGGTCGATTGTCTTGAAACTTGGTATGTAGCATAAGGTGACTGAGTACTACCAAATTTGCAAATATGATGACCTTAGGTTGACCATGGCCTTTTTTACAACGAGGTCAAATTTGGTTCCTTAGGTTTTTCAATGGGAAAAGGGTAAAACAATGCATTTTTCGGACACGAGAATAGGTAAAAAAATGTCTATGAATGCTAAAGGTCATTTTCATTCAGTGACCTTGGCTCAAGGTCAGTTGGATTAATAGTCGGGGGACCTTTCAAAATACATTTTCTCTGAAGCCACTGGGCCAATTTCATTTGAATAAGACAGCCAAGGAACGAAAATGTTCGAATTGTCCAGTCTGCATGACCAAGGTTGCCGGCATGCCCAAATATGGTAAACACATTAAAAATCTTCTTCTCTCGAACCTTTAGGCTGTTTGTCTTGAAAGTTGGTATATATAATTGGGTGTCTGTGTACTATCAAATTTGCAAATATGATGAACCTAGGATGACCTTGTCCTATTTTACGCCAATGTCAAATTTGGTTGAAAAACAATGTATTTTTTAAATATTGTGGTCTATTGCATGAGAATAGGTAAAAATGAATTTCTATGAATGTTTAAGGTCAAGGTCATTCAGTGACCTTGGCTCAAGGTCACTTGGATTACAGGTCCACTGACATTTCAGATACATTTTTTTCTAATCACTCGGCCAATTTCAAATAAATTTTACATTGTTTGAATTGTTCAGGTCACATGCCCTAGATGGCCGGTATGCCCAGATATGGTAAATATCTTAAAACATCTTCCGCTCCAGAACCACTGGGCCGATTGTCTTGAAACTTGGTTTGTAGCATCTGGTGACTAAGTACTACGAAATCTATCAATATGATTACCCTATGTTGACCTGGACCTATTTTCTGCCAAGGCCAAATTTGGTTCTTTAGCCCTTTCAATGGGAAAAGGGTAAAACAATGCAGTTTTTTTTTTGTAAATATTGTGGTATATGACATGAGAATAGGTAAAAAATGAATGTCTATGGATGCTTAAGGTCAAGATCATGCAGTGATCATGGCTCACGGTCACATGAATTATAGATCCATTGACATTTTAAAATAAATTTTATCTGAAACGACTGGGCCAATCTCATTTAAATTTTCTATGCACCTTTAGGCCACTGAGCGAACAAAAACATTGTTCGAGTTGTCTAGGTCACATGACCAAGATGGCCGCCATGCACAAATAAGAAAAAATTAATTTAAGTGTAACAGGTGAAAATATGCTACACACCTTTGGCCCGGCTTTGGATCGAACCCGGGCCGCCGGAGTGACAGGCCAACACTCTACCGCGTCGCTTTAAAAGCCGGCTTGTACCGCAAGGCAGTACAAGTGTGCTATATAACTATACCCTGTGACATTCCCCCCCTCCACATTGAAACTCTTCCTCGAATTTCTGGGAGTCCGAGAATCACGTGAAATGATACTCAAGGAGTTTTAATGCACATGTGGGTTATTCACGTTGGGCGCCAAATGTAACAGGTGAAAAAATGCTACACACCTTTGGCCCGGCTGGGGATCGAACCCGGGCCGCCGGAGTGACAGGCCAACACTCTATCGCGTCGCTTTAAAAGCCGGCTTGTACCGCAAGGCAGTACAAGTGTGCTATATACCTATACCCTGTGACATAAGGATCTTTTTTACCAGAACCACTCGGTCGATTGTCTTGAAACATGGTATGTAACATAAGGTGACTGAGTACTATCAAATTACAAATATGATGACCATAGGTTGACCTTGACATATTTTACACCAAGGTCAAATTAGGTTCCATAGGCTTTACAATGGGAAAAGGGTAAAACAATGCATTTTTCGGAAAATATTGTGGTCTATGACATGAGAATAAGTAAAAAAATGAATGTCTATGAATGCTAAAGGTCAAGGTCATTCAGTGACCTTGGCTCAAGGTCACTTGGATTAAAGGTCCATTGACCTTTCAAAATACATTTTCTCTAAAGCCACTGGGCCAATTTCATTTAAATTTGATATGCAGCTTAAAGACAGTGAAGGAACGAAAATTTGTTCGAATGGCCCAGTTCGCATGACCAAGGTGGCCACCATTTCCAAATATGGTAAAAACCTTAAAAATCTTATTTTTCAGAACCTTTATGATGATTGTCTTGAAACTTGGTATGTATCATTGGGTGACTGAGTACTACCAAATTTGCAAATATGATTAACCTAGGCTGACCTTTGCCTATTTTACGTCAAGGTCAAATTTGGTTCCTTAAGTTTTTCAATGTAATAAGGGTAAATCAATGCATTTTTACACAAGGTGAGCTTTTGCTATCACATTTTGTCTGTCGTCCGTCGTGCGTGCGTCCGTCGTTCGTGCATGCGTCCGTGCGTGCGTAAATAATTTCATATACGTATATCTCTAATACCCCATGGCCAATCTTGATCCAATTTCATGAAAAGCATCATCGGGTAGGGGGGAAATAGAAGTGAAGGAAATGAGCAGGAAACGATACAATTTGCCCACAGCTCTCATCAGAGACACCAACGGGAAAGAAACACAAACATGAAACAACAGACCCTAATGGAAACATCAATAGCGGAAAGCCAAAAGGACAGTTACTTTCCCACAAAATGGTCAGTTGGCTAGCCAAAACAAAATAATATATACGATACAAACACTCAATGACAAACCATAACAAAATTAAAACGCGACAGAAGAACCGCCTTGGAACGGTCAGTGAAACGAATTCCACTGGGGGGGGGGGGGGGGGGGGGCTTAAATCGATTTTACGTGGCCACAATCCTCCACCTTATTTCCGACGCGATTTAGACAAATTATTTGTTCAGTCCGCATGAACACAAAAAAACCAAACAACCACAGTGATAAAACAACCGTGAGGACTCGACAGCAAGAAAACACTAAAATGCTGGAGCAAAAGAAAACCAACAATTAGACTCCGATGGCCCCGACAGGACACCAACCAACATTACATAGAATTAGATATCTCTAATTCTCCGTAAGCCTTTGCGCTGGAACCGTTATAGAATCTGATGCCTGAACCACCGGCGTGCAACTGAAGAGGGAAGCAAAGTTGTCAACCGTGATTGGCTGCATAAGGTATTTGGGCTGATCGGATTGGAATTCTGGTTGCCATGGCAACATATAGCTCACATAAACTTACAATGGGAACAATTTAAAAAAAATCTTCTTCTCTTAAACCGCAGGGCCCAGAGCTTAGATATTTAGCTTGTAGAGGTCACCTACATAAATCCTGCCAATCATGCCCCTGGGGTTCAAATTGGTCACACCCTGGGGCCCCTTACCTCCCATAGACATATAATGAAAACAAAAATTTTCTTCTCTGAAATAATGAAGCACAGTGCTTAGATATTTTGTATGTAGCAACATAAAATAGTCACCTACATAAATCCTGCTAACCATACCCCTGGGGCCAAAATTGGCTACGCCCCCCCCCCCCCCCCAGGGCTTATCAGCTCCCATAGACTTATACGGGAAAAAAACTTCAAAAATCTTCTTCTCTGATATCACAGGGCCCAGAGCTTAGTTGCGTAGCATATAGCAATGGTAAGTGGTCACCTACATTAATCCTGCCAATCATGCCCCTGGGGTCCAAATGTGCCACGCCCCGGGGCCCTTTAACTCTCATAGGCTCATAACAGAAAAAAAGCTTCAAAAATCTTCTTCTCTGAAACTATGAAGCAATGAGCTTAGATATTTAGTATGTAGCAACATAAAATAGTCACCTACATAAATCCTGCTAACCATACCCCTGGGGCCAAAATTGGCCACGCCCCGGGGCTCATCGGCTCCCATAGACTTATAAACATACGACATACGTCATACGACATACGACGGACCACGACGGACAACTAGCTTCCCTGCAGCCTTCGGCTCTGGTGAGCTTACAACAAAACCTAAAAAGGTAAACATGGAGAATATTTCCATAAAGACCAAGCCTCATAGAGCAAACCGTTTCTGCGGAGATGATTTTTAAAGTATTTTTTTCTTCTTTTTTTTTCATTTTTTGAATCTTTTGGTTTACATCGCAACCAGTAAAATGAGCAATTGGCATAAACTCATTTCGCAGATGGTAGATTACTTCATGAACATATCTATGAAAGTTTTGTCAAAATATCTGCAAAGGTGTGGCAGTAAATGTCATTTTTCATTTTTTCCCATTATAAGTAAATGGAAACACTAAGTTTCCATAGCAACCAAACTAAAGAACCGAATTTCATAAAAAAAAAACAATAAAACCTGTCAAGGCAAATATGGTGAATATTTTCATAAAGTCTCTGTCTCCTAGAGCATATGGTTTCTGAGAAGATGATTTTTATTTTTATTTATTTATTTTATTTTTTGCATTTAGTTTACATGGCAACCAATAAAATTGAGCAGTAGGCCTAAAATCATATGGCTGATAGTAGATTGTCTAAAGAACATTTCTATGAAAGGTTTGTCAAAATATCTGCAGAGGCTTGGCAGTAAATGCCATTATTCAATTTTCCCCATTATAAGACTATGGAAACTCTATGTTGCCATAGTAACCAAACGAATAAGCCAAATTTCATAAAAAATACAAACTTTCAATCCCCAGCCAAAGAATGCTACAGATAAAATTTAGACCTAATCGGCCCAGTGACTACAGAGGAGATGTCGTTTGAAAGTGTTGACGACAGACATACCACGCAGACGCGAACGACGCAGACGCAGACGACGAGGACGGAAAACTACGCATCCTATAAGCTCCCCCGGAGCCTTCGGCTCTGCTGAGCTAAAAACTTCAAAATCTCCTTCTCTTAAACCACAGGTCCCAGAGCTTAAATATAAAGCATGCAGCAACATCAAGTGGTCACCTACATAAATCCTGCCAACAATGCCCCTGGAGTCAACATTGGCCTCGTCCATGGGCCCATAAGCTCCCATAGACTTATAATGAAAAATAAAAACCAACAACAAAAAACAACAACACAACTTCAAAACTCCTTCTGCTCTGAAGCAATAAGTCCCATAACTCGACCCCTTCGCTAAATAGCTCCAATAAACTTATAATGGAAAAACAAGCTTAAAAATCTTCTTCTCTGAAACCATGAAGAATAGGCCTTAGATATTTAATATATAGCAACATAAAATGGTCGCCTACATAAATCCTGCCAATCATGTCCTTTGGGTCAAAATTGGCTATGCCCCAGTGCTCATTAGTTTCCTGAGACTTATACTGGAAAAGACTTCAAAAATTTTCTTCTCTGAAACCATAAGTCCCAGAGCTTAGATATTTAGTATGAAGCAATGTCAAGTGGTCTCCTACATAAATCCTGCCAACCATGCACATGAAGTCCAAATTGGCCATGCTCCAGGGCTCCTTAGCTCCCGTAGACTTATAATGGATAAACTTAAAGATCTTCTTCTCTAAATCCACAGGGCCCAGCTTTTTGATTGATTTGAGGTTTAATGTCCTCGTCATTTTGGAGACATTGAAAAGTAGAAGTAAAACAAAGATCAGGAATCGATATTGATTCCAGTTTTGTGGGATTTTACCCGACATTGAAACCAATAGGGTTTATATGCATGGACGATCCAACTGGCACCACTTTTCCTGCGCAGGCTTAGAACCTCTAAGCTGCTAACCAGTACTTATGTGCGGTCGGTTTCAGCTCTGCATGGAAACACCATGTAGCCCAATATATTTCTTCAAGCCCCGATGGGTATTCTAAACATCACTAATGATACACAGGTGAGCGATATAGGGCCATTTGACCCTCTTGTTTGAAAAATATTGTGGTCTATTGCATGTGAATAGGTAATGAAAATGAATGTATATGAATGCTTAAGGCCAAGGTCATTCAGTGAGCTTGACTCAATGTCACTTGGATTACAGGTCCACTGACATTTCAAAGTACATTTTCTCTTAAATCACTTGGCCAATTTCAAATAAATTTTATACGCAGCCTAAGGACAGTGAGGAAACAAAAATTTGTTTGAACGGCCCAGGTCACATGACCAAGATGGCCGGCATGCCAAAATATGATAAAAACCTTAAAACTCTTCCGCTCCAGAACCACTGATCTATTCTCTGCCAAGGTCAAATTTGGTTCCTAAGGCTTTTAAATGGAAAATGGGTAAACTAATGCATTTTTCGGAAAAAATATCGTGGTCTATGACATGAGAATGGGTACAAAATAAATGCCTATGAATGCTAAAGGTCAAGGTAATTCAGTGACCTTGGCTTAAGGTCGCGTGGATTGCAGGTCCATTGACATTTCAAAATTCCCCCCAGGTACTAGACTTCCTGCCTTGCCGTGGCCCGTGGGGCTCAATTCCCACTGGGCACATTGCCGCTGTGGTCTCTGTGCCCACTGGGAAGAGCTAAAGGATGTACCACCCGTTTGCCGTGGGTGGCGTCCTGTAAGCCGGAAGAAGGGATCCTGGAGGTTGAGGGTTACCTGAGGTGGCGGTGCTTCAGGTACCCAACACGCCTCTTTGGCCTGGCTTTTCGGTGTATACGGGTGGCCGTGCGGTCCGGCACGGTCGATCGGCTGGTCGCGCCGAGCCCTAGAGATACCGCTTTGCTTTCACTTCAACTCTTTTTGCATCTTTCCTGATACCAACCATATGCCCATTTACCTTACCTTTTTCTGTCTTTTTATCTCTAGAAGGCGGTTGCTAAACGGATCAATCGTGTAGGCATTTTGTTTATACGAGTATATCTCACGTGTATCTCTAACACCTGGAGTTGGAGAGTTGGATAACCACTCCATTATGGTGTTCCCTTGTAGGGCTCCACGGAGGGCGGAGAGCACTTGGGACGAAACTAGAATTTTTTCCTTATGCCTAATGGAAAAACAAATAACCGCACCCACGCATCTAAACGTAAAAAAGACGAGGATTCATCCGAAACGGATGATCCCAGTCAGCAATCTAGTCAACAGTCTAGTCAGCAGTCTGAAGCACCAAAGATCTTAAATTTTCCACGCTTCTTGGTTATGACATCAGTCGAAGAAACTCACACTGTGTCAAGTTTATCGCCTTTTGTCATTGAAAAGAGTATTATGTCCATTGCCGGACACCCAAAAAGCATCAAAAAGCTTAAGTCAGGTGATCTCCTTTTGGAAGTAGAGAGAGAACAGCAGGTTAAAAGCCTGCTTGGTACCACGAAGCTCTTTGATCTCAAGGTCAAGGTGTCTGCACAATACACTCAATTCGTGTAAAGGTGTCATCCGCAGCCCAGAGCTACGTCCTTGCACCGATGCAGAGATAATTGACAACTTGAGATCTGAGGGCGTCATTGCAGTACGTAACATCCAAGTTCGTAGAGATGGTGTATTGAAGCCAACAGGTACTTACATGTTGACCTTTAATACACCAGTTCTGCCCAAGAAAATCAAAGTAGCATATATTTCGGTTAACGTAGAGGTATATATACCAAACCCTCTCAGTTGTTACTCATGTCAGGTTTTTGGCCACCACGAAAGCAGATGTCAGAAGAAACAACTTTGTGCAAACTGTGGTAAAGACAAACATGTTGATAATCATCAAAACTGTAAGAATGAGGCCAAATGCATCAATTGTGGTGGCAAACATGCTGTTTTCTCTCGCGATTGTCCGGCATGGAAAAAATAAAAAGAAATACTCACTGTAAAATACCAAAGAGCGATAACCTTCCCAGAAGCGCGGAAAACTGTTGAGGATCAAAACGCAACACCAACTACCAGTTACGCCAGCATCACAAAGGGTGCTGGTGTAAAAGTGCCCAGCTCCGCAACACAGACTGTTGATTCATACATAGCTGAACTGAAAAAAATCTGGTGCATGGAGTAAATCCACTCCAGCGCCACAAAGTTCAACCAAGTTATCAAATGGCGCAATCCAGGTTGCTTCGGATCGGTCGACAGCGACCGTACCGAAGCCAGCGCCGCATGTAAAAGAGAAACTCGACTCCGGTCGAACTACTAAGGGATCGGAAGATCCGAAAAAGCAAATGTCTCTAAAATGGAATTGTCGAGGTCTTAAATCAAATCATAATGAACTCTTATTACTTATTAATGTCTCTAAAACAAACAGACAGACAACGTAAAATGGAAAGAGACAATATAAAATTCCAGAACAGATTCGGATCTTTGAGTGACAGTGATATGGAGTTTGCTGAAACTCCATCATCACCAAGTGGCAATAACAGATCGAGGTCAGCAACACCACGAGCTGGTGGTAGCAGATCTATATCACCAATTGCAGCTCCATAATAGTTTCTAGTCTTAATCTCTTCATAAAATGGATTTGTCGAGGTCTTAAATCAAATCATAATGAACTCTTATTACTTATTTCGTTATTAAACTAATCGGTTTTTTGTTTGCAAGAAACTTTTTTAAACACTGATGACAACATTGATGTCAGGGGTTTCAATACATAAAACTATATCTATTCTGATGGAAAAAAAACCATCTGGTGGCAGTTCAATTCTTGTTAAATCATGTTTACCACAAAGAGAGATCAAATTAAAAACAGACCTACAAGCTGTAGCAGTATCGGTTTCTCTGGATAAAGAAACTGCTCTCTATATATTCCACCCTCATTTTCTTTAAAGCCCGAACATCTTGAGTCATTGCTGAGTAAACTTCCATCGCCATATCTTTTAGTTGGCGACTTCAATGGTCACAATATTCTATGGGGCTGTAAAAATATCAATAACAGAGGCGCACTTGTTGAAGATTTTATTGCAAAGAGCGATCTTTGCTTGATGAATGATAAATCTTATACTTACCTTCACCCAGCGACAGGTCATTTGTCTTCTTTAGATCTCTCTTTGTGTCACCCATCTCTCTTCTTGGACTATGACTGGTCTGTCCATGATGATCAGTGCGGAAGTGATCACTTCCCTGTTATAATTGAGAGCGTAAACGAACCAGATCAGGACTGTAACCAGAAATGGAAAATGAATAAAGCCGACTGGGAATTATTCCGTAATTTATGTGAAGAAGAGTTATCAGTTGATCACTTAAATGAATCATCTGACATTGTTTCTGATTTCACAGATACACTAATTAATATATCAGAACAATGCATTCCAAAGACCTCCACAAATACCAAGAAAAGCAAGCCTTGGTTTAATAATGACTGTAAAGAAGCTATTCAAAAGCGCAAACAGGCTCTAAATAAGTTCTGCAAAAGTCCCACTTCAGAAAAGCTAAACGACGTTAAAGTTTTTAGAGCTAAAGCTCGGCGAACAATTCGAGCTTCCAAACGAAAGTCATGGAGAGAATATGTCTCCAAATTGAACTACAAAACCCCCATTAAAATGGTTTGGGATATGGTACGAAAAATTTCAGGAAAAACAAAGTCCCCTAGTTTTACACATTTTAATACTGGTTTTGACACAAAAGCTTCAACTAAAAAAAGATATTTCAGATACTCTTGGTAGCACATTTTTGAGCAACTCATCACTGCGAAATTATTCTGACACTTTAAGAAATTTCCAAAAGGACCAAGAGAAAAGAAATCTAAACTTCAAATCCCACAATCACGAAGAATACAACAAACCTTTTAACTTATCCGAACTAGTGGAAGCCATTGAAAAATCACACGATACAGCAACCGGCCCCGATGAAATTCATTATCAGATGCTTAAGCATCTGCCAAAAAGTTCTCCTTCAACACTTTTAGATATATTTAATAATATTTGGGAAACTGAGGTCTGTCCTGAGAGCTGGCGTTTTGCTACAGTTGTACCAATTCCAAAACCAGGGAAAGATCATGCAGTACCTACGAATTATCGACCGATAGCTTTGACAATTTGTTTGTGTAAAACATTGGAGAGAATGATAAACAAGAGATTAGTCTGGTACTTAGAGTCCAACAACCTCATTTCAGAATATCAGTCAGGTTTTCGTTCGGAACGTAGTACCAACGACAATTTAATAAGACTAGAAACATTTATACGAGATGCTTTTAATAACAAAGAACACGTAGTAGCTGTCTTTTTCGACTTGGAGAAAGCATATGATACCACGTGGCGTTATAGAATATTGAGAGATCTCCATAACCTCGGCTTAAGGGGAAAACTTCCCAGTTTTATTCAAAGTTTTTAGGTGAGCTTGTATTTCAAGTCCGCGTGGGATCTACCCTGTCAGATCTCTATGCACAAGAGCAGGGTGTCCCACAGGGTAGTATTCTCTCAACTAAGCTATTTAACATCAAAATAAATAATATTGTACAATGTTTGGACGACAAAACAGACTGTTCATTGTATGTTGATGATTTTTATATATGTTACCGTTCAAAAAACATGAAAACAATTGAACGAAAGTTACAACAAAATTTAAAACGAATAGAAGAATGGACTGATAAAAATGGTTTCAAGTTCTCCAAGTCGAAAACGCAGTCTGTTCATTTTTGTAAGCTACGGAAGAAACACGACCATCCTTCCCTGTTTTTATACGGATCACAAATTCCTGTTGTTGCAGAAGCCAAATTTCTTGGGGTCATATTTGACCAAAAGTTATCTTTTATTCCCCATATTAAATATCTTAAAGCGAAATGCTTAAAAGCTTTGAAATCTTTTGAAAGTTTTAGCTCATTCAAGTTGGGGAGCCGATCGGTATACTTTATTACATCTTTACCGGTCTTTAATAAGATCTAAATTAGATTATGGGTCTGTTGTTTATGGTTCTGCCAGAAAATCCTATTTAAAATCCTTGGATACTATCCATCACCAAGGCCTTCGTCTGGCTATGGGAGCCTTCCGTACTTCTCCCATATTAAGCCTTTATGTAGAAGCAGGTGAACCAACTTTAACTTCGCGTAGAGAGAAACTTTCTCTTCAGTATGCTATTAGACTTGCTGCAAATCCATCTAACCCGGCATCCAAAATTTCATTTCCACCTCAATTTGTAGATAAGTATGAAACTAAACCCACAGCAATCAAAGTAGAAGTAAAACAAAGATCAGGAATCGATAAAATTAACTTACTCCACCCATCAAAGACACCAAGGGAAAGAAATAGAAACATTAAACGACCAGACCATAATGGAAACCTAAACAAAGGAAGGCCATAAGGTCAGTTACTTTCCCACAAAATGGCCGTATGGCCATCCAAAATAAAAAGACACAAGTGATACACACAGTAAGTAACAAACACACCAACATTAATAAATCGCCACAGAAGAGCCGCCTTGGAACGGTCAGTTGAAAGATTTCCACTGGGAAACCTTTTGGATTACGTATTTTACCACTGCTAGAAAATTCAGGTATCGACCTTAAAAATATTAAAAAAACATGAAACGGCCGAAGTTCCATCTCGGTGTATTAAAAAACCTTCTTTTCTGTTTGACTTACATGATGGCAAAAAAATCGAATCAAATCCACTGATACTCAAACAAAACTTTCAGGTACTACAGTCACGTTACAATGATTACCAGCAAGTCTATACTGATGGTTCCAAAGAAGGAGATAAAGTTGGTTGTGCGTATGTTTCTAAAGATACGCACCAAACCATGCGCCTTCCAGATGGTTCATTTATTTTTACAGCTGAAGCCAAAGCAATAGACCTAGCTTTAGATTTTATCAGTTCTTCATCATTTCAAAAAGCAATTATATTTTCTGATTCACTTTCTGTGCTTAAGGCTTTAGACCAGTCATCATCTAAAATCCTCAAATACAAAAACTGATTGAAAAACATCATGAAATTTCTAAAACGCACCAGATCTTGTTTTGTTGGCTTCCGAGCCATATTGGCATTGTCGGCAATGAGTTTGCTGACAAGAAAGCAAAGGAATCGCTCAATCTTGATCCGTCTGTTTTTAAAATTCCTTTTAATAATTTTAAACCATTTATCAACAGATACATCTTGTCGGAATGGCAAGGCGAATGGGACCGTACAATAAATAACAAACTCCATGCCATTAAACCTGTCGTTGGAACAAAATGCTCTCCTTCACAGTTTTCCAGGAAAGAGGATGTAGTATTAACACGACTGCGCATTGGCCATACTAGAGTTACTCATACTTATATTTTGAATGGTGATGATCAGCCTTCTTGTGTAGGATGTGATCAGCCATTCACTGTTAAACATATCTTAATTGAATGTGTAGACTTTTCACAGTCCCGTGACTTGTACTTCAAAGCTGACACTTTGCAACAATTGTCTCAAGATGTACCTGTTGATAATATTATTTTATTCTTAAAAGATATTGGACTTTTTCATAAGATTTAACTGTTTCAGATTTTTATAAATATTATACTTACCTTTTTACTTTTAATATCCTCATAATTCTAAATGCAATTTAACCATTAACCGCTTGACGCTTATGACCCACAAAGAGGGTTGACGCGTCGTTGAACACGACATCATAATCATCATTTCAAAATTCATTTTCTCTGTAGCCGCTGGGTCAATTTCATTAAAATTTCATATGCAGCCTAAGTACAGTGAGGGAACAATTTGTTTTTGAATGGTGGACTAACTTCCAAAGCTGGCAAAAAGCGGGAAATACTCATTTTTCCAAGGACGACAGGAAAGACGGGGAATCCTCGGGAAATGCAGGGGATTCTCATGAAATGCTTGGAAATGAATAAACGTTTACGTAGATGGTAGCAATTTAGACAGCTTAATATACACCACCTACCTAGCTTTTTGAAAGTAAGATCAACATCAAGTTCATATTAAATTACCTGAAATGTCTATAGTCTGTTACCATCATATATTATGTGTATAGTTTGTTTTCAAAGTAGAAGTGAAGGCAATGGTCAGGAATCGAAACAAAGAGCCAACACCTCCAATCAGAGACACCAAAGGAAAAGAAACACAAACATGAAATGACTAGTCCCAAATGGAAACATCAATATCGGAAAGCCAAAAGGACAGTTACTTTCCCACAAAATGGCCAATTGGCTATCCAAAACAAGAACTATAAGCGACACACACACACACACACACACACACACACACACACACACACACACACACACAAAGACGAACTAAAACAAAACTAAACAGCGACAGAAGAACCGCATTGGAACGGTCATTGAAAAGTATTTCACTGGGAAGTATATTAGAGCCCCGCCAAGCGAATTTGTGTCTTCGAGCATTCCGTCATGGCAAATTTTAACTGCGCATGCCCAGCCATTCAGAGGGGCCAAGGATATGGCTTTCTGTCAGAAGGTTCCTATTGATTCACTGCTCGCATAGGCGATAAGTACCAAAATCGCTTGACGGGGCCCATTATAGATTTTACGCGGCCGAAATCCTCGTCCTTACTGCGATTCTGAAATATTAGTTTTTAACTTTCAACTTTTTGTCTTCACTTGAAAATAAAAACACTTTGTAGAGATATCTATATTATCGAAGAAATCTTTAGGCTTACTTGCGTTCTTGTAATACCTGTCTTTAAAAAGCAATTACATTCTCATAACTTTGAGCAGCAAGAGTACTATTCACAAATTACTTGACAAACCTGACGGTTTTCTTTGCTCCACCATTTCAGTGGTTTCTTGTTGTCGAGTCCTCACAGTTATTCTACTTTGTGGTTGTTTGATTACAATGTGTACAATGAGATGCTGCACTGATGAGTTAGAAGGCCTTCATGCGGACTGAACAAATTATTTGTCTAAATCGCAACGGAAGTAAGGGCGAGGAGTGTGGCCACGTAAAATCGAATTAAGCCCCCCCCCCCCCCCCCAGTGGAATTCGTTTCACTGACCGTTCCAAGGCGGTTCTTCTGTCGCGGTTTATTTCTGTTATGATTTGTTTTTAAATGTCTGTATCGCTTATAATTAGCCATTTTGTGGGAAAGTAATTGTCCTTTTGTCTTTCCGCTATTGGTGTTTCCATAAGGGTCTGGTTGTTTCATGTTTGCGTTTCCTTCCCTTTGATGTCTCTGATGGGAGCTGTGTGTTTATTGTATCGATTCCTTAGCATTGCCTTCACTTTGTTTTGCAAACAAACCTTTCATTGAAACATTGACTGCACACATTCAAAGAAGTTGTTGTAATTCTCCAAAAAGAAATAAACAAGGTGGTTTTAGCATTACACTAACGCGTGAAAAAGTATAGTTTCAATGCCTACCTTCCCGCAATAGCACTCTGATCTGGGTTTGCGCTGTTTTCCTAGGCTTGTCTGTCCCCGGCAAATCTTAGGATCATTATGATATTCATCTTTTATAGCAAATAATTCTGCATCCTACAAATGAGATACTGTTACATATAAACAATTAACTTCATCAGATTTATGTTGTGTTAGGGTATTAATAGCTGGTAATTTGCAAAATGGAAGTAAAGGCAATGATCAAAAATCGGTACAATTGACCAATAACTCCCATTAGAGACCCCAAGGGAAAGAAACATAAAATGATCCTAATGGAAACAGCAGGAGTACTATTCACAAGTTACTTGACAAACCTGATGGTTTTCTTTTGCTCCAGCATTTCAGTGGTATCTTGCTGTCGAGTCCTCAGAGTTTTTCTACTCTTGGTTGTTTGATTTATTGTGTACAATGAGATGCTGCACTGATGGGTTAGGATGCCTTCATGCGGACTGAACAAATTATTTGTCTAAACCGCGACGGAAGTAAGGGCGAGGAGTGTGGCAAAATCGAGTTAAGCACCCCCCCCCCCCAGTGGAATTCGTTTCACTGACCCTTCCAAGGCGGTTCTTCTGTCGCGGTTTATTTTTGTTATGGTTTGTCTTTAACTGTTTGTATCGCTTATAATTAGCCATTTTGTGGGAAAGTAACTGTCCTTTTGTCTTTCCGCTATTGATGTTTCCATAAGGGACTGGTTGTTTCATGTTTGCGTTTCTTTCCCTTTGATGTCTCTGATAGGAGCTGTGTGTTAATTGTATCGATTCCTTACCATTGCCTTCACTTTGTTTTGCAAGCAAACTTTTCATTGAAACATTGACTGGTGTAAACATGCAGACATTCAAAGAAGTTGTTGTAATTCTCCTAAAAATAAACCAGGTGGTTTTATCATTACACTAACGCATGCAAAAGTATAGTTTCAGTGGCCTACCTTCCGCAGGAGCACTCTGATCTTGGTTTGCGCTGTTTTCCCAGACCTGTCTGTCCCCGGAAAATCTTAGGATCATTATGATATTCATCTTTTATAGCAAATAATTATGTACCCTAAAAATGAGATACTGTTACATATAAACAATTAACTTCATCAGATTTATGTTGTGTTTGGTTATTAATAGCTTGTAATTTGCAAAATAGAAGTTAAGGCAATGATCAGAAATCGGTACAATTAACCAAAAAACTCCCATTAGAGACACCAAAGGATAAGAAACACAAACATAAAATGACTAGACCCTAATGGAAACAGCAAGAGTACTATTCACAAGTTACTTGACAAACCTGACGGTTTATTTTTGCTCCAGCATTTCAGTGGTTTCTTGCTGTCGAGTCCTCACAGTTTTTCTACTCTTGGTTGTTTGAATTGTGTACAATGAGATGCTGCACTGATGGGTTAGGAGGTCTTCATGCGGACTGAACAAATTATTTGTCTAAATCGCGACGGAAGTAAAGGCATTGAAACATTGACTGGTGTAAACATGCAGACATTCAAAGAAGTTGTTGTAATTCTCAAAACAATTAAACAATGTGGTTTTATCATTACGCTAACACATGCAAAAGTATAGTTTCAATGGCCTACCTTCCCGCAGGAGCACTATGATCTGGGTTTGCGCTGTTTTCCCAGGCCTGTTTGTCCCCGGCAAATCTTAGGATCATTATGATATTCATCTTTTATAGCAAATAATTCTGCACCCCGAAAAAATGAGATACTGTTATATATAAACAATTAACTTCACCAGATTTATGTTTGTGTTTGGTTATTAATAGCTGGTAAATTACAAAATAGAAGTGAAGGTAATGATCAGGAATCGGTACAATTAACCAACAACTCCCATTAGAGACACCAAAGTGAAAGAAACACAAACATAAAAAGACTAGACCCTAATGGAAACAGCAGGAGTACTATTCACAAGTTACTTGACAAACCTGACGGTTTTCTTTTGCTCCACCGTTTCAGTGGTTTTTTGCTGTCGAGTCCTCACAGTTTTTCTACTCTGTGTTTGTTTGATTTTTGTGTACAATGAGATGCTGCACTGATGGGTTAGGAGGCCTTCATGCGGACTGAACAAATTATTTGTCTACATCGCGATGGAAGTAAGGGCGAGGAGTGTGGCCACGTAAAATCGAATTAAACCCCCAGTGGAATTTGTTTCACTGACCGTTCCAAGGCGGTTCTTCTGCACCCTAAAAATGAGATACTGTTACATATAAACAATTAAATTCATCAGATTTATGTTGTGTTTGGTAATTAATAGCTTGTAATTTGCAAAATAGAAGTGAAGCAATGATCTCGGTACAATTAACCAACAACTCTCATTAGAGACACCAAAGGGAAAGAAACACAAACATAAAATGACTAGACCCTAATGGAAACAGCAATAGCGGAAAGCCAAAAGGACAGTTACTATCCCAGAAAATGGCCAATTGGCTTTCCAAAACAAAAAGATATTAGCGATACACACATTCAAAGACGAACTATAACAAATATTGACCGCGACAGCTGAACCGCCTTGAAAGTGCCATTTAAAACACCGGGGGCTTAAATCGATTTACGCGACCGCAATCTTGCACTGTCGAGACAATTGTTATTTGTATCCATTACATGCTACTAAGCATGCAGTCTGTCTTATAACATTTATATTGTACCCAATCCTTTTATATCGAAGAATAATTTTACAAAGTTGGGTACTGAAATCATTGCAAGCATATATTTTTCTGAATTTATATACGAAGTTACCATAAAATTCGGGTTCCTATAGGCCTTCTTGCAAAAGAGATTTAGGTCTAACATTGAATCTTGACACTAAACTGGACTGACGTCGACTGTACATTTCTGATCACTTGAATTTTCAAATCTTCATTAGGGTCTGGTTGTTTCATGTGTGTGTTTCTTTTCCCTTTGGTGTCTCTGATTGGAGCTGTAGGTTAATTGTATCGATTCCTGATCATTTCAGTAGATTTAATGGTGAAGAGTCTTTTCATGACTGTATGAGGAGTCTTCCCTATAATATAAAATCTATTGAACATTTGAAAATTCAAGTGATATGATAAGTTTATCATCTAGAGCAAACATTTAAAATGAAATTCTGCCAAGAAAAGATGGGTAGATGGTAGGCTTGTACTCTTGTACAAAGATCTATAGGGTGATGTTAGCATTCCAACAGATGACCTAAATCCCCGAACAAGGCGCTGCAGAAATTTATCATTTCCAACACAACATATAAGGAATGATATTTACAAAGGATCCGTCTTCCCCAATGCCATTAGCGACTGGATTGCCCTTCTAGATTCGGTAATTTCATCCGCTGAAGGTGCAGAAGATAGAGAAGATAAGTTCAATTCTTTGACGAAAGCTATAGGAAGAGATTTTAGTAATATATTTCAAAAAGTAAAACCCTGACGGTAGCACTGGAACATATAGGGGTTAACGTCCAAGGCTGGCAAAAAGCAAGAAATATTCATATTTCTCAGGACGACTGGAAATACGGAGAATTCCCGGGGAAATGCAGGAAATTCCCAGGAAATGCTTGGAAATAAACATTTACGTAGATGGTACCAATTGAGACTGTTTAATATTCGCCACTTACCTGACTATTTGAAAGCAAAATCGCTTCAAGTTCGTATTGAATTACCTGAAAGGTTTATATTCTGTTACAATCATATAGCATGTATATAATTTCTTTTCAAAATAGAAGTGAAGGCAAAAATCAGAAATCGATACAATTAACCCACACCTCCCATCAGAGAGACAAAAGGGAAAGAAACACAGACATGAAATGATTAGACCCCAATGGAAACATTAATAGCGTAAAGCCAAAAGGACAGATACTTTTCCACAAAATGGACAATTGACTATCCAAACAAAAAATTTAAGCGATACACATATTCAAAGGCAAACTATAACAAAAATAAACCGCGACAGAAGAACCGCCTTGGAATGGTCAGTGAAAAGTATTTCATTTGGGGCTTAAACCGATTTTACGCGGCCGCAGTCCTCGCCCTTACTGTGATTCTGAAATATTAGTTTTTAACTTTCAGCTGTTTGTCTTGACTTGAAAGTAAAATACTTCGTAGAGTACCTGCATATTATTTAAGAAACATTTAGGTTTACTTGTGTTCTTTTAATACCTGTTTTAAACAAACAATTAATTTCTCACACCTTTTAGCAGCAGGAGTACTATTCACAAGTTATTTAACAAACTTGCAAATAATGCTTTCAATGAAACATGGGCTTGCGTAAACATCCTAAAATGCAGACATTTAAAGAAAGAAATTGTTGTAATTCTCCAAATATTTCGACAATGTGATTTTATCATCACACTGAAGCATGCAAAAATATAGTTTCAATGGCAAACCTTCTGTCTGAAAAGAGCAGTCTGATCTTGGTCTGCGCTGTTTGCCCAGGTCTGTCTGTCCCCGGCAAATCTTAGGATCATTATGCTATTCATCTTTTAGAGCAAATAACTCTGCACCCTAAAATGAGATGCTGTAACATATTAATAGTTAAAGACAAATTATAACAAAAATAAACCGCAACAGAAGAACCGCATAGGAAAGGTCAGTGAAAAGAATTTCTCGTGTGTGTGTGTGTGGGGGGGGGGGGCGCTTGAATCGATTTTACAATTCCCAGTAGGCACACGTCGCTAGGACATAGTAATCAACGTCGATGCAACGTCATGACATTGCACCGACGTAGATGTGACGTTGAATAAACGTCATGACCTTTTACCGACGTTGATGCGACACCACAATTACGCCATGTGCTTGCTGGGTTTGTTCAGTCCTTATGAAGGCTAATTCAATGTAACGTTGGTTGGTGCCTGATACTCTGTCTCTGGTTAGGCCCATCGGAGTCTAACTGTTGGTTTTCTTCTGCTACGGCATTTCAGTAGTTTCTTGCTGTCGAGTCCTCGCCGTTGTTTCATCTCTGTGGTTGTTAGATTTTTTGTGTTCACGGAGATGTTGCACTGATGAGTTAGGAGGCCTTCATGCGGACTGAACAAATTATTTGTCTAAATCGCGACGGAAGTAAGGGCGAGGATTGTGGCCACTTAAAATCGATTTAAGCCCCCCCCCCCCCACAAACCCACCCCACCCCCGGTGGAACTCGTTTACGCTGACCGATCCATGGGGATTCTTCTGTCGCGGTTTATTTCTGTTATAGTTTGTCTTTGTGTGTTTGTGTCGCTTATATTATTTTATTTTGGATAGCCTATTGGCCATTTTGTGGGAAAGTAACTGTCCCTTTTTTCACTATTGATATTTCCATTAGGGTCTGTTGTTTCTTGTTTGTGTTTCTTTCCCCTTGGTGTCTCTGATGGGAACTGTGGGTTGATTGTATCGATTCCTGATCAGTGCCTCCACTCCTTTTTTTCAACTTCAACAGCAGGTTGTGATATCGTCAAATTCTGGAAATAGATAATGGTGCTTTTGAGTTTATCATGACATGCAGCTTGTTTAAGCCAACAGAGAATGTTCTGACGAGACTGCGTGAATGCGCAGGCTCGTCTGAAGCTTTCGCGTTCATAAAAGCAATAATGGTTGCGACGTGACTTCTTTGAACAAAATATTTAAATATATAAGGACAAATTAACACAGAGTTTTATTTTTCATGGCGTATTTGGTTATGTAAGCGAAAAGCTGAAAAGTTCTGGCGAGAATGCTTACTCAACTTAATAGTTATGAATTACCTGTCTGCTGTGTCGGTTTTCATGCACAGTCGGGGCAATACCATGACACCTGAGCACCACCATCTCGCTATCGTTTGATCATCGGTCTGCAGATATCAACAATATCAACACCTGAAATGAAAAATACTACTACCATCTTTCATGTGTCCATGAAACAAATTATGTAATTTATGATCGGGAAGTTGCAAGCCAATCGTTAGGAACAACTATATTACACCATTTCCTGCAACTTTTATATGCATGTAGGTTTGTTTATAACGAATAACTTGAATTATAATGGAATCAAATCAAAGCGCCAAAGGCACTGAAATGACAGATTCTATGAGAAAATCATAACACTGTGAAAACTTACAGAAAACCTTTCTAAAAAGGGCTTAAAATTTAGAAAGGTAGTTGTGCAAATTCCAATATATGATGTTTGCAGATGTCTATAGACCGGTGGTATTATGAAACGCCATTCGATGTTTCAAATTATTGAAAGAAACTATTTACGTTTTCAAAACCAAACATTAAAATTCAAGTTTTAACAATGCTACTGTCCATAAGTAACAGTTTTTGTCTGGTCGGTTGTGGACACTTCTACCCAAAGATACTCTATGGGAAAGAGATCGGAGGAGAAAGGCTGGCTAGTTCAGTACATGAATTCCATTGGATTGAAGACATTTTTGAGTAAGAACAGCACTATGAGCCCGCTTGAAATCCTGCTGGATAAGATATCTCGGATTCTGAGCGTAACCAATAAATGGAACCATGTGAGGCACTTGATTGATGTAACGTCTCGCTGTTCAATCCACGTCTCAGCTATGACCTTGAATGTTCTTAATGGCACTAAGCTGCGTTCGCTAACTACACACAATTACGCTTATTTCACCCGATATGGCATGCTCTGTTACGCACGCGTCGCCTCGGCATACCTTACACCTATACGTCGAAACGCCCGGAAACGACAACCGGCGTGATTCACGCTGAAGTGCGATTTGTCACTGAAACGCATATGTCAGTCGCTTTGACGCCAATTTACGTATTTCATGCACTAGCGTAAGTGTTTCGTCCTGTGTCGACGTGTTAACTTTGGTCACGACAGGGACGTCTAGCTCTCACACGTGCATCGCATAAAGGCGACGATCAGTGTCAGTGCTTATTAGTCGGTAGTTATCCACAGGTACAGTGTAGCAGCTGTCGGTGGAAATCTGTTTCGCATATGCTTCTGACGGTCGAATCTATCTCTTCAGCTACGTTGCTTCTGACGGTCGAATCTATCTCTTCAGCTACGTCGACATCCACTAGCGTGTTCTGTATATAGTTAGATGTCGCTCTAATAGACGATAGATCACACACATGTGGCACCCCAAAACAGGTTCAACGTCATCCGATTTCCGACCTGCTTCTAACTGTCCAGGGGCACGCTTACGATCCTTTAATGAAAAATGTTGCAATACGCTCTCACTAAATGCTTTTTAAAACAAATTTCAGTTTCTTCTTTTCTAGGCACGATCTTACATTACACATTAAAAGTTTGATCCTGAACATGTGGTTTCTATCCGTACTGGTGTGAGGGTGGTGCACAGGATCGACGTGGCCGGACTGGTAACCAGACGTCGCGGTTGATTGATTTGACCCTTAAGGCATGGTGCCTAATGTGTTGTAATCGTTTGGTTTCAGAATCAAAGCACTGAGAGTGTGGGGTGTAGGTTGGAGTAATAGGCCTGGGCTGAGATTTAAACTGTTTCATTTAACTCTGAAATTCCAAACAAATGGTGAAGATTTTGATAAGAAGACGCGCTCAGCAGCGTCTGATCTTGTTCTACACTGTTTGCCAAGCTCACCCTATGATTCCAGGATAACCCTCTTCCGTCTTATGGAATACCCCGATCTCACTGCGGCTTTTTTCTACAAGACAAAAAGTTATTCTGACAAGTCGGTGATAGTCATGTAGACATTAGCACTGAAGCGTTTTTCTTATTATCAACTTCGGGTCGAATGCCAAACAATCAACCCAAACATAGACGCGTCGTTTGTCAGTGTTGGGTACATGTAAGTGTTATCTGTAAAATCTGCACATGGATCAAATGTTGGATCTGGCAAACATTGTAAACTCAGTTCAAAAGCCACACAACACGGTGCTGATCTTGTTCTACAGTTTTTGCATTAGTTACTGGCGTCTTAAGTTTAAACGAATCAGTCCAAGTCCCCGTTCATGACCAGCCTGCACTTAGAGACAATCGGCATGAGTGTTGTCAGTGCTTTGATATATTCACTGCCTTGGGTTTCTGGAGTGCACTCTTCCATCACTGAAGTTTGGCTCGTCCATTCTGCTAAGTATATGGCACCTAGAATTACATCACAGTACCTACACTAAGTATCTGTACCATATTCCAGGGTTGAATTTCTCCACGCAAAGTTAATATACACCTAAGTTGTTACTGACCTAAACTTGACCTCGAAAGTCAGAAAGAAACCCCATTAATATTCTTGTCTACAGCTGACCTGGTCCAACAGCAGGCTGGTTTTTAAGGATTATATATTGACAGCACTGATAGAAAACAGTGTAAAACCTGAGCAGCCTGCTGAGCAGACGCCGCATTGATCTGGGTATACCCGTCGCATGATGCAGCTGATTCATATGAAATACTGAATTGTCAAGTCGTCTGCTTCAAAAGTTTGTATTATGTTTACAGGATAACTAACACACTTGTACAATCTGGATTACTGCGCCAAACCGGACTATATTTTGTGCGGACTCATATTTCTATGGCGGTCAAAGCCGGAAGAAAAAGCCTGGATTACTTTAAACGTGCAGCACAGCAAGAATAGACGGATGGAATCTGTCATTAAAAATATTATACCAATCGTCTAAAAATACTGGCTTTTGAATGTAACAGTTCCTGAAATAGTGATATTCATGAATGACTTGTGTAGAATCGTGTATATTTAAAGAAAAAAACGAATAAATTGTAAAACGAAAAGCATATACGCTTGATGAAATGTTTGACACAAAGTATTGTCATTTGGAATGTCTTTTATATTTAGACATTTTTTCTTATAGCGGCTCAAAAATTAAAGGATACGCTTAATAACCGCTTCGTTGAGGAGGCTTCATGCAGACTGAACAAATTATTTGTCTAAATCGCAACGGAAGTAAGGGCGAGGATTGTGGCCACGTAAAATCGATTTAAGGCACCCCACCCCCAGTGGAATTCGTTTCTTTGACGTTCCAAGGCGGTTCTTCTGTCGTGTTTTATTTTTGTTGCGGTTTGTCTTTGAGTGTTTGTGTCGCTTATATTATTTTGATTTGGATATCCAATTGGCCATTTTGTGGAAAAGTAACTGTTCTTTTGGCTTTCTGCTATTGATGTTTCCATTAGGGTCTGGTTTTTTCATGTTTTTGTTTCTTTCCTTTTAGGGTCTCTGGTGGGAGCTATGGGTTAATTGTATCGATTCCTGGTCATTGCCTTCACTTCTAATTTAAATATTACCCACAATCTATGGTTTAGAGCGGAAATTAGATTAAAATGTTTACCACAAATAAAATAGAAGTGAAGCAAATGATCAGGAATCGATACAATTAACCCACATCACGAAATCACGCCTATATAGAGTTAACCGCCGCCCCCACTTTGAACCCCACTTTTCTATAGTAAAACCGCGCCCCACCTTGAACCCCACTTTTCTAAAGTAAAACTGGGATTTATCAGGGTAAACCGTAATAAGAACTGTCTCGATAAGGCGGTTCTAACGAGTACCAGCAATCTATATTTTGAATATAAATAAGACAAATATCACAACTTTTCATCTTAAAATTTTCGTTTTTTGTTCTTTTTTCGGCGGTAAAATTTGCGATGTATTTGTAGGCGTGCTTTCGTAATATGTAAGTATATATTTTGAAACACAACACCATTATTATCATTACTATCATTAATATACAAAAGGGGCCGAGTTTGTCAGGGGGCGAGTTTGTTAGGGGCCGAGTTTGTATGGTCCGAGTTTGTAAGGGACCGAGTTTGTTAGGGGCTGAGTTGTCCAGTTACCTTCGTGCTACATCGAAACTCCCAGGCGTACACTAATGTCCGGAAATTGTCTGGGAAAATGCGGGTAGTGGTGCGTTATCCCTAATACCTCGACACCGGGTGGTCAGAAATTAATAAAATTAGTATCAAATAAAATTTTAAGCTCCATTCTAAAACATAATAAAAATAATTTTCATTTTTAACATGTTAGGAGTCCATTTTTGAAGTTAATTTGTCCGGGAAATTCCTGGATTCTGTCCTGGATGTTGGGGTTAGTGGTGCGTTATCCCTAATATCTCCACTTTGGGTAGTCAGAGATTGATACAATTAGTATCAATTAAATTTTAAGCTCCATTCTATAGGATTATTAAAAAAGTTGTCATTTTTAATATTTTAGGGGTCCATTTTTGAAGTTAATTTTTCGGGGAAATCCCCGGATTGTGTCCTGGATGTTGGGGGTAGTTTTGCGTTATCCCTTTCATTTCTTTCGGCATCAGCAGCTATCCATTTATTTAGATTGTTTTCTTGTGGTATGCCGTGTGCTCATTATAGGCGCCTCATTGAGGCGATTCTAATGAGTGCACACAAAATAATTTATTTTATGGAAGATCACAAGATGTCATTAACCCTTGTCCTGCTAATCCCGGATATGCCTTATCTTTGAAACAATGTAGATCCAGATCAGATGGCTTCTGACGAAGCCATCTGATCAGGATCTACATTGTTTGCCATTCAGATTATGAATTTGTTGCAATAATTTGCATCAAGTAATCTGATTGGTTGATAATCGGTAGTGGGTGTGGCATATATGAATATTCAGCAGGATAAGCGTTAAGTGATCTTAATTACGCCTCAAGATCTGGCACTATGATAAAACCTCAGAAGTTTGAACTTCCCATATCTCTTACAAATTACCATCGTCCCAAATACGTTCGAGTTATTGAAGTTTGGCTAAAGAACACCCCCAAAATCCGGTGAGTTTTTCGTATAAATATGATGTTTAACAACTATATTTTATGCACTCTCATATAATCAGTTTTATAATATGTACTTTTCATCTTTGAGTTTAACGACCAAGTCAATACTGTTCATGGCATATCGAGTCGATCAGCTTTACTCACCACAACCCTTCCTGAAAGACAAACAAATAAACACTGGTTAAGCAGTACAGCGCGCTTTCTTTCGCCAGAAACAGACAACTGGCCTCTTGAATCAGTGGAAGAGATGGGATAACCTTAGAAAATATTTCAAGATAAACTGAAATGTTATTAAATGCGACAAGTTGAAACCACGACAAAATTTTGCCGCATCCATTTCTTCCTGGCAATGAATTAGGTGTACGGACTTTGAGTGAGTTTACGGGCCATTAATTTTCTGATGAGATTAAACGTCTTGTTAAGTTAATTGCTTTAAACACATAATAAGTTGACTCGTGCTGCATACCTGTATTGAAATAGTAGAAAGTTACTTCCGCGGCTTTTGAAAGGACACATTTGGTCCAACTGATATTTTAAATGATTGCTGTTATTAACGTCCCCTTCAACACTATTTAGGTCATGTCGGAGACGTTGCTTCCAATTTTGCAGGACCCTTCTTTACGATAGCACACCCGTGCGACATAGTGCATTTTTCACGTCTCTAAATGGTTACTTTTCTGATTAAAATTCGTCATATTTTTCTTATTTATACTAAAAACATAGGTTGTGGGTGCTCGTTAGAATCGCCTCATTGAGGTACCCACAACCTATGTCTTGGATCAGAAAGAGGAAAAATAATGTATACCCCATGAACTCCAGTTTTCTATATATAAAGTGGGATTTAGGAGGTGTTCATTACTTCACGTGATGAAACCAAAATACTTATATGCATTGGGCAGTTTGATTTGATTCACTCCACTTTGCCTGGACGGGCTAAGTCCGTCTTAGCGGTTTACCAGTACTCATGTGTGGGCAGTTTCAGCTCTGCGTGGAAGTACCATGCAGCCCAATCTATGTCTCCAAGCCCTGATTGGGGTGGGGGGGGGGGGAGAGAGAATGTTGTAAACATTTCGACCCATTAAGAAAATTATTTTCCTTATTTCTGCACAAAAAATCGATTGTGGGTACTTGTTAGAATCACCCCACCGAGTACAGAACCATACCCGAACGGGTACAGAACCATACTGTGTGTTTTAAGCAGAGATATGGAAAATCATCACGTGAACAAATCCGTGAACTGAACATCCCCTTAAACCCCACTTTATATAGAGAAAAGTGGGTTTACGGGGGATACATTGTTTTTCTTATTTCTGCTCCAAGAAATAGGTTGTGGGTACTCACTAGAACCAACCCCACCTTGTATAGAGAAAATTGGGTTAACGGGGGATACATTGTTTTTCTTATTTCTGTTCCAAGACATAGGTTTTGGGTACTCGTTAGAACCGCCTCTTTGATGCGGTTCTGACGAGCACCCACAGCCTATGTTTGCAGTGTAAATAAGAAAAATATCACGGATTTTCATCAGAAAAGTAGCCATTTTGGAGATATGAAAAATCCACTAAAAATCCACTGTGTCGCACGGATGTGTTATCGTAATGATCAGGTTTCATTCTCATTACGAAAACACACCTAGTCGAGTATACTGAGAATTTAGCAACCCTAAAATGAAAATTTTCCGATCATTACGAAAACACGCCCATACAAATACAGTGTTACCTTTATCGCCGAAAATATGAAAATTTTGTGATGAAAAAATAGGATTTTTTTTCTTATTTCTGCTCAAAATATAGATTGTGGGTACTCGTTAGAACCGCAATCAATATTTTAGAACAGAAATAAGAAAAATAAGGTTTACCCCTATAAACCTCAGATTTTCTATATAAAAGTGGGGTTGGAGGGGGTCAGAATTGTATAGGCATGTTTTCATGATGTAAAACAAAAAATCCCACATTATTCATTATTTCTTCTCCAAACAAAGACTGAAAGAACTCCATAGAACGGAGTACCTACAACCAATGTTTTTGAGCAGAAATAAGAAACAAATGTATGCCCCTGTTAACGCCAGTTTGACTAAATAAAATTCCAGTCTGATGCTTCAGCAAAATGCCTGAGTGTTTTGATACCGTGATTTGCTGTCATAATCGTAAATGCAAAATTTGGTTTCATAGAATATGTTTAGGTCTGAATTCAGCAGCAAATCAATGGCAGTGTCCATCTTGTGAGCAGTAACATGTGTGACATCATTGAAAGCCATGTAGTGACCATGTAGTGCAAATCTAACTTTATACAGAGAAAGTAGAATTTACACGGGTGTGCATTATTTCATCCGTATTTCCTCAAAAACATGGTTTGTGTTTTGTCCGCAGAGAAAAGTGGGGTTTACAGTGATACATGATATTATTCAGCAGCAAATAACTGGCGATTTCCATCTTGTGAAAAGCAACATGAGTGACATCATGTTAAACTTGAAGGTCCGTGAAACCCATTTTTTATAAGGAAAAGTAGGGTTAACAGGGGTATGCATTATTTCTATCATATTTGCTCTAAAACTTGGTTTGTGTGTTCTCAAATGAGAAAAGGGTGGTTTTCAGTGATATATGATATTTTGCTACTTTTTATTAAAAAATGGTTGTGGGTTCTCATTAGAACTGTCTCAATGAGGTGAATAAAAAGAAAATATTAAATAATCTTTTAGATTGGAGCTCAAAATTGTAACTGATACAATTGTTATCAATAAGTGACCTTCTGACCGGTCATCACGAGGACGCGGATTCGATACCTGCCCGGGTTGTCAACATTCTTTTGTGGAGATTGATCATGAAATCTTTTCTACGGTCATTCTCTCCCTTCCACTGATTCAAGAAGGGCAGTTGTCAGTTTCTTGACAAAAAATGTGCACTGTACTGGTTAACCGCGTAGGTATAAGCCTGTGTGGATAGGTAAACTGACCGGCTCAAAATGACATAAAATACTGTTGGCTGGTCCGTTAAATCCCAATACAAACAAACAAATCAATAAGTGACCACCACAAGTCGAAATATTATGATAATTTTGCACCACTACCCCACACATCCCGGACACAATCCGAGAGCATCCCGGACAAATCAAATTCAAATATAGACCCATAAGAGGTTAAAAGGGAAAACTATTTTTAAAGTCTCTTTTAGAATGGAGCTTAAAATTTTATCTGATACATTTTTTTTATTAATTTCTGACTTTCAGAAGTCGAGATGTTAAGGAAAACTAACCACTACCCCAAACTTCCAGGACACTCTCAGGGTTGTGGGTACTCTCTCTCTCTCTCTCTCTCTCTCTCTCTCTCTCTCTCTCTCTCTCTCTCTCTCTCTCTCTCTCTCTCTCTCTATATATATATATATATATATATATATATATATATATATATATATATATATATATATATATATATATATATATTAGTGATCACCACAAGTCGAGATATTATGATAATGTACAACTAACACAACATCCAGGACACAATCCGGGAATTTCCGGAATACATTAACTTAAAAAATAGACTCCTAAAATGTTAAAAATGATTTTGTTAAATAATCTTTTAGAATGGAGCTTTAATTTTATTTTATATTAATTTTATTAATTTCTGATAACCCGAAGTGGAGATATTAGGGATAACGCACCACTATCCTCAACATTCAAGACAGAATCCAGGAATTTTCCGGACAAATTAACTTCAAAAATGTACCCCTAAAATGTTAAAAATGAAAAGTATTGTTTTACAATCTTTCAGATTGGAGCTTAGAGTTTTATTTGATACTAATTTTGTTAATTTCTGACTACCCGAAGGGGAGATATAAGTGAAAACGCACCACTACTCCGGCCCCAACATCCAGGACACAATCCGGGAATTTCCCGGACAAGTTAACTTCAAATATGGACCCCTAAAATGTTAAAAATGAAACAGTGTTTTGCAATCTTTTAGGAGGGAGCTTAAAATTTTATTTGACACTAATTTTATTAATTTTTGACTACCTGAAGTCGAAATATTAGGGATAACGCACCACTACCCGCATTTTCCCGGACATTTGCCGGACAATTCTCGGACAAAAACGAGACTCATGGGTACTAATTGCGCACCCCTTGTGGCTGATCTGTTTTTGTTTTGTTATGAGAGAGACTCCATGATGTCCCTTTCTGCTGAAAACCAGACTGAAATCATTGAAGCTTTTAGCTCGACTTCTAGATATTTGGATGATTTATTAATTATTGACAATACCTATTTCGATGGTTTCATCAGTCAAATTTACCCCCCCCCCCCCCGAACTTCAGTTAAATAAAGCAAATTCTTCTGATACCGAGGCCCCGTTTCTGGATTTACATCTGTCTATTGTAGATGGGGTTGTTTCTTGCAAAATTTTTGATAAACGCGATGATTTTGATTTTGTTATTGTAAATGTTCCTTTTTTGGATGGTGATATGTTTCTCGTGCGCCATCCTATGGCGTTTATATTTCGCAATTAATTCGACTTGCCAGAGTGTGTAGTCATGTAACTGACTTCAACACTCGTAATAAATTGTTAACTTCTAAACTTCTTAATCAGGGTTATCGGAACCATAAACTATGCAAAGCCGTTTCAAAATTTTATAGACGTCATTCTGATTTAATTTCAAAATTCAATATTGGACTTAAATCTCTTCTGCAACAGGGTCTATCGGAACCCGAATTTTATGGTGACTTAGTATACAAATTCAGAAAAATATATAGCCGCAATGACATCAGCACCCAATTTCGTAAAATCATTCTTCGATATGAAAAGATTGGGTAAAACATAAATGTTATACGACAGACTGCATGCATGGTAGTTAACTCAATCACGGTTGACAACTTTGCTTCTCTCCTTAATTGCACGCCGGTTGGTCAAACCTCAGATTCTATGGCGGTTCCTGCGTAACGGCTTACTGAGAATTAGAGAGATATAATTCAATGTAATGTTGGTTGGTGCCTGATGCTCTGTCTCTGGTCGGGCCCATCGGAATCTAACTGTTGGTTTTCTTTTGCTCCAGCATTTTAGTGGTTTGTTGCTGTCCAGTCCTCCCCGTTGTTTCATCTCTGTGGTTGTTTGATTTTTGTGTGTGTGTGTGTTCACGGAGATGTTGCACTGACGAGTTAGGAGGCCTTCATGCGGACTGAACAAATTATTTGTATAAATCGCGACGGAAGTAAGGGCGAGGATTGTGTTCACGTAAAATTGATTTAAGCCCCCCCCCACCCCCCCCCCCCCCCCCCCCCCCCCACACACACACACACATGTTCCACTGACCGTTCCAAGGCGGTTCTTCTGTCGTGGTTTATTTTAGCTATGGTTTGTCTTTGGGTGTTTGTGTCGCTTATATTATTTTGTTTTGGGTAGCCAATAGGCCATTTTGTTGGAAAGTAACTGTCCTTTTGGCTTTCCGCTATCGGATGTTTCCAGTAGGGTCAGTTGTTTCCTGTTTGTGTTTCTTTCCCTTTGGTGTCTCTGATGGGAGCTGTGGGTTAGTTGTATCGATTCCTGATCATTGCCCCTATCATGTATGGTGGCATGTAACTGCTATCGAGATGCGAGACCCTACTTACTAAGTCGATGTATTTTATGTTGACATACTAGTGTAAGGCGACATATTTGGTTTGTTTATCGTTATGATAAAAATATCTCGATTTTCATTAACTAGCCCAGAAACTGCTTTACAATGACGCCCAGTTCATTGATATTTTACAACGAAGTGTTACTTACTATGTTGAGATAAACTCGTAATTTTTTTTTGTGATTATTGCTTTGTAAAGACATTATGAAAGGGAAAGTGAACTTAGGTTTTTTATGTTTACTTATTTTTAGTGGACATCCACATTAAAATTTCAAATAAAATGTGTTGAACTCAGTGCTGGTCGCTGGTGCTATTCCCCGATCGGCCACGCAACACAGTAGGCACTAGACTCGTGGAATAATTTCTCTGGCTACAGTGGATCACAGTGCCCATCCACCATGCCCACAGAAAACTGTAACATAAATAGATTTGTCGGTCAGTCGTAAGTGGAGCGCCTTCGTGCAGTGGTAGCTCATCGGATTTGTTATCGAGAGGTTCCGGGTTCGAGCCTCACGCTGACCAAAGTGTTGTGTCCTTAAGCAAGGCACTTCATCCACATTGCTTAAAAAATAAAATAATAAAAAAGTAATGGTTACCACCCAGGAAATCCTGCTCGTAATGCTCAGATGTGAGCGAGTAGCAGTAATAGAAGAAGAAAAAAAAAAAAAAAAAAAAAAAAAAAAAGAAAAGAAAAGTGCATAGATCGCTCGCGTGCGTCGGGTTCTTTTCACTTTTACGAGTGACTCCCTGCCAGTGATATATTAAGGGCCTATGCTACGAAATACTTCCTACATTGAAAACTGTTTAAGAGTCTGTATATGTTCAGTATCATATACTGGTTCACCACATATGAAATAAAAATCATATGTCACCGTGCTGAATCTTAAGTAATCTGAACAAGAAGGAAACCACCCCAAGCTGTTTTCCCAGAAATATCAGAAAACTTCCATGTTAGTAATTAGCAAGTCGAAAATGACTTTTGCCTAGCTTTTAAACATTTATTTCAGTCAGAATGATATATTAAAAGATACTGCTGCCTAAATTTAGCCAAATTTTCAAGTTCAGAAAATTTTTTTGCAAAAAAAAATTTGTCATCAACCAAAATATCTGTAAACATTATTCATTGTCTGCATTATTTTGGACCATACAGAAAAATGCTACATTGAAATTTACATAAAGCAAGGTTTTTTTTTTCTAGGGGATGTTATCAGAGAATAGAAAATTAAAAGAAAACTAGGGGTCACCGTGCTAATTTCTGTTTTATTTAACAAACCGTTCCCCTACCCCCTGATGAAATACATGGTAAAAATACATATAAAATCTATGAATGATGGTGAATCACTGACAGATAACTTGGATTTTACTTGTAAATAGTAGCTGGCCATAATATGCATTACAGCAAATCGTTCATGTAAGTCTGTAACAATTTAGGTTGATCTGATATTTTGTTATTGCCGAAAAATTAAAACTTCCAAAATTGCAATGTTACTGTTTTCATGAAGGTTATAGCCAAGCTGAACATGTTAAATAATGAAATGAACCCAAAACAATATCTGTGCCACAAACTTCAACCATTTTCTTACCCAAGAACGGTAAAATGTTGGCTCTGGCATAACCTTTTATTTTTGATGATCATACAAAAATTGCGAATTCGTAGCATTTGTCTTTAAGCAACTAGTCACTACCAGCACGAGCCCGTCCATGCTTATAAACTCTATTTGTTTCATTGGGCGGCATGGCTTGAGATGTTATTTCATCACAATGTCGGGTAAAAGTCCCACGAAATTGGAAGCAGCGTCTCCAAAATGACCTTTACAGTGTCGACGGGGACGTTAAACCTAAAATCAAACAAACAAACAAACTGCCAGCACGAATATATTTCCTAAATAAAAGCTAACGCTCAAGACGTGAAAGTGGAGCTGTGGCTTAAGAGTCTTAATACTTTCGTTGGGTGCAACGAGGACGTAGTATAATAAACTCAAAAGGTCTCCATTTCTGAACGTATTCTGTTATTCTGAAGATTTGTCTATAACCCATACTTTGGGTATATATAATCTATTCTATTCTGAACAGTTTTAATAGTTTTAAGGACTCATCCAGAGATGATTTTTTTTTTGTGTGTGCTAAATTCTAAATTTAGTCACCCACCCAACTGAGGTAATGGCCAAACATGACCGACTCAGTATGAGAAGATAGATAGATAGAGATAGATAGATAGAACAATCAGAACATTACATTCTCTAATTTAACGGCGACCTAATACCGGTTTTTATACTCCTTAAATGCTACATGGTTTATTGTCTATCTACCTATCTTCATATACTGAGTCGGTCAAACTTGGCCATTACCTCAGTTGGGTGGTGCGCTAAATTTAGAATTTAGCAAAAAAAAAAAAAAAAACACACACTGGATGAGTTCTTAAAACTATTTACAATCTGCTTTCAGAGGTGTACTAAAACGCACACCTTTGGATCCCAATCTACACCACGCGGGCTTTGAACTCCTCTGCAGTTTTGGCATTTACCACAGAGGAGGGAAGATTATTCCACTGAGGAATAGTTCTAGGGAAGAAAGAATTCTTCAGGGCATCACTATAGGCCTGGTACCTACGATATTGACTGTTGTTTAGTTTTGATGCCCTTGTTTGAGTTGAAGTAGTCACAGGGGTCAAGTATTTATCTTTATTAAGAGACACTGTGTCAGAGTGTATCTTATAAAAGAAGGTTAAAGAGGACTGCTCGCGACGGGCCTCCAAGGATGGCCACTCCAGCTCATCGAGCATGTCACCAACACTGCTTCTGTTCCGCCATCGCCTGCGGGTCCATCGGGCAGCCGTCCTCTGAACCTTCTCAACCTGTTGAACCTGAGTTTTAACATGGGGATGCCAAACAGGTGATGCATACTCTAATTGAGGTCTAACCAAGGTTTTGTATGCAACAACCTTTGTCTGCCTAGGTGCAAAAGCCAAATTACGTCTAAGAAACCCTAATGTCCTAGTTGCTTTAGAGGTAATCTCAGAAATATGTTGACCCCAATCAGGATTATCAGTAATGGTGATACCAAGATATTTTGCGGATTGGACATGTTCAAAAGTATGCTGATGTAATGAGTAGTTGAATTTAATCTGCTTGTCTGGAGGGTGCCGTGACACCCTCATTGAATAACATTTGGCCACATTGAACTTCATTTGCCAATCGGCCTCCCAACGTGCTAGGCTATCCAGGTCATCTTGTAAGATAAGACAGTCAGAAGTAGTATATATGTTCCTATACAAAACACAATCATCAGCAAACAAGCGAACAGATGACCTGATATTATCAGGAAGATCGTTAATAAATATCAAGAAAAGGACCGGTCCAAGTACCGAACCTTGTGGGACACCGGACAAAACAGGGACTGGATCCAACACAGGGACTGGATCCGACACAGGGACTGTGTCATGTCAGTTTAAAGCACTGAGTCGACGTCGACTTTGTAGTGAACTAAAAAGATATATATGAACTAATTACCGGTGTATTAACTGTTCAAGTCAGATTATAAAACAAACTGTTTTACCGATTCTGATAAACTGTGTCTAGTTAAACTATTATTTCATTCCTTCAACGGAAATAAACAATATATTTTTTCAAAATAAACCTCAACCCGCTAAATTGTTTATTTATATTGGACTACCCCTGCCACCATCTGGCATGTCCGATGTTACTAATTACCGGTGTATATGTAAACAAATCATGTAGAATGTTATTTGGGTATAAGAGCCTACATTGGACGAGGTACAGTAATGAAATAATTATTGGCCTTCAAAATGAAAACAAAGGCGGTCTGTTTGAAAGCCTGTTTTTTTTTTTTTTTTTTTTTTTTTTTTTGTTTCTACAGCATGCTTTATGAAGTACACCATTTTATTAACTACACAAAACAGAACATCACAATATATTGCTTTTTAGGGAAAATCAAGTGTCACAATTAGTTATTAATATTTTTCATTATTCCATTTATGTAAGGGATATAACCAAATCTAAAGTGTCGTTTTTAAAATAAATCGACTTGCTTGTTCCGCAAGGCGCCTTATAAGCAATTTTTTTAAGTTTGTGTATTTCATATTAAAGCACTATCTCGCTCATTTTTAGCAAAAATTTAGATAAAAATGACAGAAATATAAAACGACATATTTTATGTCGACAAAATGTAGGAGAACATATTTCATGTAGACTTAAAATATCCCAATGAACATGAAAATTATGTAGACTTAATTGTACTTTTGTTGTTTTATCTGTATAATATGTATACTTAATATCTCGCATCTCGGTGGCAGTTACATGCCACCATAATCGTGCCCTATTTAACTTTGGATGAACTGGAGCAGTATAGTCGAGTGCAACCTGATGTATTCATCCGCATGGGAAGAAATTCTTATGCTAGAATTATATATATATTTTTTTAACCAGTGAATATAAACTTCTTTTGTAAACTACATGTACTTCATTTCCCTAACTATCAATCTAAACTTACTGGCTTCACTGACTTCTATATTTCAGAATGACATTTTTATAAACAAAACTCATATGGCATTAAAAGCTAAAACGTATACCCTAACGTTCAGAATCAGAATTGTTACTGGTGACACGTCAAATGACATTCATACATCAGGACATTAGGGCATTTGATAGGGTCAGAATTTATTTTTGAAGAATGCAAAAAAGAAAAAAAAATAATGACACAGTTTGACATTTCATAGATTCATTTTTTATTTATTTTTGTTGATTAAAATAAGCTCAAATAGCTAAATCATTTTTAATTATCTGAGCTGAGACTAATCGAATACACCTAAGTGATGGGTTTTACCTCAATCGCGCAATGTTTTCCTGCTTTGTGGCTGTGTTGTTCGGTCGAAAACTTGAAAGCTGGAGAAAATCCCTTTGGGACGAAACTTTCAGATATATAAAGTTGTTTACATGGTTTACAGATCTTGTTGTTTGTCTTATATGTACTACCGATAACCAGCAAAGTTTTTCAACGGTTATTCTCGACCAACAGAAGCAAGGATATGGCAAAACTTATCGCTGTCTGTCGGTCCGACGATTACCAGTATGAGCGAAGGCAAATTCCACTGGTTGTCGACGATTCACTCACGGTAAGTTGTGATCTGAAAACTGCAGTCGTGACTGCCAAAGGTCATCATTACTCTGTCCCTAAACATAAAGATTGCTTCAACGTTAGCTATAACTAATTTACCTCTTTTCAGTAGAAATGACAAGGTCAACACACCCCACCCACTAGGCCAGTAGAAGGCTTTGAAATGAAATGAAAGAATTCTTACTGGTGACACCTCAACCAGGACCTGTGATATGGGAAGTTAGTCCCTAGGGGACAATTGCACTTTACAGGGCACTGATTTTCGGATGAATGTCATAAAGTAAACAGTTCTTCGGATCAGGAGTGTATGTAACGTACACCTGCGGTAATGGTCAGATGTGACTGACTTAGTATCGGTAGAAAGAAAACTGAAAAGAAAGTGTACATACACTCCAGACATGCAGGATGAAATCCTGTGTACACAGTAATCATGTAATTACATTAGGGTTCTTTCACCTGCACAGGGGATGGTTCTCCTTGATGCAAGGTAATTCAAGTAGCAAAAGGCCAGTGATTGTCTGAGTATACCTCGTGATACTTTATTGCCTTCTGCACAGAGATCTCCATCATGTTTAGAAAATGTCCTTACTATCATTTGGGCCCCGTCAAGCGATTTTGATATTTATCGCCTATGGGAGCAGTGAATCAAGAGGAACCTTCAGACAGAAAGCCATATCCGTGGCCCCTCTGAATGGCTGGGCATGCGCAGTTAAAATTTGTCATGACGGAATGCTCGAAGACACATATTCGCATGGCGGGGCTCATTTGGTCTTGAAATGGCTCATAAACACATAATTAATTCAATGTCTGATACTTGGCAGCAAGTACTGGAGGATAAACTGGTGGGTTTTTACTTCTAATGCACCACCTGCATTTGTACAATCATTATCACTCAGTGGCCTAGTGGACAAGAGCACTGACTATTAATCATTAGGTCTCCTACCGCTGTGGGTTGGAGCCTGGCTGGGGTCATATTTGAGGTGCCAAGTTCTGCAAAGGATGGTTAGGTGGTTTTCCTCTGGGTATTCCAGTTTTCGCCCTCCTATGATTAACAATCAGCTTGATATGAGTGAAATAATCTTGAAGGGGCGTAAAGCAAAAATAATAAAAAAAAATCTGACCACCATATTGGCTATCGGTTGGGGAATTTGCCATCATCATTTCTGATGGCTATTTTTCTGGCTGCTTTCCAGTGAAAATGGCTATTTTCTCGTTAGTCTGTTTCTACGTGAAACAAAAAAAGGGGGTTTTCCATTGGCTGGACTGTATATCGAATTGATTCTTACTGTATCAGACAAAATCTTGATCATAATGAAAGGCCAAAAAGTGTCATATCCAATATATTTTGCAGGGATACAAACTAAAAGGGTCCCCAGTTGCCCAAGACACCTAAATTTCTGCCTGGGCGCCTAATTTTCTATTACCCGGTAACTTACTGTGAATTTGGATTTATGGCAATCTGGGTGCCTAAAGCAAAATGCTTAGCCTGTATCCCTGGTTTGCTAGATTTTTATACTTTATTTTTAACGGTAAAACAAAGTAAAAGGCCAGTTAAGTCAAAATAAATTTACACTGCTTATTCATTTGCTTTCAAAAGACATTTGTAGAGTGAATATCAATATACTCAATAGCTGCATGTTTCAAAGTGTCATCATCACATATTTGATTAACTTGCAGGTACAGAGGCAACATCCACATAAGTGGCTCTCTTCCAGGTCGCTGGCATGCTGCATGCATACATGTAGTAGATCTCACCAGATTTCCAGATATCTCTATCATGAGGGTTGACAGACGGGAGCTTCCACTCTCTGCGATATCTCTCTGTCAGCTGCTTCCAGGTCATCTTGGGCCTCCCAGGCCTATGTTTTCTATTCACCTGTATATCAAAGGCAGTCTTGACTGCACCCTTGGAGCATTCCACATGTCCATACCAGTGCAGCCTCTCCTTCGGGATGAGGTCCAAAGTATATTTGGATATCAAAAAAGATACCTTTCTTTAACGCTTATCATGCTGTTCACGACAACCCTTTTCTTAGGAAACAGTGTAGATCCAGATCAGATGGCTTCTGAAGAAGCCATCTGATCAGGATCTACACTGTTTGACATTCAGATTATGAATTTGTAGGAATAAATTACATCAAGTGATCTGATTGGTTCAAAGTCAGAAATGGGTGTGGCTTAACTGAATATTCAGCAAGAGAAGGGTTAAAACCTGACTAATTATTGTAAGAAGGTCTGTTCTTACTTTAGAGAAGTTTGTATCAAATGATGGGTCAAGTTTTGATTGTTTTGTATCGACAGTCATATACAGTAGAGCTTTGATGGCTCAAACCACGATGGCTCCTTTTCTATGCCCGAGTCGAACCTGTTCTTGAGTCCCTAGAGAATTCCTGTACATAATAAGTAGTGCGGGATAATTGGGTGATTTTCGAATTTTATCTTGCAAATGTATACTGTGTGTACTCAATGAGGCGATTCTAATGAGTACACACAGCAAACATTTTTATTATAGAACACCGAAAAGATGTCCCAGAATTAACCCCTTCATAGCTCCTGGCAGTAAACCATCAGTGGCTCGAACTACCCCAGTCTCGAACAGATTTTCGTGGTCCCAATCGTGTTCTAGCCATCAAAGTTCGACTGTAAATATCAGATAGAAAATTTGATTGATACACAGTTTGTGCGATGGGCAGTTAAAACCTCAACAGAAACAAAAACAAAATTCCTATTTTCCCTCTGCCTGTTTTCCTTTGGAATGCTCTCCCAGAGACAGCTATTTGCCAGCCCTGTCTTGATTTATTCAAGACTGAAGTCTGCAGGCAGCAGCCTTAACATTAAATATCCTCAGATCCATCAGGTTACATGTATATGCTGTTTACCTGGGCCCAGTTGTTCAAAGCATCGTTAGCTTAACAAGCTTGTTAGTGGTCAAATTGTTAACTATTCTAGCAAGTTTAATACCTAAAGTTTTGTTATTTTTGCTGCAAAAAAATGTGAGCACTGTACCACATTTTCAGCATGCCCTAATAAAAGATAAGTATTAACAATATGTTGCATCTTGCAGCCCATCAATTACTCCAAGCCCCAATGGGTGGGGGCTTAATGATCCTTAGTATTGGGACAGATACGCCTAAGCAAAAAGTGCAGACCCGGATCACTCTGGTCCTTCATGAGTAGGGCTGGCTATTCAGAGCTGAAAAGATTATCGATTATCAGTCCTGCCATTGTGATCAATAGTCGATTAGCAATCATTGAAGATTTGGTCATAATTTCACCTGTGTGGTTTTCTGTCTGAATATGACTGATGAGGACTCCTACCCTATGTTGCACTTTACCATATGTATTTGAACAGGCAGACCTAAGCAAACAGTGTAGACCAAGATGAGACACCGCAGAATATGGCGTCTCATCAGGGTCTCCATTGTTTGCCACTCGTCCAGCTATTTTAGGCAGAATTTTGGGTAGGAAATTGTACTTGTAAAATAATTGATTACAGGCAAATCTGTAATGATAATCATTTTAGTGAATACTTCAAACAATTCATCGATTATCCGATTAGTTTTGCCAGCCTATTTATGATCAGTCTGATCAGTGTCTTTACTGTTTGCAAATCCATCTGCACCTTTTGGACTCAATTACGCAAACACACCTATACAAATACATTGTCACCTTTATCGCCGAAAAAAATGAAAATTTTATGATGAAAAATTGTGATATTTTTCTTATTTTTGCTCAAATTATAGATTGTGGACACTTGTTAGAACCTCATCGAGGCAGTTCTAACGAGTACCCACAATCTATATTTTAGAGCAAAAATAAGGTATACCCCCGGAAACCCCAGTTTTACTACATAAAAGTGGGGTTCAAGGGGGTCAAAATTATATAGGCGTGTTTTCATGATGCCTTGCTGGATCATGAAACAAATTTGTCAAATTTTTGGTTGAATTACAGCGAGTCCTCATTGTGTCCGAATTTTCAGTATTTTTACTGTTATCGATCGACTGGTTTATTTCAGATGGTTGTGCAATTTGAAGACAAGTGTATGGACTGTAATCATGTGTGCAGTACTAAGTGTAAGGACATGGAATGTTTTGTGCAGAAGTTTAACATTCTAACGAAGGACGAGGTGGCAGTCGCGATGATGGTTACGAGTAAAGACATCATGAACTTGTTGACACATCTGGTTCCCTGTGTTGGTTGTAGACGGAGGTAGGCACTTTTGCAAGTTAGCGGTTAAACGATTTACCTTCGGCACAGGGCCAAAATAAGTATTAACCCTTTTTGAGCCAAATGGAATCTTCCGCCGTATATAAAGCAGGAGTCCATTCCAAAATTTAGGGATGTCAGGTTGTTTTTTCTTCAAAATATATTTGGAAAATGGCTTAACTTTTTGCAAACAGTGTAGGCCCTGATCGAACGCGGCATCTGATCTGGGCCTGCATTGTTTGCTCTGGTACCCGTTTTTGGTTTCTGGTACAAAATGGGTTAAATCTATAACTGTATAACTCTGTTAATTGTAATACTGTTTTGGATGCAACAAGGATTTTTGACGATGGATACCAAAAGAATTATATATATGAGCCCCGCCAATCAAATTTGTGTCTTCGAGCATTGTCATGACAAATTAAAACTGCGCTTGCCCAGCCATTCAGAGGGGCCAAGGATAGGACTTTCTGTCTGAAGGTTCCTCTTGATTCACTGCTTGTATGAGTGAGCCTCGAAGGTTCTGGCGAGACTGCCCGGATGCGAAATCCGCGCAGGCTCGCCTGAACCTTCGTTGCTCGCATAGGCGATAAGTACCAAAATCACTTGACGGGGCCCATATATAAATAACCATAATCGGTTATTCTTGGCCCCCCTGCTTTAACCCATTGCATGCGGGAAGCCCCTAAAGGGGTACTTTGGCAAACAGTGCAGGCTCAGATCAGGCGCCACAGACATATAGCAATGGAAGAGTGTAATCAGGGTCCACACTATTTGACTGCTTGCAAAAAGATGCTAAAAAGTTTGCAAGGAAATACAGAGACATCATAGACAACGTTTTCAGATGCAGTTTTTTGTGGCATCTTAATAGGTTTACAGAAAAACAGTCGGACAGTGAAATACGGTTTTCGTTCTTCGAAGAATAAATATGATGTATGAAATATTAGTTCTCGTATGCTAATCCATGCTGATTGGCTTCTTAATTGGCATTTTTTGGCAATTCAGACATTTGCCAATATTGGGGGAAGTGATGTCATTCCTACAGGTAATTTATCAGGACAAAATGCTCGGGACAATTTCCGATGTTTAGCAACTGGACACACTGTCAAAGGTTGGTATCAAACTAATTATTTGCCTGTATTTCAAACTGGTCCAATCTGATAGCATAGTTGAGTATGGTTTGCAGAGTGAAGTTATCATGAATGTGATGAATGTGACGTGTCACAGGGCCTGGATTCATTATAAAGGGAACCTGTATGTTAGAACTGACTCCGAAACACAATGCGTTGTTGATATTCGTTACAACCACTTCATCCAAACCTGGATACTCATTAACCCTTATCTTGCTGTTCACGACATCCCTATCTTTGCAAACAGTGTAGATCCAGATCAGAAGCCATCTGATCTGGATCTATACTGTTTGGCATTCAGTTTATGAATTTGCAGCAATAAATTACATCAAGTAATTTGATTGGCTGATAGACAGGAATGGGTGTGGCTTAAATGAATATTCAGCAAGAGAAAGGTTATCACTTCAGTTTGATGGGGCTAGTTTCATTTTTGTTTTGAAACAAACGAAGGAAAACTTTTATTATCTATTGCAGAAAACGACAAGAGCTTGTTACAGTCCAACCTGTATTAACCAAGCACCGAAGGGATAATAAAAAATTGCTTGCTTAAGACAGGTGCTTGCTTAATACAGGTGCATTTCAATGCTTTTTCCATTTTCTGGAACAAACTCCATGCTTGCTTAAGACAGGTTGCTTGCTTAATAGAGGTGGCCACTATGACAGGTTTTACTGTATTTAGATATTGATGGTTGAATTGGGTGGATCGATAATTGTTCATGACACATATATCAGGCTTTGTTTGTTTGATTTGAGGTTTAAGGTCCCCGTCAACACTAAAGGTCATTTTGGAGACATTGCTTCCAATTTTGTGGGACTTTTACCCGACATTGAGATGAAATGACATCTCAAGCCCTGTCGCCCAATGAAACCAATAGGGTTTATTAGCATGGACGGGCCGCCTCGCACCGCGGTTCCTGGACAGGCTTAGATCCTCTAAGCGGTTAACCAGTACTAGTGTGCGGGCCTGATTCAGCTCTGCGTGGAAGCATCATGCAGCCCATATATTTCTTCAAGCCCCTATGGGCGGGGGCCAAATTAGATATTGATGGTTGAATTGGGTGGATCGATAATGGTTCATGACACATATATCAATCAATTAACCAATCTTATGATTAATCCAGCTAGCCATAGTGAGACATTTTTATCCAGCGAAAAAAAAAACCAAAAAAACCAGTACTGTATGCTAGAAAAGTTGACATTTTGACCATTAACCCTTCTCTTGCTGAATATTCAGTTTAGCCACACCCATTTCTGACTTTGAACCAATCAGATTACTTGATGTAATTTATTCCTACAAATTCATCAATTGAATGTCAAACAGTGTAGATCCTGATCATATGGCTTCTTCAGAAGCCATCTGATCTGGATCTACACTGTTTCCAAAGATAGGGGTTGTCGTGAACAGCAAGATAAGGGTTAACCCTTATCCTGCTAATCCCGGATATGCCTTATCTTTGAAACAATGTAGATCCAGATCAGATGGCTTCTGACGAAGCCATCTGATCAGGATCTACATTGTTTGCCATTCAAATTGTGAATTTGTTGCAATAATTTGCATCAAGTAATCTGATTGGTTGATATTCGGTAGTTGGTGTGGCATATATAAATATTCAGCAGGACAAGGGTTAACAAGCTTGTTAAGCTAACAAGGCTACGAACAACTGTCTCGTGGTTTGCAGGGTCCAAGAGTTAAGGGGAACGGGAACATCTGACAGATTTTTTTTCCCCCATTTTTAAAAGGGAGGCAACTTTTGGGAATTCCTGTTCTCTTTCCTTTACGAGTAGACCCTATTTTTGGTGGGACAGGCCTTATAGAAAAGAGAACAGGAATTCTCGAAAGTTGTCTTCCTTTGAAAAAATAGTGGAAATAATCTGCCAGGTGTAGGAGCAAATTCTTTCCTTTAAGACTTTAAGAGTTGACCCCCTATTGACATTAAGGCTGACATAATTAGTCGTATAATCGATTAATCGATCGATAAATTGCAGAAAAATGATTATCATTTCTGATTTGCTTGTAATCAATTACTTGACAGGTACAATATACTAAACAAAGTTATGCCTAAAATAGCTGGATGAGTGGCAAACATTGCAGACCCAGATGAGACGCCGCAGATGAGACACTGCATTCTGGGTCTACACTGTTTGTTCAGGCCTGTCTGTTCAAATATACATATAGTAAAGTACAACATATGGTAAGAGACATGCTAAGACAGGTAAAATTATGACAAAAACGTAGCGATTACTAATCGATTATCTTTTCAGCTCAGATTAGCCAGCCTTAACTGACATGGAAGACAAAAAAACTTGTGAAAGAGTTGCCTCCCCTGGAGGTGTTCCCATTCCTCTTAAGAGCACTTTTTGTGTGACACGGCTTTATCTCAGAGAATTAATGCTTTATATTTCCAGTGTCGAGCGATTATTCAATCAGCTTGTGATGTCACAACATCCGGCCTTGGAGCCCCTCATCATCAACAAAGGCTCTGTGATGTCTATCAGTAGGAACTATTTGTTTGATCCTCGGGCCTTGTACTCTCTGTTCTACATACACGGGTAAGGAATAAGCGTGGAGCACTCTTGATATTTTAGCGAGAGGTTCTCTTAACCTGTTTCATGTGGAATATATAATGTAATAGGCTACACTCATTCCCGATTTTCAGCCATTTGTACAGCACAACTTCAATTTTGATGATGGATTCAGAAGCAGAATGAAAAACAGTATAGAACCTGATCAGCTGGCTTCTGGGAAGCCAGCTGATTTGGACCTATACTGGTTTCAAAAAAGGATGTTTCTGGGTTCAGCATGGTGAGGGTTAATTTCTCCTTGAAAATATACAAGTAATGTACACCGCAAATTCTGTCTGACTTTCTTGCAGGGATATATAGAGGACCCATATTATAACGACATTTGTTATAATGGAAAAACTCATTATAATGACAATTTCAGTGGAATGAATTCCTAGCTCAAGGTTTAGCCTTGTTTCTGAGCAGCTTCGCATCAGGATGGAAATGCCCAAATAGTATCCATAGCCATTAAATACTTGTAATTTAATACTCCAAGAAACAAATGATCGCAAAAATCTATCATGGATATGTTTTATCATTTGCTTTTAAGCTGGAATTAATTCTGACTTTCTTTTACATGCGGCTCTAGAAAATCAGTTTTATTGCAGTTCACAGATCACAACGTCTGCAACGATGTTTAAATTTCTGCTGAGCAGTGATCCTTAACAGAGTGTGATATATTTTTTTTACGGTTGCGTAACGGAATTCTTTAATCTCTATCTCGCTAAGCCAACACTTTTGATTGTGCTGATGGCTGTTCATGTTTATCATGCGTGTCAAGCTAAACAAGTTTATATACTGTATATTCAACTCTGCTAATATCAATGACATGTTTGGAGGCCTGCAATAAATATCAAAAAGTACCATTATAGACCGTGTTAGATACCGTATTACCGCAGTCAAAAATGGGAGGAAAATAAAGTTGTTTTGCTTGAAACCTGATAGAATCCTTGGAAAATATTTATAAATGTTTGGGGAAAATATGGGGTCCAAACCAAAACCGTGTTATATCCAAATTCGTGCTGTAACGAATCGTGCTATAACGAGGTCTGGGTGTATTAGTAAATGGGAAGTAAGGCTGCTACTGGAATGACACATTTTGCTGCCAAGTAGATGCCTTTTTGCTACCTACTTTCACACCAAGTAGCAACAATTTGCTACTTGCAAAAAAAAAAAAAAAAAAAAAAAAAAGGTAATTTTTAACACTGCTTTTAAAAAAGGCTGAAAGTGTTTTTCATGTTACCATTATACTTAACTCTTATCATGCTGTTCACAACAACCCCTATCTTTTGGAAACAGTGTAGATCCAGATCAGATGGCTTCTGAAGAAGCCATCTGATCAGGATCTACACTGTTTGACAATCAATTTATGAATTTGTAGGAATAAATTACATCAAGTAATCTGTTTGGTTCAAAGTCAGAAGTGGGTGTGGGTAAGCTGAATATTCACCAAGAGAAGAGTTAAAAGAAAACTGTTTTCTTATTTCAGGGCAAAATTATCAACTCTAGTAGATGCTATCCCAAAGAGTAAGAAGAATAAGAGGTGCAATCTTCATTCCTTAGAGACCCATAAAACCAAAACTACTGGGTAAGGAAGACAGAAATACTGAGGGCTCAAGATTATAAAAAAACAAACAAACAAGAGTTTTCATGCCAAGGTTCATACCATAAAAATCCCCCAAATTGGGACCCCTTGAGGACTTGCTGTAATTTCCTCAAATTTTAACAATTTGTTTGACAATACAGGTAGGAGTCAGAAAGGTGCAGATGGAATGGCAAACAGTGTAGACCCTGATCAGACTGCTCCTTCAGGAGCAGTCTGATTTGGGTCTGCACTGTTTCCTTAGGCCTATCTGGCCCAATAATTAGGATCATTACAATACGTTGAAAATGCTCAGAAAGAATGGCTTTGTTCATACACAGATAAGCAGAGAATATTTATAAATATTAACCCTTCAGATGTCATTTGCAACACATGTTGTTCGCTTTGTTGTCCGTTGGTTACTTTGAAAGTCATTGTTACAAACAGTGTGGACCCAGATGCGACTTCCTCTAGGAGCAGTCTGATCAGAGTCCACGCTGTTTGTCTGTTTTCAGAATTATGTTTGAAAAGTTTGCAGTATGCAGCAGCTGGCATCAATTAAAAAAAAACATTTTTGATTCAGTCTTTCTTAGCATCGTGAGAATTTAATGCCAGCTGTTGTTGGCAGTTTAATCTTAATAATCAGTTTATTTTTCCTGCTTATAAATATTAAAATGCCAACAGTTGTAACACTTATGAGCAGGACAGATTCCATTCTGAGATGAGCAAGACAAAAAATTTTTTTATGTCCCCCGGGGCATATAGTTTTCCGGTTTTCCGTATGCAGGCTTGGGGTAATCATAATCTGTAATCGTAATCAGCTGTAATCGATTACATATTTTTAAGTAATCTGATGTAATCAGTAATCAGACATTTTTCTGATTACAAGTAATTTAATTTAATCAATTACTTCCATATTTTTACCTGTAATCATGATTATTTTCTGATTACAATTTGATTACATTTTTGTTAATATACATACATGTATAAATTGTGAATTTGTGCAAAAATGTAAGGATTCTGGATATCACACCAATTCTTTACATACTATTGCTAGCATGTATACTCATCATAATAACAGTAATTCCTAATAAACTGCAATTAAACATTTCAAACTGTATCCTTTCATAAAAGTTAATGGATGTGCTGAAAGTTTTTCACATAAGATTATAAAGACTGCACAGGTGCAAATAAAGTTGATCATATACATGTAGAACTTTGTATCCCTTTAAAGTGTGTAAGGTATGGGTAGAACAGAGAATGGGGTAAAGCTGTGCAGTGCAGTCATAGTATTTTTATCATCTTACCATAATGATCCTGAGGTGACAGACAGGCCTGGTCAAACAGTGCATACTCAGATAAGACTGTCTAGAAGAGCACTCTGATCAGGGAACACACTGTTTGCCTTTTATTTATTTTATTTTTTTTTTTTGCATGCATATCTCCTTAGAAAAGGTATCTTTTTGTAAATTTCTAGGTGATTAAAACAAACTTTTCAGATGTCTATTTTTCATATAAATTTTGATTTGTTTTTTTTTTTCACAGGTAAACTATACAATGTAGGAGCATCTATAATTTTCTTTTGTTCTGTTGAGTAACCATTTACATTGAGGTGTGAAAAAATTCATAACTGTTGCCAGTCTACTCTTTGTTTGCCATGTAACTGTGAAAAACAACATCATCTCAAATTTTTTCTACAGGTTCCTGTTGATAAATTTAGTTTTTAATCACATATTGACCATTGAGACTGATTTACAAACCGAAATCCTAACACTTCACACAGATCATCTGAAAATATTAATTGCATTTTATTAAGTGTGCCCAAATTATGTGGACAGGTTGGGCAAAAAGTCTAGGCACTGATCAAACTGCTCCTACATGAAGACTGTTCTTCCATGAGCAGCCTGATCTGGGTCTACACATTTTGTCCAGCCTGTCTGTGTAGACTGAAAGATGTAACCTTTGAAAAGATGATGATGAAAAAAGTCTACTTTGGATAGTTCACTTTGGCTTCGGTTATGAGAACTACTGCATTGTTCACAATGGATGCATTTGCTATATCAACTCAAAAGTTCTGGTAGAACTTGACAAAAGCTAAAAGAGAGCATATATAAATTTAGTTTTGAAATAAGTTTGTTTGAGATTGTGCTTCATTTTAAACATTTAGTTTAAATGAACATCTATTAATTACTATTAGTAGCATTTGTTTAACGTGAGTTAAAGTGTCATATCTGTAGTACCTAGATAATACATTGCAAAAGTAATTGTAATTTAATCAATTACATTGCAAAAGTAATTGTAATTTAATCAATTACATTCATATGATGTTGTAATTGTAATTTAATCAATTACATTTTTAGGGCAAAGTAATTGTAATTTAATCAATTACTTTCAGATGTAATTGGCCCCAAGCCTGTCCGTATGTGCGTACATGTGTACGCCCGTCTGTACGTGTGGAGGGACAAATTTTTTATCCACAATTGACCTCTCACACCCATGTAAGATTGTTATATGCTCCTCCCTGACCTAGTGGTTAATTAAGTCTCTCAGCTCTGTGGTTCAAGCCTGGCTCGGGTCACATGTGAGACTCAAAGTTTTGCAACGGAAGGTCAGGTGGTTTTTCTCCGAGTACTCCGGTTTTCGCCCACCTCTGATTAACGATCGGCTCGATATGAGTGAAATAATCTTGAAAGGGTCGTAAAACCAAAACACAAAAATTAAAATGCTCCAGAAAGAGCAAATTATTTTCTTCATGAGCAGCCCTCAATTTTAATCCTTCTCTTGCTGAATATTCATTCTAGCCACACCCATTTCTGTCTATCAACCAATCAAATTACTTGATGTAATTCATTCCTACAAATTCATAAATTGAATGTCAAACAGTATAGATCCTGATCAGGTGGCTTCTTCACTCTTTGCAAAGATAGGGGTTGTCGTGAACAGCAAGATAAGGGTTAAAGGGAGTCTCTTGACTTTCTACTCTTTACACCTATTTGACGTCAGTTGCTCGTGAGGCATAAAATGCTAACTAACAAAATATTTTTTGAAAGATTGGTCTCCCCTGAGAATATGTCCGTTCCTTGTTTATTTCATTGAAAAATATTTTTTATTCCACAGGAGCTGGATAGACATCTGGGACCTTTTATCTCAAGAATGTCGCGAAGAAGTAGTTCTTGTTGATGCTGACAACCTGCTGGATACCTTAGAAAACTATCTCAGAAAACACAGGTAGCGACGGCACCGTAGCTCCAGAATTGATTGAGTAACGAAGATAATTAAGGGACAATTTTTCTTTTTTCTTGTCAGATACATATGTTGTGGGTACTTGTTAGAATCGCCTCTTCGAGGCGATTCTAACAAGTACCCACAACAAATGTTTTAATGGAGAAATGAAAATTATCAGGATAATTTTGCATATTTTTTTGTTACTAAGCAAGGCTGGAAAATTCCACTTGTCCACTCGCGATGACAAGTAAAAGAAATTTGGAGGACAGGTTAAAATTTTACGACTTCCCTATGAAATTTTCTGAAATATACATGCTCTCGGTCATGCAGGGTAGGGGTACAGACTAAGCATTTTGCTTTAGGAGCCCAGAATGCTATAAATCCAAATTTTACATTGAGTTAATAGGCATTTTTATTCAAAACTTTGGCGTGTTGGGCAACTGTACGCTTGTAAGTCAGTATCCCTGCAGGGCGAGTGACATTTTGAAGAAATTTCCAGCCCTGTTGTTAGAAACGTATATTGTGTGTAATTGTTAGAATTGCTTCATCGAGGTGCCTCATACAGCATACATTGTATTTACAAGTAAGAAAAATTACCTCCAAAATACTCCTAGATACTCGTCTACACTGCACAATAGAACCGGCCCCGATAGCTCAGTTGGTAGAGTGTCCGCTCCGGGGAAAGAGAGGTCACAGGTTTGATCCCGGGCTGCGACATGCCAAAGTCATTAAGAATGGTACTAGCTGCTCCTCGCTTGGCACTCAGATTTACAGGGTAGAGCTAGGACTGGTCGACCCAGTGTCAGGATAATGTGACTGGGTGTGGTATCATGTAATGTGTTTGAGACATGATACTTCAGTGAGGCAGCACTATAAAAGTGAGCATTGAGCTCCCTTTCGCAACCAGACACCGTCGTGATATGACTGAAAAATTGTTGAAAGCGACGTTAAATTCGAATTCACACACACACACACTGCATGCACAATAGAATTTTGATAATTTAACCTTCCACAAGTGAGTGTTTGAGTTTTACATCTCACCTACAGCAAAGGTCATATGGAGACGTTACCTCAGTTTATAGACTTATCCAAAAGTCTGGAGAAGCCTGGGATAGATCCTGCGATCCCTGGTTTACAAAGTGAATAGCATAACAGCTACACCATGGGGGCTTCTAACCTGCCATAAATCAAACTACTCTGAAGTATTTCAGAAGTCACAGTTACTCCAAATGCACAGATTTTTCAACCCTCATGAATATTCAGTGTTGATTGTTCCAATAAAATGACTAGTACCCAGAACTTTGATTTATTGAGGTTCAACTGTATTTACCTAGAGGCCGATAATTTTACACGTTTCAGGCTATCCTTTAGGTGTTTGCTAAAAACAGGTAAAACATGGGCCTCTGTGGCCTAATAGGTAAGAGGACTGACTCTTAATCATTAGACCTCTCACTGTTGTGGTTCGCGTCTCCCTTGGGCCACATGTGACATGCCAAGTTCTGCAACTGAAGGTCAGATGGATTTTCTCTGGGTTCCCTGGTTTTTGCCAAGTACAGGTCAAACTAAGTACAGGTCAAACTGTACTGTATATCACTAGTAAACATATTGATATCCCTCACCATGCTGATTAATTTAATATACCACACTCCCCAATTTTCCGCCATTTGTTTTGCATGAGGTCAACAGGCCTCATATTTTTCAGGCATATGCAGGATTTCAGGCTTCTAGAGCTTGATTTTTTTCTTGATTTCAGGCTCTTTGGCTTCCAATTGTTTTATTAGCTCACCTGTCACGTAGTGACAAGGTGAGCTTTTGGGATCACTTTTTGTCCGTCGTCCGTCGTGCGGTCGTGCGTGCGTCCTTGCGTGCGTCCGTAAACTTTTCTTCAAACGACATCTCCTCCTAAACCACTTTTCGTATTTTGACCAAACTTCACAGGAATGATCCTTAGGTGGTCCCCTTTCAAAGTTGTTCAAATGGTTCCGGTCCGTTGCACATATAGGTCACAGTAGCCAAAAATAGATTTTTTCACCGCAAACTTAAAAAATCTTCTTCTCTGAAACCACAAGGCCCAGGTCTTTGATATTTGGTATGAAGCTTTATCTAGTGGACCCCTACCAAGATTGTTCAAATTATAGTGCTGGGGCCAAAAATGCCCCCGCACGGGGGCCCTTTGGTTTTACATGGGTTATATAGGGAAAATCTTTAAAAATCTTCTTCTCTGAAACCGCAAGGCCCAGGTCTTTGATATTTGGTATGAAGCTTCATCTAGTGGACCCCTACCAAGATTGTTCAAATTATAGTGCTGGAGCTAAAAATGCCCCCGCACGGGGGCCCTTTGGTTTTACATGGGCTTATATATGGAAAATCTTGAAAAATCTTCTTCTCTAAAACCGCAAGGCCCAGGTCTTTGATATTTGGTATGAAGCTTCATCTAGTGGACCCCTACCAAGATTGTTCAAATTATAGTGCTGGGGCCAAAAATGCCCCCGCACGGGGCCCTTTGGTTTTACATGGGCTTTTATAGGGAAAATCTTTAAAAATCTTCTTCTCTGAAACCGCAAGGCCCAGGTCTTTGATATTTGGTATGAAGCTTTATCCAGTGGACCCCTACCAAGATTGTTCAAATTATAGTGCTTGATCTAAAAATGCCCCCGCACGGGGGCCCTTTGGTTTTACATGGGCTTATATAGGGAAAATCTTGAAAAATCTTCTTCTCTGAAACCGCAAAGCCCAGGCCTTTGATATTTGGTATGAAGCTTCATCTAGTGGACCCCTACCAAGATTGTTCAAATTATAGTGCTGGGCCCAAAAATGCCTCCGCACCAGGGCCCTTTTGTTTAACATAGGCTTATATAGGGAAAATCTTTAAAAATCTTCTTCTCTGAAACCGCAAGGCCCAGGTCTTTGATATTTGGTATGAAGCTTCATCAAGTGGACCCCTACCAAGATTGTTCAAATTATAGTGCTGGAGCTAAAAATGCCCCCCACACGGGGGCCCTTTGGTTTTACATGGGCTTATATAGGGAAAATCTTGAAAAATCTTCTTCTCTGAAACACAAGGCTTAGGTCTTTGATATTTGTTATGAAGCTTCATCTAGTGGACCCCTACCAAGATTGTTCAAATTAGAGTGCTGGGGCCAAAAATGCCCCCGCACCAGGGCCCTTTAGTTTTACATTGGCTTATATAGGGAAAATCTTGAAAAATCTTCTTCTCTGAAACTGCAAGGCCCAGGTCTTTGATATTTGGTATGAAGCTTCATCTTGTGGACCTCTACCAAGGTAGTTCAAATTATAGCCCTGGGGCCAAAAATGCCCCCGCTCCGGGGCCCTTTGGTTTTACATAGACGTATATAGGGAAAATCTTGAAAAATCTTCTTCTTTGAAACCACAAGGCTTAGGTCTTCGATATTTGTTATGAAGCTTCAGCTAGTGGACCTCTATAAAGTTTGTTCAAATTATAGCCCTGAGACCAAATCCGCCATGTGGCCCTTTGGTTTTACATAGACTTATATAGGGAAAATCTTTAAAAATCATCTTCTCTGAAACACAAGGCTTAGGTCTTTGATATTTGTTATGAAGCTTCAGCTAATGGACCTCTACCAAGATTGTTCAAATTATAGCCCTGGGGCCAAAAATGTCCCTGCTCTGGGGCCCTTTGGTTTAACATAGACTTATATAGGGAAAATCTTGTTTTACATAGACTTCTATGTGCAGGGTAAACCTTTAAAATCTTCTTCTCTGAAACCAGAAAGCCCAGGTCTTTCATATTTGATATGAAGCTTCATCTTGTGGGCCTTTACCAAGATTGTTCAAATTATAGCCCTGGGGCCAAAATTGACCCTGCCCGGGGCCCACTTGTTATACATTGGATCAGGTGAGCGAACCAGGGCCCTCTGGGCCCTCTTGTTTTTTCTCCTATATTCTGTATAAAATGACATTTTAACCTCCTATTTAGCTACACACATTTCTGACTATTCACCAATCAAATTACTTGATATAAAGTATTTATTCAATTCACAAACTCCATTACAAACAGTGTAGACCCTGATCAGATGGCTTCTTCAGAAGCCATCTGATCTGGATCTACAATGTTTGCAAAGGTAATGGTTGACATGTTTAGCATGGTGAGGGTTAAGGATGTAAAATCGGGCCTTTCAGGCACGGAAAAGCTTGGTCAGTATGCAGCCTGGGTCAATTTATACCGAAACAGTATAGAACCAGATCAGCTGGCTTCTGGAGCTTTTATTGTTTTCAAAAAAAAAAGATAGGCTGGCCTCGGTAGCTCAGTCAGATGCTTGTCTGACTGGTGATCTGGAGGAAGTGGGTTCAATACCTGCCGGGGTCGGCAACATTCTTTGGTGGAGATTGATCATGAAATCTTTTCTACGGTCATTCTCTCCCTTCAGCTGATTCAAGAAGGGCAGTTGTCATTTTCTGTTGAAAGAATGTGCACTGTACTGGTTAACGGCTTACTATAAGCTTGCCCAGGAAAAGTGTGGAGAAGTAAATTGACCGGCTCTAAAATGACCTAAATAGTGTTGACTGGGCCATTAAACTCCAATACAAAGAAACAAACGAACAAAACAATTTATACCATGGATTCAGAAGTGGAATGGAAAACAGTATTGCTCCTGATCAGCTGGCTTCGGAGAAGCCATCTGATTAGGAGCTATACTGTTTTCAAAAAAGAAAAATGGGTTCAGCTTGGTGAGAGTTAATATAGGGACAGTAGTTTTTTTGTCACACCTGCTTTAACCCTTATCTTGCTGAATATTCTTTTAAGCCACACCCATTTCTGTCTATCAACCAATCAAATTACTTGATGTAATTAAATGCTACAAAGTCATAAACTGAATGCCAAACAGTGTTGATCCTGATCAGATGGCTTCTTCAGAAGCCATCTGATCTGGATCTACACTGTTTGCAAAGATAGGGGTTGTCGTGAACAGCAAGATAAAGAGTTAAACATGGCGCGATATAGGAGTCTTATTTTCCATCTTTCTGTTCATCAGTTTGTCAAGCTGACAACAGGGGGTGGTTGGTTGAGGCGAAGGTATTGTGTATCCTGCGTCACTGGGAAGTCCAAATACCAGTAATATTGGCATACATTTGTCGGGGTCTGACAAATCCAAGTTCCGTCCACATTCCACATCATTTTGAAAATGGCTCAGAATTACAATATTCCCAATACATTCTATACATTTTCCTGGGCAAGTGAAATAATAAATCATTTGCCCAGCCAAAATTTGCACTTGTCCCAGGCAGCTAGGCAATGGATTTGTCTGGCCCTGCATTTGGGCAAGGCCTACTGTCCTTGCAGTAGGTAATGGTAGCTGGGGAGTGTTGTTATTTCTTCTGTTTCTACCATTCCATCCAATGTCTTCTTTCTCCCCTGTCCCTCACTTTCATCACCTCTATTATCTCTAAGGCTGACACGATTAATCGTATAATCGATTAACTGATCGATAAATTCCACAAAAATGATTATCATTTCTGATTTGCTTTTAATCGATTACTTGATAGGTACAATTTACTACCCAAAGTTATGCCTAAAATAGCTGGATGAGTGGCAAACAGTGCAGACCCTGATGAGACGCCGCATTATGCGGCGTCTCATCTGGGTCTACACTGGTTGTTCAGGCCTTTCTGTTCAAATATACATATGGTAAAGTGCAACATATGGTAAGAGTCATGCTCAGACAGAAAGCCAGACAGGTAAAATAACGACAAAAACCTTAGCGATTTCTAATCACTTATCGATCGCAATGAAATGACTGATAATCGATTATCTTTTTAGCCCTGATTAGCCTGCCCTAATTATCTCTTATGTCTCTTTTCTCCCTTTCACTTGGAGATGATCGAAAATGTCCCACAAGGGATGAAGTGTCCTAAAACCCAAACAATCTGTCAATCAAACCATCATTCTTTCATTTTAATAGTCAAGTCCTTTTCTCAAGAACTATTAAATTAGGGTTCATTTTTCTTAGTTGAGCAATCAGGAGGTGGGCATCTGTGTCCTTTGGATACATTTCAAGTTCTTTGAAAGCCTTTTTAAGGCTGGTAGAGTGAATTTTGTTGCTTTACATTTTCCAGGTTTTGTTCCGAGTGTAAGTCAAAAGTTCTGAGAGCGTACAGCATCTTAGTTGGAGACCTGGATAGTGCCAAGGAGAAAGGCTACTGCCCCGCCCTGTACGAGGGGCTCCGGTGTTGTCCACAAGAGAGACATATACATATGCTTTGTGATACTGACTTTATCGCTCACCTGATAGCAAGAGCAGAACCAGAGTTAATTGGCAGGTTTGTATTTCATGCAGTTTCTTCCTTACCATTGTTTAATCTGAATTAGTTTGGTTTTTATGTTCTCACAGATATTGCAATCTTCACATGGGCAGAACTGAGGGCGAGGATTGTGGTCACGTAATATTAGAATCTGAATGAGTTCTGTTGTGGATGGATGTTTCCAACCCAAGGGATGAAGGTGCTGAGCGAAACCGAAGCTACCAAGGTTCCGCACTGCAATGTCATCCCAAGAGTTGGAAATGCTCATCTACAACAGAACTCCATATAAGATTATTTTTCTTTCACAACACCACTGAAAATGATCAGTTTACTTTATTTAACCCTTTACCACTCAGGGGTTTTGTGAATTTCGCTGATTTTCACAGTGTTGCACCTGACAGCAACTTCAACTAGCCATTGTTTCATAATGGATGTTCTGTTTTACACCAAACTCGGTATGAATGTTCATTGGGCAGTAGCCTTTCAAATGCAACCTTTCATGACTTGATCATTGTTGTCATGTTAAAGAGGGGGCATCTCAAAGTTGGCAAAAAGTGTGTTTTCACATGGATTTTTGACCACATTTTAATCTTCACACAGCTGTCAAGGCAACAACAATTAAGGTGTTTGGCACTGGCCATTTTCACTGTTTGCAGCATGTTTTATCAGCATCAATTTTCAGGCATTTTTGACCCCAGACACCCTCAGATATAAATTTTAGTGGCCGGTTGGGCCATTCACCCAAAAATTTTTGGGATGTGGGGGGGGGGGGGGGGGGGGGGGCGTTGCCCCCCTTCAATCCCCCAGTGAATATTTTTAGTGGGGCGGCGCACAAAAAAACAGGTCACTTTTTTGCCCAATAAATCCTAAAGCAAACATAACTATCCAGGGGTAGAAATGCAGATTTTAGGTGCTTCTGGGGCTTAAAATGGGGGTGGGGGTGCAGACACGTAAAAACACGTATCTGAGTGGTAAAGGGTTAATGTTTCATTTTTCGCACATTATACTTATGTAGTTTCCCTGGGTAAGAACACAAGGGAGCCGGCCTCGGTAGCTCGGGTTGGATGCACATCTGACTGGTGATAAGGAGGACGCGGGTTAGATTCCTTTTCTATGGTCATTCTCTCCCTTACGCTGATTCAAGAAGGGCAGTTGTCAGTTTCTGGCAAAAGAATGCACTGTACTGGTTAGCCGCTTAAAGATAAGCCTGCCCAGGAAAAGTATGGATAGGTAAACGGAATTGAAAGAATGACCTTAGAAAAGATTTCATGATCAATCTCCACAAAAGAATGTTGCCGACCCCAGGGGTATCCAACCCGCGTCCTCCTGATCACCAGTCAGTCCTGCATCCGACTGAGCTACCGAGGCCTGCCAGACAGTCTTGTGAACGGATGATTGTACTTATCAGAATGATCCTTAATACTGGAACAGACAGGCCTAAGCAAACAGTGCAGCTCAGATGAGACTGCTCCTGAAGGAGCACTGTGATCAAGATCTACACTGCTTGCCATTCTGTCTGTACTTTTTGGACACCTTGCTGTATAGAGAAAAAAAATTGTTAAAGTTTAAGAATAACCGCAAGTCTTAAAGGTGTTCAAAATTTTAGGATTTTTATTGTACACCCAGAGTATAACCTTAAATTTTCCTGCTTCAGGCTCGTATTTTTCAGGCATTTGCAGGATTTCAGGCTTTTAGAGTTTGATTTTTTTTCTTGATTTTGGGTTTTTAGATTTTGATTTTTGTGCCTATTGTCTGTTTAAAAACTATTCAACCCTTATCCTGCTGAATAAATTTATCAACCCACACCCATTTCTGACTATAAGTCAACCAAAATACTTCATATTTTCACAAACTGCATTACAAAATGTAGATCCTGATCAGATGGCTTCTTCAGAAGCCATCTGATCTGGATCAACACTGTTTGCAAAGGTAATAGTTTTGTCTTGTTCAGCAGAATAAGGGTTTAAGTTGCAAAATTGGGGCTTTCAGGCATGGAAATGTGTGGTCAGTACGAGGCCTGCTGCTTACCGTAATTCCCTGTGTATACCACGCACTTTTTTCACCCAGAAAACGGTAAAAAAAATCCCCTGCGTGTAATACAGTGGCATAGAAAAATGACATTGTTTTTCTCGAAAAGTCGGCAGGTCACGAAAACCCATTACAAATACAATGTGACACTTTGAGACCCTCATAAAGTTCGTTTGACATATTTATTCATTGAATCATTCATACCATTAAAAATGCAATCAATATTCCTATCTCAGACATCAACCTTCCATCCCTTTTTGGGACATGGCAAACAGTGCAGTCCCAGATCAGACACCTCAGAAAGACGCCGCAGACATCTGATTTGAATTTACTCTGTTTGATGATTTATAACAGTTCAATTATGACACTATTGTTAATCCCTGTCATATAATTGCCACCCTGCGGTGCATGTCGATAAGGTGTGAAAATATGGTCAAGTTATGCCTCTAATTTGCGTTTATTCCCCGATCATAAAATTTAATCCGCAATCAATGTGAAAATTATTTAATTGCTCCTAAGACGAGTTGCTACGACTATTCTTCTATCTCGTGAATGAGTATGTTTTGGCGCCAAATAGCAGACGCTTGGCGGGAAAAGTTGAACGCTTTAAATTGTGTTAACACATCTGTATGCTGGTGTTGGTTATTGACACGGAGCTTACAGAAAGCGCTGTTTTCCACTACCGTTTTGCTATCGAGAATTTTTTTACCGTTTCCAAACAATTTTTTATGAAAGAGATACGCCCCATTAAGATAAAACAATAGACACGTGTGCGGTTGCTTGGGTCCGATGACGTCATTTACCGATTGCGTGCCGATTCGCCCCAGTAAAATTCGGATGCGCGGAAGCTCTACTATGCGACGGATTCAAGTCTGCGGCTTGTCCCAAATCTATTTCAGCGAATCGGCCGATTCGCCCCCGTCAATTTCGGACGCTCGAAAAAAAATCGGCCGGTTCGCCCCAATCAATTTCAGACGCGCGGAATCTCGCCCGACGGAAAAAAATCGTAAGTGATTTTTATTTTCTTTGCGTGATTCACGTAAGATTTTGCGTGAATGGGATTAGCATAGAGAACGGGTGAATAACCAGAGGTGTCAAAATACTCAATCTACCTGTAGAAATTTCTGTCAATAACGCTATGGAGCACCTGCCTTGGAGGCATGTTGTCACAATTTTACCTTTGGAAAGAAACCTGTTTCTATCTTTCCTTGTGAAAGAAAACTGGCAAAACGCATTGTCATCTTTCATAACAAACGAATAACGAATAACCGCACCCTTAAAATGTCACCTTGTCACACACCACCGTTATGGGTAAACGGAGAACTGCCTATGCTGCAAGAGAGAAATTAACCACTATTCTATTCTATAACTACTAGGAAATATACCTATAACCAGTCAGGCTATTTTGATAGTAGCCAATCAAAATTCGTGTACTTTCATTTTCAATCAAAATGGCGTCTGAGAAAAGCATTCTGTGATACTGGGGAAAAGCATGTGCGTGTTTTAGACTGGAATATTTTTTTTTTCACATATCTTGGACTCAGAATTGAGGTGCGTGTTATAGATGAGTGCGTGGTATACACAGGGAATTACGGTATTGATGTTTGAAAATGAAAATGACTTATTGGAAGCAATTCGTAAATGCACATATCACTATACAGTCAACCGACATTCGTTATAACAGCAAAACTAGTTATAACTACAATTTCAATGGAATGAATTCTTTGCTCAAGGCTTTGCCTCGATTCCGAGCGACTTGGGCTTCCCTCGGGTTGGAAATGTCCAAATCAAATCCCATAGTCATGAAAGATTTTTGTAATTTAATACTCCAAGAACCAAATGCTATAGATATTTGTTAGAATCGCCTCACCGAGGCATTTCTAACGAATGTCTATTACATTTGTTTCTTGGAGTAATGATGTGGAAAAGATCTTTTATATCCTATCATAATCCTAACTGGGATTCTTTATAATGACAAATTCATTATAACGGCACAATACAGTAAAACCTGTCTTAGTGGCCACATCTATTAAGTAAGCAACCTGTCTTTAGCAAGCAGACATTTGGTTCCCCAAAAAGGCAAATGTGTTGAATTTCACCTGTATTAAACAAGCACCTGTCTTAAGCAAGTTTAATACAAGTTGAACTGTAATAGGGAACAAATACTGCCATTATAATGCGATCCTCTGTAGTAGCATGATCTGATGCACAGTATCACATCTGATGGATGTTTCCAGATCTTGCGTATCACACTACACAACACACATGATATATATGCTAATCCATGTGATACAATGTGGCAGGTAATAATGTGTATGGTTACCATAGCAACAGATAAGATGCATATTTTGTGATAGGTGAAGGATAGTTTTCCTTATTTCTAGATATAAACCTATGTTGTGGGTATTCATTAGAACCACCTCATTGAGGCGGGTGGTTCGAATGAATACCCACAACATAGGTTTTTATGGAGAATTGACAAAAACTATCCTTCAGTTATCACGAAATACCAACCTTATCTGTTGCTATGATGTACAGTGAAACAGTTACTGTAGTAATAATGTATATATATCATAGCAACAGATAAGGTGTTTATTTTGTGATAATTGAAGGATAGTTTTCCTTATTTTTGGGTATAAACCTATGTTGTGGGTATTCATTAGAACTGCCTCGTCGAGGCGGTTATAATGAATACCCACAACAAAGGTTTTTATGGAGAATTGACAAAAACTATCCTTCAGTTATCAAAATATACCAACGTTATCTGTTGCTATGAATGTACAGTAAAACTTCGATAACTCGAACATGAATAGTTCATTTACTTTGGCTAATTCAAACTAGTTCTGGAGTCCCTTCAGAAAATGTCACAAAGCTCCAGATACCCATATATTTGTGATGATACGTGGATATTTTTATTCTGATTTTATCTTGAAACGGTATGATGTGTGTTTGCTTGTTTGTATGTATTGTATTAACAGCCAAGTCGACACTATTAAGGTAATTTTGAGCCGGTCAGTTTGTACACTGTTCCTGGGCAGGCTTATACGTACGCGGTTAACAAGTACAGTGCATATTATTTGCAAGAAACTTAAAACTGCCCTTCTTGAATCAGCAGAAGGGAGAGAATGACTGTAGAAAAGATTGCATGCTCAATGTCCACAAAAGAATGTTGCCGACCATGGCAGGTATCAAACCCGTGTCCTCCTGATCACCAGTCAGAAGCGCATCCGACTGAGCTACCAAGGCCAGCGTATGTTGTGTGTATTTATTAGAATCGCCTCAATGAGGCGATTCTAATGAGTACACACAACATACCTTTATTTTATAGAATATTGTAAAGGTATCCTAAAGTGAGCCCCATTATGCCTTACCTGGCACTTTGAGTAAACTTCAGTAATTAGAACTACCCCTAACTCGGAACAAATTTGCATGGTCCCAAATGTGTTTTGAGTTATCGAAGTTTGACTGTACAACACAACCTCTTTATAACACTATTAATGGGGTCCAATGCAGAAACCATGTTTAGGTAAACAACCATGTTATATCCAAACAAAAATGTATAGAATATATAGAAAAATGAACATTTATGGTCATTTTTGTCGCGCCTGCTATTAGCATGGCGCGATATAGGCGCCCGGTTTTCCGTCCGTTCGTTCGTCCGTCCGTAAGTTTGTCAAGGCGTCAACATTTGCGACCACCCTAGCGTTCACCCTGAGGTTCAAGTTTATTTCTCAAGAACTATAAGAGCTTCATTATAGCCCCGCTTGAAAAGTGGGGCTATATTGGATTTGCCCTGTCATTCCGTAATTCTGTAATTCCGTAATTCCGTTATTCCGTTATTTTTTCGTCACAGTTTTCCCCGAAACTAAGAGAGCTAGAAAACTAAAACTTTGTATACACGTGGACAATGGGTGCCTCCACGGACCTTACCGAAATTATGACCAAGGGCCCATAACTCTTGGAGTTATCTCCCCTGATAGGTTTTTTTAAATGAAAATGTTTGGTCACAGTTTTCTCAGGAACGAAAGAAGCTAGAAAGCTCAAACTTTGCATAAATGTGGACAATGGGTGGATATAGGGAGCTTACCAAAATAATGGCCAAGGGCCCATAACTGTTGGAGTTATCTCTCCTGATAGGTTTTTTAAATAAATGAAAATATAGGTTTTTTTTAAATGAAAATGTTTGGTCACAGTTTTCTCAGGAACTAAAGAAGCTAGAAACCTCAAACTTTGCATAAATGTGGACAATGGGTGGATATAGGGAGCTAACCAAAATAATGGCCGAGGGCCCATTACTTTTGGAGTTATCTCCCCTGATAGTATAGTTTTTTTTAATAAATGAAAAGGTTTGGTGACAGTTTTCTCAGGAACTAAGAAAGCTAGAATACTGAAACTTTGTATGAACATGAAAAGTGGGTGGATGTATGGCCCTTACCAAAATAATGGCCAAAGGCCCATAACTCTTGGAGTTATCTCCCCTGATAGGATATTTTCTGCAAGTAAAAAAATCATTTCACTTTTCTAACCATCAAACCATGAAAAATATTTTCGATACAGTTTTCTCAGGTACTAAGAAAGCTAGAAAGCTGAAACTTTGTATAAACATGAACATTAGGTGGATGTAAGTAAATAATGGCCAACAACATTACTCTTGGGGTTATCTCCCCAGCAAAGAAAAAAAAAAATATTAAAGTTTTCTCTGGAACTAAGAAAGCTCCCCTGATAGGTTAAAAGCTTTTAGAGTCAATGTGTCTTACTCCTCTGATAGCGCTATAGCGGGGCTATAGTCAGATCCTCTGACAGCTCTAGTTAATGATAGTTGGTACAAACTTGTATCTGGGGATGACAGCTTACATGCAAGCATCCATATTTGACCTTGACTTACATTTCATGGTTCACTGACTTTGTAAAATATAGCGACCACCCTAGCTTTCACCCTGATGTTCAAGTTTATTTCTCAAGAACTATAAGAGCTTCATTAATGATAGTTTGTACAAACTTGTATCTGGGGATGACAACTTACATGCAAGCATCCATATTTGACCTTGACTTACATTTCATGGTTCACTGACTTTGTAAAATATTGCGACCACCCTAGCGTTCACCCTGAGGTTCAAGTTTATTTCTCAAGAACTATAAGAGCTTCATTAATGATAGTTGGTACAAACTTGTATCTGGGGATGACAACTTACATGCAAGCATCCATATTTGACCTTGACCTACATTTCATGGTTCACTGACTTTGTAAAATATTGCGACCACCCTAGCGTTCACCCTAATGGTCAAGTTTATTTCTCAAGAACTATAAGAGCTTTATTAATGATACTTGGTTCAAACTTGTATCTGTGAATGGCAACTTAAATGCAAGCATCCATGTTTGACCTTGACCTACATTTCATGCTTCACTGACATGGTAAAATATTGCGACCACCCTAGCGTTCACCCTAATGGTTAAGTTCATTTCTCAAGAATTATTTGAACTTCATTAATGATACTTAGTACAAGCCTTTTATGCAAGCATCTATGTTTGATCTTGGCCTAGATGTCATGGTTTCTGTGACTTTGCGCCCCCACAGGCGCGACATAGCCTTTGGCGGAATTCTTGTCTATTAATAACGATAACATTTGTTTATCCAAATCAATGAAGGTCATGTGGACAACAAAACTTATCGAAATTCTGTCCTTAATAGCTTTGGGTTAATTGGAAAACAATCAACCGATCAAAACTGGTGAAGGTTACATGTACAGCAAGACACAGTATGTCAAGCTAGAACGGTAACACTCAGCACAAACACAAAAAATAAATACATTGAATGTCTACTAGAACTCATAACCCCCGCCCATAGGGGCTTGAAGAAATATATGGGCTGCATGATGCTTCCACGCAGAGCTGAATCCGGCCCGCACACTAGTACTGGTAAACCACTCAGAGGATCTAAGCCTGTTCAATTACCGGGGTCTCCAAAATGACCTTTACAGTGTTGACGGGGACTTAGACAAATCAAACAAAACTAGAACTCATCCTTCTCTCTGGTCTGGGTATTCCCAATTCGCCCCCATCAGTACTCTCCGTGCTTTGATTCTATATAACCTTTACATTTTTGGGACCCATCTTGAAACCATGTTCTATCCAAAACTGTGTTGTATAAAACCATGTTATAATGAGGTTGTGGTGTATTTATCATTTCCTCTACAGCAATGCCCGTCGAGACAGACATGCAAAGACATTAGATATTGCTCAAGAAGAGGTGTTGACGTGTCTGGGAATACACACATACGAGAGATTACACAAGATCTGGCAGAAAGTTAAAGCCGAAGAACAGACATGGCAGATTCTCTTTTACTTAGGAGTAGATGCCCTTAAACAAAGTTTCGAGGTGAGTTCCTTAAACCCTTATCATGCTAAAAAAGTTAAGGGAAATGGGAACACTTGGCAGATTTTTCCGCCATTTTTCAAAGGGAGACAACTTTTGGGACTTTCTTTATGCTTGTCTATAGGCTCAGTACTGCTGAAAAAGGGGTCTAATTGGAGCAAATTCTTTCCTTTAAGAGTTGACCCTTTATTGATTTGGGAGGCAAAAATACTTCTGCAGGAGTGTTTCCCCTGAAGGTGTTCCTATTCACCTTAAGTCACACCCATTTCTGACTACCAGCTGATCACACAAATTGATGAAATGTATTCAATCACTTCACAAACTGAATGACAAATAGTGTAGATTCTGATCAGATGGCTTCTTGAGAAGCAGAGCCTAATGAATCCAATTTTCAGCCACTTGCCCTGCAGTTCACAGCATCTTGAAAATAGCTTGGAATTACAATATTCCTTATATATTCTTTACATTTTTCTGGGCAAGTGAAATAAAGCCAAAATTTGGATTTGTCCCGTGCATCTGGGCAATGGATTTGTCAGGCCCCCGAGAAGCCAGCTGATCTGGAGCTTCGCTGTTTGCAAAAGCAGGGTTTGTCATTTTCTGCAGTTCAAGGGTTGACATATAGAGGCAAGTGGAAACACAATTACATTTCTGCCATTTTTACAAAAAGGCGATAACTTCAGTGGCAACTTAAACCATAGGGAGAAATGTATGTCATATTGACTGTCATTTATATGGAGGGGGTTAACTTCCATGACAACTTAACATAAAGGCAAACAAAATCCCCTGTCATTATTTCTGCTATTTTTAGCTCACCTGTCACGTAGTGACGAGGTGAGCTTTTGTGATCACTTTTTGTCCGTCGTGCGTGCGTGTGTGCGTGCGTCTGTAAACTTTTCTTCAAACGACATCTCCTCCTAAACCACTGATCGGATTTTGACCAAACTTCACAGGAATGATCCTTAGGTGGTCCCCTTTCAAAGTTGTTCAAATGGTTCCGGTCCATTGCACATATAGGTCACAGGAGCCAAAAATAGATTTTTTTCACCGAAAACTTAAAAAATCTTCTTCTCTGAAACCGCAAGGCCCAGGTCTTTGATATTTGGTATGAAGCTTCATCTAGTGGACCCCTACCAAGATTGTTCAATTTATAGTGCTGGGGCCAAAAATGCCCCCGCACGGGGGCCCTTTGGTTTTGCATGGGCTTATATGGGGAAAATCTTTAAAAATCTTCTTCTCTAAAACCGCAAGGCCCAGATCTTTGATATTTGGTGTGAAGCTTCATCTAGTGGACCCCTACCAAGATTGTTCAAATTATAGTGTTGGGGTCAAAAATGCCCCCGCACGGGGGCCCTTTGGTTTTACATGGGCTTTAATAGGGAAAATCTTGAAAAATCTTCTTCTCTGAAACTGCAAGGCCCAGATCTTTGATATTTGGTATGAAGCTTCATCTAGTGGACCCCTACCAAGATTGTTCAAATTATAGTGCTGGAGCTAAAAATGCCCCCGCACGGGGGCCCTTTGGTTTTACATGGGCTTATATAGGGAAAATCTTGAAAAATCTTCTTCTCTGAAACCGCAAGGCCCAGGTCTTTGATATTTGGTATGAAGCTTCATCTAGTGGACCCCTACCATGATTATTCAAATTATAGTGCTAGGGCCAAAAATGCCCCCGCACGGGGGCCCTTTGGTTTTACAAGGGCTTATATAGGGAAAATCTTGAAAAATCTTCTTCTCTGAAACCGCAAGGCCCAGGTCTTTGATATTAGGTATGAAGCTTTATCTAGTGAACCTCTACCAAGATTGTTCAAATTATAGTGCTGAAGCTAAAAATGCCCCCGCATGGGGGCCCTTTGGTTTTACATGGGCACGGGGGGGGGGGGGGGGGGGGGGGGGGGGCCCTTTTTGTTTTGCATGGGCTTATATGGGGAAAATCTTTAAAAATCTTCTTCTCTGAAACCGCAAGGCCCAGGTCTTTGATATTTGGTATGAAGCTTCATCTAGTGGACCCCTACCATGATTATTCAAATTATAGTGCTAGGGCCAAAAATGCCCCCGCACGGGGGCCCTTTGGTTTTACAAGGGCTTATATAGGGAAAATCTTGAAAAATCTTCTTCTCTGAAACCGCAAGGCCCAGGTCTTTGATATTAGGTATGAAGCTTTATCTAGTGAACCTCTACCAAGATTGTTCAAATTATAGTGCTGAAGCTAAAAATGCCCCCGCATATTTGGTATGAAGCTTCATCTAGTGGACCCCTACCAAGATTGTTCAAATTATAGTGCTGGAGCTAAAAATGCCCCCGCACGGTGCACCTTTGGTTTTACATGGGCTTATATAGGGAAAATCTTTAAAAATCTTCTTCTCTGAAACCGCAAGGCCCAGGTCTTTGATATTTGATATGAAGCTTCATCTAGTGGACCCCTACCAAGATTGTTCAAATTATAGTGCTGGAGCTAAAAATGCCCCCGCACGGGGGCCCTTTGGTTTTACATAGGCTTATATAGGGAAAATCTTGAAAAATCTTCTTCTCTAAAACCGCAAGGCCCAGGTCTTTGATATTTGGTATGAAGCTTCATCTAGTGGACCCCTACCAAGATTGTTCAAATTATAGTGCTGGAGCTAAAAATGCCCCCTGCACGGGGGCCCTTTGGTTTTACATGGGCTTATATAGGGAAAATCTTGAAAAATCTTCTTCTCTGAAACTGCAAGGCCCAGGTCTTTGATATTTGGTATGAAGCTTCATCTTGTGGACCTCTACCAAGATTGTTCAAATTATAGCCCTGGGGCCAAAAATGCCCCCGCTCCGGGGCCCTTTGGTTTTACATAGACTTATATAGGTAAAATCTTGAAAAATCTTCTTCTCTGAAACCACAAGGCTTAAGTCTTCGATATTTGTTATGACGCTTCAGCTAGTGGACCTCTATAAAGATTGTTCAAATTATAGGCCTGAGACCAAAAATGCCCCCGCCATGTGGCCCTTTGGTTTTACATAGACTTATATAGGGAAAATCTTTAAAAATCATCTTCTCTGAAACACAAGGCTTAGGTCTTTGATATTTGTTATGAAGCTTCAGCTAGTGGACCTCTACCAAGATTGTTCAAATTATAGCCCTGGGGCCAAAAATGCCCCCGCTCCGGGGCCCTTTGGTTTTACATAGACTTATATAGGGAAAATCTTGTTTTACATAGACTTCTATATGCAGGGTAAACCTTTAAAATCTTCTTTTCTGAAACCAGAAAGCCCAGGTCTTTCATATTAGATATGAAGCTTCATCTTGTGGACCTCTACCAAGATTGTTCAAATTTTAGCCCTGGGGCCAAAATTGACCCTGCCCGGGGCCCACTTGTTACGCTTTGGATCAGGTGAGCGAACCAGGGCCCTCTGGGCCCTCTTGTTTACTTTAAAAAGTCATTGTTGCAAAGATTGTGGACCCAGATCAGACTGCTCCTAGAGACTGCTCCTCTAGGAACAGTTCGATCAGGAACCCAACTGTTTGCCTGAATGCAAAAAATATTTTTAAAAGGTTTGCAATCAGGAAGATGTGGGTTCGATACCTGCCGAGGTGGGCAACATTCTTTTTGTGGAGATTGATCATGAAATCTTTTCTATGGTTCTCTCCCTTCCGCTGATTCAAGTAGGGCATTTGTCAGTTTCTTGCGAAAGAATGTGTACTGTAAGGCTGCCACGATTAATCGGATAATCGATTAATTGATCGATAAATTCCAGAAATATGATTATCGATACTGATTTTTCGTAATCGATTATTTTCTTAGTAGAATTTACTAGCCAAAGATATTTCTTAAATAGCCGGATGAGTGGCAAATAGTGCAGACCCTGATGAGACGCCGCGTTCTGCGGCGTCTCATCTGGGTCTACACTGTTTGCTCCGGCCTGTCTGTGCAAAACCCTAGAGTGAAGTACAGCATATGGTAAGAGTCCTATTCAGGCAGAAAGCCAGACAGGTAAAATTATGACCAAATCTCCAGTGATTACTAATCGATTATTTATCGATATGGCAAGCCTGATAATCGATTATCATTTCAGCATCGATTAGCCAGCCTTAGTGTACTGTACTGGTTAACCGCTTTTGTACATAAGCCTGCCCAGGAAAAGTGGCCGTTAAACCCCAATACAAACAAACAAACAAAAGGTTTGCAAGAAGATGCAGCAGATGACATAAACAGGTAGCATTTTCAGATGCAGTTTTTCTTGGAATCTTAACCCTTACTCACTGAAGCTAGCCCCAACTTTTGCAAACAGGAGCCATCTGATCAAGATCTACACTGTTTGTCATGCAGTTTGTGAATTGAACAAATATGTGGGATGTTCAAAATTAATTGCTTATTGTCCTCTAGCTTGATAGCCATGTGGGGCATGATAAAAACTAATACATACATGCATAGGGTTATTCATTACCTACACAATGGTGTATAAATATATGTGTTAAACTAAGTGTAAGGCATAAAAATTGCCTTTTGAATACACGCAATCATTGACCACTAAAGTAAAAATGGTTGGAGAAGCGTCAACAAGAAAGATGAAATACTGGTTTACAGCAAAGCTCGCTCAAAACTTTGTTGATCTTTGAAGCAGCTGATTACTGAAATTTCTACTGCTTATGGACCTTCTTGTGCGTCTTATGACACAGTTTGGTGGTGGAAAAAGAAATTTGAGTCTGGTGTAGAGTACATCAAAAATGCACCAAAATCAGGTGGGCCAAAATCTGCATCTTGTAAAGGAATTGTTTCCAAAATAAAGGAAATCATTGAAGGAGATGCCAGATTTACAGTTCATGATCTTGCATGAAAGGTAGGCATGTCACTATCAACAATTCACCTTATTTTGCAGAAGCATTTGAAATGCAGAACAATTTCTGCTAGATGGGTGTCACATCTGTGGACTGATGAGCAAAAGAGACAACGGGTTAAGGTGGCCAGAAAGCTGCTTCAGATGTTTCCAAAATATGACAAAAAGCAGTTTGCCAATGTTGTCACAGGTGATGAAACCTGGGTCCATTATTTTGAGCCCGTCAGAAAGGTTGGCAATAAGATCTGGGCCACTAAACACAGCTAATGCGCAGTAATTGCCAAACGTTCTTTGAGTACAAAGGTTTTGTATGCAAGCTTCTCTGGTGAAGGAGTCACAATAAAAGTGCATACCTGCCAACTTTCACCCATTAGGAGTGAGTTTCACGATTTTTCCATGCATTTTGACCCCACGATCGTGTTGCCAAAATATGGCAAAAATCACGATTTTTCCACCTCCTCACGCTTGGTATTTTTATCAGCCATATTGTTTGTGGATAGTCATTTGGGATATCTTGGATTTCTTCATTTTTTTTTTTTTGGAGATGGAAAAACCCTGAGTATATTTTTAGCTGTATTGACTATTTTTAACCCAATGATAGATTACCCAGTACCCACAAGCAAATGCTAGTTGCCAACAGTTTTCTATCTGTATGAGCATGAACAGGGATGCCCTTTGCGGATCTTTTCATGTAAGTATGTTTGAACAATTATTTAATCTCTCCCAGATGTAATGAAAGTAAATATTTACCTATGAATGAGCAATGTCACGTATTTTCGTGACTACAAAAATCGTAGTTTTTATCTCTCCAACTAAGAATTGTATTGTTATTTGGTAATGAGTGTTCTAACACTTCAGAAACAATTGTTTTGCAAAATAAAGGCTATTATAGTCAGACATTAAGCACTCCTTGCAATAGCATGAAAACTGATTCTGAGTAAAAGAACCTAATTTCAGACAGATCATATATTCAGACAATCTTTAGTTATTGCAAATACTGTTAATTATTGAAGCTTAAGTATTATACCAGTGATTTATTGGATAATACATAAAATGTAAACATGCAATTTAATGCCCCCGCATCATATGATGCCGGGGGCATATAGTTTTTCTGTTTTCCGTACGTGTGTATGTGCATACATGTGTATGTCCGTCTGTACGTGTGTGTGTACATACGTACGTACGTGATCCTGTAACCTCAGGTTAAAGTTTTTGTAACAGGTAGTGCCTGAAGTTTTAGAACTCATATTTTCCTAACCATTTGATGGAACTGGTTCATCTTTGGTATCATGATAGATATAGGTCCAAAGTTTTATTAAGCATACCCCCACCCATGCCTTTGACCTCAAGGTCAAGGTCACGGACTTTAGAAATTTCATTGTTACAGACTCAGGTTAAGGTTTTTGTAACAGGTAGACTTGAACATTTTAGAACTCATATTTTCCAAACTATTTGATGGAATTGGTTGATATTTGGTATGATTATAGATATAGGTCCAAAGTTTTATTCAGCAATACCCCCACCCATGCCCATGGCCTCAAGGTCTAGGTCACTATGGCTATTTTTAGAAAAACTTTGTCCTTGCTCTAGCGCTTACATTTTTTCACCAATTTTAATATTACTTCACACAAATGTTCCTTATGACAATATCTCTAGCAAGTTCCACTTTTAAGGTCAAGGTCACTGTGGCTATTTTTAGAATAACTTTGTCATCGCTCTAGCGCTTACATTTCTTCACCGATTTCAATATAACTTCACACAAATGTTCCTTATGACAATATCTCGAGTGATTTTGACTTTCAAGGTCAAGGTCACTGTGGCTATTTTTAGAAAAACTTTGTCATCGCTCTAGCGACTACATTTCTTCACTGATTTCAATATAACTTCACACAAATGTTCCTTATGACAATACCTCGAGCGAGTTCGACTTTCAAGGTCAAGGTCACTGGGGCTATTTTTAGAAAAACTTTGTCATTGCTCTAGCGCTTACATTTTTTCTCCAATTTCAATATAACTTCTCACAAATGTTCCTGATGACAAAGTCACAAACTTAGAAAATTTTGTTGCAACATGGATTTTCGGAGTGAGGCGGGGCCCTTGGCGGGGGCATCTGTGTTGTCTGGACACATTTCTAGTTCTGATTGTACTAGTGGACTGGAGTGTGTCTACTAGTTTGAAAAAAAATCTCCCCCATGGAAATTTTGGGGAAAATATTCACCGCGCTTTATTCCATCGAAAAATGCCGTGACACGCAGAATCTCCCCCATGAAAAATTTGAAAAGTTGGCAGGTATGAAAGTGCCGTTGAAAAAGGGCAAAAGCATAACCCGAAAGTACTACCAAGAGTTAGTACTGAAGAAACTGAAAAAGTATTACCAGAAATGATGCCCTGACAGTGCCCCTGCTCATTCCTCAGCAATAGTTACAGCGTTTTTGAAGAAAGACAAAGTAACTGTTTTGCCTCAACCCCCATATTCCCCAGACCTTGCCCCATGTGATTTCTTTTTGTTTCTGAAATTGAAATCATTCCTTGCTGGGCGGAAATACCAGTCTTGACAAGCACTTGGATCTGCCATTCATCAGTACCTTATTACTGTGCCCAAATCAGCGTATCGTGACACATTCAAGAAGTGGATACATCGGCTGAACTTTGCATTTCTAGCCACGGGGAGTACTTCGAGGTCATGAAATGAGCACTTTTGGGCTAACTTGAAATTTGAAGTCTCCAGATAGAAAAAAGTAGTTCATTTCGAACATCCCCCTTACATTATATCAACTAATTTGATAGATAGATAGACAAAAATTGATATGGCTTAATCAATTTATTTAGCAGGACATTACGCAAACACGCCTATACAAATACATTGCCACCTTTATCGCCGAAAAAATGAAAATTTTAGGATGAAAAATTGGGATATTTGTCTTATTTCTGCTCAAAATATAGATTGTGGGCACTCGTTAGAACCGCCTCATCGAGGCGGTTCTAACGAATACCCACAATCTATATTTTAGAGCAGAAATAAGAAAAATAAGGTATACTCCCGGAAACCCCAGTTTTACTATATAAAAGTGGGGTTCAAGGGGGGGTCAAAATTATATAGGCGTGTTTTCGTGATGATAAGAATTAAAGGGTAAGTCTGATTTCTTATTTATATCACAAGAGGTTTTGAAGACATCCTTGACACATGAATCATGTTCAATGATATTGTTGGATTTGTATGTAAAAAAAGGCCTGCTTGGTGTTGACAAAAAAGAATCTGGCTCTCATGATCTTTTCATACGAAGTTTATGACACTCACCAAAGGCTAGTTGTATAATATTCACATGAAAAAACTACTCATATAATAGAAACAGATAAGACAGTTATTTGGTGATAATTTTTCGTCCATTCTCCATAAAAACCTTTTACATGAGTATTCATTTTGCTAATTTCTCCATATAAACCTCTGTTGTGAGTATTCATTAGCACCGCCTCGGTCATTAGAACCGCCTCACTGAGGCGGGGTGAGGGGGTTCTAATGAATACTCACCACATAGGTTTATATGGAGAAATAGAAAAATTGTCCTTAACACCACATACACACCTTATCTCTTGCTACGTTCAGACAGATGATACTCGACAAAGGCTGGTCCAATGAAATTCAAGACCACTCATAGCCCCCGCCCATCGGGTCTTGAAGAAATAAATGGGCTGCATGATGCTTCCATGCAGAGCTGAAACCGACTGCACACGAGTACTGGTAAACTGCTTAGAGGATCTAAGCCTGCCCAGGTAAAGTGGTGCGAGTTGTACCGTCCATGCTTATAAACCCTATTGGTTTCATTTGGCGGCAGGGCTTGAGAAGTCATTTCATCTCAGTGTCGGGTAAAAGTCCCACAAAATTGGAAGCAACATCTCCAAAATTACCTTTACAGTGTTCATGGGGACATTAAATCTCAAATCAAACGAACAAAATCAAGACCAGTTATATGAATTTTCTTGTTTTTGGTACAGATGGCACTGGAACGTAAACAAGGTGTCTCGAACCTCGAGCTGATGTGTAAAGAATTGTTGGAGGAGGAACGAGTGAAGGAACAAAGACAACAGAAGAAACGACAGAAAAAGAAGAAAAAGAGAGCGAAATCGGGACAGATTAATGAGAAAGAGAATCATAATGTGAATGAGATCGAGAAGGAAGAAAGGTGCATTGAAGTAAGTATCCAGTCTTTTCAGCAGCGCAGCTATTTAGCGGATAAATGTATTGGAAATTGTAATTTTGGAAGGTAAATTGGCCTTCCTTTGTGTCTCAAGAAGCCTCCATGGTCGAGTGGTTACGCTACTCGCCTTGTAAACCAGGGGTCGCAGGTTCGATCCCGGGCTTCTCCAGACTTTCAGATGAGTCTTTAAATCGAGGTCCCGTCTCTGTATGACCTTAGCTGTTGGTGGGACGTAAAACTGTAACACTCACTCACTCCTTTGTGTCTCAGAAATTTCATTTTATGGTGGCAAGTCAGCGATGCCCATTACGAAAGCACACTTATACAAATACATTGTAAGTTTTAGCGCCATAAAATGAAAACTGTGAGATGAAAAATTGTGATAATTTTCTTATTTCTGCTCAAAATATAGATTGTGGGTACATGTTAGAACCGCCTCGATGCGGCGGTTCTAACGAGTACTCACAATCTTTATTTTGGAGCAGAAATAAGAAAAATAAGGTTACCCTTGTAAACCCCAGTTTTACTATATATAGTTCTAGGGGGTCAGAATTATATAGGTGTGTTTTCTTGATGAAAATGAATTTGCATCCATAAAACTCAAAATAACATTTTTCAATATGCATTTATTAGGGCCCCGCACTGCACTGAAAGTGTGGGTGCCCTACAGTAATCACTCTGTCCGTCCGTCTGTCTGTCTGTCTGTCTGTCCGAGCGCGTCCACGGGCACATGTTGGGTAGACACAAGTTGGGTACTTGCCGTTTATTCCGTTGTTGTCCAAGATAAGTAGCCAGTAGCCTGTTGGGTACTTTGTTGCTTGTTGGGTATTTTTGAATGGGAATTTAACATGGCGGTACCCAACAAGTGTCCATCTGTAAGAACGTCCGTCTGTCCGTCCACAATTTTTTTTATCCTCCATAACTTTCTTATTCTTGGATGGATTTAAATATTACTTGTCAGAAATGTTAACCATAATGTGATGGAGTGTTGCGCGCAAGACTCAGGTCCGTACCACAAAGGTCAAGGTCATACTTAGAGGTTAAAGGTCTGTCTGTCCGTCTGTCCATCCAAAAATTTTTTTATCCTCCATAACTTTCTTATTCCTGGATGGATTTAAATATTACTTGTCAGAAATGTTAACCATAATGTGATGGAGTGTTGCCTGCAAGACTCGGGTCCGTACCTCAAAGGTCAAGGTCATACTAAGAGGTTAAAGGTCAAAAAAAGGGTCTTTCCTGTGTCCAATTAATAACTTTGTTATTATTATTCCTGGATGGCAGAAGTGTTAACCATAATGTGATGGAGTGTTGCGTGCAAGACTCAGGTCCGTACCTCAAAGGTCAAGGTCATACTTAGAGGTTAAAGATCAAAAAAGGGTCTTTCCTGTGTCCAATTAATAACTTTGTTATTATTCCTGGATGGATTTAAATATTACTTGGCAGAAATGTTAACCATAATGTGGCCCCACACTGAAAGTGTGGGTGCCCTATAGTAATCACTCTGTCCGTCCGTCTGTCTGTCTGTCCGTCCACAAATTTTTTTATCCTCCATAAGTTTCTTATTCCTGGATGGATTTAAATATTACTTGGCAGAAATGTTAACCATAATGTGATGGAGTGTTGCGCGCAAGACTCAGGTCCGTACCTCAAAGGTCAAGGTCATACTTAGAGGTTAAAGGTCAAAAAAGGGTCTTTCCTGTGTCCAATTAATAACTTTGTTATTATTAGGGCCCCGCACTGAAAGTGTGGGTGCCCTATAGTAATCACTCTGTCCGTCGTCTGTCCGTCTGTCCGTCAACAAATTTTCCTACTCCTCTGATAGCGCTGCCGGGGCCCTAGTCAGTTTCACTGACAGCTCTAGTTCATTTACTTTTGTCGGATTAAGGTCATACTTGACTTTGTGCCAGATGTGTGCAGGGCTTTAGATAATTTTTTTTTTCAAAAGAGTACAGTACTCGTCCTTTTTTTAAAAAAGGAGTAACGAGAAATTTTTAAGAGTACTGAAAAATAAACCAAAAAACTTCATTTTGCAGTCTGGGCACAATGTTTTTCTGGACTGATTTGTGGCCAGGTGTACTGTTTACTTCTTATATATACACATATTCAATATCTGTGTCTATTAAAAAGCAGTATGGCTTGCCACAAAGCAGTATGGCTGGCCACAAATCAGACAAAACAATGCCATATTGAAATCTCTTCTGAGCAGTTTGTTGACCGAGAAATCTAACTTTTGGGGTTCAGTTGTCTTGGCGGATAGCAGGACTTCAATGGCTGATTATTGTGGCCAAAGAGTTTCTAAAAATTTAAAATATCAGCTTCACTTTATTGTCCAAGATATGGAGTGAAACTCATATTCTTTAAAACTTTTAAAATTCCTTTTCAAAACCATATTCTCAATTTCATCATATATTGTCCATGGATATTTATTTTCTTCCACTCTTCGATCGTGGGACCAATCGTGTTTCCTTACAGGCAATCTTATAATCAGAGCCAGTTACTGAATCAAAAATCTGTCAGGACCTTTTTCACAAAAAGTGCGGCAGAGACAGACTCCTGATCAGCTGAAAAGAACTTGAGGATTGCAGTGATCCAACTAGGTTTTTAGGGCAGAGGGGCGCCAGGCTGGGTAGGGCACTTTTGCATAAGAAAATTTGGGCACCATGTTTTGGTTTATGAAATGCCATCAAAATCGTTATGGTCAGTAGGCTTCTCACACGATGTCACACTGGTATCCCTACTGGAATTATATACATTTATATGTACATGCATTTCACAAGTAAGTGGTGTACTGGGTCGAAGCAATAGCAACGTTTATCATTTAAAAAAACATTTGAACATTTAACTTCTAGGTATCTTTTAATATAGAATTATAATATTTAAATAAAAAATGATTTGTTTGATTCATCTGAAAGCGTGTTATTAAAGCAATACAAAAAATAACCGATGACTGAATAAGTAATCTGTTCAAGGGAGACTACTCAATAATTATCCATGTCATTTGACGTTTCCGAACTCAGGCTGAACGTGCGTCTTCACTGGATGCCAATGATCTGCAAAGACTCTGATCAAATTGCGAAGCTAGTGTTTGCAATATTCCCGCTGCTTGATCAGTCTGCGACAGTATTACAAGTAAACAGTGTGTATACCGAGTTGCGTCGCACATTACCTTGCAAAGACCAAGATCAACATGCGCAACTCGGGCAACCTTTTTTCTCACTTATCTCTGAGTAGCCCTGCAAAAGGCTCTTGGGGTCAGCGAAGACTGAGCAGTTTACAATGATGCACAGGCTACTCCGAGTCTTCACTGGTCGCATGATACTCGAAGACTTAGACCAGCATGCGCAACCACTATGTAAGTCAGAACAACATGCGCAACAACTACGCAAGTCCGTTTGGATAACCCAGCTTGTAAAATCAGCGATGCGCAGACTGATGCGCGTCGATACTGTTGAGCAATGACCTGCTGATCCAATCAATAAGGCTAATGAAGGCTAGTGCGCATGCGCTGACTGATCCGAGACTTCACTGCTCGCTCGTCTTACTGTAGTTCAGATTACTCCGGTTTACGCCCACCTGATTAACGATCGGATCGGCTCTATATGTGATATAATCTTGAAAGGACCGTAACCCCAACCCCAATAAAACTTGGTTCCCTTGAAATAATTTATGAATGCATAATTTTCCCGTGTGAGAATTTCCCGCCTTTTATTACACACGTCATTTATTTCACGTGCGTTCCAAATACGCTCTCAAAAAGTATTAAATGCGTAATGCTAATTTGTTTTTCGTACCTGATACGCAGCAGATTTGAAAAAAGGGAGTATCCTCCCAATTTTTTTCGTAATTTACGCGGTACGCAGCCTTATCTAAAGCCCTGTGTGTGTCTAAAATTTATTCAGTTTACACCTAACCTTGTCTTTGACCTTGAGGTGAAGGCCACAGACTTAGAAATTTTGTGTTAGATCTCAGACTTAGAATTTTAGAGTTTGAAGAAGTGTGATCAGGTGAGCTACATCGTCAGGTATCGGGTCTTGTTTCTCAGATATGCAATTCTAGGATACCACAAAGTCAGATGTCAAAATGAGGATAAATATAATATTAAGGTAAAGATTGCTCCTGTCTATGCATAGTCAAATAAATATTATGATGACGATGTTGATGATGATGATGATGATGATGATGAAGATGATTATGATCTTACCTTTTCTGTAGTTTTTCACAAAGGAGACAACTTATGAATTTCTTATTTGCTTTCATGTTGGTGAAGTTCCTTTGAAAGTTGGGTCTTCTCTTAAAGCTAACGAGCAAATTCTCTTCTTTAAAGAGTAGACCCCTATCACTAGGGGAGACAAAAATAGTTTTGGAAGCGTTGTTTCCACTGAAGGAGTATCAGATACCCTTAACACTGGATCCTCACAACCTCACCCCCACAATAAATGTTAAACATTAACGGCCATTGAAACTCAGATTAAGTAGCAGTCTGAATTCTGATAAACAATGGCTGTAGGTTGCACAGCGACATATAGATCTTTAGACGATCATTTTGTTTTAATGCATAAATGGTCATTTTGTTATTATCCATAAATGGTCATTTTGTTTTAATCTGTAAATGTTCATTTTGTTTTTATCCATAAATGGTCTTTATACCCGCTGTTTTCATGTCAGAGTTGAGTGTCTGTCAGTGTGTGGGTCTGTATGCATGTACAAATGTATGTGTATACGTACGTCCATGAAGTTTCTTTGGTATGGATCTCCTCTGAAACCGGTTAAGGTACACTTTTCAAACTTGTGGATAGGACATGGGATGTAGATGGCACTGAGCTACTTTTGGTGTGACCTTGGCCTCAACATGACCCCAAGGTCAAAGGTTCAAAAGTATGACTTTGCCATAACATGTGTTATTCATAGAAAAAGTGGGGATTTGTGATGGAATACCATCGACTGCATGATCTAGTTTTGTTTTTATTATTAACTTCTCTTTGTATGCTAATGTTTTTCCTATCTCTTTCAGTGTGACAATAATGCTACATGCAATAAGAAACAGGTCCCTCACAACTCACAATCTTGTAGTGGCCCCTACGTCTCTCATCACGACTGTGCCGATCACAATTCCAACACAACTTTAGCCTCCATGGAGAGCTGTAGAAGCTGTGATCCTAGGTCGTCGCCGCGGAAACCGCTGCAGTTAGGTAGTAGAAACAGTGATAATGGGTACTCATCTGGTGCCGATGGCTGCGAGAGTTGTAGTATGCCAAGTTCGAATGACGGTTCAGATATTCTTTGCTCAGATGGTGTTTGTAATGGGGACTGTGGTATGTACATGTGTTTGTGGAGACCCATCTTACTGTATTTACCGGTACCTGGGTGTATCCAAAAAGTATTTTTATTTCTGCACAAAAACATAGGTTGTGGGTATTCATTAGAAGCGCCTCATCGAGGCGCTTTTAATGAGTACTCACAACATAAGTTTTCATGCAGAAATAAGAAAAAATGTCAGTACTTTTCGGATGAAAAAAGTATCACATCTGGAGCTATGAATTTTACGCTAAATATTTGGACACCACAGCTCCTTTCCGTATTGGTGCTAAAATTTAAAAACAAGTACCATTTACTGTGTTATGTTGTGTCTGAAATAGCAAGCAGTGTAGACCCTGATGAGATGCCACATTTGGCAGCATCTTATCTGGGTCTACTCTGGATTGCTCAGACCTATCATGTTTACTGTATTTGTTGTCTGCGTCATATTCTTGAGAAGTATTCAGACATATTTTTGCATAAAGGCAAACCGTGTGGACCCTGATCAGATTTTGGGCCCGAACTGTTTTGCAACAATAACTATTGAAGTGACCAGCCCCTTACATATGAAATTGTTGTCTGCTTATGTCGTATGCTACGTTTTCTTGCAAACTTTTCAGACATATTTTTACATACACACAAACAGTGTGGACCCTGACCAGACCACTGCTAGAGGAGCAGTCTGATCTGTTTGTTTGTTTGATTTGATGTTTTAACGTCCCCATCAACACTGTAAGTGTCATTTTTGAGACATTGCTTCCAATTTTGTGGGACTTTTACCCGACATTGAGATGAAATGACATCTCAAGCCCTGCCGCCCAATGAAACCAATAGGGTTTATAAGCATGGACGGGCCGACTCGAACCGCTTTGCCTGGGAAGGCTGGGATCCCCTAAGTGGTTTACCAGTACTCGTGTGCGATCTGTTTAGCTCTGCCTGGAAGCATCATGCAGCTTATCTATTTCTTCAAGCCCCGATGGGCGGGGACCGCAGTCTGATCTGGGTCCACACTGTTTGCAACAATGACTCTTGAAGTTTCAAACCCCTTATATCTGAAAATGTTGTCTGCTTATATTGCCTGCTGCATGTTTTTGCAAACCTTTTCAAACATATTTTTGCATTAGGGAAAGAGTGGGGACCGTGATCAGACTGCTCCTGATCTGGGTCCTGGCAAACAATGTTGACTGTGAACAGACTGCTCCTAGAGGAGCATTCAGATCTGGGTCCACACTGTTGGCAAAAATGACTTTTTAAGTAACCGGCAGACGACCAAGCAGATGACAATTGTTGTGATTGGCATCTTATGGGTTCTGTTTGTTTGAACTGAGCTTTGACGTCCCCGCCAACACTATTTAGTTCATTTGTTAGCTCGTCTGTTTTTTGAAAAAAAACTTTCGAGCTATTGTCATCACTCCGGCGTCTTCGTTGTCGTCGTCTGGCGTCGTCGTTCCAAAAAAACTTAACCTTGGCTATAACTTAAAAAGTATTAGACCTAGCCTCATGAAACTTCATACACACACTCATCATCACAAGAGCTACATTTTGACCAAGGACCATAACAACATTGTTGATTTTGGCTGAATTATCTCCCCTTTTCCAATTTTTTTCTGAAACACATTTTTTGCTCTCATTTTAATACTATTCACAACAGAGCCTTCAAACTTCACATGAATGTCCCTTGGGACAAGACCTTTTCAGTGATACCACACTTTTTGATCTGTGACTTTGACCTTTGAACTTTGACCTATTTTTCAAAAAATTTAACCAAAAACCTTAACCATGACCATATTTCCAAAAGTATTTGGCCTACCTTCATGAAACTTCATACACATACTCAACATCACAAGAGCTACATTCCCTACAAGTTTTATAACTCCATCTTGCAATTTGATTGAATTATCTCCCCTTTTCTCTCCTTTTTTTTTAAATTGTTTTTGTCTCTTATTTCAATACTATTCACAACAGAGCCTTCCAACTTCACATGAATGTTCCTTGGGACAAGACCTTTTCAGTCATACCACGCTTTTTGACCTGTGACCTTGACCTTGACACTGATGTGACATGGAAAAACAGACGAGCATGGCGCCGCTTGCGGTGCTCTTGTTTTCTATTTTATGTTACTTTTACCTGACATTGAGATGAAATGACATCTCAAGCCCTGCCTACCAATAAAACTTATAGGATTTACATGCAAGGAAGGTCCAACTCACACCACTTTGTTGGCCCCCGCCCATCGGGGCTTGAAGAAATAGATGGGCTGCATGTTGCTTCCATGCAGAGCTGAAACCAACACGCACACAAGTACTGGTAAACCGCTTAGATATTCTAATCCTGCTCAGGCAAAGCAGTGTGAGTGTTGGACCGTCCATGCTTATAAACCCTATTGGTTTCATTTGGTGGTGGTGGTGGTGGTGTGTGGGGGGGAGGTGGGCAGGGCTTGAGATGTCATTTCATCTCAGTGTCGGGGGAAAAAGTCCCACAAAATTGGAAGCAACGTCTCCAAAATGACCTTTACAGTGATGACTGGGAGGTTAAACCTCAAATCAAACAAACAAACGCACAACTTTGCCTGGACAGGCATAGACCTTCCAAGCGGCTTAACAATACTCATGTGCTGTCAGTTTCATCTCTGTGTGGAAGCACCATACAGCCCAATATATTTCTTCCAGGCCCGATAGGTGGGGGCCCATGCATCATTACCCATTGTCATATGAGGGAAACCCCTAAAGGGGTACCTTGGCAAACAGTGCAGGCCCAGATCAGAAGCAGCAGAATGCGGCGTCTGATCAGGGCCTGCACTATTTGCTAACAGAATTTTCTGTCAAAAATAGAATAAAATAAAAAAAAAAAATAGGCTAACACCCTTATATGATAAATGGACTTGTCCAACATATTGCAATGGAAGAGTCCACTAGTATTCAATGGGTGAACCCTTTTTGTACCAAATGGAATCTTCCTCCTTATATATGGCAGGAGTCCAGTAACAGGTTGTATTATCCTTAGAATTTATTCGGAAAATTGCTGAACTTTCTGCTAATAGTGTAGGCAGTGATCAGACGCCGCATTCTGTCGTGTCTGATATGGGCCTTCACTGTTTGCCAGGGTACCTGTTTTGTCGTTTATGGTATACAATGGCTTAAGGGTTAACCCTTATCTTGCTGTTCATGACAACCGCTATCTTTGAAAACAGTGTAGATCCAGATCAGATGGCTTCTGAACAAGCCATCTGATCAGGATCTACACTGTTTGGCATTCAGTTTATGAATTTGTAGCAATATATTACATCAAGTAATTTGATTGGCTGATAGACAGAAATGGGTGTGGCTTAAATGAATATTCAGCAAGATAAGGGTTAATAGTCTCCCAAGCTATCTAAAGAGCAACAATCAAAGACTTTGTACAGGTTTTGATGCGCAGTCTGGTCTGAGTCTTCACTGCTTGCACAAGTCTCCTTGTTCAGGCCTCCATCACACCTTTGGGTTCTTTGAGCTTGAGCTTTGCTTAGTTCATAGGTGAGATGCCATGTTGTCCTGCAAAGGAAGGTCAGGTGGGTTACTTTTGTTCAGTTCTCTGGCTTTCGCCCACCTCTTATAAACTTTCAACTCAAAATAATGAGTGAAATAATTGTGAAAGGGTTTCCAACCCCTCCCCCCCCCCACCCCACAAAAGAAAAGACTCCTTGTATGTCTATCATAGCATCAGATAAGGTAAGCATTTTGTGATAATTGAAGGATAGTTTTCCTTTAATATTTCTTCATATAAACCTATGTTGTGGGTACTCATTAGAACCGCCTCGTCGAGGCGGTTCTAATGAGTACCCACAACAAAGGTTTTAATGGAGAATTGACAAAAAGTATCCTTCAACCATCACAAAATACTTAACTTATCTGTTGCTTTGTCTCGTCATGCTCCTGTGCATTTGATTTTTTTTGGGGGGTGGGGGGGGGGGGTGGGGGGGGGGGGGGGGGGTGGGGTGGGGGGGGGGGTTGTGTTTACAACCCTTTCAAGATTATTTCACTTTTTTTTTCAAGCTGATCATTAATCAGAGGTGGGCAAAACCAGAGTACCAGGAGAAAAAGCTCCTGATCTGTCGTTGCAGATCGTGGTATCTCGCATGTGGCCTTAGTGAGGCTTAAACCCACAGTAGTGTGAGACCTAATGATTAAGAGTCAGCTGTCTAAGCCATAGGCCACAGAGGCCTGTCATTATACCCCCCGCATACGAAGTATGTCAGGGGGTATATAGTTTTTGTCTTTCCGTCCGTTCTTTCATTCGTTAGTTCGATTGTTCGTACTTCCGTCTGTCCCACCGTTCGTCACCCTTTACGTCAAAGTTTTTCGTTAAACCTTTTTGACAGCTCATATCTCTGTATCCACATGTTAGATTCTCTTCATGTATGGTGAAGGATATCTCTATAGCATTACCTTTCATATGGAATATCTAAGCCCCTGGATCAAGCCCCTGGGTGGGCTGTCTGTCTGTCTGTCTGTCTGTTCATCTACTTTTACGTCAAAGTTTTGTGTTAAACCTTTTTCATTGATGATATCTCTGTAACCACATGTTAGATTCTCTTCATGTTTGGTAAACGATATCTCTATACCATTACCTTTCATATGGAATACCTAAGCCCCTGGGTCAAGCCCCTGGGTGGTCTGTCTGTCCGTCTGTCTGTTCATCTACTTTTACGTCAAAGGTTTGTGTTAAACCTTTTTCATTGCTGATATCTCTGTAACCACATGTTAGATTCTCTTCATGTTTGGTAAACGATATCTCTATACCATTACCTTTCATATGGAATATCTAAGCCCCAGGGTCAAGCCCCTGGGTGGGCTGTCTGTCCGTGTGTCTGTTCATCTACTTTTACGTCAAAATTTTGTGTTAAACCTTTTTTGTTGCTGATATCTCTGTAACCACATGATAGATTCTCTTCATGTTTGATAAACCATTTCGTGATGCATGTCCCTGCCCCCACCCATGGTGACCTTGACCTCAAGGTCACGGATGTAGAAATTTTACATTTGGTTAAAGTTTTATGACAAAGTTTATAGATGCATGTATGTTCTAAACTCGAAGAAAAATTCAATTGATACTTGCATCAATGTTGCATACCAGTCCAAAGATTTCATTGATGCATACCCCACCCTGCTGATTCATTAACTTTGATCCCTCACTCCCTTGGTCCATTTAGAAATGTTATGTTTGGTTTAGCTTTTACAAGCACATTTATAGATTCTTATAGCTTCTTGACTTCATTCATATTACATACAAGCTCGAAAGATATATCAGAGGGTGGCACTGGCTGGGGGTATACGTGACCCACTGGTCGCTTTCTCTAGTTAGAATATTTGTTTGATTGTTTGGTTTGAGGTTTAAGATCCCCGTCAACACTGTATAGGTCAATTTAGAGACATTGCTTTCAATTTTGTGGGACTTTTACCGGACATTGAGATGAAATGGCATCTCAAGTCCTGTTGCTCAATGAAACAAACTGTTTATAAGCATGGATACTCCGACTCGCAACGCTTTGCCTGGGCAGACCTAGATCCTCTAAGTGGTTTACCACTACTTGTGTGTGGTCGGTTTCAGCTCTGCGTGGAAGCATCATGCAGCCCATCTATTTCTTCAAGCCCCGATGGGCGGGGGCCAAGTCATTAGAATATTTGTTCTGAACATGATGAAAGAAATATTTTTGCACGACAGGCTCAAATGGTCTACATCACTAAAACACGCCTATATAATTTTGACCCCTTTTAACCCCACTTTTATATAGCAAAACTTGGGTTTACAGGGGTAAACCTTATTTTTCTTATTTCTGCTCTCAAATATAGATTGTGGGTACTCATTAGAACCGCCTAGATGAGGCGGTTCTAACGAGGCGGTTCTAACAAGTACCCGCAATCTATATTTTGAGCAGAAATAAGAATAATATCACGATTTTTCATCTTAAAATTTTCGTTTCTGGCGGTAAAAAATTACAATGTATTTGTATAGGGGTGTTTTCGTTATATTTTCAGGTACCGTTGATGATGTAGTTTGTAGATCAGACAGTAGTGAACGGTGTAACGATAGGTGTCCGATGTCAAATCTATCACCAGATGGGTCCAGAGGGCAGTCACCACGTTCTCATAGAAATAAGGTAAAGCAGTAATACACAATATGTGATAAATATCAATTTTATATATAGCTGGCCTTATTTGGCAGAAGCTTCTGTTGTGCAGTGGTTAAGCTACTTGCCTAATAAACCAGGGGTCTTGGGTTCGATTCTGAGCTTCTTCAGACTTTCGCATGAGTCTTTCAACCCAGATCTCCATATGATCATACACCACAACCTCTTTATAGGGATCCAAAGCAGAAACCATGTTAGTTAAACAACCATGTTACATCCAAACAAAAATGTATAGATTATATAAATCAAAGTACTGAAAGTACTGAGGAAAGTTGATTTATGAGAAATAATTATTATGATAACAATGCCAGTCGTATAGATAAGCAGTTATCTTGACATTTTGTGAGGGTTAAAAAAATCGACGAAGAAAATAAAAATGATTCATCGATTGTTGTGAGTTTAACGACAGGTCAGCCCTTGTGGATCATTTTGTCTTCGTCAAGAGAAAGGGGGTGGGGGATAGAAGAGATAGCAGAGGAGATGAAAGTGAGGGACAGAGTAAATGGAAGTGTAGAAACAGAAGAAATTTCAACACTCACCATCTACCGTTACCTGCTGCAAGGATAGCAGGCTTTGCCCAAATGAAAGTCAGTATCAGCTGGACTCCCCAGTGACACAAGATACGCATGACCTGTGCCTCACCAAACTACCCTCACGAAGGAAAAAAGGAAGAAAGAAAGAAAGATAAACACGTCTGATAATTTCTTCATGGTTTCTAAATTGGCTCAGTACATTCTGTGCTTGTCCCATCTGCTAATAATTTTACAGACAAGTTCTCCTAGCGGGCACATTACGTCTTAGCAATGTCGCAGCAATGCTGAGTTGATACCACGATGCAGCCGCTTGGAGCTATGTTCCTTCGGGCATCGGAACATAAAAAGGAGAATAACTTGGACGAAGAAAAAAAAATGATCATTTTTAAACCATTTGATTAAGACATTATAATCCTGATCAGACGCCACATTTAGCGAACTTCGACTACCCAAGGCGAATTAAAAAAAAAAACATTAACCCATAAATGCCAATTGTTTCAATAATGGGACATATGGAAACAGTTAAGACAGATTAGAGGCCACAGAATGTAGTAAGTCTGATTGGTGTCTTCACTATTTGCTGAAAGTACGGAACTTGATGCAAAACTCACAGCTTACAACACATGTTTTGTAATTAGAGCTCTCGAAAGCAGGTGAATAACTGTTTTTGATGTCGGTTAGTTATGGGTTGTTTAGTCGGTCACTGACAACAGACAAGCGAGCTAACCCTTTTAACCCTGTAGACCGGTGCAGACGCCGAGGTAGAAAAACACTGTATCTATGCAAACCTTATAGATCCTGATAAGACGGCACGTAGCTAGCACGTCTCGCCAGAATCTACATATACACTGTTTAACTGCCATCATGTCAGTGAACTAATCAGAAATCCCTTAAGACCACCAAAAATTGGGACTTATTCTGCTTCAACCCTTTTTGTACCAAATGGAATCTTCCTCCTTTTATATAGCAGGAGTTCATTTCAAAATTTAGGGGTGACAGGTTGTGTTTTCATCAAAATGTATTTGGAAAATGACTGAACTTTTAGCAAACAGTGGAGGCCCTGATCAGACGCCGTAGAATTGGCTTAGAGTTGCTATCCTTGCAGTAACAGGTAAGGATAGATGGTGGAAAAGGTTCTTATTCCTCACTTTTGTTTAGCTGAAACCGACCCGCACACGAGTACTGGTAAACAGCTTAGAGGATCTAAGCCTGCACAGGCAATGGGGTGCGCGTCAGCCCGTCCATGCTTATAAACCCTATTGGTTTTATTGGACAGCAGGGCTTGAGATGTCATTTCATCTCAATGTCGGGTAAAAGTCCCACAAAATTGGAAGCCTCTCCAAAATGACCTTTACAGTGTTGAGGGGAATGGTAAACTTCAAATTAAACAAACAAACAAACAAACAAACTCTCCTCTTTCTCTTCTTCTGTTCCTCTTCCTGTTCCCTTGCTGTCTGTTTCTCTTTTCCCCCTTATCTGGGAAATGACACAAAATAACGCACAGGGGTTGACGTGTCATCAAACACCAGATCAATCAGTCAGTCAAATTCCTAGGAAAAGAACTAAATAAGCTTTCATTCTAATGCTAATTTTAACTTTGTATGTGTTGTATATTACAGATTTTGGAAATAAATATGTTTAAATGAATCGGACAATCTGTCAATCAATCAGTCTGTCAATCAATCAAGTTCAATAAAACTTGAATCATTGAAGTTTTATTGAACTATCCAAAACTTAGGTGAATTCTGTTCAGCATACAGTATTTACCGAAAATATTTGGACACAAGTTTAAAAAATCAGCCCTAGCAAACAGGGTAGACCCAGATCAGGAGCAGTCTGATCAGGGTCACTACTGTTTTCCACTGGACAAAAGTCTTTGTGGACAAAATATATTTAATGCATAATTTATGAAATCGTAAGGCTTCTCAAAAAGTATCCAAATATTTTGGATATTTAGGCTTATGGTTATGTTGTACACACTACATACCTTTATTTAACCACTGCTGAAAACAACAACCCCAACCTTTGCAAACAGTGTAGATCCAGATCAGATGGCTTCTGAATCTGATCAGGTACATTGTTGGACATTCTGTAGCATCTGATCTTGCATTTTTTACCAGTGCCCAGTTTTGGGGTTTTCGGAATAAAACTTGTTAGCCCTTGTCCTGCTGAGCCCGGATACATCTTATCTTTCAAACAATGTAGATCCAGATCAGTGGCATGTTATCTTGCATCATTTACCAGTTTTGGGGTTTTCGGAATAAAACTGGTTAACCCTAGAGCTGGTTAATCATAGTGAAAAGATAATCGATTATTAGTCCTGTCATTGCGATCGATAATCGATTAGTAATCGCTAAGGTTTTTGTCATAATTTTACCTGTCTGGCTTTCTATCTGAGCATTACCATATGTTGCACTTTATCATATGTATATTTGAACAGACATGACTGAGCAAACAGTGTAGACCCAGATGAGACACTGCAGAATGCGACGTCTCATCAGGGTCTGCACTGTTTGCCACTCATCCAGCTATTTTAGGCATAACTTTGGGTAGTAAATTGTACCTTACAAGTAATCGATTATCATCAAATTAGAAATGATAATCATTTCTGTGGAATTTATTGATCGATTAATCATGTTGGCCTTGGTTTACCCTTGTCCTGCTGAGCCTGGATATGTCTTATCTTTCAAACAATGTAGATCCAGATCAGATGGCTTCAGAAGCCATCTGATCAGGCTCTTCATCGTTTGTCATTCAGTTTATGAATTTGTTGCAATGATTTGCATCAATTAATCTGATTGGTTGATAATCAGTAAAGTGGGTGTGGCATATTTAAATATTCAGCAGGTCAAGGGTTAACTAATACATGTTTTGTGGCTATTGTGTTTCAGTGTGAGGAAGGGTTGTTCATTCCAAGCTGTGAAAACAATTGTGAACACACTCAGAGTCAGTATAGAATGACATATAGTCTACAAGCTATGTTAGAGGTAAGCATGTCACAGTAGCCTCAGTACCAAGTCTCAGGCTTGTTTTGTTTGTTTGTTTGTACAGGAGTTTAATGGCCCAGTCAACACTATTTAGGTCATTTTTGAGCCAGTCAGTTTACCTATCCATACTTTCCTGGGCAGTATTATACGTAAGTGGTTAACCAGTATGGTGTGCATTCTTTCGCCAGAAACTGACAACTACCCTTCTTGAATCAGCGGAAGGGAGAGAATGACCGTAGAAAAGATTTCATGATCAATCTCCACGAAAGAAAGTTGCCGAGCCCGGCAGGTATCGAACCTGTGTCCTCCTGATCACCAGTCAGAAGTGCATCCGACTGAGCTACTGAGGCCGGCAGTCTCAGGCTTGTATCCCATCAGTGCAGTTTACTTTCTCAATAGCTATGTCAGGTCCACAGCTGACTGGTGATCATGAAGTCTCGTTCGATACCTGCCAGGGCAGCAGCATTCTTTTGTGGAGATTGATCATGAAAGTTTTTCTACGGTCATTCTGTCCCTTCAGCTGATTCAAGAAGGGCAGCTGGCAGTTTCTGGCTGAACTGATTAACCACTTCCTGTTCGCTTTTCTATAAGCACTGTCCAACAGAAAAAGGGGTTCTCAGGAGCAAATTCTTTCCTTTAAGGATTGATCAACATAGGAGACAAAAATACTTTTTGCAGGAGTTGCCTCCCTAGTAGTTGTATCCATTCCCCTTAAGTACAGTTCTCAAAATAATTATGGGAATACAATATTTTCCGGGGGTGCTTATAGGATAGGCAGTTTTTCGTCGTCGTCTGTCCTATGAGGTCAACATTTTCAAACGACATCTCCTCTGAAGAAACTGGACCGACTGAGCCAAAATTTCATCTGTAGCATCCTTGGGCTGGGGAATTGAAAGTTTATGTTTTTAATGCAAATAGGCTTATTAGTTTGGTTGTTATGGCAACTTAGATTTTCCATAGACTTTTAATGGGGAAAATTGAAAAATGGCATTTACTGCCAAGCCTTTGCAGATATTTTGACAAAACCTTCATGGAAGTGTACCTAATGCAATCTATTATCTGCCATGTGATTTTAGGCCTACTACTCATTTTTGCTGGTTGCTATGGAAACCAAAATGAAAAAAAAAAAAAAAAAATAGAAAAAAAAAATTAATAAAAATCATCTCCTCAATACCATATGTTCAATGGAGCTTAGACTTTATGGAAATATTCACCATATTTGCCTTTACAGGTTTTGTGTTTTTAGGGCCCCGCACTGAAAGTGTGGGTGCCCTATAGTAATCACTCTGTCCGTCTGTCTGTCTGTCTGTCTGTCCGTCTGTCCGTCCACAAATTTCTGATAGCGCTGCCGGGGCCCTAGTCAGTTTCACTGACAGCTCTTAGTTTTTTTATGAAATTTGGCCTTTCAGTTTCGTTGCTATGGCAACTTAGAGTTTCCATTGACTTACAATGGGGAAGTTGAAAAATGACATTTTCTGCCAAGTCATTGCAGATATTTTGACAAAACTTTCATAGAAATGTTCCTTGAGTAAACTTCTCTCAGCCATATGCTTTTATGTCAACCTGGGGGTTCCCTTGGTTGTGCCGGGGCCATGTTCTGCCCCCTACACTTCATAAAATACCTTATATCTAAGAATCCGCTCTGGGGAACGGGAGGTCACGGGTTCGATCCCGGGCCGCGACATACCAAAGTCATTAAAAATGGTACTAGCTGCTTCTCACTTGGCACTCAGATTTACAGGGTAGAGCTAGGACTGGTCGACCCAGTGTCGGGATAATGTGACTGGGTGTGGTATCATGTAATGTGTCTGGGACATGATACTTCATTGAGGCAGCACTATAAAAGTGAGCATTGAGCTCCCTGTCGCAACCAGACACTGTCGTGATGTGACTGAAAAATTGTTGAAAGCGACGTTAAACCCGAATTCACACACACACACACACACACACACACACACACACACACACACACACACACACACACACACACACACACACACACACACACACACACACACACACACACACACACACACACACACATATTCACACCCCTAAACCATATATACTCTTGTTCCTTATGACAAGCTGCATCAAGTGACACCAACCTGGGGGTCCCCTAGGATGTGCCGAGGACATGCCCCACCCCCTCCACTTCATAAAATGCCATTTATCTCAGAGACCATTCAGATCTCCTCCCATAAACCATATACATGTATATTCTTGTTCCTTATGATAAGAAGCATTCAGTGACACCATCTGGGGGTCCCCCGGGATGTGCTGGGGCCATTCTCCACCCCCTCCACTTCATAATGAGGCCCAATATCCCAGAAACCTTACAGATACCTACCCATAAACCATATATATTCTTGTTCCTTATGATAAGTAGCATTCTATGACACCAATCTGAGGGTCCCCCGGGATGTGCTGGGGCAATGCCCAACCCCCTCCACTTCATAAAAGGCCAAATATTCCAGAAACCTTACAGATCCCCACCCCTAAACCATATATATTCTTATTCCTTATGATAAGACACATTCAGTGACACCAACCTAGGGGTCACCCGGGGCGTGCCTGGGCCATGCTCCACCCCTCGGCTGCACAAAAGAACATATATCTGAGAAACTATTCAGAGCCCGCTCCCAAGTTATATATTATTGTTTCCTATGATAAAGACGCAATCAGAGACACCAGCATGGGGGTCCCCCGGGGTGCCACTGGCCATGCCCCGCCCCTTTACTTCATTAAAAGCCATATATCTCAGAAACCGTTTAAACAAATATGTTTTTGTTCCTAATGATATGATTCCACTTCATAATAGGCCATATATCTCAAAAACCATTCAAATCCCCAGCCCATAATCACACATATTCTTGTTCATTATTATTAGACACATTCGGTCACCCACGTCTTGGGGAGCTCCACAGGGGTCATTCCTTTCCCATCCATTTCATAAAAGGGCCTCACATCTCAGAAACCGTTCAGATCCCCACCGTTTAACCTTATATATTGGTCCTTATGATAAGACATATTCATTGAAAACAATCTTGGATTTCTGGGATCTGCCATGCCCGAATCCCTCCACTGCTTAAAAGGCCTTATATCTCAGGAACCATACATATCCCCACAGCTAAACCATAATATGTCTCTGTTCCTTTTGATAAGATGCATTTAGTGACACCAACCAGGGCTCCATTTGGCCTATGCTTCACCCTCTACTTTATAAAACACCTGATGTTTCAGATACAGTCCACATGGGTGCTCATTTGGGTATGAGGTTTGTTTGGGAGACTTTATAATTGGTAGATTAAAATCATATCATGTTAAAATTCATGGCTGCCATTTGGCAGTGCCCACCTGAGCTCTGGTTTATGGAATTCGGCTCTTTGGTTTGTTTGCTATGGCAAGTTAAGAGTTTCCATGGACTTATAATTGGGAAAATTGAAAAATGACATTTATGCCTTTTGTCAAAATTTCATAGAAACGTTCCTTTAATAATGTTCTTATAGGCCTATTACTGCCACAGATGGGAATTTGTCAGTTGTCATCTGTTGTCCTGAAACAAAACATTCATGTGACATCAGACCTCTGAAGCCACTAGGCTGATTGAGTCCAAACTTTATATGTAGCATCATTGAGTGCAGGGTTTCCATGGTTAATTAAAATACATTGCTGCCAGTGGGCAGTGCCCCCCTGAGCTCTGGTGAGCATAGTGATCCATGGGCCTCTTGTTAATGCATATTTCACCAGTTCAAGTGGTCATTAGGCATTGAAGTTTGGCATTACACCACAACCTCATTATAACATGGTTGGTTATAACACAGTTTGGATATAACACGGTTTCAAGATAGATCCCAAAAATGTATAGATTATATAGAAAAATGACCATAAATGGTCATTTTTCTATATAATCTGTACATTATTGTTTGGATAAAACACGGTTGTTTAACTAACACGGTTTTTGCTTTGGACCCCATTAATAGTGTTATAAAGAGGTTGTGGTGTAGTTGTGTTTTGACATTGCAGTTTTTTTTTTGCTGTTTTAGCAGTAAAGGTAAAGATCACGTGACTGAAAGTGAGTCATAATCTGTTAAACATTTACGTTTAGAAACTGGCACAAAAGATGCCACAGACAAGTAAAACAATGGAAATTTGGCAACTACAGTCGAACTTCGATGGCTTGAACCCCTTCGGAACCATAGAAATATGTTCGAAACAGCGGTAGTTCGAGCCACTGTTGCATCCTTCCAGAAAACATAGCGGGGGTCTTTTTTGGACTTCTTTTCGGTGTTCTGTAACATAAATGTATGCTGTGTGTACTCATTAGAATCGCCTCATTGAGGCGATTCTAATGAGTACACACAGCATACATTTGCAAGATAAAAGTAGAAAATCTCCTTAATTATCACACACTTTTTCTTATGAAGAGGAATTCCCTAGGGTCTCAAGAACGGGTTCGACTCAGTCATGGTAAACGAGCCATCGGTGTTCGAGCCATCGAAGTTCTACTGTATTGTTATTGACCGCAGTTCCTTCAGTTATCTACCTTGGTAGATTATATGCACAGCCTATAGGTTTATCACCACTCTTTGACAACTGCATCGGGGTGTCGACTCTTTGGGGCTCATTGTTTAGAGCTGTGGACTTTCAACAAAGTTGCCCGGGTTGAATCCCACCGTAGGCGGGCTTTTTCTTCAGCTATGCTTCTTTTCTTTCTTACAACTTTCATGTTGTAATATGGGGGCTTGTGCGGGATCAGACTGTTTTCGTCGAAAATGGCTTCATGCCGAAATTGGCTTTGGGTCATCATAAAGGATGACTTCCTTGAAGAGAGGTATGTAACGGACCGCAATTCTTCACTTCAGTTATCTACCTTGGTAGATTATATGAACCCCGCCAAGCGAATTTGGGTCTTCGAGCATTCCGTCATGACAAATTTTAACTGCGCATGCCCAGCCATTCAGAGGGGTCAGGGATATGGCTTTCTGTCTGAAGGTTCCTCTTGATTCACTGCTTGTATGAGCGAACAGCGAAGGTTCTGGCCAGACTGCGCGGATGCGCAGGCTCGCCTGAACCTTCGATGCTCGCATAGGCGATATGTACCAAAATCGCTTGACGGGGCCCATATGCATGGCATATAGGTTTATCACGACTCTGACAACTGCGTCAGGGAGTTGACTCTTTGGCTCAGTGGTTGGAGCATTGGACTGTCACTCGAGCGGCCCGGGTTCGAATCCCACCATAGACACGCTTTTTCTTCAGCTATGCTTCTTGCCTTTATTATGTCTCTAACCCTTATCTTGCTGTTCACGACAACCCCTATCTCTGCAAACAGTGTAGATCCAGATCAGATGGCTTCTGAAGAAGCCATCTGATCAGGATCTACACTGTTTGGCACTCAGTTTATGAATTTGTAGCAATAAATTACATCAAGTAATTTGATTGGTTGATAGTCAGAAATGGGTGTGGCTTATTTGAATTTTCAGCAAGAGAAGGGTTAATATTAATAATATGGTTAACCATCCTGATTTGAATCATAACGTAATCTTGTTTTACTTCGAATATTTCAGCAGTCATGTTCATCGGACGAGGACTGTGACATGATTTCGGAGGAAGAGATTCTTCAGTTTAAAGCCAATGAGACAAAACTGCTACAAAAACGGGAAGAGTTACGCGAAACACTCCGTCAGCGCTTTCAACATATTATGCAGGCACATACACGTGATTCACCGACATGTCCTCAGAAGACTAACCTTGATGCGATTGCTCAAAAACTTTGCAATCTGTAGATATATATGTTTAATACATAAAAAGAATAAACGGGGAGTGGATACACTTTCAGGGGATGCAACTCTTTTTAAAAACAATATTTTTTTTTCCTTAAAAAGAGGTCTACTCTTAAAGGATAGAATTTGCTCCTGAGGATCAAATTCTTACCTTTAAAACTGGACCCCTTAGTTTTCTGTAGGTCAAAGAAGAGTTGTGTCCCTTGTCTAAATAGTTAAAAGGTGTGAAATGTGTATTCATTTTCTTAAGCCAGCACAAGAATGAAGGGAAGTTATTCCATATGCAAACAGTGCTCGCGAATGTATTCATGTACAGCAACTTATTTAGGTCATCCCTTAAATTCTAATTTGATTACATCCTGACTGCAGCAGCATGAAATCTATATCCATATTAACCCTTGTCCTGCTGAATATTCATATAAGCCACACCCACTACCGATTATCAACCAATTAGATTACTTGATGCAAATTATTGCAACAAATTCAAAATCTGAATGGCAAACAATGTAGATCCTGATCAGATGGCTTCGTCAGAAGCCATCTGATCTGGATCTTCATTGTTTGGAAAATAAGGCATATCCGGGCTCGTCAGGACAAGGGTTAACCCATTTAGTACCAGAAACCCCAAAATGAGTACCCTAGCAAACAGTGCAGGCCCAGATCAGATGCCACAGAAATTGAAAAGTATTAATGAGCAGTGTGTGTGTGGGTGTGTGTGAATACAGGTTTAACGTTGCTTTCAACAATTTTTCAGTCATATCACGACGGTGTCTGGGTGCGACAGGGAGCTCAATGCTCACTTTTATAGTGCTGCCTCACTGAAGTATCATGTCCCAGACACATTACATGATCCCACGCCCAGTCACATTATCCTGACACTGGGTCGACCAGTCCTAGCTCTACCCGTAAATCTGAGTGCCAAGTGAGGAGCAGCTAGTACCATTGTTAACGACTTTGGTATGTCGCGGCGCGGGATCGAACCCGTTCCCCGGAGCGGACACTCTACCAACTCCGCTATCGAAGCCGGTATTAATGAGCAGACTGTATTAATTCTGCATGAAGAAGAATTGTAACCTAGGGACCAGATCTCTGAAGTTGCCTCTGCGAGTTGAAGTTGTGTCTGTGAGTGAGTACTGAACAATGGAGGTTTCGGGAAGACTTCCTATGAACCTTTTTCAGAATTTTCCATTTGCCTGTGTTATAACTTCCCTTGTATCCTGGGCTGGTCCATTTAGTATTACTGTAAAATCTGAAAAAATATTGGTCTTTTTGTTCTGTTAACTGTTATTATCGTTCTTTTAATTTTTCTACTTATTATTTTTTTTTTCAAAATTCATGGTTATAAAATGTTGCTGTGAAACGCAAGTAGCCCCAGATACTGGAGACTAGGGCTGGCTGATCGGAGCTGAAAGGATAATCGATTATCAGTCCTGTCATTGCGATCGATAATCGATTAGTATTCGCTAAGGTTTTTGTCATTATTTTACCTGTCTGGCTTTCTGTCTGAGCTTGACTCTTACCATATGTTGCTCTTTACCATATGTATATTTGAACAGTTAGGCCTGAGCAAACAGTGTAGACCCTGATGAGACGCCACATAATGAGGTGTCTCATCAGGGTCTGCACTGTTTGCCACTCATCCAGCTATTTTAGGCATAACTTTGGGTAGTAAATTGTTACTATCAAGTAACGATTAAAAGCAAATCAGAAATGATTATCATTTTTGTGGAATTTATCGATCGATTAATCGATTATATGATTAATCGTGTCAGCCTTACTGGAGACACTTGCTGTAACAACAGTATTTGTTCCCAAACTCTTTGCCATTATAAAGAATTTGCCGCCATAAAAATCCCCCGTTGTTGGTACTTGCCATGAGGTGATTCTAAAAAATTACCTATAGCCCACGTTTTTATGAGGAAATTAGAGAATTTATACCAAAAAATATTCTCATTACTCGACATTCTCAGGATGGCCCCCGCCCATCGGGGCTTGAAGAAATATATGGGCTGCATGGTGCTTCCATGCAGAGCTGAAACGGACCCGCACACGAGTACTGGTAAACAGCTTAGAGGATCTAAACCTGCCCAGGCAAAGCGGTGCGAGTCAGCCCGTCCATGCTTATAAACCCTATTGGTTTCATTAGGCGAGAGGGCTTCAGATGTCATTTTATCTCCATGTCGGGTAAAAGTCGCACAAAATTGGAAGCAACATCTCCAAAATGACCTTTACAGTGTTGACGGGGAAGTTAAACCTCAAATCAAACAAATCAACATTCTCAGGAGCTTTGCAAGTACAGTAAAATTCCTATATTAAGACCACCTTTGGGTCTGTTCAAAAGTGGTCTTTCTGACCACTTTTGAACAGTCCCAAAGGTGGTCCCTGACCAGAGGACATTGTAGGCAGAAAACACAGAGAAAAATTAGGTGTACCCTTCAAAATAAGCTTTTTATAGCAGAATTGGTCCTAATTTTAGATGGGCGTAGTGGAATTTACTGTGTTAACCCTTTTTTTACCAAATGGAATCTTCCTCATTATATATAACAGGAGTCCATTTCAATATTTAGGGGTGTCAGGTTGTGTTTTCTTCAAAATTTGTTCTGAAAATGGCTTTACTTTTTGCAAACAGTGTGTGCCCTGTTTAGACGCCGCGTTCTGCGACGTGCGTCTGATCTGGGCCTGCACTGTTTGCCAATTACCCGTTTTGGGGTTTCTGCCACTGAATGGGTTAATCATCCCCTTTCTGATGTCATTGTTTTATCTGTTTCATTGTTTTACCTCCAGTGTATATTTTATCATATTCATCATTCCCAGCCTCATCGGTTTCTTGAGTTCTTTGGTTCTTTCTTTCTACTTATACTGCGATCGGTCACATTTGACCATTACTTGCAGGTGTACATTACATACACTCCAGGTTGCATGGTTGAAAGCCTACACAGTAACCATGTAATTACGGTAGGGGTCTTTAACCTGCACAGGAGATGACTCTTCCTGCACAGGGTGCCTCAAGTTAACATCCCGATCCACAGGACGGTGCACTTCTTGGCATTCATCCCTACAAATGATGCCAATAATCACTGTCTCCGGGGATCGAACCGGGGGCCTCTAGCATCCGAGGCAAGTGCACTAACCACTGAGCTGTCACATTCTCTTTTAGCCAGTTTGCTGCAGAACCTATAGAAAGACCTTAGTGAACAGTGTAGACGGGTATCAACATGTGCAACGAGACACTCTCTCACAAGAGTCCGTTGCTTGTTGCCAGAGACAGTAGAAGACTTGTACAGTTGTACAAAAAACAAAGGACAGGGTCCAGTTGTTCATAACACCTTTAGCTTTATCTTGCTGATTTTTGTTTGATTTGAGGTTTAACGTCCCCGTCAACACTGTAAAGGTCATTTTGGAGACTTTGCTTCCAATTTTGTGGGACTGTTACCCGACATTGAGATGAAATGACATCTCAAGCCCTGTCGCCCAATAAAACCAATAGGGTTTATTAGCATGGACGGTCCGCCTCGCACCGCAGTTCCTGGACAGGCTTAGATCCTTTAAGCGGTTTACCAGTACTAGTGTGCGGGCCGGATTCAGCTCTGCGTGGAAGCATCATGCAGCCCATATATTTCTTCAAGCCCCTATGGGCGGGGGCTTTTTATCTTGCTGAATATTCATTTAAGCCATACCCATTTCTGTTTATCAACCAATCAAATTACTTGATGTAATTTATTGCTACACATTCATAAGAGTTAACTCTTATCTTGCTGTTCACAACAACCCCAATCTTTGTAAACAGTGTAGATCCAGATCAGATGGCTTCTGAAGAAGCCATCTGATCAGGATCTACACTGTTTGACATTCAGTTTATGAATTTGTAGGAATAAATTACATCAAGTAATCTGATTGGTTCAAAGTCAGAGATGGGTGTGGCTAAAACGAATATTCAGCAAGAGAAGGGTTAAGCTTGTTTGTGGTCAAATTGTTAACTTTGCCCCCACCCATTGGGGCTTGGAGAAATAGATCGGGCTGCTTGATGCTTCCACGCAGAGCTGAAACTGACTGCACATGAGTGCTGGTAGACCACTTAGACGCACTAAGCCTGCCCAGGCAAAGTTGTGGTGGTTAGACTGTCCAGTGCTTATAACCTTTATTGGTTTCATTGGGTAGCAGGGCTTGAGATGTCATTTCATCTCGGTGTTGGGTAGAAGTCGCACAAAATTGGGAGCAACATCTCGAAAATGACCTAAATAGTGTTGATGGGGACATTAAACCTCAATTCAAACAAGCAAATCGAGAAGTACATTTTTCAGTTTCTTGGTACTGTACTGGTTGACTGGCTTGGTATGACCTAAATAGTATTGACAGGGTGATGATGATGATGATGATGATGTTTTCGGGTTTAAGGACGCGCCAACCCATACAAGCAAACAAACAAACTTAACTAACTGGTTGCACTGGGCAGCTTGTCGGTTATGTTGTGCTTAGGCCTGTCTGTCCCAATACAGTCGAACTTCGATGGCTCGAACCCCTTGGGACCATGGAAATTTGTTCAAGACAGTGGTAGTTCGAGCCGCTGTTGCATACTTCCAGAAAACATAACGGGGGTATTTTTGAACTTCTTTTCGGTGTTCTGTAACTTAAATGTATGCTGTGTGTACTCATTAGAATCGCCTCATTGAGGCGATTCTAATGAGTACACACAGCACACATTTGCAAGATAAAAGTAGAAAATCTTAATTATCCCACACTTTTCTTATGCAGAGGAATTCCCTTGGGACTCAAAAATGGGTTTGACTCAGCCATGGTAAACGAGCCATCGGTGTTCGAGCCATCGAAGTTCGACTGTACTTTGGATCATAACGGCAGTAATATCAAAAGTAAAGAAAAAAAGCAAAGTTCTGTCATGTTGCTGACTGAACAGAATGTGTCGCAGCTTCATTGAGATGTAATTGCTTCTGTGCAAAACAGGCTGGTTTACATAAAAAGAGAATCTTACACGAGTGGTCATTTCATATGAAATTTATGAAACGAGCCAAAGGCTCGTTTCATAAATTTCATATGAAATGACCACGATTGTAAGATGCTGTTTATCATATGACCACTTTAAATTGGATTTTATCGACTTTAAATTGGATAGTTTTACTACAAAAATGTATGGTTGACATGGACGTCGTTGTGACGTTACTTAATCCCGCCAAAGTCTTATCACACGTGTGGTCATACGATTCTTATTACACGGCGTTATCCACTGCTTATCAACGACGTCATATGATAAATGTCAGTTGCTGAAAAAGTTGTATGTTTTTTTTTCTTATAGATTTTCAGATTTTACAGTAATTCAGAGGTGAAAGGGTCAAAAAGGAATTTATAAACCAGATTTTTTTTTAAATGAACAAGGCGAGTATTTGCTTAGTTGTATCACTGATGAAATGATGTAATAAATATTCTGCAGTCAAACTATAGTGGCTGAAACCCCATAGGGGCCAGGAAAAATTGTTCTTGAACACCAGATAAGAAAATCCATGGTTTTAGCCTGGGATAGAAATTCTGCTCTAACCCTGGTGTTCTTACCCAAAATCGAATATTCTCGTGTTTGATAACTGCACTGGTTGAAGTTAAGGTTGACGTCACAGCACGTTACGTGACGTCACTAAACATTACTGTAGTGTCATCACAATATGGCGGACGCCGGCAACAGAAGTGACTACAGTATTAAAAACCCATGCTCAGAAATGGAAGGTATGCAAAACAAAGACTGCTACATGGGTGTGAGGGGTGAAGAGGAAAAATTCGTCCCTCAGGATCACTGTCCGGCATCACTCGGCAAGCCTCGTGATGCTGGACAGTGACCTTCGGGATGGATTTTTCCATCCACCCCTCACACCCATGTAAGATTCTTATATTAGACACAGGTAGTTCAGTCCACTGAGAGTAGATCACAGTGGTCTGGGGCTGCACTGTTTGCTTAGGCCTGTTGTCCCAACTGAAGCCATCTGATCAGGATCTACACTGTATGTCATTCAGTTGGTAACAATAATATAATAACTTTATTTATAGAGGGTAACACATTTTGTAACTAATGCTAATCTTCCTTGTGGCCCTCTTTTCTTCCTCTTCCTGGGTAGGAACCAGTACTTATGAAGGTGTACAGGTGAACTGAAACAGTACATTATATAAAGTAATTTGATTGGTGGATAGTTACAGATGGGTGTGGCTAAATAAATCTATTCAGCAGGATTAGGACCGGCCCCCATAGCTCAATTGGTAGAGTGTCCGCTCTTGGGAATGGGAGGTCACGGGTTCGATCCCGGGCCGCAACATACCAAAGTCGTTAATAATGGTACTAGCTGCTCCTAGCTTGGCACTCAGATTTACGGGGTAGAGCTAGGACTGGTCGACCCAGTGTCAGGATAATGTGACTGGGTGTGGTATCATGTAATGTTTCTGGGACATGATACTTCAGTGAGGCAGCACTATAAAAGTGAGCATTGAGCGCCCTGTTGCAACCAGACACCGTCGTGATATGACTGAAAAATTGTTGAAAGCGACGTTAAACCCGAATTCACACACACACACACACACACTCAGCAGGATTATGGTTGATTATCTGTAATTGTCTTTATATATCTGATATTTCGAGCTATGGGAAGAATTTCATTTGGGAATTAAAGGGAATGGGTACATCTTCAGGGGGAGCAACTCCTGTAAAAAATTTTTGTCTCCAATGTCAACAGGGGTCAACTCTTTAAAAGAAAGAATTTGCTCCTAAGGAGCAAAGAAAGAATTTGCTCCTAAGGAGCAAATTCTTTCCTTCAAGAGTTGACCCCTTTTTCAGTGGGACAGGGCTTATAGAAACACTAACAGGAAGTCCCGAAAGTTGTCTCCCTTCGAAAAATGGCGGAAAAGCTGCCAGGTGTTCCCATTCTGAAGAATGAGCCATCAGTGTTTGAGCCATTGAAGTTTGACTTTTTACACGGTTTCTTTTTATTCAAATAAAGTAACCCTTAACATAGCAACAGATAAGGTGCGTATTTTGTGATAATTGAAGTATAGTTTTCCTTATTTCTCCATATAGACCTATGTTGTGGGTATTCATTAGAACCGCCTCATCGAGGCAGTTCTAATGAATACCCACAACATAGGTTTTTGTAGAGAACTGACAAAAACTATCCTTCAGTTATCACAAAATAACAACGTTATCTGTTGCTTTGCCTTACAAAAACAAGAAAAATTGACCAGCAGACAAAATTCTATAGTTTTTTGATCTTGAAAGAAAATCCGGCATTCATATGAAATGACAAGCCTTACTTTCTCAGAAAAATAAAAATCCAAAATATTTGAAAATGTCATTTGTTGTAGTTGTGCTTGGAACTTAATGGGTGAACATTAAAACTAACTGCTTTCTGACAAGAAATTTTATTAGGTTGTTTTGACAGTGAAGAGGTTTAATTGAATACTGCACTTTTCATGATGTAAATTGTAATCAAAGCGCAGAGTGTACTGGTCGGTCGATTGTCTATGGGTGTAGGCTGGGAAAATAGTCCGGGACTGAGACTTAAACTGTCTCGTGTAACCCTTAAATACCGGTTTTTAAGCAAGAATTGTAGACCCTGATCAGATGCTGCCTTTTGTAGCCTCTGACCCTTAAATTTTTGTAGTGTAAGCAAACATTTTACAAACTGATCAGATGCCGCATTCTGCAGCAACTGATCTGGATCTACACTGTTTGCTAAGCACAATCCTTGATTCCAGTCAAGATTCTATAGATTGCAAAAGCTTCTCCCTTTTTTTTTCAGCAAAAATATTATGTTAGGGAAAAGTACCTGGACTCAGTTGTTTAAATGTTAGTGGTAAAATGTTTACCGCACTAGCAAGTTTAATATCTAATAAAGTGGCATTTTTGCCAAAAAAATGTGAGCAGCTTTTGCATTTTGCAAAAGCTGCTCACTTTTTTCAGCAAAAATATAACCGCATTTGCCATATTAAGTGATCAAAGATGACGATATTTTAATTAAATGGCAAAATTAATTTTGGACAACTGGATTCTGCCCATTATAATACATGTACCATTATCCATAGCTCTGAGAAGGGCATTTTTCGGAAGAAAATTTGTGATGCGTTTTTGGGTTGAAAAGTTATATAGCGCAGTAAGCTTTTCAATGCTGAAGTCCATGTGACTATCACTGACCTGTTGGTTTTTTTTTTTTTTTTTTTGGTTTGGGTTTTACGGCCCTTTCAAGATAATTTCACTCATATCGAGCCGATCGTTAATCAGAGGTGGGCGAAAACCGGAGTACCCGGAGAAAAACCACCTGACCTTCCGTTGCAGAACTTGGCGTCTCACACGTAGCCCGAGCGAGGCTCGAACCTACGGCGGTGAGAGACCTAATGACTAAGAGTCAGCGCTCTTATCCACTAGGCCACGGAGGCCCGTTACTGACCTGTTGGAAAACCAAATAATGGTTAATTATAGAAAAATAACGCTATTCTTATCAATATAAGGTCAGAGTGTTGCGTAAGAGGGCTAGCTATAGAAACTGGACTGGGATCAAGGGTTCAGCTTGACAAAAAAGTGTGCAGTGTCTGATCTGGGTCCACACTTTTTGCTTTAAAATCTGGAATTTAAGGGCTAAATGAGACCGTTTAAGTCTTGAGTCCAGGATACTTTTCCAAGCCTATACTCAGACAATTAACCCACCAGTACTCTCAGTGCTTTGATTTATAAATGCTCAAGCATAGATTTTGTTTGTTTGATTTGCGGTTTAACGTCCCCGCCAACACTATTTAGGTCATTTTGGAGACGTTGCTTCCAATTCTGTGGGACTTTTACCCGACATTGAGATGAAATGACAACTCAATCCCTGCCGCCCAATGAAACCAATAGGGTTTATAAGCATGGACAGGCCGACTCGCAGCAGTTTTCCTGGGCAGGCTTAGACCTTCTAAGTGGATTACCAGTACTAATGTGCGGTCGGTATCAGGTCTGCGTGGAAGCATCTTGCAGCCCAATCTATTTCTCCAAGCCCCGATGGGCGGGGGCGGACTCAAGCATAGATTGTGGTTATTTGTTAGAACCGCCACATTGAGGACCTGTTATGGTGCTGGGGTTCTTTTATAGCTTCTATTTGTCCCATCATCTTAACCCTTCTCTTGATGAATATTCATTTTAGCCACACCCATCTCTGACTTTGCAGGGCTCAAGCTAGAGGGCGGCTCAGGCAAAGAAGTCCCTCACTTCGCCAACTTTGGCAATGAAAGCGAAAAACACTTCACCCTGAAATTTCCCCTGTTTTTTCGGTGTCTTCCTTGTGAATAGTAACGGTAAACTGACAAGGTAACGATAATCGTTCGATCCACTAGTGTCAGAAATCTCAGTAATTACACTGAACAAAACTAACTGTTTATTCTGCACTCTGTTTCAGTTGCAGTTTGGGACCGTTCTGTAATTTAATTCTAACTGTTAGCTCATGCCCCCCTCGAGCCACTTGCAACACGCTTAGTAGTCTTGTACTGTCATAAATCTCGGTTGATTGCACAAAGTTTTTATTGCAGTAAGAGCCAATTAAGATTACACAAGATTATGTAATTTAAACAGGTATATTTGATTTGATTGGTTCAAAGTTTGAACCAATCAGATTACTGGATGTAATTTATTCCTGCAAATTCATAAACTGAATGTCAAACAGTGTTGATCCTGATCAGAAACCATCTGATCTGGATCTTCACTGTTTGCAAAAATAGGGGTTGTCGTGAACATCAAGATAAGGGTTAACAATGTTCTATAAAAGGGTTATCCTTTGGAAGCAAAGACATCTATGCATTGAATACTTACGGTAAGGATCCTAAGTATGAGACAGATAGCCCTAAGCAAACAGTGAAAACCCAGATCAAGGAGCAGTCTGATCAGGGTCTACACTGTTTAAAAGAGCAGTCTGATCAGGGTCTACACTGTTTAAAAGAGCAGTCTGATCAGGGTCTACACTGTTTGCCATTCCATCTTCACCTTTTGGACTCCTTGCTGGATCGTGAAATATGTCAAGCATGGTCTTCTGTGAGGCTGCCACATTTTGTCTCTCATCCGATTCTTTGCTGTCTGTTTATATATTAAGGATACTTTTTGCCTCTTTATTTGTTAGGGTTCGGTTTTATAGTTTGTTAAGATGTGTATTAATTGCCCTGTACCGAGGAAAGGAGCATTAATCTGAAAACTGAAAGACAAAGATCAGACCACATCCTTGTTTGTTGATTTCGAGAAAACTGGGGTTTACAGGGGTATACAATATTTTTCTTACTTCTGCTCCAAGACATAGGTTGTGGATTATCATTTGTACCACCTCAGTGAGGCAGTTCTATTGAGCATTCACAACCTAACGCCTTGTGCGTCCCAAAATACAGTTGCCATCACCTTGCCAGCAGAGGGTTGTGCTTTGAAAATTTTTGGCCTCGGAGACCCTGTCACTACCCACCACACGTGAAGGAAAATCGTCTTCCTTTGACCTAAACCACTTCAACAATGTTCTGCATCCTGATGCTCTGGTTGCCATTTGCTCGTCGCTGAGAGATTTTGGGACCCAATGGGCTGTGAGCTTGTGCATACCCAAGCGATCATGTAAAATTTTTGAAACGCTACCATGTGGAATGCATTCGCTATTTCTACCACCTTAATTCGCCTATCAGAGTACACCTGATCCCGTATTTTGTTACACATTTCTTCATTGGTGGCATCTGATGGGCGTCCAGACCTGGTTTCGTCTTCTAAAGATGTTCTACCGCGTTTGAATTCCCCAACCCAAAATTTAACTTGTACATACAATGGTGCAGAAGACCCATAAACATGGCCAACTTGCAATGTATTTCCTGAGAACTGTTTTCCCTTTCAAATACAAATACCAAATTACAGTACGGTACTCAACTTTGACGAAAAGCTTGCTTTTGCATCGCTAGCCATGGATGATGTTCAATATCTTATGAATGAATGACACGCTAAGGATGCAATTTTGCCCTAAAACATGTATTGAAACAAGGCATGAAAATCTTGGTTGTCTCGGTCAGTTGGAAATGAGGCTGGTTACTTCTTGACTTGCCCTGGTATGAAAGGATGCACTACGTGACACGGGTGTGTTGTCGTAATGTAGCCATCAGATTTTGTCTGACTATTTGGCATGTTTGCTGCTTTTACCTGGAGATTTTGCTTTCACTGTTTTCAGTTACTACATGTATCCGGAGATTTTGCCTTGAATGTTTCTATTTTCACATTTTGCCTTCAGTGTATTCTGTTACTATCTGGAGAATTGGCCTTCACTGTTTTCAGTTACAACATGTATGTGGAGATTTTCCCTTCATAGTTTGCCGGCCTCGGTATCTCAGTCGGATGCGTGTCTGACTGGTGATCCGGAGGACGTGGGTTCGATACCTGCCGGGGTTGGAAACATTCTTTCGTGGAGATTGATCATGAAATTTTTTCTACGGTCATTCTCTCCCTTCCGCTGATTCAAAAAGGGCAGTTGTCAGTTTCTGGCAAAAGAATGTGCACTGTACTGGTAACCGCTTACGTATAAGCCTGCCCAGGAAAGTGTGGATAGGTAAACTGACTGGCTCAAAAATGACCTAAAATAGTGTTGACTGGGCCATTAAACTAAGACAGCCAATCAATCCCTTTTAGTTTTCTGTTACTATCTGGAGATCTTCACTTCACAGTTTTCTGTTACTATCTGGAGATTTTGCCTTCACTGTTTTCAGTTACTATCTGGAGATCATCTCTTCACAGTTTTTCTGTTACTATCTGGAGGTCTTCCCTTCACAGTTTTCAGTTACTATCTGGAGATTTTGCCTTCACAGTTTTCAGTTACTATCCGGCAATCTTGTCTTCACAGTATTTCAGTTACTATCTGGAGATCTTCCCTTCACTGTGTTTCTGTTACTATCTGGAAATTTTGCCTTCACAGTTTTCTGTTCCAATCTGGAGGTCTTCCCTTCACAGTTTTCTGTTACTATCTGGAGATTTTGCGGCCCCCGCCCATCGGGGCTTGAAGAAATATGTGGGCTGCACAATGCTTCCACGCAGAGCAAAATCCGACCCGCACACTAGTACTGTTAAGCAACTTAGAGGATCTAAGCCTGCCCAGGCAAAGCGGTGCGAGTCGGACTGTCCATGCTTATAAATAAACCCTATTGGTTTCATTTGGCGACAGGGCTTGAGATGTCATGTCATCTCAACGTCGGATAAGAGTCCCACAAAATTGGAAGCGGCGTCTCCAAAATAACCTTTACAGTGTTGACGGGGACGTTAAACCTCCAATCAAACAAACTATCTGGAGATTTTGCCTTCACAGTTTTCTTTTACTATCTGGAGACATTCCCTTCACAGTTTTCAGTTACTATCTGGAGATTTTGCCTTCACAGTTTTCAGTTGCTATCTGGAGATCATCTCTTCAAAGCTTTCTGTTACTATCTGGAGGTTTTGCCTTCACAGTTTTCTGTTACTATCTGGAGATTTTGCCTTCACACTTTTCAGTTGCTAACTAGTGATCTTCCCTTCACAGTTTTCCTGTTACTATCTGGAGATCTTGCCTTCACAGTGTCTGTTGCTATCTGGAGATCTTGCCTTCACAGTGTTCTCTTACAATCTGTCATCTGCTAAGGTGAAATGTTGTTCATGGCCTTAACCCTTGTTCTGCGGAGCCAGGATATGCCTTATTTTCCAAACAATGAAGATCCAGATCAGATGGCTTCTGATGAAGCCATCTGATCAGGATCTACATTGTTTGCCATTCAGATTGTGAATTAGTTGCAATAATTTGCATCAAGTAATCTGATTGGTTGATAATCAGTAGTGGGTGTGACATATTTAAATATTCAGCAGGACAAGGGTTAATAATTGGCATACTGTATCCTGACAAAGAACATGAAAAGTGCAAAGATAACTCACATTTTATTGTCATTTCTCCACATAAGCAGGCCAGACCTCCTTGGTTGTTCTTTCAGATGCACATTCAGTTGGTGATCAAGCTTCCATTTATGACGTCACTCATAGATTCTGTCATTAAAGGTAACTCATTTTCTTGCACCACATCATGAAAACATGCCTATATAATTTTTACTCCCTTAAGTATGTTTTATGAATGGGTTATCCTTTGGTAGCAAGGAATAAACCCCACTTTTATATAGTGTTATGTATAAGAATTTTCTTTTCTGAGCCTCACTTTCAGCCCAGTGAACATTTTACTCAGTTCTATATTGTGATGGAATGTTCTGGAATATTGAGTCAGAGAATAATTGTTGATAAACAACTTGTTTGCAAGAAAAAGTATTAAAGAAATATCTAGAAATTTACAGATCACATTAATTTTAGCATAAGAGCATATATTTTAGCACTAGTAAAACTGGGGTTCACATGGATATGCATTATTTGTCGTATTTCGGGCTAAAAACATTGAGTGTGGGTACCCACAATGTAGTTTTTAAGCAGAAATATGAAAAGTATCAGAATTTTTTAACTGAAAATTTTCATTTATTGGTGAATAAATTTTCAATAAACAGTAAAATTCCTATATTAAGACCACCTTTGGGACTGTTCAAAAGTGGTCTTTAAGACCACTTTTGAACAGTCCCAAGGGTGGTTCTTTGACCAGAGGCCATTGTTTGCAGAAAACAATGAGAAAGAATAACCATGTCCTTCTATATAAGCATTTTAAAGCAGAATAAGTCTTAATTTTAGGTGGTCTGAATAGTGGAATTTGACTGTATTTCTATAATTGTGATTCCGTAATGAAAACCGTTACAAGAGGACTTCAAAACATATTTTACAGTCAACAGTGTTGTTTGCAGGATTTCTTCTAACAATGGCGAAAGTTTTGGAGAATTTGAAGGAAACAGCACAATTATTGTTAATTTTTTATGTGTTTGAGTTGAAAAAGATCAGATCTAATGTGTGTATATTGATGAGTGATTAATCACAGTTTTTTGGTCAGTCGAAAGTAGACAAATCACTTGCCTTACTGAACTTATTTAGTTAGTTCAGTAAAGGAAACTGAGCTTCCATCTTTTGGGAAAGAGCTGCTAACTCGGCTTGTCGTTGGGGAAAGAGCTGCTAACTCGGCTTGTCGTTGGGGAAGCTTCGGAGCTGCTAACTCGGCTTGTCGTTGGGGAAAGAGCTGCTAACTCGGCTTGTTGTCTGTGATTTTGTTGTTTGTTAAGATGTGTTTGGCTGTCTTTCACTTTTTGATATTTTGGATGGGCGCTGGGTTCTGATTCAATCAGTTCCTTAACCCTTCTCCTGCTGAATATTCAGTTTAGCCACACCCATTTCTGACTTTGAACAAATCAGATTACTTGATGTAATTTATTCCTACAAATTCATAAACTGAATGGCAAACAGTGTAGATCCAGATCAGATGGCTTCTTCAGAAGCCATCTGATCAGGATCTACACTGTTTGCAAAGATTGGGGTTGTCATGAACAGCAAGATAAGGGTTAAGTATTTTTACTCATTTAAGCTACATGCTCGAGATTTGATCTATACTGACCTTCACAGTGATTTATAACTTAACAATTCATTGCCAGAACTGATCTGTTCCTTAAGTGTTACAAAGAGGTTTGTGAATGGTTTTGTTAATGCTGTGCATAGCTACAGATAAGGTAAGTAGCTATAATTCTGATAATTGAAGGATAGTTTTTGTCAGTTCTGCATAAAAACCCATATTGTGGGTATTCATTAGAACCGCCTCACCGAGGTGGTTCTAATGAATACCCACAACATAGGTCTATATGGAGAAATAAGGAAACTATCCTTCAATTATCACAAAATACTTGCCTAATCTGTTGCTATGTGCTGTGGCTCATTATGCTATTTTTTGTTAAGACAGAGGTGCTTGTAGTTGAATGAAATGCTAAAGTCTGTGAAGAAAGATAACTCAGCCTTGTTGATTTGCCAGTTTTAAAGGGAGATGATTCTGCCTTGTAAATGTGTTTATTTTTTATCAAATGGTTATGTACTGCCTAAATAAACAAAACATATTATTCAAAGTTGCTTTCTCATTATTCATTTACCATGACCTATATGGCCCCCGCCCATCGGGCCTTGAAGAAATATATTGGCTGCATGATGCTTCCACGCAGAGCTGAAACCGACCCGCACACGAGTACTGGTAAACCACTTAGAGGATCTAAGCCTGCCCAGGCAAAGGGGTGTGAGTTGGCCCGTCCATGCTTTTAAACCTTATTGGTTGCATTGGGCAGCAGGGCTTAAGATGTCATTTCATCTCAATGTCAGGTAAAAGTCCCACAAAACTGGAAGCAGTGTCTCCAAAATGACCTTTGTAGTGTTGACGGGGACGTTAAACCTCAAATCAAACAAACAAAACTATGACCTACCTCGGCCGCAGTAATTCAGTGGCATACATGTCTGACTAGTATCAGGAAAACATGCCTATATAATTCTGACCCCCTTGAACCCCACTTTTATATAGTAAAACTGGGGTTTACAGGGGAATACATTATTTGTCTTATTTCTGCTCTAAATTATAGATTGTGGGTACTTGTTACAACCGCCTCATCTTTCTTATTTCTCTAAAATATAGATTGTGGGTACTTGTTAGAACTGCCTTGATGAGGCGGTTCTAACGCTCTCTTATTTCTGCTCTAAAATATAGATTGTGGGTACTTGTTAGAACTGCCTTGATGAGGCGGTTCTAACGAGTATCGAGGCGGTTGTAACGAGTACCCACAATCTATATTTTAGAGCAGAAATAAGAAAAATATCACAATTTTTATCTGAAAATTTTCTTTTTTTTTTTTTCAGCGTTAAATTTTCAATGTATTCGCATAAGCATGTTTTTGTAATGAATGATCAGGTCACAGGATTGATACCTGCTGGGGGCATTCTTTTGAGGTTGATTATGAAATCTTTCCCTTATGCTGATTCAAGAAGCAGTTACCTTCTAGCGCACGATTTCCGCGTTTTAAGCATCAGCGTTATAACGACTACAGTGTACTCGTTAACTGCTAACGTATATGTAAAAGTTTATGTATAAGTGTAGTTAACCCTTAACCTGCTGAATATTAAAATATGTCACACCCACTACTGATTATTAATCAATCAGAATACTTGATGCAAATTATTGCAACAAATTCATAAAGTAAATGAGAAACAATGAAGATCCTGATCAGATGGCTTCTGATCTGGATTTGCATTGCTTGAAAGTAAAGACATATCCGGGCTCAGCAGGACAAGGGTTAAGTTTGTTTGATTTGATGTTTAGCGTCCCCGTCAACACTACAGGTCATTTTTGAGACGTTGCTTCCAATTTTGTGGGACTTTTACCCGACACTGAGATAAAATGTCATCTCAAGCCCTGTCGCCCAATGAAACCAGTAGGGTTTATAAGCATGGATAGTCTGACTCGCTGGGCTTTGCCTTGGCAGGCTTAGATCCTCTAAGCGGTTTACCAGTACTTGTGTGTGGTTGGGGTCAGCTCTGCGTGGAAGCAACATGCAGTGTAGTTGAGTAAACTGGCAAACACCACATGACCTAACTAGTGTTGACCGGGCTGTAAAACTAAAAAAACAAAAAACAAAAACATGACCTACATTGCAAACCCTGTCCGTGCTTCAATTGTTCTAAGCAAACAAAGTTGTTAGTTAACATATACTAAAAATCTTTGATCACTGAACACAACACTGCAAATCAAGGGCTTAGTGCAAAACTAGTTTAACTCATTTTTTTTTCCAAAATTGTTTTTTTGACATCTATTGCTATAAATTCTCCATGTACATAATGTGTAAAATATAATGGTCATATTTCAAGTAGTTTTGAAGATATTAAAATTTAAAAAAGAAAAAAAAATCCATCTCATAGTGATATTCTTGGTGCAAACTATTCTAACTTGAGTTCGCATAGCTTTACACTTAAATTTAGAAGCCTCCGTGGTGAAGTGGTTAGGCTACTCGCCTTGTAAACCAGGGGTTGCAGGATCGATCCCCAGACTTTCGGATGAGTCTTTAAACCGAGGTCCCATCTCCATATGACCTTAGCTGTTAGTGGGGCGTAAAACTCAAACACTCACTTGCACTTAAATTTAGTTTTAAGAATTTAGATTTTAAGCGCAAGAGTAGTCTATCTTGGTGTTGATGACATTATAAATTGTGTTTCTGATGGCATATTACTGCTTGTCCACTGTGCAGCCATTGTGTCTGGAGGTTGTTGAGACCGGTGGAAAAAAAGCCAACTATTTCATGGGCGTACATGGGGGCAAAATAACAGTATGCACCTAAGAAGGTGGTGGAGGAGGTTTGGGGGTCCTTCACCGACGGGGGGTTAAGGGGACGGCCCCTTATGGGGGGACCACAGGAGCGAAGTACCCTGGGCCAAAATGAAAAATATAACATTTCATTGGCTCTTTTGTTTTTAGCTCACCTGTCACGTAGTGACGAGGTGAGCTTTTGGGATCACTTCTTGTGCATCCGGGCGTGTGTGTGTCTGTCTGTCCGTGTGTGCATGTGTACGTAAATAATTTCTTCAAACAACATCTCCTCCTAAACTACTGATCGGATTTTGACCAAACTTCACAGGAATGATCCTTAGGTGGTCCCCTTTCAAAGTTGTTCAAATGGTTCCGGTCCGTTGCACATATAGGTCACAGGAGCCAAAAATAGATATTTTTTCACCGGAAACTTAAAAAATCTTCTTCTCTGAAACGGCAAGGTCCAGGGCTTTGATATTTGGTATGAAGCTTCATCTAGTGGACCCCTACCAATATTGTTCAAATTATAGTGCTGGGGCCAAAAATGCCCCCGCACCGGGGCCCTTTGGTTTTACATGGGCTTATATAGGGAAAATCTTTAAAAATCTTCTTCTCTGAAACCACAATTCCCAGGTCTTTGATATTTTGTATGAAGCTTCATCTAGTGGACCTCTACCAAGATTGTTCAAATTATAGTGCTGGGACCAAAACTGCCCCCGCCCCGGGGCCCTTTTGTTTTACATGGGCTTATATAGGGAAAATCTTTAAAAATCTTCTTCTCTGAAACCGCAAGGCCCAGGTCTTTGATATGTCTTATGAAGCTTCATCTAGTGGACCCCTACCAAGATTGTTCAAATTATAGTGCTGGGGCTAAAAATGCCCCCGCTCCTGGGCCCTTTTGTTTTACATGGGCTTATATAGGGAAAATCTTTAAAAATCTTCTCTGAAACTGCAAGGCCCAGGTCTGTGATATTTGGTATGGAGCTTCATCTAGTGGACCCCTACCAAGATTGTTCAAATTATAGTGCTGGGGCAAAATATGCCCCCGCCCCGGGGCCCTTTGGTTTTACATAGGCTAATGTAGCGAAAATATTTAAAAATCTTCTCTGAAACTGCAAGGCCCAGGTCTGTGATATTTGGTATAAAGCTTCATCTTGTGGACCTCTACCAAGATTGTTCAAATTATAGCCCTGGGGCAAAAAATGCCCCCGCTCCGGGGCCCTTTGGTTTTGCATAGACTTATATAGGGAAAATCTTTAAAAATCTTCTCTGAAACCACAAGGCTTAGGTCTTTGATATTTGTTATGAAGCTTCAGCTAGTGGACCTCTACCAAGATTGTTCAAATTATAGCCCTGGGGCCAAAAATGCCCCCACTCTGGGCCCTTTGGTTTTACATAGACTTATATAGGGAAAATCTTGAAAAATCTTCTTCTCTGAAACCACAAGGCTTAGGTCTTTGATATTTGTTATGAAGCTTCAGCTATTGGACCTCTACCAAGATTGTTCAAATTATAGCCCTGAGGCCAAAAATGTCCCCTCCACGTGGTCCTTTGGTTTTACATAGACTTATATAGGGAAAATCTTTAAAAACCTTCTTCTCTGAAACCACAAGGCCCAGGTCTTTGCTATTTGGTATGAAGCTTCATCTAGTGGACCCCTACCAAAATTGTTCAAATTATAGTTCTGGGGCCAAAAATGCCCCCGCCCCGGGGCCCTTTGGTTTTATATAGACTTATATATGGAAGCTCTTTAAAAATCTTCTTCTCTGAAACCACAAGGCCTAGTCTTTGATATTTGTCTTTGATATTTGGTGTGAAATTTCATCTAGTGGACCTCTATTAAGATTGTTCAAATTATAGTGCTGGTGCCAAAAATGCCCCCACCCGAGACCCTTTGGTTTTACATAGACTTACATAGGGAAACCTTTAAATATCTTCTTCTCTGAAACTGCAAGGCCATGGTCTTTGATATTTGATATGGAGCTTCATCTAGTGGACCTCCAACAAGATTGTTCAAATTATAGCCCTCAGGGCCACAAATGCCCCCGCCCCGGGGCCCTTTGGTTTTACATAGACTTATTGTAACCCTCTTTCTTAAGCGCTCAGGATTTATTCGGGCCAAGTGGTTGCAGGCAAATCTAGAGAGTCACAAAGTTGTGGGTCCGCTTGGTGCTGGACGGAAGTGGCTAAGGAACTTGAAGTACAAAGAACAAGTAGTTTGGTTTTAAATTCACCCAGAAGGGTTCTTTTCAACTCAATAAATTAACATTAACAAGTATTAAGCAATTTACATTAAAAGTGGGTCACTAAGCAGCTAGATGGGAGCAGACACACCACAAACAATTCTATCCTGGTAGGGAACCTCTAACGGGTAATCTACTCAGTAGAATACAACCGTCTGCAGTGATATCACACAGCCACCTGTTCATAAATGACAATCCTGTCCTGTTCACAAATTTACAATCATGACCTGTTCAAAAATTATATCTATAGCCTGTTCAAAAATTGGTTACAATCTGTTCCAAAAGGACAGGTTAAGCTTCATAGATACAAGATTGTTTTGTTAGGTTCAACAAAGAGAGATAGCCAGACATTCACCATATTATTTAATCAAGTTAAAAACTAGTCAGGACTAGTAGAACTAGTAGGAACTAGCATTATGAAGTCTTAGTGTTATGTAGTTGGAGTGCTTGCTTAGTAATGGAGTGGGTGGGATGATGTAAACAGTGTTTAGAAAATTGTCTATCTTCTTAAAGATCTTAACAATTATTCACCTGTCCAAAAGTATTAGTATATCTAGGGTTCTGTCTGGAAGACATCTTCCCAAGGTGTTCTAGATCACAAGTTAAGTGGTCTTGAGAAAATCACAGAGATATATTCTAGTAGCAAACGGTCTGGAACAGTTGCCAAGTCCAGCAGAAAACAGACTGGTTCTATCAAAGTGGTCTGGATTACTTCTGTTAAATTTTAAGCAGTCCGGACTAGTTGGTCAAGGGACACAACTGCAGCGGGACCGTATGAAAATACTCCGTCCCGGAGCAAGCAGCTTGCGCTCGCTCCTTTATATACCCTCTGGGCCACGTGATAGCGTGACGTCATTAGTTCAACCTAGTAATGACGACACAGCAAAATCATGTGACTCGGTGCGTGCGTTATAATGGGGCATATGGAAAAAAGCCGAGTGTTCCGAATAATCCAAAACAGGCGAGTCGGCCATATTGAAAAGAAAGTCACAACAATTAACTCAATAAAATCGACTCGCAAAGCCTGAAAATGACTTGATAGAAAAAGTTATCTATGGAAGGATATGTCTTATGGGTTCTGCATCCGAATCGGACCGGCTAGCGATGCGAACTACCGATTGGTAAGAAAATAAGACTGTGCATGCCTCGTACCGAACCGGTGACCTACAGAAGTGGGTCAGTGTGTAAGCAAATTGGAACAGACACAGCGTGTTGAATACGAGTCACAAACATTATCCAAAGTTACAATACCAACCAATAGTTCAAAACAGACCCATGCAAATGAGGGTGTTGCAAATGGTGAACGTCTCGCATCACTCCTGTTGACCTACTTAACCTGCATAAATGACATGTACATTACGTCGGCCCCCGCCTATAGGGGCTTGAAGAAATGTATGGGCTACATGATGCTTCCATGCAGAGTCGAATCCGGCCCACACACTGGTAAACCGCTTAGAGGATCTAAGCCTGTCCAGTAACCACGGTGCGAGGCGGACCATCCATGCCAATAAACCCCACCGGTTTCATTGGGCGACAGGGCTTGAGATGTCATCTCATCTCAATGTCTGGTAAAAGTCCCACAAAATTGGAAGCAACGTCTCCAAAATATCTTTACAGTGTTGACGGGGACGCTTAACTTCAAATCAAACAAACATTACGTCGGTGTACATGCATGTATACATGTAGATAAATGTAAACATTACTTAACAAAGAGTATACAGATCACACAACATGACTGGACAGGGAGGCTACATTATATAGAGATAATCTTTGAAAATCTTCTCTGAAACAGCAAGGCCCAGGTCTTTGATATTTGGTGTGAAGCTTCATCTAGTGGACCTCTGTCAAGATTGTTTAAATTATAGCCCTAAGGCCAAAAATGCCCCCACCCTGGGGCCATTTGGTTTTACATAGGCTTATGTAGGGAATATCTTTAAAAAAAACTTCTTCTCTGAAACCGCAAGGCCCAGGTCTTTGATATTTGATGTGTAGCTTCATCTAGTTGACCTTTTCCAAGATTGTTCAAATTATAGCCTTTGTTGATATTTGGTATGAAGCTTCACCTTTTTAGACCTCCCTCAACATTATGCACATTATAACCATGGTGTCAATAATGGCCCTCCCCTGGGCCCACTTTTTACTCTATGGATCAGGTGAGCGATCCAGGGCCATCATGGCCCTCTTGTTTCCTTTAACTAGCTTATACTTGCAGATCCAACATTGCAGCTATGCCCCTTTATATAGTGACTGTAATGAAAGTACACACTTATAACTCAGACTTTGATTTTAATCAGAAGGAATTGTTTTGGGTATCCAGATTGTGTTACAATAAAAAGCATTACCATTTATTAAATCCTTGTATGCGGGAAACCCCTACCGGGGTACCTTTGCAAATGGTGCAGGCCAGATCAGACGCAGCAGGACACGGCATCTGATCTGGACCTGTACTGTTTGCAAACAGAATTTTCCCTAAAACCAAACAATAGGCCTGAAACCCCTTTTATGACAAATAGACTTGTCCAACATATAGCAATGGAAGAGTACACTAGTGTACAATGGGTTAAAGACCTTCAACTAACTCAACTAACATATTTACCCTAAATAATGTGACACACGGTGTAGACCCAGATCAAACTGCTTCTAATTTGATCAGGGTCTGCACTATACAGAATTCATTCCAAACAGGTTGGGACGCTTTAAAAGGTAGTTCTATGGATTTGTTCAAATTTCATGGTATGATATGTAGTTTAGGTGTCCAAATTTCAAAGGAAAGTACAGAAACATGCTGGGGGGGGGGTGGAGGGGAGGCATATATTTCTTCAGTTTTCTGTATGTACCTATGTGTGTATGTATGCTTGTCCATATGTACAAACTCGTACAAACATGAGTGAGTGTTTGAGTTTTACATCCCACCAACAGCTAAAGTCATACGGAGACGGGGCCTCGGTTTAAAGACTCATCCGAAAGTCTGGAGAAGCCCGGGATCGATCCTGCGATCCCTGGTTTACAAGGCGAGTAGCGTTACCACTACCCCATGGAGGCTTCTGTACAAACATGAGGTTAACTCTTATCCTGCTGAATATTTTAATTAGCCAAAACCATTTTGTACCATGTAGAATCCTAACTTTTAAGAGCTTGTATTTTCCAAATCCTTGGATTGATTTGGTTCATTTTTGATGATAGATATAGGGCAAAACATTTATTCAGCAATACTCTTGCCTAGCCCATAACCTCAAGGTCATCCCATAATGTACTTAGAAATTTTTAATGTTGAAGTTTTTAAAAGCTCATATTTTTCGAATCTGAACAGTATGAATGATTTGGTTTATACACGCTTTGATGATAGATCGTTTCAGGTCCAAAGTTTTATTCAGCTATATCCGCAATCATATCAATGACTTCAATGTCAAGGTCACAGGCTGTGATATTTTATCATTAGATTTTCAAGAGCTCATATTTTCCAAACAATATGATTGGTTTGGTACAATAACAGATGCAGATTCAAAGTGATATGCAGCAATCCCCTAGCCATGCCCGTGACCTCAAAGTCAAGGTCACTGACTTAGAAACTTTCAGTGTTAAAGTTTTTTTAAGAGCGGATATTTTCTAAACCATATAATTGATTTGATTTGCTTCATATTGGTAAGATGATAGATACAGGTCCAAAGTTTTATTTAACTATAACCCATGCAAACTATTCACCATATTTGCATTATTTGCTGGCTCCCAGGTTGCACATTGTCAACATTGGAAAAAGAGGTAACCAGACCCCCCTGACCTTTCAAGGTCAGGGGTGTCTGGTTACCTGTTTTTCCAACACTGATAACCTTCAGACTAGGAACCAGCAGATAATGCAAATAAGGTGAAAATGATGGATTTGCTTCATATTTGGAATGATTATAGATACAGCCTATTATAGGTCCAAAGCACCCCTACCCATGATTCAAGGTTAAAAACATTTTAATGTTTAAGCTTTTAAGAGCTGTTCTTTTCCAAGCCATATGATGGATTGGGTTCATATTTGGTATAATAAAAGAGATTCATCAGCAATATCCCACCTATGGCTATGACCTTAAGGACACTTTTGCAGGTGAGCTATACTGACCCAAGACCAGACCTGGGTAACTGTAATCTGTAACTGTGACTACTTGTAATCAAATACAATTTATATAAGTAATCGTAAAGTAATCTGTAATCATGAGTTTCCATTAAGGTTATCAAAATGTAATCAATTACATTGTACATTACAAAATGGCCTGTTATCATGATTACTTTTAGATTACTTTATGATTACTTTTGACATGTTACATGAGTCTCAAAGAAGTCTGTATAAATAAAATTAATGTATTTTGAAACCTGTTTAATTGATCAAACAGAACACATTGAAATTTATATAGTACCCGCGTCTTTACATGTAAAATTTTAATACAGACATTTTGATGAAGAATGCATATTTAAGGGCCTTGCTACAAAGAAATGTTTTCATAAAGCTTATACAGAATCCATATCAAACGTGGGTTAAAAGCTGAAACCAATAGGAGACATTGGAGGTCTATTGTACATGTAGTGACACTTCATGTCCAAGGAGGCCCCTTACCTGTTGCAGACAGAGGAGTTCTCTTCAGTCAGCACTGAGGGCTACATAATATTATGTAATGATACATAATATTATGTAATGAAATGATAGTCCTCAATAATCAAGAATAAGTGCCTTTAAGTTTTTCAGGTGTGCCATGGAAAGAAAATGGCATTGTATATAAAATAAAAGCAGCCCCTATGTGCTTTTAGCGCATGATTGCATTAAAAACTGGCATCGTTCAGTCATACAATAAATTTGTTGAACAGCTAGTTTTGAGCTTAACTTAGACACATATTAATATGTGTATCTTTCACGATATTTCTTCTTGTCTGCGATAATAATGCTGATGGCAATGACTATATCCATAGAGAAAGCATAGTTGGGCTTATCCAATCTTCCCTGGGGGCCTTTAAAAATTCTAATAAGTTTTTAATAAATTGAAATCCAGACGTTTTCGTGCCTCAAGTCTGTCTATTTATGATTTTTCGACCCTTTACACTACACTTCCTCATAATCTTATAAAAACAAAACTTAATGATTTAATTGAATGGACAATCCATAGGTAGACTCCCTCTATCTTGCATGTAATGTAAGGAATGCTTTTTTCACTTCTGAAGAACATAAAAATTATACTTTATGGTCATTTCAGAAAGTGTGTGAAGCTCTTACTTTTCTACTTGACAATATTTACATAAGATTTGGTACTAAGTTATTTAGACAAATTGTGGGTATTCAGATGGGTACAAATTGCGCACCCCCTGTAGCTGATCTGTTCTTGATTTGTTATGAAAAAGACTTCATGATGTCCCTTTCCGTTGAAAACCAATCTGAAATCATTGAAGTCTTTAGCTCGACTTCTAGATATTTGGATAATTTATTAAATATTAACAATACCTATTTCGATGGTTCTGTCGCGGTTTATTTTTGTTATGGTTTGTCTTTGCGTGTTTGTATCGCTTATATTATTTTGTTTTGGATAGCCAATTGGCCATTTCGTGGGAAAGTAACTGTCCTTTTGGCTTCCCGCTATTGATGTTTCTATTAGGGTCTGTTGTTTCATGTTTGTGCTTCTTCCCCTTCGGTGTCTCTGATGGGAGCTGTTGGTTAATTGTATCGATTCTTGATCATTGCCTTCACTTCTATTTTGATCAGTCAAATTTACCCCCCAGAACGTCAGTTAAATGAAGCAAACTCTTCTGATACCGATGCCCCGTTTTTGGATTTACATCTGTCTGTTGTAAATGGATTTGTTTCTAGCAAAATTTATTATTTTGATTTTGAGATTCTTGGATGGTGATGATCCTCGTGCGGCATCCTTTGGCGTTTATATTTCGCAATTAATTCGATTTGCCAGAGTGTCTTGTCATGTAACTGACTTCAGCACTCGTAACAAATTGTTAACTGCTAAACTGCTTAATCAGGGTTATCGGTATCATAAACTACACAAAGCCTTTTCAAAATTTTATGAACGTCAGTCCGGTTTAATTTCAAAATTCAATTCGATATAAAAAGATTGGGTACAACTTAAAATGTTATACGACAGTCTGCCAACCAATCACGGTTGACAACTTTGCTTCCCTCTTTAATTGCACGCCGGTGGGTCAGGCCTCAGATTCTATGACGGTTCCAGCGTAAAGGCTTACTGAGAATTAGAGAGAATCTAATTTGATGTAATGATGGTTGGTGCCTGATGCTCTGTCTCTGGTCGGGCCCATCGGAGACTAACTGTTGGTTCTCCATTTCAGTGGTTTCTTGTTGTCGAGTTCTCACCGTTGTTTCATCAGTCATTGTTTGATTTTTGTGTTCACGGAGATGTTGCACTGATGAGTTAGGAGTTCTTCATGCGGACTGAACAAATTATTTGTCTAAATCGCGACGGAAGTAAGGGCGAGGATTATGGACATGTAACATCGATTTAAGCCCCCCGCCCCTAAGTGGAATTCGTTTCACTGACCGTTCCAAGGCGATTCTTCTGTCGTTTAGTTTTGTTATGGCTTGTCGTTGAGTGTGTGTGTGTGTTGCTTATACTAGTTTGTTTTGGATGGCAATTGGCCATTTAGTGGGAAAGTAACTGTCCTTTTGGCTTTCTGCTATTGATGATTCCATTAGGGTCTAGTTGTTTCGTGTTTGTGTTTCTTTCCCTTTGGTGTCTCTGATGGGAGTTGTGGGTTAATTGTATCGATTCCTGATCATTGCCTTCACTTCTATATTCATTATTTCATTTGATGGCCACTTATCTTTATTTTTTGTGAAACATTACACAGAGCTGAACATTCAAGAATGTAATTAGGAATCAGTGTCCATTTATTGCAACAGTCCTATAAAAAATTGTTTTCCTCGATGCTTTAAAAGAAATTTTGGCATGATTTTGATTGCTGTGTAAGGGTTTGTGACACAAAACTGAAAACCAATGACATCACGGGCACAGTAGCTTAAATAATGATGTAGTAATAAATAAAACTAAGTTATTCACTGAGAGTATAATCACGAAAACACTCCTACATATTTCTGACCCCCTTGAACCCCAATTTTATATAGTAAAACTGGGGTTTACAGGGGTAAACCTTATTTTTCTTATTTCTGCTGCAAAATATAGATTGTGGGTACTCGTTGGGACCGCCTCGATAGGGCGGTTCTAACGAGTACCACAACCTATTTTATGAGCAGAAATAAGAGAAATATCGCATTTTTCAGCTTAAAATCTTCGTTTTTTCGGCAATAAAGTTTACAATGTATTTGTATAGGCGTGTTTTTGTAATGTATTCCAGGAATGTAAACATGGCTTTAATTAAACGTACATATTTCCCATTTGCACTGCAAAAGTACCAGTAATAATAAGTAATTATTAAGAAACCATGGTTACTTTGGAAAGTAATCTGAAATTATGAAATTCAAAGTAAGTTTAATTGATTCCATTAGCAAGACATCGACACCAGGTCTTCCAATGATAGCTGTTGTTGCAACTTGCTTTTAAGAGGGTGAGGAGGGCCCCTGGGTCATATTGACACATGTCCTGTTCACTCTGCTATTCAACTCATAACGAAAACACATCTAAATAAATCTGACTCCCTCGAACCCCACTTTTATATACTAAAACTGGGATTTATGGAGGTAAACCTTATTTTTCTTATTTCTGCTCCAAAATATAGATTGTTGGTACTCGTTAGAACCCTTATTTCTGCTCTAAAATATAGACTGTGGGTAATCGTCAATGAGGCGGTTCTATCGACTAAAAACAATCTTTATTTTGAGCAAAAAATAAGAAAAATATCACAGTTGTTCATCTTAAAATTTTAGTTTTTTTTTTTTTTTTTTTTGGCGGTAAGGTTAACAATGTATTTCATCACGAAAACATGCCTATACAATTTTGACCACCTCCAACCCCACTTTTATATAGAAAAACTGGGGTTTAAAGGGGTAAACCTTATTTTTCTTATTTCTGCTCTAAAATATTGATTGTGGGTACTTGTAAGAACCGCCTCGATGAGGCGGTTCTAACGAGTACCCACAATCTATATTTTGAGCAGAAATAAGAAAATATTCCAATTTTTCATTTCAAAATTTTCATATTTTCAGCGATAAAGGTAACACTGTATTTGTATAGGCATGTTTTCGTAATGGTATAGGCGTGTTTTCGTGATAGTATAGGCGGGTTTGCGTAATGGTATAGGCGTGTTTTCGCAATGGTATAGGCGTGTTTTCGTGATGGTACAGGCGTGTTTTCGTGATGGTATAGGCGTGTTTTCGTGATGGTATAGGCGTGTTTTCGTAATGGTATAGGCGTGTTTTCGTGATGGTATAGGCGTGTTTTCGTAATGGTATAGGCGTGTTTTCGCAATGGTATAGGCGTGTTTTCGTGATAGTATAGGCGGGTTTGCGTAATGGTATTGGCGTGTTTTCGCAATGGTATAGGCGTGTTTTCGCAATGGTATAGGCGTGTTTTCGCAATGGTATAGGCGTGTTTTCGCAATGGTATAGGCGTGTTTTCGCAATGAAATAGGCGGGTTTGCGTAATGGTATAGGCGTGTTTTCGCAATGGTATAGGCGGGTTTGCGTAATGGTATAGGCGTGTTTTCGCAATGGTATAGGCGTGTTTTCGCAATGGTATAGGCGTGTTTTCGTGATAGTATAGGCGGGTTTGCATGATGGTATAGGCGTGTTTTCGAAATGGTATAGGCGGGTTTTCGCAATGGTATAGGCGTGTTTTCGCAATGGTATAGGCATGTTTTCGCAATGGTATAGGCGGGTTTGCGTAATGGTATAGGCGTGTTTTCGCAATGGTATAGGCGGGTTTGCGTAATGGTATAGGCGTGTTTTCGCAATGGTATAGGCGTGTTTTCGCAATGGTATAGGCGTGTTTTCGCAATGGTATAGGCGTGTTTTCGTGATAGTATTGGCGGGTTTGCATGATGGTATAGGCGTGTTTTCGAAATGGTATAGGCGGGTTTTCGCAATGGTATAGGCGTGTTTTCGCAATGGTATAGGCATGTTTTCGCAATGGTATAGGCGGGTTTGCGTAATGGTATAGGCATGTTTTCGCAATGGTATAGGCGGGTTTGCGTAATGGTATAGGCGTGTTTTCGCAATGGTATAGGCGTGTTTTCGCAATGGTATAGGCGTGTTTTCGCAATGGTATAGGCGGGTTTGCGTAATGGTATAGGCGTGTTTTCGCAATGGTATAGGCGTGTTTTCGCAATGGTATAGGCGGGTTTTCGCAATGGTATAGGCGTGTTTTCGCAATGGTATAGGCGGGTTTGCGTAATGGTATAGGCGTGTTTTCGCAATGGTATAGGCGTGTTTTCGCAATGGTATAGGCGTGTTTTCGCAATGGTATAGGCGTGTTTTCGTGATAGTATAGGCGGGTTTGCGTGATGGTATAGGCGTGTTTTCGCAATGGTATAGGCGGGCTTTCGCAATGGTATAGGCGTGTTTTCGCAATGGTATAGGCGTGTTTTCGCAATGGTATAGGCGGGTTTGCGTAATGGTATAGGCGTGTTTTCGCAATGGTATAGGCGGGTTTGCGTAATGGTATAGGCGTGTTTTCGCAATGGTATAGGCGTGTTTTCGCAATGGTATAGGCGGGTTTTCGCAATGGTATAGGCGTGTTTTCACAATGGTATAGGCGGGTTTTCGCAATGGTATAGGCGTGTTTTCGCAATGGTATAGGCGGGATTGCGTAATGGTATAGGCGTGTTTTCGCAATGGTATAGGCGGGTTTGCGTAATGGTATAGGCGTGTTTTCGCAATGGTATAGGCGTGTTTTCGCAATGGTATAGGCGTGTTTTCGCAATGGTATAGGCGTGTTTTCGTGATAGTATAGGCGGGTTTGCGTAATGGTATAGGCGTGTTTGCGTAATGGTATAGGCGTGTTTTCGCAATGGTATAGGCGTGTTTACGCAATGGTATAGGCGTGTTTTCGCAATGGTATAGGCGTGTTTTCGCAATGGTATAGGCGGGTTTGCGTAATGGTATAGGCGTGTTTTCGCAATGGTATAGGCGGGTTTGCGTAATGGTATAGGCGTGTTTTCGCAATGGTATAGGCGTGTTTTCACAATGGTATAGGCGTGTTTTCGCAATGGTATAGGCGTGTTTTCGCAATGGTATAGGCGGGTTTGCGTAATGGTATAGGCGGGTTTGCGTAATGGTATAGGCGTGTTTTTGCAATGGTATAGGTGGGTTTGCGTAATGGTATAGGCGTGTTTTCGTAATGGTAAAGGCGTGTTTTCGTAATGGTATAGGCGTGTTTTCGTAATGGTATAGGCGTGTTTTCGTGATGTATTGCATCAATGCCAAATGTTGCAACAGCAGATTTCAACAAAAATAAAGCCCTTATGCTGTTTGGTTTTGGCAGACATGACCCTGGCAATATGTCTGTTCTAAACATTACGCAAACACGCCTATACAAATACATTGACACCTTTATCGCCGAAAAAATAAAATTTTTATGATGAAAAATGTATAATTTTCTTATTTCTGCTCCAAATATAGATTGTGGGTACTCGTTAGAACCGCCTCGTTGAGGCGGTTCTAACGAGTACCCACAATCTATATTTTAGAGCAGAAATAAGAATAATAAGGTATAGCCCCGAAAACCCGTTTTACTATATACAAGTGGGGTTCAAGGGGGTCAAGATTATATAGGCGTGTTTTCGTGATGAGGTCACATGATTTGCCGTAACTGTAGTTTGGCACGTTTGGCAAGAAACACGCCAAAATTTTAAAATTCCAAAGCACTGAAAGTTATATTCCATCAGCACAACACAATCAATCAAACCCAAAAGAAATACTTATTTTATACTTAGTTCAGATATTTTTATGGTTTGAAAGAGCTTGTTTCACCTAGATTTTTTTAATTTTAAAATCTTAGCCAATATATTGAAAAAAAAAAAAAAAAGAGCTGATACAGAAAGACAAAGGTGCACTGGTCAGAGGTAACAATATTATGTATCCAACTATGCAACTATGATGGTACTGTCCGTGTTACATATTGTACATGTATAAGTATGCTGGTACTGTCCACTATACCTAAACTTAGTGCCTCGTAGACATAGTAGATATAGATGATGGCCTCGGTAGCTCAGTCGGATGCGCGTCTGACTGGTGATCAGGAGGGCGCGGGATCGATTCCTGCCGGGGTCGGCGATATTCTTTCGTTGAGATTGATCATGAAATCTTTTCTACGGCCATTCTCCCCCTTCCGCTGATTCAAGAAGGGCAGTTGTCACTTTCTGGCGAAAGAATGTGCACTGCACTGGTTAACCGCTTTCGTTTTAGCCTGCCCCGAAAAAGTGTGGTTAGATAAACTGATCGGCTAAAATCACCTAAATAGTGTTGACTGGGCCGTTAACCCATTTAGTACCAGAAACCCCAAAACGGGTACCCCGGCAAACAGTGCAGGCCCAGATCAGACGCCGCAGAACGCGGCGTCTGATCAGGGCCTCCACTGTTTGCTAAATGTTCAGTCATTTTCAAAATAAAATTTGATAAAAACATAACCCGACACCCCTAAATATGGAAATGGACTCCTGCTATATATAAGGAGGAAGATTCCATTTGGTACAAAAAGAAGGGTTAAACTCCAATACAAACAAACAAAGAAGACATAGAAATTTTATTTAAAGTCGAATAGGAGTTAACAACATAACACCTTTACTTCGACAAACCTAGTGTAAAACAACAAATAGAATTTAAATATATCACATCATGCAAAAATAAAAATAACAAAAAGTACTCTAATAGCACAAAGACGTGTGAATTAAGAGTACATTATCACAGGAATGGAAGCAGCATAAGAAATGCATGCATGTATACAGACATTTCGCCCCCCCACCCATCGGGGCTTGAAGAAATATATGGGCTGCATGATGCTTCCACGCAGATCTGAATCCGACCCGCACACGAGTACTGACTGGTAAACCGCTTAGAGGATCTAAGCCTGCCCAGGCAAAGCGGTGCGCACGAGACGGACCGTCCATGCTTATAAACCCTATTGGTTTCATTGGGCGACAGGGCTTGAGATGTCATTTCATCTCAATGTCGGGTTAAAGTCCCACAAAATTGGAAGCAACGTCTCCAAAATGACCTTTACAGTGTTGACGGGGACGTTAAACCTCAAATCAAACAAACAAACAAGTGCAACCTATGCATGGTAGACATAGAAGACATAGATGTTGGCCTCGGTAGCTCAGTCGGATGCGCGTCTGACTGGTGATCAGGAGGGCGCGGGATCGATTCCTGCCGGGGTCGGCGATATTCTTTCGTTGAGATTGATCATGAAATCTTTTCTACGGTCATTATCCCCCTTCCGCTGATCCGAGAAGGGCAGTTGTCACTTTTTGGCGAAATAATATGCACTGCTCTGGTTAACCGCTTTTGTTTTAGCCTGCCCCGGAAAAGTGTGGATAGGTAAACTGATCGGCTAAAAAATGACCTAAATAGTGTTGACTGGGCCGTTAACCCATTTAGTACCAGAAACCCCAAAACGGGTACCCTGGCAAACAGTGCAGGCCCAGATCAGACGCCGCAGAACGCGGTGTCTGATCAGGGCCTCCATTGTTTGCTAAATGTTCAGTCATTTTGAAAATAAAATTTGATGAAAACATAACCCGACACCCCTAAATATGGAAATGGACTCCTGCTATATATAAGGAGGAAGATTCCATTTGGTACAAAAAGAAGGGTTAAACTCCAATACAAACAAACAAAGAAGACATAGACATAGAAATTTTATTTAAAGTCGAATAGGAGTTAACAACATAACACCTTTACTTCGACAAACCTAGTGTAAAACAACAAATAGAATTTAAATAGATCACATCATGCAAACATAAAAATAACAAAAAGCACTCCAATAGCACAAAGACGTGTGAATCAAGAGTACAATATCACAGGAATGGAAGCAGCATAAGAAATACATGCATGTATACAGACATTTCGCCCCCGCCCATCGGGGCTTGAAGAAATATATGGGCTGCATGATGCTTCCACGCAGAGCTGAATCCGACCCGCACACGAGTACTGGTAAACCGCTTAGAGGATCTAAGCCTGCCCAGGCAAAGCGGTGTGCACGAGTCGGACCGTCCATGCTTATAAACCCTACTGGTTTCATTGGGCGACAGGGCTTGAGATGTCATTTCATCTCAATGTCGGGTAAAAGTCCCACAAAATTGGAAGCAACGTCTCCAAAATGACCTTTACAGTGTTGACGGGGACGTTAAACCTCAAATCAAACAAAATACAGACATTTGCATTTATGTTATGAGATTAGAAGTACATGTATACAAACAGACATTTACATTAAAAATCTGGGCACTTGTCAGTTTCTGGCAAAAGAATGTGCACTGTATAGGTTTACCGCTAATACATATAAGCCTGTCCTGGTTTTGTTTGTTTGATTTGAGGTTTAACGTCCCCGTCACACTGTAAAGGTCATTTTGGAGACGTTGCTTCCAATTTTGTGTGTCTTTTACCCGAAATTGAGATGAAATGACATCTCAAGCCCTGTCGCCCAATGAAACCAATAGGGTTTATTAGCATGGACGGTCCGCCTCGCACCGCGGTTCCTGGACAGGCTTAGATCCTCTAAGCGGTTTACCAGTACTAGTGTGCGGGCCGGATTCAGCTCTGCAGCCCATATATATTTCTTCAAACCCCTATGGGCGGGGCCGAAGCCTGTCCTGGTAAAGTGTGGATAGGTAAACTGACCGACTCAAAAATGGCCTAAATAGTATTGACTGGGCCGTTAATCTCCAGTACAAACAAACAAAATCATTCAAAAATCTAAATAAGGAATTTGACACAACTTTAAATGTATGGGTCGCCGTTTTACTATTTAATACATATTTATAGCTATCCATAATTCAAATTAGTGATATCCTTAAACAGTCGAATAATGGATATCCATAATTCAAATTATAGATATCCATAAATCGCATTATGGGTATCTATAAATCGTGCATAATCAATGATATCCATAATTCGAATAAAATATATCCATTATTCACCGCAAATGCCATTGGCTTCAGTCAATTTTTATTGTCTTAATTTGCGAAGACGAATTATTGATATGTACTATTCAAATTAGTGATATCCATAAATGGGCCGAAGTGATGATATCCATAATTCGAATTATTAATATCCATAATTCGAATTATGGATATCCTTAAATCAATTTGAACAAATGATATCCATAAATGGTATTATGGATATCAATAATTCGATTTATGTATATTCATAATTCGAATTAATGGTATCCATAAATCAGCTGAATAATGGATATCCGTAATTCAAACTATCGATTTATAGATATCATTAATTCAGATCCATTTATGGATATCCATAATTCGATTTATGAATATCATTAATTAGAATTATGGCAGTCCATAAATAATTATGGATAACCTTAAATAATTATGGATATCCATAATTCGAATAATGGATATCACTAATTCAATTTATGGATATCTATAAATAATTATTGATATCTATAAATAGGGAATAAATAGTAAAACGGCGCCCCATAAATGACTAAATGGTTTAAACAGTATTTCGCTGTAAATGGTACATGTGTTTGTACAGAAATAAACAAACGACATAAATTGCAGGATCCAGGCAGAAATGTGCTACATTTAATAACATTTGCTGATTACTAATACCATGCCTGCTAAAAATACCTGAAGGGTTCCTACAATAAATGTTTTTATCACAAGCAGTGGATAACGTCGTGTAATAAAAATCATATGACCACACGTGTAATAACACTTTGGCGGGATTAAGTAATGTCATGACGACATCCATGTCAACCATGCATTTTTGTGGAACAATTGTCAAAATTCAAGGCGATAAAATCCAAATTAAAGTGGTCATATTATAAACAGAATCTTACACTCGTGGTCATTTCATATGGAATTTATGAAACTCGCCGAAGGCTCGTTTCATAAATTTCATATGAAATGACCACTCGTGTAAGATCCTCTATATATAAAATTACACTTTTTCCAGACAAATCGCCCGGAGTTCTGGGCACCCGCTCTTGACTACATAAATATCCACTCAGGCACCGATGCTTGATCCCACAGGCCCCGTTAAAGGCGTTTGCATCACTCAGGACCCGTCATGGCAACCCACCGTGAGAAAAGACAAAAGCTGCAAACAGTGGCGTTTTTCTGGTCAAATTGTCTCTTCCTAATTTGACAAATGTCTTTGCGTTGCGCGAAAATCATTTGTTCTTTGTGAGCTTCAATGAGTGATCAGATATATGTTTTGTTGCACACACTGGCACAGAAATAATTATCCTACTCAGGTTATCTTACCCAGGAATAGGAAAATCGAGATTTTTCACGTGTTTGATGTGCACAGGTTGAATAGGTTGTCATGCATACCGTCGTTAAGGTACAATGTACAGTGACGCCCCCCACTCCAAAAAAAAAAAAAACAAAAAAAAAACGCCGTATTATTGACATCAAAATATGACGGACCTCGATGATCTAAGTGACTGCATTATAATAAAAGTCCACTCTCTGAAATGAAAGGTATGCAAGAAAAAGACTCTTACATTGGTGTGTGGGGTAGATAGAAAATCCGTCCCTTGGGGTCACTGTTTGGCAGCAATCGATGATGCAGGACAGTGACCCTCGGGACGGGTTTTTCGTTCCACGCCTAACACCCATGCAAGCTTCCTATATTCTATAGTTTCATAAGCTGACGGAATTCCATAGAATATAGACGAAAATATGGACGAGAAAAGTCGCACAGTCGCCATGCTCTATCCAATACATTTTAAGAATCTTACATGTTTGTGGGGGTGGGATAATTTCAAAAATTCTTCATGAGGGTCACTGCCCGTCATCACAAGGCTTGTGATTCCAAGGGACGAATTTTTCAATCTACTCCTCGCACCGATGAAAGAATTGTTTTATTGCATACCTTTCGCTTCTGAAAGGGGATTTGTTTTATAGAGCAGTCACTTAATGTTGCGGTATTGACGTGACTGTATGTGGAGAGACGTCAAACACGACGTAGTATTATTCACATCATATTCGTGAAAACTCTCGATTTTCATCCTATCCGTGGATAGGATAACCTGGGTAGGATAAAAAATTCTATCCCAGGGTTTAGTCCAGGAATTCATTATCTACTGTGCAAGAATATAATATTCTTGCACACCAGACAAGGAAATCCGTGATTTTACCCTGGGATAGAAATTCATGTTCTGACCCTGGTGTTCCGACCCCAGATCGAATATAATCGCGTGTTTGATAAATGCACTGGTTGATTACAACCTCATGCGCGCGTCGTCATGTGTTACGTCACTAAACACCCCTGTTGTGTCATCACAAAATGGCGGACGCCGGTAACCGAAGTGACAGCAGCATTAAAAATTCGAAATAGAAATGGAAGGTATGCAAGAAAAAGAATCCAATACGGGTGTGAGGGGTGAATAGAAAAATCCGTCCATCGGGATCACTGTACGGCATCACTCGGCAAGCCTCGTGATGCCGGACAGTGTCCCTCGGGACGGATTTTTCAATCCACCCCTCACACCTATATAAGATTCTTACCAACATCCGCCATATTGTGTTGACACTGCAGGAATGTTTAGTGACGTCATGTAACCTCCTATGACGTCAACCTTAACGACGGCGCATACGAGGTCGTAATCAACCTGTGCGTTTATCAAACACGCGATTATATTCGATTTTGGGTCGGGACACCAGGGTCAGAACATAAATTTCTATCCCAGGGTAAAATCACGCTTGTCTGGTGTGCAAGAATATAATAACTGCTCATTATGACAGCGACATACCATGTAATTTTAGGCCCCAAACAGTCTAAGTGTAAATAGAGGATCTGACACGAGTGGTCATTTCATATAAAATTTATGAAACAAGCCTTGGCGAGTTTAATATGTTACGACCACGAGTGTAAGATTCTGTTTATTAAAAAAACGCTTTTAATTAAGATTTTATCGCAGAATTTCAGTGGAAAACATAAGGTTGTCACGTACGGACTCACGGATTCTGGAGATTTAGCCGAAAACTCGCTAAAATTGCCAGGATACTTCCCGTGTTAACTCTTCATACTGGCATTTAGTATAACCACGTCGATGATTTCAATGGAACGATAACTTATCTCGAGTGAAAGCCGGTTTTTAGAGATATTCAAGAATATATTGCATTTAATACTCCATGGATATTTTCTTAAAAGCAAGGCGATCCAAAAAATGGTTTCTTGGCGTAATAAAAAAACAAGAGGATCAAGCTAGCTTGGTCCTGTATCGCTCACCTGAGCTAACAGATTCAATGTTTAAGGAAGTGCCAACCTTTACTGAAGGCTTTATGTGAGGACATGGTGATGACAGGGTAAGCATTTTCTGCAAATCAAGTAGAATATAACTCTATGATAAACAGGCTGACCTCACCGGTTTTCAAACTCATTCAAGCTTTTATTCCTGACTTGCTAAGAAGATCCGATCTAAACTGAAGTGGCTATGGCGATGACAAGTTCAAAAACAAGAGTTTTCAAACTCCTCCAAGTTTTCTGCCTGACTTCCTTGTTTGTAAGTTTCATGAAGATCCGTTCAAAACTGAAGGGGCAGCAGTGATGACAAGGTCGAAAATAGGCATTTTCAGCAATCAAAGGCACATCACTCTATGATACATGTGCCGACTTGGCCGGTATTCAAATTCATCTGAGGTTTTATTCCCAGCCACCTTACATGTCAGTTTCAGAAAGATCCAATCAAAACTGAAGGGGCTATGGTGATTACAAGGTCATAATTTGGCATTTTCAGCAATCAAAGGGATGTTACTCTATGAAAATTGGGCCAACTTGGCTGGTTTTCGAACTCATCAGAGGTTTAATCCCAAACAACCTTACACATACGTTTCAGAAAGATCCGATAAAAACTTAAGGAGCTACGGTGATGACAAGGTCAAAAATTGACATTTTCAGCAATCAAAGGGACATAACTCTATGAAAAATGGGCCGGCTTGGCGGGTTTTTGAACTCATCCACCGCCCCCCCCCCCCCCCCCCCATAGGGGCTTGAAGAAATATATGGGCTGCATGATGCTTCCACGCAGAGCTGAATCTGGCCCGCACACTAGTACTGGTAAACCGATTAGAGGATCTAAGCCTGTCCAGGAACCGCGGTGCGAGGCGGACCGTCCATGCTAATAAACCCTATTGGTTTCATTGGGCGACAGGGCTTGAGATGTCATTTCATCTCAATGTCGGGTAAAAGTTCCACAAAATTGGAAGCAACGTCTCCAAAATGACCTTTACAGTGTTGACGGGGACGTTAAACCTCAAATCAATCAAACAAACAAACAGACAAAACTCATCCAAGATTTTATCCCGAGCCACCATACATATAAGTTTCAGAAAGATCCTATCAAAACTGAAGGGGCTACGTTGATGACAAGGTAAAGAATCAGCATTTTCAGCAATCTAAGGGAGGCAACTCTATGATAAATGGGCAGACTTGGCCGGTATTGGAACTCATCTGAGGTTTTATCCCCAGCCACCTTACAATTAAATTTCAGAAAGATCTGATCAAAACTGAAGGGGCTACGGTGATGACAAGGTAAAAAACAACAACATTTTCAGCAATCAAAGGGACGTAACTCTATGATTAAAAGGGCCGACTTGGCCGGTTTTCGAACTAATCCGAGGTTTTATCCAGGGCCACCTTACATATAAGTTTCAGAAAGATTCAATCAAAACTGAAGGGGCTACGGTGATGACAAGGTAAAAAATCGGCATTTTCAGCAATCAAAGGGACGTAACTGTACGATAAATGGGCCGACTTGGCCGGTATTCGAAATCACCCGAGGTTTTTTCCCCAGCCACCTTACATATAAGTTTCAGAAAGATCCGATCAAAACTGAAGCAGCTACGGTGATGACAAGGTCAAAAATAGGCATTTTCAGCAATCAAAGGGACGTTACTCTATGATAAATGGGCCGACTCGGCCGGTATTCGAACTCATATGAGGTTTTATCCCCAGTCACCTTACATATAAGTTTCAGAAAGATCCGATCAAAACTGAAGGGGCTACCGTGATGACAAGGTCGAAAATCGACATTTTCAGCAATCAAAGGGGATGTAACTCTATGATCAATAGGCCGACTTGTCCGGTTTTCGAACTCATCCGAATTTATATCCCCAGCCACCTTATATATAAAAGTTTCAGAAAAATCCGATCAAAATTGAAGGGGCTACGGTGATGACAAGGTCAAACATCAACATTTTCAGCAATCAAAGGGACGTTATTCTATGATAAATGGGCCGACTTGGCCGGTTTTCAAATTCATCTGAGGTTTTACCCGCAGTCATCTTACATATAAGTTTCAGAAAGATTCGATCACAACTGAAGGGGCTACGGTGATGGCAAGGCAGAAAAAAAAACAACATTTCAGCAGTCAAAGGGACGACACGCTATGATAAATGGGCCGACTTGGCTGGTTTTCAAACTCATCCGAGGTTTTATCCACAGCCACCCTACATATAAGTTTCAGAAAGATTCGATCAAAACTGAAGGGGCTACGGTGATGACAAGGTCAAAAATTGGCATTTTCAGCAATCAAAGGGTTGTAACTCTAAGATAAATGGGCTGACTTGGCCGGTTTTCGAACATATTCGAGTTTTTATCCTCAGCCACCTTACATATAAGTTTCAGAAAGATCCGACCAAAACTGAAGGCGCTACGGTGATGACAAGCATTTTCCCATAGTAAGTCTATGGGACATTGTGGTTGCCATAACAACCAAAGTTTTAGAGCGATTTCGAAAAATATGTTTATGTCATCAATGCCCAACCAGAGGCATGCTACAGATGAGAAATGATTGAGATCAGCCTGCAGGCTGCAGAGATATAGCTGCTCAAAAGTGTGGACGGACGGACGGACGACGGACGACGGAGGACCCACTATACTATAAGCTCCCCTGGAGCCTTCGGCCCAGGTGAGCTAAAAAAACAACAAAAAAAAACCTTTATTACCCATTCTTGCACACCAGACAAGGAAATCCGTGATTTTACCCTGGGATAGAAATTTATGTTCTGACCCTGGTGTTCCGACCCAAAATCGAATATAATCGCGTGTTTGATAAATGCACAGGTTGATTACGACCTCGTATGCGCCGTCGTTAAGGTTGACGTCATAACACGTTACATGACGTCACTATACATTCTTGCAGTGTCGACACAATATGGCGGATGTTGGTAATCGTAGTAACTGCAGCATTAAAAATCCGCGCTAAGAAATGGAAGGTATGCAAGAAAAAGAATCCTATATGGGTGTGAGGGATGGATGGAAAAATCCGTCCCTCGGGATCCATGTCCGGCATCACTTGGCAAGCCTCGTGATGCCGGACAGTTACCCTCGGGACGGATTTTTCCATCCACCCCTCACACCCATATAAGATTCTTATATTATACCACACCTTATTGAGATTCTTTAAAGCGGCAAATTCTTTGAAATGGCAAAATGCTACTGGGATGATACATACTTCGTTATAACGAGTGCTTCATAGAGGATCTTACATGAGTGTTCATGTATTATTGAATTTATTAAACGAGTTGAGGAAAAGGAATAAAATGCGAGGCTTTGCCGAGCATTTTATTCCTTTTCCATAACGAGTTTAATAAATTATTGAATTAGAGGATCTTACATGAGTGCTCATGTATTTTTGAATTTATTAAACTCGTTGAGGAAAAGGGATAAAATGCGAGGCTTTGCCGAGCATTTTAAATCCTTTTCCTCAACGAGTTTAATAAATTCAATAATACATGAGCACGAATGCAAGATGCTATTTATCATATGACATTTAAAGCGTATTTTCGTAGTAACGATTGTTTACAAAAATGTCAATATTCCACCATTAGTAAACGCGACGTCGTTAAGGACGTCGTACATGTGACGTTACGGGACGTATCTAGCTAATTTGCATATTTAATCCACCAGTGGATTATCGAAAATATTACATGGCGTTATTACACTCTCAGACGCGACGTCATATGATAAATGTTTATATTCTATTTGTGCTTACACGCAGGTTGGGGCGATTGTTGAAACCGGCATTAACTTGTACACAGAAACACTAAAATACTGTTAACCTTATCAAGCTGTTTACGATCTACACTGTTTGTCTTGCAGTTTGTGAATTGAACAAATATATTATATCAAGTAATTTGATTGATTGATAATCAGTGATGGGAGTGGCTCGATTAAGGGGAATGGGTACACCTTCAGGGGAGGCAACTCCTGCAAAAGTATTTTTGCCTCCCATGTCAATAGGGGTCAACTCTTAAAGAAAAGAATTTGCTCCAGAGGAGCAAATTCTTTCCTTTAAGAGTTGACCCCTTTTTCAGTGGGACAGGGCTTATAGGAAAGCGAACAGGAAGTCCCGAAAGTTATCTCCCTTAGAAAAATGGCGGAAAAATCTGCCAGGTGTTCCCATTCCCCTTAATTAATACAGCGGGATAAGAGCTAAATGCATTGAACAATCAAAGCACATACAATACTGGTGGATCGATTGTCTCCGAGTTTAGGCTGGGAGTGGGAGAATAAGTCCTGAACTGAGACTTAAACTCATTCGTTTAACCCTAAAATTCCAGTATTTCAAGCAAACAGTGTAGACTCTGATGAGAGACGCCGCATCACGTCTGATCTGGGTCTACACTACTCACTACACCAGCTCAGTCCAGAGTTTACTTTTTACACAGCGCTCTGAGAAGCCTCTGTGGTGTAGTGGTTATACTACTCGCCTGATAAACCTGGGATTACAGGATTGATCCCGGGCTTCTCCAGACTTTCGGACGAGTCTTTAAATCGAGGTCCCGTTTCCGTATAACCTCAGCTGTTGCTGGGACGTAAAACTGAAACACACACACGCACGCACGCACGGACGCACGCAAGCACGCACGGACGAACGCACACAGCGCTCTGACACTAACGAGAAACCGGTACCCGGATTTCGTACATGGTCAGGTCAGCGATAGCCACGTGGGCAAGAGCAAGTGGGAAACTTCTGTTGTTAGTAACTTTGGGTCGATTGATAAACAGTCAACCCCAAAACTGTGAGAAATAAACTTGAACATTTTGGTTCTGACGCTAAGGTTGATGCAAATATTGACGGATTAAGAAGACGGACAAACAGACGAACGAACGGACGAAAATCACGAATCTTATATCGCGCCATGCTTAAAGAATGAAACACCACGAAAACGATTCCATCGACTCCTAGGAGAAAAGTCTGATCTGGTCCTCACTATTTGCAACAATTAACTGTTAACCCCAGCATTGCATGCGGGAAACCCCTTCAGGGGTACCTTGGAAAACAGTGCAGGCCCAGATCAGACGCCACAGAACGCGTCGTCTGATCAGGGCATACACTATTTGCTAACATAATTTTCAGTCAAAAAAAGAAAAAAAAAGAATAAAAACAAAAGAAAAGGTCTACCACCCTTGTATGACAATTGGACCTGTCCAACATATAGCAATGAAAGCGTCCACTCGTGGGTTAAAATCACCAAACAGACACAAAAACAAACGAAAATAATCATTGTTGTGATTGCCGGGTTAAATGTTAAAAATACCAATCAAAATCAGAGTCACTCCTAGAACAATCGGAATCGGAATTGAAATCGAAATCAGATTCGGAATCTGGCTCCAGTAGGGCTGTGGTATTTATTATGCAGTGTGATGGAATTTCACCAGTTATAAGAACCTCCTCATATTTTCTTGCTAGGTTTTTTGCTCTTTGATCGCGAAGATTGGCTTCTCTTTTTGTCGCATCCGTCAAATCGATGAATTGTATTCCTCCTACTTGTTCGAGCTTTTCGACATCAATTGTAGCGATTATTTTCGGAAAGCGCTTTTTATTGCCCGCAAATGCTGTTATGGCGCCCCATGATGCAGCAGTTGAAATATATTGCGAGCCAACGCTGCTCCCAACACTCACATGGTCGTGGATAGTGACTCGCGTGTCTGGTAGCTTAGCCCGGATGCCATCGGTCTTAGGATCTTCGTTCCGCCTCAGCAGGCGATACAGCCGTCTGTATTTAAATTTCGGTCCGCTTCTCGACTGGCTGCTATCTAAAAAGAAAAGGAGAATTATCGATACGGTTAATCCTTGTTTTCCTTTGGGTTCATCCATTACATTTTGTAATTGTGAAAACAATATGAGGATCTGAGATGAGGCCTAGTTAGCCGAAACGAGCTAGTTTGGCCCAGAAAAACTGTTCACTCTGCAATTTTAGTTTTGTATTCTATGCTTCCAAGGAATATTGATTGATTGTGCTGGGGTACTTTAGGAAAATTGTCTTATTTTGTAAATGTATGCTGTGTGTACTCAATGTGTACACAGCATACTTTTATAATGAAGAATACCGGAAAGACATCCCAAAATTATCTTCAGTTTGCCTCCTGGTATGTCGCTAACAGTAACCCTTCGTGGCTCGAACTACCGCTGTCTCGAACAAATTTTCATGGTCCCAAGGGGCTCGAGCCATCTAGATTATCTGGAGGAATTAAGTAACCATGGTAAATGGAAGTTACATACTATAAGCGTGGTGCATGCTTACCTCTGTCTTGCTGTTCGCCGGAGTTGGCTGTAGTAGACAAGGATGGGTTCTCAGTTTTGGCAGTCCTTGATAGTTCTTTAGTTTCTTGGTCTGCATTTTTGTTGGACTCGTTTGGAACTTGTACCTTAACTTTGGGAGGCTCAACGTTATCTGAAGGTTCAACAGCCGTAAACTGTGCTGTTGTCGTAATAGAGCCCGACAGAGCGACAATAGACTTTGTTTCGTTAGCGACAGTCTCTAGCACTCCTGAGTCGAGATTTTGTAAATTGGCAGTCTCCGTGTCCCTCGACAAGACTTCCTCGTTTCTTTTCCGTTTTGGTGCTGGAGCGAGAATGTTTTCTTCATCTTTCGATTGATCAGTCTTTCTCTTCCCTACGCGAGACATAGTTCTTGCTAAAAGAATAATAAGATGTACAAGTCATGTAAAATAGACCCATATTTTGATTCACGCTACGAGAAAACGTCTATTCATGGTTTACCGACGAGTTACATGTGGGACAATTGTTATCCACAAAATTACCTGTGTCCGATTAACTATATAGAAGTCAATAGGGAACATGTTTCCGATAACGTATACATTTTAGCATTACGGCATGTTCTAATTTCTGGCCTGGCTTGTTCTGGCTTGGTCTGGCCCGGTCTGGCCTCTCGCGACCTATTTAATTTCAATGACATAACGCTTCGGGCCGGGCCAGGCCAGGCCAGTATTGGAATCAACAACAGAACCTAGACACTCCATCCCTTGAGACAAGTTACTTGCTGTTGGCACTAATTTACTACTACAGTGTACGGGTAATCATTATAATGTCAATAAAACCACAGGTTGCTATTCTAGCAATGGTATGGCTGTGATGTTGTTTTTTTGTTTTTATGATTTAGCTTTGATTTAATTTGAAAGAAAAAGAATTTTATAAATGGATTTGGATTGGTAATTATTTTGAGCATCAAGCTATCCTGTTTAACAGTGATTTACAGACAAAATAAAACAAAGCACTGACAGCACCTGTTGGGTGGATCATCTCTTGAGTGTAAGGTCGGTGTGGAGACCCTGATCAGATGCTGCACTCTGTGGCGTCTTATCTGGTACTAGCAACAGTACGCTGACCTAGAGTGGTCAATATTTCAGTTCAAATTGACCTTCAAACAGTATGTAGGCCCAGATGAAATAGCTCATGTTTGTTTTGGATTTTAACGGCCCAGTCAACACTATTTTAGGCAATTTTGAGCCGATCAGTTTACCCATCCAATCTTTTCCTGGGCAGGCTTTTGCGTAAGCGGCTAACCGGTACAGTGCACATTCGTTTTGCCAGAAACCGACAACTGCCCTTCTTGAATCAGTGGAAAGGAGAGAATTACCGTAGAAACTATTTCATGATCAATCTCCACGAAAGAATGCTGCCGTGACACTCATGAAGACTCCTGCAGGCATCGAACCAGCGTCCTCCGGATCACCAGTCAGACGCGCATGAGATAGCTCATGACAGTCATTTCTTCTGGATCTGATTGGCAGTTTGATTTTGGTCGATTTTGGGTTGATCATTTGTCAGTCGACTCAATGTTATTAGCACCGAAGCTATGACCTTTACAGTGTTGACGGGGACGTTAAACCTCAAATCAAACAAAACAAATCTTCAGTGCTAATTAGCACAGAAGCGAAAACCGGAGTACCCGGAGAAAAACACCTGACCTTCCGTTGCAGAACTTGTCTCACATGTGATCCGAGCCAGCTCGAACCCACAGCGATGAGAGACCTAATGATTAAGAGTCAGTGCGCTTATCCACTAGGCCACGGAAACCCGTTATTTATAGAATATAGCCACGCTATTCTAGTCTCTGTGACAACAAAGTACTGTGTTAAAGAAAGCTTATTGAAAAACATTCAGTTTAGATCCAGATCAATTGGCGAAGACCGTTGCGTCTTATCAGGCCCTACACTGTTTGCATAGAGTTTAGGAATTTACACGTAAATGAAGCAGCCTAATTAAGTCCCTTTTTATGACACTTTTTTCACGACAATCAACAAACAAGTGCTGTCAGTGCTTTAATTGTAATTGTATTGATTTAGACACCCATTGCTGGCTAGTTACTGTGATAAGGCTGTGAAAATGGCAGTATTACCGTAAGTTCCTGTCCTTTAAGCAAACACTATAGACACTGGTTAGACCCCTCCCCATTCTACAGCTCCTGATATTGGTCTACACTGTTTGTCCAACCCACCTCTCCCGCCCAGTCTTACTTCCTGCATCACAAAGACAAGAACAGCACCGTTATAAACGAAGCCGCCGTGGTGTAGTGGTTATGCTACACGCTTCATAAACCACGGGTCGTGGGTTCGATCCCGGGGTTTTCCGGACCGTCCATGCATATAAACCCTATTGGTTTCATTGGGCGGCAAGGCCTTAAGATGTCATTTCATCTCAATGTCGGGTAAAAGTCCCACAAAATTGGAAGCAACGTCTCCAAAATGACCTTTACAGTGTTGACCGGAAGTTAAACCTAAAATCAAATAAACAAACAAACAACTGAGTAACCACGCTATCCATTTCATTACATTTGTTTTTTCTGTTTATTTGGATTTCAACTGCCCAGTCAACACCATTTAGATCATATCGATTTTGGTTATTTACCATACCACACATTTTATCAGCAGGATTCTACAAAAGCGTTTAACCAGTACAGTACATATTCTTTTAAAAGCCTCGTCATTGCAGCCCGGGCTTCTCCAGACTTTAGGTTGACCTTGATTGTTTTGGGTTTAACTACACGTTAATCCTTGAGGACAGTTTTGTGTCGTCTCCCAGAAAATGTCGTCTCCCAGAAAAAGGGAGAAAAGAGATATAGTAGAGGGGATAAAGTGATGGACAGGGAAGCACTGTGCTGTGGAAAGAACTTTTCCTGTAAAACATTGACTCTGGTCATTTCATGTGTGTGTGTGAATTCGGGTTTAACGTCGCTTTCAACAATTTTTCAGTCATATCACGACGGTGTCTGGTTGCGACAGGGAGCTCAATGCTCACATTTATAGTGCTGCCTCACTGAAGTATCATGTCCCAGACACATTACATGATACCACACCCAGTCACATTATCCTGACACTGGATCGACCAGTCCTAGCTCTACCCCGTAAATCTGAGTGCCAAACGAGGAGCAGCTAGTACCATTTTTAACGACTTTGGTATGTCGCGGCCCGGGGTCGAACCCCAGACCTCCCGTTCCCCGGAGCGGACACTCTACCAACTGAGCTATCGGGGCCGGTGGTCATTTCATTAACCAAAGGGTCGCAGATTGCAGCCCGGGCTTCTCCAGACTTTAGGTTGACCTTGATTGTTTTGGGTTTAACTACACGTTAATCCTTGAGGACAGTTTTGTGTCGTCTCCCAGAAAATGTCGTCTCCCAGAAAAAGGGAGAAAAGAGATATAGTAGAGGGGATAAAGTGATGGACAGGGAAGCACTGTGCTGTGGAAAGAACTTTTCCTGTAAAACATTGACTCTGGTCATGTCCTGGGATATAAGCAAACAGTATAGACTCAGATCAGATGTCAGATACAGTGATGTACATCTGATCAGGATCTATAATGGGATCCAGCCCAACAAACAAAGGTCACCTATTGCCAGTAGTCACTGAAAAAGTTTTATATATACATAAGAACAGTCTTTTTATCAGCAAGGAGTTTCTCAGTATTTTGTGTATAAATAAATAAATAAATAAATAAATAAATAAATAAATAAATAAATAAATAAATAAATATAATCAGCTTGCTCCTACCTACAATTACCTTCAAAACAATGTAACTAATACCTGTCTGTCTGCAATGCCTGCCTTCCTCTGCATGCCTACTTGTTGCTACATGCTTACCTGCCAATTTTTGTATGTGCATACAACTAACCAAAAATGGGAGATTGAGTAACAGGGACTTAGTTCATAGAGAACATAAACTAGCCTCTGCCTGTCGGCTGCACTCAGTGATGGTACAGAGCAGTGCCTTTGCGTTTAACTTACCAGACTGATATGACCTTGGCTGTTTACTGGGCCGTAAAACTGCAACACACAATATACCTACCTACCTAACTACAATCATCTGCCCAGCTACTATGTACCATGCGTAACAGGCATGTTCTAATTTCTGGCCTGGCTTGGTCTGGCCCGGTCTAGCCTCTCGCGACCTATTTAATTTCAATGACATAACGCTTCGGGCCGGGCCGGGCCAGGCCAGTATTGGAATTAACATCAGAAGGAGTGTTCAGGTCAAGAACCTAGACACGGCATGTTCTAATTTCTGGCCTGGCCCAGCCTGGCCCGGTCTGGCCCAATCTGACCTAATTAATACCTATGACATAATACTTCGGGCCAGCCCGGGCCAGGCCAATATTTCTAACTTTCATCAGGTGGAGTGTTTGGGTGAAGAACCTTGACACTCCATCCCTTGAGACATGCTGCTGAATGATGGCACTGATTTACTACAGTAATCAGAGATGTGTGCAGGGATACCCTATTAATGCCTAGCAGCAAACAGTGCAGGCCCATACAGTTAAGCTGTCATGGAATATGGCATCTGATCAGGTTCTACACTGTTTGCAAAAAAAATAAATAAAAAATAAAATAAAATAGAAAAAAAAGATGCAGCAAAAAAAAAAGACAAACTGATATCATGACGCATCTGATCAGATGCCACAGGTTTTCTGAGTCCATGACTTGACATAGAGGTCATAGGTAAGGGCCAGTGTATTGCTGAATAAACCTTTGACCCATACCTATCATCACAATCCCATCATATGGTCTGGAAAATAGCCACCCACTGTAAAAGCTTTAATATATGCATGTATATAAGAACAATCTTTTATCAGCAATGTGTTTCTCAGTAATTTGTTTGATGTATTTATAAGATCAATCAATCAATCAATCAATCAATTACGTACCTACAGTTTAGGTTCATATCTACAACTACCTACCAAACTACGTGACTAATGCCTGTCTGCCTATCTGTGTGTCTGCCTGTATACCTACATACACAGCTATGGGTATCGACCGACCTACCCGAACTGGCCCCTACCCCTACCCTACCTTACCTGCTACTTTATTACTACCTACCAATTTTTGTATGTACATACAACTACCTACCTCGGAGGTTTGTTTGTTAAAATATCTTTTTTTTCTGCCACATCTTTATTTCAACCCATTTGGATGCTTATACCTACAGGACTCTTCTGCCTAACATCGAAGACATTTCCAAGATCAGATGTGTCATGATATCAGTTTGTTGTTTTTTTTTTTTTGGCTGCATCTTTTTTTTCTATTTTTTTTTTTTTTTTTTTTTTTTTGCAAACCTGATCAGATGCCATATTCCATGACAGCTTAACTGTATGGGCCTGCACTGTTTGCTTTTGTTTGTATGATTTGAGGTTTAACGTCCCCGTCAACACCGCAAAGGTCATTTTGGAGACGTTGCTTCCAATTTTGTGGGACTTTTACCAGACATTGAGATGAAATGACATCTCAAGCCCTGTCGCCCAATGAAACCAATAGAGTTTATTAGCATGGACGGTCCGCCTCGCACCGCGGTTCCTGGACAGGCTTAGATCCTCTAAGCGGTTTACCAGTACTTGTGTGCGGGCCGGATTCAGCTCTGCGTGGAAGCATCATGCAGCCTATATATTTCTTCAAGCCCCTATGGGCGGGAGCCGTGCACGGTTTGCTAAAGTACCTTATATGTGCTGCTAGGCATTAACAGGGTATCCCTGCACACATCTCTGATTACTGTAGTAAATCAGTGCCATCATTCAGCAGCATGTCTCAAGGGATGGAGTGTCAAGGTTCTTCACCCAAACACTCCACCTGATGAAAGTTAGAAATATTGGCCTGGCCCGGGCTGGCCCGAAGTATTATGTCATAGGTATTAATTAGCTCAGATTGGGCCAGACCGAGCCAGGCTGGGCCAGGCCAGAAATTAGAACATGCCCCTAGACACTCCATCCCTTGAGACAAGTTACTTGCTGTTGGCACTGATTTACTACTACAGTGTACAGGTAATCATTATAATGTCAATAAAACCACAGGTTGCTATTCTAGCAATGGTATGGCTGTGATGTTTCTTTGTTTTTATAATTTATCTTTGATTTAATTTGAAAGAAAAAGAACTTTATAAATGGATTAGGATTGGTAATTATTTTGAGCATCAAGCTACCCTGTTTAACAGTGATTTACAGACAAAATAAAACAAAGCACTGACAGCACCGGTTGGGTGGATCATCTCTTGAGTGTAAGGTCGATGTGGAGACCCTGATCAGATGCTGCACTCTGTGGCGTCTTATCTGGGACTGCACTGTATGCCAGTGCCCATGTACACAAGACCATTCCAGAATTTATAGACCCTTTTTACCTTTTTTGTACCAAATGGAATCTTCCTTTATATATAACAGGAGCAATTCAAAATTTAAGGGTGTCAGGTTGTGGTGCATGGCTTCCTTACATGATGAGGCATGCGAGAACAGCGTTAATAAGGCTCTGCTTGAAGCGTGGGGATTTGCGATGGCATGCCATCAACTTTCTGATTTCTGCTCAAAAATATAGATTGTGGGTACCTGTTAGAAACGCCTCCCCATGGCGAGTCTAAGGAGTATCCACAATCTATGTTTAGGGTAGAAATATGAAAAATATCGTATTTTTATATACATTCTTTTTTTTTACTTTTCTTATGTGGGCAACATTTTCAATACATCTGGACTTCTATACGTAAACATTTCGATAACGCATCCGTATATAGTGCTTTTTTTCATACCTCAAAAAAGGTATTTTTTTCTGATGACACTTTGTGATATTTTTCTTATTTATACTCAAAACATAGGTTTTGGGTGCTCGTTAAAACCGCCTCAAAGAGTACCAACAACCTATGTATGGGTTCAGAAATAAGGAAAATAATGTTTACCCCGTAGACCAAGTTTTCTCTATATAAAGTTGGTTTAGGGGGTCTTTATTTCACGGACGGTCAAATAATTTGATTGATTAACTGATTCTGGGTCACACCTAAAAACCGACCTATCGGGCACATGGCGTAATTGTGGCGTCACATCAACATCGGTTCAACGTCATGACGTTTATCCAACGTCACATCTACATCGGTGCAACGTTGTAAGTTCCACCGACATTGATTTGACTTTGCCCTAGTGACAAGCAGTCTGAAACAGACTCGGTCATTTAATTATGGAATTTAATCTAAGTGTTTGGGGGTTGTGTAGACTTTTTTTTTTTTTTTTTTTTGGCTGTTTAGGCTTTTCCTGGGTGACCATCTGTTTTCTCTTTGATCAGGTTTGTCTCACCTACTTTGAATTAGACCATGATACAGTATCATGGAAGTCTGTTTGAATTATTATTTTTTTCCAGGTGAATTACATTGATTCAGCATGGTGTTCCTGAATATAAATAGCTTGAGTTTGTGGTGAAAAATTCAATTACAGCATATGTTTGGTAAAACTGACATGTGAGGTCAACTTGATTTTATGATAAAATCGGGCTTGACACCATATTAACAATTAATAATAGCACATTAACTATTATATCCATCATTAAATGTTCCTCTATTCCTGATAAAGAATTTTTTACAAATAAGTTTGTCACCATTTATGAAAATGCTGAAAATCTGTCAGATTGATGCTACTTCCCGGGTTCTAACTGGGAAATAAATTTTGAAGTTCCATATTGCTGTCGAAATGTATTAGGGGAGGGCTCAGGAGGAGGGGTGGTTGTGAGGGTTTAAAACAACGCACATCTTAATTGCCTGCCAGATCATTCTTAGTAAAATTTCGGTTGCTTTAAGTTGATTCAAATTATGTGGAAAAAGGCATTGTTGCGTACATACACTTTTCCTGGGCAGGCTTATGCTTAAGCGGCCAATCGGTACAGTGCACATTCTTTTTGCCAGAAACTGACAACTGCCCTTCTTGAATCAGTGGAAGAGAGAGAATGACCATAGAAAAGATTTCATGATCGATCTCCACGAAAGAATGTTGCCGACCCCTGCAGGTATCGAACCCGCGTCCTCCTGATCAACAGCCTTCCTCTGCATGCCTACTTGTTGCTACCTGCTTACCTGCCAATTTTTGTATGTGCATACAACTAACCAAAATGGGAGATTGAGTAACAGGGACTTGTTTCATAGAGAACATAAACTGGCCTCTGCCTGTAGACTGCACTCAGTGATGGTACCGAGCAGTGCCTTTGCGTTTAACTAACCAGACTGATATGACCTTGGCTGTTTACTGGGCCGTAAAACTGCAACACACAATATACCTACCTACCTAACTACAATTATCTGCCCAGCTACTATGTACCATGTGCAACAAACAAAAGAGAGGCAACATGTGTGCAGTCTGGTTATAGAGCCTTTGTGACCTGCATCAACATCAGATCTCGAGAATTCATAGGTTACAAATGAAATAAGGAACGTATTCATCAATGGAATCTATGCTTCTACCTTGGACGGGCATAACTTGAAAATGCCTTTTCTACCGCCACATCCCTATTCAACTCATTTGCATGTTTATGCCACCTTATACCTTACTGGCCCCGATAGCTCAGTAATATAGCGTCCACTGTCACGGGTTCGATCCCAAACCGCGCCTGCAAAACGGTACTAGGCGCTCCCTTGCCTTGGTGTTCCCTTGTCCTAGGAAGATAAATGAAGGAAAGGTAAGAATTTATAAAAGGATCCGCATGAGCTTAGCGTATTTGTTTTGGATATGCGACGTTAAATAAATTTAATCTATCAAAATATTTATTTTTCCCCAAAGCGCTACATCTTTCTTTTTTTTTTGGCAATCAGTGTAGAACCTGATCAGATGACATGTTCCGTGACAAATAAACTATTAGGGCCTGCACTGTTTCCAAAGTCGCATTAATATATAGGCATAAACAGGTATTCCTGTACACATCTCTGATTACTGGATTTTTCCCCAAAGCGCTACATCTTTTTTTTTTTGCAAACAGTGTAGAACCTGATCAGATGACGTGTTCCATGACAATTAAACTATTAGGGCCTGCACTGTTTCCAAAGTCGCATTAATATATAGGTTGCTAGGCATAAACAGGTATTCCTGTACACATCTCTGATTACTGGATTTTTCCCCAAAGCGCTACATCTTCTTTTTGTTGCAAACAGTGTAGAACCTGATCAGATGGCGTGTTCCGTGACAATTAAACTATTAGGGCCTGCACTGTTTCCAAAGTCGCATTAATATATAGGTTGCTAGGCATAAACAGGTATTCCTGTACACATCTCTGAATACTGGATTTTTCCCCAAAGCGCTACATCTTTTTTTTTTGCAAACAGTGTAGAACCTGATCAGATGACGTGTTCCGTGACAATTAAACTATATGGGCCTGCACTGTTTTTCAAAGTCGCATTTATATATAGGTTGCTAGGCATAAACAGGTATTCCTGTACACATCTCTGATTACTGGAGTAAATCAATGCCAACAACAAGCAGCTTGTCTCAAGGGATGGAGTGTCAAGGTTCATGACCTGAACACCCCTCCTGATGTTAGTTTTTAATATTGGCCTGGCCCAGCCCGGCCCAAAGGGTTATGTCATTGAAATTAAATAGGTCGCGAGAGGCTAGACCGGGCCAGACCAAGCCAGACCAAGCCAGGCCAGAAATTAGAACATGCCTGCGTAACAAACAAAAGAGAGGCCTGGTTATACAGCCTTTGTGACCTCGAGAATTCATCGGTTACAAATGAAATAAGGTACGTAATCATCAATGGAATCTATGCTTCTACCTTGGACGGGCATAACTTGAAAATGCCTTTTCTACCGCCACATCCCTATTCAACTGATTTGCATGTTTATGCCACCTTACACCTTACTGGCCCCGATAGCTCAGAATAGAGCGTCCACTGTCGCGGGTTCGATCCCAAACCGCGTTTGCAAAACGGTACTGGGCGCTCCCTTGCTTTGGTGCCACCTTGTCCTAGGAAGATAAATGAAGGAAAGGTAAGAATTTATAAAAGGATCCGCATGAGCTTATTTTATTTGTTTTGGATATGCAACGTTAAATAAACTTACATCTATCAAAATTTTTATTTTTCCCCAAAGCGCTACATTTTTTTTTTTTTTTTTTTTTTTTGCAAACAGTGTAGAACCTGATCAGATGACGTGTTCCGTGACAATTAAACTATATGGGCCTGCACTGTTTTCCAAAGTCGCATTTATATATAGGTTGCTAGGCATAAACAGGTATTCCTGTACAGGTATTCCTCTGATTACTGGAGTAAATCAATGGCAACAACAAGCAGCTTGTCTCAAGGGATGGAGTGTCAAGGTTCATGACCTGAACACCCCTCCTGATGTCAGTTTTAAATATTGGCCTGGCCTGGCTGGCCCGGACGTATTATGTCATCTGAGTTAAATAGGTCATAAGGAACCAGACCAAGACAGACCGGGCCAGACCAAGCCAGGCCAGAAATTAGAACATGCCTAGCATTACTACGCTAGATAGCGAAAATGTGGTTTAAGATTATAAATAAAAATCAATATTTTACCGTTAATTTGAATATAATTTTATATAAATTTTATCAAATCAAGATTGGTCAATTTTAGAATAAAAATAGGACCCAGTGTCTCATGTACTTCAATAGTAAATTAGCTAAAATACGATTGAAACGCCCAAGCGCCACTTATTAAGAACTGACAAAGACAGATAACTCAAGATAAACATCACGAAAACACGCCTTCATAATTTTGACCCCCTTAAACCCCACTTTTATATAGGAAAACTGGGGTTTACAGGGGTAAACCATATTTTTCTTATTTCTGCTCAAAACATAGATTGTGGGTAATCTTTAGAACCGCTTCTTATTTCTGCTCTAAAATATAGAGTGTGGGTATTCGTTAGAACCGCCTCGATGAGGCGGTTCTAACGAGTACCCACAATCTATGTTTTGAGCAGAAATAAGAAAAAAATCACAATTTTTATCTTAAAATTTTCTCTTTTTTTCCGCTGTTAAATTTACACTGTATTCGTATAGGCGTGTTTTCGTAATGGACGGTTAAAATGTTGGTCCTTGGCCACAATAGGCTTTCTTTTGTTTATTTGAATTGAGGTTTAACGTCCCCGTCAACACTATTTAGGTCATTTTGGAGACGTTGCTTACAATTTTGTGGGACTTTTACCCGACATTGGGATGAAATGACATCTCAAGCCCTGCCGCCCAATAAAACCAGAAGACTTATATGCATTGGACAGTCAGACTCACACCACTTTGCCTGGGCAGGCTTAGCTTTACAAATACTCATGTGTGGTCACTTTCAGCTCTGCGTGGAAGCACTATGCAATCTATTTCTCCAAGCCCCCATGGGCGGGGCGATGCTTTCTTCAGTGGTCTATATATCTGTGAAGTTTCATCCACATTTTCCGTTTAGTAAAGGAAAATTATTCCAAAAACAGAAAACAGCATTTAATGGAAATTTAATTGGCTTGTCAGAAAGAGAGAAAAGATCGGTTTTACGCTGGCATGGATTAGTTACACGAACCCCGTCACGATATAACTTATCTTCGAGATTATTGTCCATGTCACCGGCCTGCCAATATCACAATTACACGCCTTTATAATTTTGACACCCTTAAACCCCACTTTAATATGATAAAACTGGGCTTAACAGGGGTATACATTATTTTTGTTATTTCTGCTCAAAAGCATAGGTTGTGGGTATTCGTCAGAACCCCACTCGCTATGCGTTCCCACAATCTATGTTTGGAGCATAAATATGGAGAATATCAGATTTTTTTGTCTGAAAATGTTCATTTTTTTTCAGTATATTTAAAAGGCGTGCTTTCGTAATGGGGAACACAGTTCGGATCGGGTCTTGAAATGTTCGGTATACATGCAGTGTGACCTCCATTAAACAGCCATCCTGGGAAAACTCCCAAACTGTTTGTTTAAGGGCGGGGGGAAATGTCTGAGATGATGTATGGCTTTTTATCGACAGACAAAAATAGTGATTATTGAAGACAGCTCAATATGGATGTAAAAAAGAAAAATAAATGTTGGAGAGGTGTAATCCGACACCTCTCCATTATTTATGTTTCTTTTCACATGCTTATATTGTATTTATGCATATATCACAATGGTAGTTCTAAGAAAAATAGATTTTGAAATAAATAAATAAACCAGAAGAGAAATTCCTATTTTTACATCCAATTTTTTGCTATTGAGTTAACTCTGGCTGTTTAATAGAGGGAATTTAGATTTGGTAAAAGGGCTGCTGGCTGGAGGAGAGATGTGGCTGCTGAACAGAGGTTAAATATATAGTAAAATGCTATGGGAGGAATTATTGTGGCTGCTAAAGAGAGGTGGTTACTAAACAGAGGTGACCATTAGTGGAGGTTTTACTGTATACATTATAGGCATTGAACTTTGCAAGCAGCGAACAAAGACTAAAATGCTAAAACAACGACGAGGACGAGGAGAGAAATCTGATCCTTTGTTATTCGCAATTCTAACACAGCGCGCCTATATAGGCAATGGAAAATGATTGTGTTTTATTTTACAACAAATCACGGTAAGGAAGAGTGTGACGAGTGACGTCATTAAAAACTGCAAATTTATGACGTCACTTGTCGAGTTCCTTGACGTTAGACGGTGTAACGTCATATTCTCGCATCGAAAACGTTAGAAAAGGACATAAATGCATGTGTTTCAGTCGATAATTTTAGCGGGATTTCTTCTAACAATGGCGAAAAGTTTTGAGATTTTGAAGGAAACAACAGCATTATTGCCGATTTTCAGCCTGTTAGAATCGAAATAGATCAGCTCTCGTTTGTGATTTGTTGAGTAATTTGTGATTTGTTGAATAATAAATCACAGTTTGTCGATCAGTTGTAAGAAGACAAATCACACGCGCTACGCGCTCTTGATTTGATCTACTTTACAACTGACCCCCCCCCCCCCCACCCCAAACTGTGATTTATTACTCAACAAATCACAGTTAGAGCTGATCTATTTCTAAAAGAATAAATAAAAAAAATAAAATTCCTAATTACACGCACGCACATATACAAAATAAATAAACTCACCAAGCTGATGTCTAGACTTGGGGAAGCTACAAATAAATTGCTGCTCTAGAGTCTCTGTCGCCTGATTAATGTTTGTTGTGACAACTCAACTGCTAATTTATCATGTGAATACCAATCCTCTTTTTAAGAAAATCAGATAATAAAATTTAGAAAAAAAAAAAAAAAAAAAAAAAAACAACATCTGTCAAGATTTTTGAAAATTGAAACTGAAAGCGGAAAGGTAACGATCTCATATCCTGAATGCTAATTACAACCAAGAGTCGGCATTTTCAAATTGTATTTCTCTTATTTGACATAACATATAATCCGTCTGTCCGACACAATTCACATGTTATAACAAGCCTGATTTATGTAAGATTTTTGAAAAAAAAGGAAAAACAAAAAAAAAAAAAAAAAAAAATAGAAATGTGTCGGTATGACACAGATGCCCCCGCCCACGTGTCAGCATGATCGCCCGGAACAAGCATTGTGCAAAAAGATGAAGTTGAAAAAGGGCCATAACTGTCATAATAATCGGCATATTGTAAGTTAAATCAAACTTGAAACTAGATTTCATGATGGTATAAAATATGAATTCAGTGTAAAATATCTATCTAATAATATTTACATTTCCAGTGTAAAGTCTAATGTAAACCTATAGAAAACAATGTAGTTCATACTTCCATGAACGCAACGAGTCACATGATTTTCAGTGACGTCATTCTAAACCATGATTCTCTATGGTGACGTCAACGCTGCTCCACTCTTTGTAGAAAAACAGCGTGTAAAATTTTTCGCCCATTGATGAGGGGCAAAGAATGTAAATATAAAAAAAATAACTTAATTTTTCTGCTTTCCATGAAAGTATGAACGACAGCAGGTCGCTAGCAAAGTTTGCATGCGACCCACTGCGTTCATACTTTCATGAACCGCAGAAAAATAAAATTCATTTCTTAAATGATTTCAAAAGATATCAAACACAAACTACTTTTATGTGTAATGAAAACGAAGTTTAAAAAAAGGGCCGTAACTCCCAGAATAACTGGTGGATTTTATCAGAAATCGAACTTGACCTACATTTTGTGAGGTTATATTAAAATTAAATGCATAAATAAATGCAGGCGCTATGGCGATGACAAAGTTTGATAAAAACAGCCACAGTGACATTGACCTTGACGACAGGACTCCGAAAGTCTAACTCGCTCGAGATATTATCATATGCAACAATGTTATATTAAGAGCCATCAATAAATGTAAGCGCTGGTGCGATGACAATATATTTTTTTTCTAAAAATAGTCACCTTGACCTTGAGCCGAGGACCCTTAATGTTAAATTCACTCAAGATATTATCATACACAAAATTTGTATGAAATTAGATTAAAATTCATCAATAAATGTTGGCGCTGTAGCGAAGACAAAATGTTTTCTAAAAAAAGCCACGGTGACCTTGACCTTCAGCCCCAGACCCTGAAGGTCGAATCTGCTTGAGATAGCATACCCAAGATTTGTGTGAAGTTATACTCAAATTCCTCAATAAATGTAGGCACTAGTGATGACAAAGTTTTCCTAAAAATTCACCTTATTTGCATTATCTGCTGGTTCCTAGTCTGAAGATTATCAGTGTTGGGAAAACAGGTAACCAGACCCCCTGAGCTTTCAAGGTCCGGGGGGGGGGGGGGGTGGGGGGGTGGGGGGGGCGAGGGGGTCTGGTTACCTGTTTTTCCAATATTGATAAAGTGTAAGCTGGGAGCCAGCAAATAATGCAAATATGGTGAACAGTCACAATCATTACGAAAACGCATTGTAAACTTTACCGCCGAAAAAACGAAAATCTTAAGATGAAATATTGTGATTTTTTTCTTATTACTGCTCAAAATATAAATTATGGGTTCTCGTTAGAATCACCTCAATGGGGCGGCTCTAACGAGTACCCACAATCTATGTTTTAGAGCAGAAATAATAAAAATAAGGTATACCCCTGTTAACCCCAGTTTTACAATATAAAAGTGGGGTAGAAGGGGGTCAAAATTATATAGGCGTGTTTTCGTGATGGACCGTGACCTTGAGCCCATGACTCTGGAAGTCGAACTCACTCGAGATATCACCACACCAAACAATTGTGTGAAGTTATCTTAAAATCCATCAATAAATGTAGGCGCTAGAGCAATAACAATTTTTTTTTCTAAAAATAGCGACAGTGACTTTGACCTTCAGCTGCAGACCCCGAAAGTCAAACTTGCTCGAGATAACTTCACACTAGATATTTATGTGAAGTTATATTAAAATCCATCAATAAATGGCAAAAAAAAAAGTCTAAAACTAGCCACAATGACCTTGACCTTGAACCCAGGACCCTGAAAGTTAAATCATCATACGCAATATTTGTGTGAAGTCACTATATTAAAATCCTTCCATAAATGTAGGCACTAGAGTGATGACAAAGTTTTCCAAAAATAACCACAGTGACCTTTACTTTAAGGCCATGACCTCGAAAGTCGAACTTGCTCGAGATATTATCACAAGCAACATTTGTGTGAAGTGATATTAAAATCCGTCAATAAATGTAGGCGCTTGAGAGATGACAAAAAAGTACGTACGTACGGGTCAAATACTATATCCCCCGCACAACTTTGTTGTGCGAGGGGATAAAATGGGTTATAACTGGTAATAATTGACGGATTTTACCCGAAATCGAACTTGACCTGCATTTTATGATAATTTTCCCGTGTATGAAATTTGAATCCAATATAGCAAGGTTTTCAAAAAATATCGCACGGAAACCATTTCGTAGGGGACGTACGGACCGATGTACGTACGGACAGCGGTGATACTATATGCCCCCCCCCCACTCCCACCCACACACCCCCAATTTTAAAACTGAGGGGCATAAACAACACAAAAGCATCAGATTGCTGTCTGCTACACATTAATGTGAGGCACTGGTGGGCTGATTGACAATTAGTGAAGGCTGGGAAAATAGTCCTGAACTGAGACTTAAAAACTGTTTCATTTAACCCTTAAATTCCAGGGCCCAGTTGTTCAAAGCCGTTAGATTAACGAGCTTGTTAGTGGTCATATTGTTAACTTTTCTAGCAAGTTTAATTTTTAAATTTTTGGTATTTTTGCTGAAAAAAATGCAAAAGCTGCTCACATTTTTTTTTTTCAGCAAAAATATTAGCATACTTGCCATAATTAATGATCAAAGTTTTAACGATACGTTTTAACGAGGTCGTTAGTTTTGAACAACTGGCCCCTGTTTTTGAAACAAACAGTGTAGACCCTGATCAAACGCCACACAATGCGGCGTCTGATGCGGCGTGTGATTTTGGTCTTCACTGTTCACTAGTGAACCACTTCACAAGCAGAGTCCAGATGTTACTTTATACACAGCGCTCTGACGTCACAGAGAGAAGACAAGCGCTGCTATTAATAACCGATACTTGGATTTTATAGTCACGTAAACAAGAGCAGGGTCGATTGATAAGCCTCGAGTCGATTGATGAACAATCGACATAAAATCCGTTGGATGCGTGGCGTCCTATAAAAGGGACATTGGTAAACAATGCAGTCCCGATTCGGCATCGGCGTCTGATCAGCGCTTGCACTGTTCTGTAAAAGCACAGATAACAGACGCCCCGCGTTATAACGCCTATTATTGTGCCGTTATAATGAATTTACCGTTATAAAGACTCCCAGTTAGGATAAAGGTCTTTTCCACATCATCACTCCAAGAAACAAATGTTATAGACATTTGTTAGAATCGCCTCGGTGAGGCGATTCTAACAAATATCTTTAACATTTGTTTCTTGGAGTATCTTTCACGACTATCGATTCGATACCCAAGAAAGCCCACGCCGGTCGGAATCGAGGCTAAGCCTTGAGCTAAGAATTAATTCTATTGAAATTGTCGTTATAACGAGCTTTGCCATTATAACGAATGTCGGTATAAAGAGGATTGAATGTATATTTCTTTCAATTAATCCTTTAAAACCGGTTTGCATGACCGAACCATCGCCTGTATGGAGTATTGCACAGGCCAACCAGCAGCGAATAACAGAGGGTTCAAGAGGGTAAGTTGGTTAGAAGATACACCCTTTCAACAAAACCTGTTTGTTATGACAGACGTAACTTTTATTATTAACACAGAGCATATTATGTGCGTGAACGAAAACATCCAAAAACCAAAGAAACTTACTTTTCTCAAGAAAAGAATGATCAGGCAATTTTCTTGACATAGCCTAACCACCGTAGTACATAAAATAGAGGGAGTTCGACCATCTACCAGACCATGGTAGCGGAAGTCAAATTGTGCACGTTTTTCCCATGATTTCCATGTTTTTTTCACCGGTGTGATCGAACGACGTCTGGTAGATGTTTGGTTGACTGGTACACAGACCCTCTATTTATTGAACAGAAGCAGTCAATTCCCGGACATTAGTGTTCGCACCTTTCGCCGCCATCTTTGTTACGTATGGTGTGACGTATCTACCAGAGTAACCCACGCTTTAGTCTGGTTCGACCAGAGTGACGTCACGACACTTCCGCCGTTCTACCAGACCGCTACCAGACTGAGTTCGATCACACTGTGGTTAACCATGGTTAATAAGTAATTACACGCTTGTAAGTTTTGGGTAGTAAGTAAAAAACGCCTTGTCGTGACAAAAGTTTCCCCTTTGGGAGAAAAAGGAAGTTGGAGATTTCCTTTTTTCTTGACGATCGACAAGAGGATCTTTCTAACCTGCACATAACAGCTATATACAACTAAAATGCAAATAAGTATGGTTATTATCTCCTACTGAGATAGTCAGCTCCCACATGTTCCTGTCCTCTGATGGCTATGATTCTGTAGCGATAGGGCTGGATCTTTAACGCCCATCGCAAGATCCTTGGTGGACTGCATGTACGACAGAGATTTATGGTCTAAGCCATAATTCGACCCCAAAGAGATACTTGTGAAACTTCTTAATTCCCCATTCAATGGCTAAACATTCATTTTCAATAACCGAATAGTTACGTTTCCCAGGTAAAAGTTTCCTACTAGCATACGATATGGGAAGTTTACCTTCATCCTTAAACTCTTGTAATCAATGATCCCAAAGCGTTAGAAAATATAACCCGCAATAAACCTAAAACTGTCAGTCAGGGCCAAGAGGATCAAGGAGAATTACTGGCTCACCTCTGAATTATTTAAGTCTTCATTTGTTTCATGCCTTAATTGATCGGTGTATGATGAATGAGATTAATATGTTTGTTTCCTTTGGGATTATTCCCAGACACAGTGAAATCCCGGTATTCAGACCGCCTAAAATTAAGACTAATTCTGCTTTAAAAACCTTATTTAGGAAGGTACAGTTATTCTTTTTCGTCTTTTCGACCCACAGTGTCCTCTGGTCAGAGACCACCTTTGAAACTGTTCAAAAGTGGTCTTAAAGAGCTAGACCACTTTTGAACAGACCCGAAGGTGGACTTAATAGAGGAATTTTACTGTACTAGGCATACGTCTGAACATTGCTGGTATAAAAATTTAAACCGCGTCTAGAAGCTTCTAAACACTTTTTGTGTTGGTTTAACCGCCCTTTCAATATTATTTCAAGCCGATCGTTAATCGGAGATGGGCGAAAACCGGAGTAGCCCGAGAAAACATCTTAACTTTCATTGCAGAACTTGGCATCTCACATGTGACCCGAGTGAGGCTCAAACCCACTGCGTGAGAGACCTAATGATTAAGCGTCCACGCCCTTACCCGCTAGGCAAAATAAAACCCTTCTAAACATGCTGGGCCCTATTGTTTTTTGTTTGATTTGAGGTTTAACGTCCCCGTCAACACTGTAAAGGTCATTTTGGAGACGTTGCTTTCAATTTTGTGGGACTTTTACCCGACATTGAGATGAAATGACATCTCAAGCCATGTCGCCCAATAAAACCAATAGGGTTTATTAGCATGGACGGTCCGCCTCGCACCGCGGTTCCTGTGGACAGGCTTAGATCCTATAAGCGGTTTACCAGTACTAGTGTGCGGGCCAGATTCAGCTCTTCGTGGAAGCATCATGCAGCCCATATATTTCTTCAAGCCCCTATGGGCGGGGGCGGCTGGGCCCTATTGACATGGGAGACAAAAATGCTATTGAAGGAGCAATTGCCCTGTAGGTGCTCCCATTCCCCTTAAAAGAAAGAAAAAAAAAAAAACACAATACAAAACAAAAAACATGCAAATGACCTGAACAAAAATTGAACAAAAATATAAGGTTCACCATGGCTGTTGAGGCCAAATGGCCGAAACTTGCCAACTAGTAAGAAAAGGTCACTCAGGAAAAGCCACAATCAAAGAACGCAGCCGCCTCAAGTCACCTAATGAAAGTAAGAAAATGAAAGCGCACACAAAAATATCAGACGAAACATGAACCATCGACAAATAAGACACTGCAAAAGAAAAGACCGCCACTAAAACTACTGGGGGCTTCATCCGGAGTTTATGTCATTATTACCCTCACCAACAAAATTGGTCCTATAGCTCAACACTGATTCATAATGAAACACACAGTCTTTCACAAAAGCTTGATTCTTTTCAGTGTGTGTGTGCGTGCGCTCGTGTGTGTGTGTGTGTGTGTTTTAGTTTTACGTCCCACTAACAACAGGTCATATTGAACGGGGACCTGGGTTTTAAGATTCCTCCGAGAGTCTGGAGAAGTCCTGAATCGAACGGACGACGCCTTGTTTATAAGCCTACCACCACACCATTGTAATGCAGTTTACTTGTATTTTATCTCCTTCGGAATCATTTGAGGCCTTAGGGAAATTTTCGAAAATAGAGGTCTACTCATTAATACAGAACCAGTGTTTTCTTATTAACACACTGAATGCGGAAAATCCCTAAAGGAGTATCTTGGCAATCAGACGCCTTCACTGTTTTCAAAAATAGAATAAAAACGGAAAAATAGGCCTGGCACCCCTTATATGACCAATTGACTTGTCCAACATATAGCAATGGAAGAGTCCACTAGTAAACACTGGGCTAAAAGAAGACTTCCGCGTTCGTTCCGTTTTGAGGTACTTATCCTAACTACTGAAATATTTCTTATTACTACAGCCCCCGCCCATAGGGGCTAGAATAAATATATGGGCTGCATGATGCTTCCACGCAGAGCTGAATCCGGCCCGCACACTAGTACTGATAAACCACTTAGAGGATCTAAGCCTGTCCAGGAACCGCGGTGCGAGGCAGACTGTCCATGCTAATAAACCCTTTTGGTTCCATTGGGCGATAGGGCTTGAGATGTCATTTCATCTCAATGTCGGTAAAAGTCCCACAAAATTGGAAGCAACGTCTCCAAAATGACCTTTACAGTGTTGACGGGGACGGTAAACCTCAAATCAAACAAACAAACAATTTCTTATTACGAAAATATATGATGTGGGTACTCATTCGAAACGCATTTCATAAGCGCTTCTCAAGTGTACATCACAACATACGTTTTCCTGCACAAATAAGAAATTTTGAATATTCTTTAGATACCTCCTTTTATGGCAATCTTTAATAAGTTCAATTGGCGAAAAAGGAATGTGTTCTAGTCAGGTATTGTGCACGCCTAATAGAAATGACGTGAATGTTCGGCAAGTTTCTAAAACCTATTGAATTCCTGGTATTGTTACTTGACAGGTTTCTTAAAATCTGATTCATGGTCTGGCACATAATGCCTATTCAGCAGGTTTTCCGAAAATGAAATGAATCATGCCTTTCAGTGTTAGTGGAGGTATGTATCCAACCAGCACAAAACAGCGGGCAGACGTCGGACCGACAGCGATACAACGTATCGCTGTCGGCCCGACGTTGGCCCGTATGGGGTGCCGTTTTACTATTTAATCCATATTTATCGATATCCATAATTCGATTTATGGATATCCATAAATCAGTCGAATAGTGGATATCCATACTTCGAATTATAGATATCCACAAATCGAATTATGAATATCTATACATCGGGACTAATTATGGATATCCATATTTCGATTATGGATATCCATAATTCACCGAAAAGCCTTTGGTTTCAGTCATTATTTATTGTTTTTATTTGCCAAGACGAATTATGGATATCCATAAATCGAATTATGGATATCATATCCATAAATCGAATTATGGATATCATTCATTCGAATTATGCATATTCATAAATATTTATGGATATCTATAATTCGAATTATGGATATCCATAAATAAATATGGATATCTATAAATAGGGAATAAATAGTAAAAGGGCGCCTCATAGGCCCGACATGCTGTGCTGGATGGGCTTTAGGACTGCTCGACTATGTAGGATAAGGCTTTCTTGCATGACTGTATCAGTGACGTTTTTTTTTCTGCTCTGCTTGTATTATTTCTTCAAAAGATATAGATTTTGGGTGCTCGTTAGAAGTAACACCACCAACAACATCAACAACAACAATATCATCATCATCATCATCATCATCATCATCATCATCATCATCATCATCATCATCATCATCATCATCATCATCATCATCATCACCATCATCATCAACGATAACAAATGAAACGAAAACAACAATAACAGCAAGAAAACAGTAAACATGTTCTAGAAAGGGTTATCCTTTGGCAAGGAATTCGCCACAAAACTGGAAAATATGGAGTGTATACATGTTTTCTGGGCCAGACTAGCTAGTTTAGGCCTTCTAGGCCTCATCAGTGACCCTCAAGTATTATCAAAATTCTACAATGGAATCAATGATCCCAAAGGACAAGAAAATATAAACTACACTATGATGAAAGTAAGTTTTACAGCGCAAAACACAATTATGATACAAGACAATGCTTTGGTCCAGTATTTTTTTTTCTACTTTTTCTTTTCAATGATATTCTTATATTCCAGTGAAAATAAGGTTAATCTTTTGCACAGCAAACGTAGATGAGTAGGCCTAACATGAAACTTCAAACCATTTGTTTTCTCAGAATACTTACTTCACTTCAGTTCGACAATTATTGACTCTGATGTTGTTTTGTTTTCTTTCCATTTGACTTTATTCTGTCTAGTGTTTATCAATCGACTCAAAGTTATAAAGCATAAAAGCTCTTCAGTGCTATAGTCCACGTGACTACCACTTGTCGGAAACCCAGGAAATAGTATCTATAGAAAATACGGCCCCGCCCATCGGGGCTTGAATAAATAGATGGGCTGCATGATGCTTCCACGCAGAGCTGAAACCGACCGCACACGAGTACTGGTAAACCGCTTAGAGGATCTAAGCCTGCTCAGGAAAAGCGGTGCCGTCCATGCTTTAAAATCAACCCTATTGGTTTCATTGGGCGACAGGGCTTGAGATGTCATTTCATCTCAATGGCGGGTAAAACTCCCACAAAATTGGAAGCACCGTCTCCAAAATGACATATACAGAGTTGACGGGGACGTTAAACCTCAAACCAATCAAATCTATAGAAAAAATAATCGTGCATTACGAAAACACGTCTATACAAATACATTGTAAGCTTTACCGCCGAAAAAACTCACGAAACTTTTATGATGAAAAATTGTGATATTTTTCTTATTTCTGCTCAAAATACAGATCGTGGGTACTCAATAGAACCGCTCTCATCGAGGCGGTTCTAACGAGTACCCACAATCTATATTTTAGAGCAGAAATAAGGAAAATAAGGTATGTCCCTGCAAACCCAAGTTTTTCTATAAAAGCGGGGTTCAAGGTGGTCAAAATTATATAGGCGTGTTTTCGAGCTGGTCGGAGGCAAAAGTTTTACGTAAGAGGGATATCTGTGGAATCTGGAGTAGAACCATGGGTTGGGCTTCGCAAAAAGTGTAGACCCAAATCAAACGCCACCTGTTCAGCGTCTACACTGTTTTCTTTGAAAAAAAAAAAACTATTAATGTGTTAAACAAAACAGTTTAACCCATTTAGTACCGGAAACCCCAAAAGGGGTACTTGGCAAACAGTGCAGACCCAGATCAGACGCCACAGAACGCGGCGTCTAGTCAGGGCCTACCCTGTCTGCAAAAATTTGTCTGAAGAAAACACAACCTGACACCCCTAAATTTTGAAATGGACATGTGCTATATATAAGGAGGATGATTCCATTTGGTATAAAAAGGGTTAAACCTCAGCACAGGACTATTTTCCAAGAGATAATCGACCACCGGGTGCTTTGATTTTTCAACTGCAATCGAATTTGGCAGATACTGGCAACACCTGAATAGTTCCGCCTTGTCTTATCTGCGTCTACTATATACCTAGCTCTGCCCTGTCTTATCTACGAATACTATGTACCTAGCTCTGCTTTGTCGTATCTGCGACTACTATATACCTAGCTCCGCCCTGCCTAATCTGCGACTACTATATACCTAGCTCTGTCCTGTCTTATCTGGACTACTATATACCTAGCTCTGTCCTGTCTTATCTGGACTACTATATACCTAGCTCTGCCCTGTCTTATCTGGACTACTATATACCTAGCTCTGCCATGTCTTATCTGGACTACTATATACCTAGCTCTGTCCTGTCTTATCTGGACTACTATATTCCTAGCTCTGCCCTGTCTTATCTGGACTACTATATACCTAGCTCTGCCATGTCTTATCTGGACTACTTTATACCTAGCTCTGCCCTGTCTTATCTGGACTACTATATACCTAGCTCTGCCATGTCTTATCTGGACTACTATATTCCTAGCTCTGCCCTGTCTTATCTGGACTACTTTATACCTAGCTCTGTCCTGTCTTATCTGGACTACTATATACCTAGCTCTGGCCTGTCTTATCTGGACTACTATATACCTAGCTCTGTCCTGTCTTATCTGGACTACTATATTCCAAGCTCTGTCCTGTCTTATCTGGACTACTATATACCTAGCTCTGCCATGTCTTATCTGGACTACTATATACCTAGCTCTGTCCTGTCTTATCTGGACTACTATATACCTAGCTCTGTCCTGTCTTATCTGGACTACTATATACCTAGCTCTGTCCTGTCTTATCTGGACTACTATATACCTAGCTCTGTCCTGTCTTATCTGGACTACTATATTCCTAGCTCTGTCCTGTCTTATCTGGACTACTATATTCCTAGCTCTGCCATGTCTTATCTGGACTACTATATACCTAGCTCTGCCATGTCTTATCTGGACTACTATATACCTAGCTCTGTCCTGTCTTATCTGGACTACTATATTCCAAGCTCTGTCCTGTCTTATCTGGACTACTATATTCCTAGCTCTGTCCTGTCTTATCTGGACTACTATATACCTAGCTCTGTCCTGTCTTATCTGGACTACTATATTTCTAGCTCTGTCCTGTCTTATCTGGACTACTATATTCCTAGCTCTGTCCTGTCTTATCTGGACTACTATATACCTAGCTCTGTCCTGTCTTATCTGGACTACTTTATACCTAGCTCTGCCCTGTCTTATCTGGACTACTTTATTCCTAGCTCTGCCCTGTCTTATCTGGACTACTTTATACCTAGCTCTGCCCTGTCTTATCTGGACTACTATATTTCTAGCTCTGCCCTGTCTTATCTGGACTACTATATACCTAGCTCTGTCCTGTCTTATCTGGACTACTATATTCCTAGCTCTGCCCTGTCTTATCTGGACTACTTTATACCTAGCTCTGCCCTGTCTTATCTGGACTACTATATTCCTAGCTCTGCCCTGTCTTATCTGGACTACTATATACCTAGCTCTGCCCTGTCTTATCTGGACTACTATATTCCTAGCTCTGCCCTGTCTTATCTGGACTACTTTATACCTAGCTCTGCCCTGTCTTATCTGGACTACTATATACCTAGCTCTGCCATGTCTTATCTGGACTACTATATACCTAGCTCTGCCCTGTCTTATCTGGACTACTATATACCTAGCTCTGCCATGTCTTATCTGGACTACTATATTCCTAGCTCTGCCCTGTCTTATCTGGACTACTTTATACCTAGCTCTGCCCTGTCTTATCTGGACTACTATATACCTAGCTCTGTCCTGTCTTATCTGGACTACTATATACCTAGCTCTGCCCTGTCTTATCTGGACTACTATATACCTAGCTCTGTCCTGTCTTATCTGGACTACTATATTCCTAGCTCTGCCCTGTCTTATCTGGACTACTTTATACCTAGCTCTGCCCTGTCTTATCTGGACTACTATATTCCTAGCTCTGCCCTGTCTTATCTGGACTACTTTATACCTAGCTCTGCCCTGTCTTATCTGGACTACTATATTCCTAGCTCTGCCCTGTCTTATCTGGACTACTATATACCTAGCTCTGCCCTGTCTTATCTGGACTACTATATTCCTAGCTCTGCCCTGTCTTATCTGGACTACTTTATACCTAGCTCTGCCCTGTCTTATCTGGACTACTATATACCTAGCTCTGCCATGTCTTATCTGGACTACTATATACCTAGCTCTGCCCTGTCTTATCTGGACTACTATATACCTAGCTCTGCCATGTCTTATCTGGACTACTATATTCCTAGCTCTGCCCTGTCTTATCTGGACTACTTTATACCTAGCTCTGCCCTGTCTTATCTGGACTACTATATACCTAGCTCTGTCCTGTCTTATCTGGACTACTATATACCTAGCTCTGCCCTGTCTTATCTGGACTACTATATACCTAGCTCTGTCCTGTCTTATCTGGACTACTATATTCCTAGCTCTGCCCTGTCTTATCTGGACTACTTTATACCTAGCTCTGCCCTGTCTTATCTGGACTACTATATTCCTAGCTCTGCCCTGTCTTATCTGGACTACTTTATACCTAGCTCTGCCCTGTCTTATCTGGACTACTATATTCCTAGCTCTGCCCTGTCTTATCTGGACTACTATATACCTAGCTCTGTCCTGTCTTATCTGGACTACTATATAACTAGCTCTGCCATGTCTTATCTGCGCTGCTGTTTACCGCTTAGAAGGTCTAAGCCTGCCCAGGCAAAGTGTTGCGAGGCGGACCGTCCATGCATATAAATCCTATTGGTTTCATTGGGCGACAGGGCTTGAGATGTCATTTCATCTCAATGTCGCGTAAAAGTTCCACAAAATTGGAAGCAACGTCTCCAAAATGACCTAAATATTGCTGACGGGGAGGTTAAACCTCAATTCAAACCAACAAAACGAGAACATAATTAATGTTTTTTTTTTTTTTTTTATAGAAACTATGACCAATTTTCTATAGAGCAAATACATAGAACAATGGCCGTCCTCACTCCGATGGTCTGATGAAATGAACATTGGTGTGAGATCGTTTAACAAGAAACTCATGGGTCACAATGCTCACCAGAGCTCAGGGGGCACTGCCCACTAGCAGCTAGGTATTTTAATAAACCAAGGAAGCCCTGACCCAAGGACGCTGCAGATAAAATCTGAACCCAATCAGCCTAGTGGCTTCAGAGGTCTGATGGGGCTTGAATATGTTGTTGCAAGACAACAATTTCCCATCTGTGGCAACCAATATGCCTAAACTAATACGGCAGATAGAGCACTGTTTAAGGAACATTTCTATGAAAGTTTGACAAAATATCTTGAAATGCGTAAATGTCAATTTTCAATTTTCCCTATTACCATTATAAGTCTATGGAACTCTTAACTTGCCACAGCAACTCAACTAGACTAAAGAGCCAAATTTTATAAAAAAAAAAATAAAATAAAACATTAAAAAAACCCTGTAAAGACTAATATGGTGAATATTTTTATATAATCTCAGCCTCATAGAATATATGGTTTCTGAGGGGATGATCTTTTAAGTATTTTTTTTTTTTAAATTTGGTTTCAATTGGCAACCAATAAAAATGAGCAGTATGCCTAAAATCACAAGGCGTATAGAAGATTGCTTAAAGAATATTTCTATGCAAGTTTTGGCAAAATATATGTCATATTTTCTTCTGTTGACGTCATCATCACAACTGTCTTCTAGACAAATTCGCTATTAATGAACCATGTAAGAATTAAAAGATGTTTTATCGCGATTAACGAATATTGTTATCGGACAGATGCGATTTGCCTTCGCCGTCATCTTTCATCTAAAAAATTTGCTTTTCAATTACATGGGCGTCAGATTTGTTTTGTTTCTGGTATAAGTTTCACAAAAATGTATATACTTTAAGCGAACAGTCTGGACCTAGTTCAGACTACGGCATCTGAACTTGGTCTGAACTATTTGCCTATGTGCCAAACATATACTAGTGACACGCACACATATACAAAATAAACACGCCCCCGCCCATAGGCGCTTGAAAAAATATATGGGCTGCATGATGCTTCCACGCAGAGCTGAATCCGGCCCGCACACTAGTACTGGTAAACCGCTTAGAGGATCTAAGCCTGCCCAGGAACCGCGGTGCGAGGCGGACCGCCCATGCTTATAAACCCTATTGGTTTCATTGGGCGATAGGGCTTGAGATGTCATTTCATCTCAATGTCGGGTAAAAGTCCCACAAAATTGGAAGCAGCGTCTCCAAAATGACCTTTACAGTGTTGACGGGGACCTCAAATCAAACAAATACAAAATAAACTCACTTCTTTTATCTTGGGGAAGCTTTGTGGTGCAAATAAATGACTCCCTTTGACAAATCTTCTGCTCAAATATGTATGCTTTTTAATCATGTGACCACCACTGCTCTTTTAAGGAAATCAAATTAAAATAAATATTTAAAAAACATCGGGTAAGATTTTCGAAAAATGAAACTGAAAGTAGGAGAGGTATTAAACTGCTCAACACCACTAGCAGTTTCGAAGTGTAATTTTCTTGTTTTTTTTTTTTTTTTTGTTTTTTTTTTTAATGAAAAAAGGGCTTTACACGTAATGCCAGGCCTTATTTTTGGAAAACCTTTTAACCCATTTCCCGGGCGTCTGGTCAGGATCTGCACTGTTTGCTTACAAAATTTTCTGTCAAAAATAGAATAAAGGCAAAGAATTAGGCCTGACACCCCTTCAGTGACAAATGGACTTGTCCAATATATAGCTGTGGAAGAGTCCACCAGTATACAATCTAGGAATTAATGCAGCAACTCAAGTAAGCCTTGACCAATCGGGGCTTGAAGAAATATATGGGCCGGGCTGCATGATGCTTCCACGCAGAGCTGAATCCGGCCCGCACATTAGTACTGGTAAACCGCTTAGAGGATCTAAGCCTGTCCAGGAACCGTGGTGCGAGGCCGACCGTCCATGCTAATAAACTATATTGGTTTCATTGGGCGACACCGGCCCCGATAGCTCAGTTGGTAGAGTGTCCGCTCCGGAGAACGGTAGGTCACGGGTTCGATTCCGGGCCGAGACATACCAAAGTCGTTAAGAATGGCACTAGCTGCTCCTCGCTTGGCACTCAGATTTACGGGGTAGAGCTAGGACTGGTCGACCCAGTGTCAGGATAATGTGAGGCAGCACTATAAAAGTGAGCATTAAGCTCCATGTCGCAACCAGACACCGTCGTGATATGACTGAAAAATTGTTGAAAGCGATTGGGCGACAGGGCTTGAGATGTTATTTCATCTCAATGTCGGGTAAAAGTCCCACAAAATTGGAAGCAACGTCTCCAAATGACCTTTACAATGTTGACGGGGACGTTAAACCTCAAATCAAACAAAAACAAGTAAGCCTTGTACACCCGTGGCGTTACATCACGAAAAGACGCCTATATAATTTAGACCTTTTTAAACCCCGCTTTCATGTAATAAAACTGGGGTATACAGGGTATACATTTTCTCGTTTCTGCCCAAATAGAAGTGAAGGAAATGATCATGAATCGATACAATTAATCCACAGCTCCCATCAGAGGCACCAAGGGAAAGAAACACAAACATGACATAACTAGACCCTAATGGAAACACCAATAGCGGAAAGCCAAAAGGACAGTCACTTTCCCACAAAAAAAAAACAAAAAAAAACGCGTCCTCCTGATCACCTGTCAGACTCGCATCCACGGAGGCCGGCAACCCACGGGGGTGGGGGTAGGGGGGTGGGGTGGTAGTGGGGGGGGGGGGCTTAAATCGATTTTACGCGGCCATTTGGGGGTGTTTTGATTAAGAATTTATTTCTCTGATCCCCACTTTGACACCACTGGGTGACCAATAATGCTATTAATATCTCGTCAAAGAATATTCTGGAAATTATTCATATATTTTGTAAACAACTTGTTTACAAGAAAAGTACTTTGGAATCTTCCAGAAAGATCGGGGTAGCATTATTTTTAGAAAATTACCTAATCTTATTCCACAGCCCTCTGGAACGTTCAAGAGAAATCTTGGGTGTCTATAAAAGAGCTTGATTTTTCTCTTGGAGTCAGACTTTTGAGTTTGAAGTTTTGGTTTATAAGAAAAGTTATTTTTAAATTCTGTGTTGGATTATTAAAGGATATTATTTTTCATTTCGGACTGTGGATTTTGTGGGATCAAGGAAAATAGATTCATTCAAGGATATTTCATAACAGAGCTAAGTAACTTTAATTTTCTTACTTCTACAGGTTAAAGATACTTTGTAAATGAATTCTGTTAATTTTTTCCAAAAGGCTTGTTTGCTTATTCTTTCTGCTACGCCTGCCTCGTAACAGGTCGGCGGGGGGGGGGGGGGGGGGTGTTAGAATATGTTTATTAAACCAATCATGGGCCATCTCTGGCATTCAAAATATACAAATCAATGAACAAAGCATAATAGTCATTAAAAGTTAATTAACAAAGTACATATTAATTGAACACATTCATTATGAACACACATTCCACACGCGCAATAACCATACTGATCCTAAAAACTTGGGACATCAATTCAGACAAAATGACACTTAAGGTATAAACTCCACAGGCGTAAATAAACCTACAAACATTCGAGGGTTTGCATCATCTGCGCATGCATTACTGTCCCAATTTTTATGATGTTATGGAAAAAAAAAATGACAGGAAAACCTTCGGTGATAACGTGTTTTCATTTATAACTCACAGTGCCAGAAAAATAAGTAGATGAACAAAATTATAATAACAATCATCCGCAAGTTAATTTGTTAATCATTGTACACAGTGTCAGTCACTTACGAATGTGCATGATGAGGCCTGAGCCCAATGCACTGCACCCAACAAGAAATACAACCCCTATCGGCTAAAGTAACCGTCTAATCATAGCTTTGAGCCGACAACAGTTGCATCTCAAGGATAATTTATGCTCTGATACCCACTCCTTGCACAGGCTTATCCACGCACTTACTTATTCGATTGGCCTGGTACTGATTAAATGACTGGAGTTAGCGATCCGCCCTAGGCACAATATGACATATACGAATATTTGTGTATATTTATGTTTTCTTTTTCCTCACTTCAAAACAATCGTAAATATGAGACGAAAATATGGAAATGACATTTTCAGACTCGTTACTCATCAACCATATGAGTTGGCCATCTTGGGATAGAGTGGAAAAGTGTTTGCACAATCTTTCTATTTTCGCCATGAATGTCTGTCTTAATGAAGTGTAAGCTGAACAGCCGAAAAGGAAATGCCGCTCATCTTCCACTTCACCAGACATACATACTTTACAAACTCTTTCTTTAGTTGGTAATTTTTTGTATCGACCTACTTCTATCTCAAGTTTATGAGCACTTATGCGAAATGACATGAACACTTGCGGATGTCCACCTTATCAATCATTGATAAATCCTTTTCTTTTTGAAATACTGATTTAAATATTGCATATGTTCTTAATTTGCCTTGGTTTTTCTCTCTGCAGTCCGCCAATGAACTTGTCCATTTAGTTTTAAAACGATGAATAAGTTTTGTTTTAACCATAGCTGAAAAGTTATGTTCATATAATCGACTGGAAGGCACACCAACCTGCTTTAATAAGAACTCCACACAAGAAACCCAACTCATTTTTTTATCATCTGCAAGACTACAACTTTCATTAAATGCACATTTCAATAATTTTGAATCCGCTGTCGCTAATCTCTGAAAATACTTGCATGTATTAACTAGAACTTCAATGTTCATAGGATATCTACCAAATTCTCCAAAAACTGCGTCGTTTGAAGACTTCTTGTTCATTCTTGATATTATACTTCAGAAATTTTATATGTAACTTGTCACATAGTGAATTATTTACCAAATACTCTAGGACATAGTTTGCCTTTTTGATTTTGGATGATGAAATATTGACAGTTCCCCATATTTCACTTGCGTACAGTATGATTGGTTCACTTCCTATATGATTTTACCTCCTTGAACCCCACATTTGTATAGTAAAACTGGCGACAAATTCATCTCAATGTCCGGTAAAAGGCCCACAAAATTGGAAGCAACGTCTCCAAAATGACCTCTATGCAGTGTTGACGGGGACGTTAAACCTAAAATCAAACAAACAAACTAACAAACATATTATAGTAAAACGGTAAACCTTATTTTTCTTATTTCTGCTCTAAAATATAGATTGTGGGTACTCGTCTCAATGAGGCGGTTCTAACGTGTACCCACAATCTATATTTTGAGCAGCCTCAATGAGGCGGTTCTAACGTGTACCCACAATCTATATTTAGAGCAGAAATAAGAAAAAAAACAACAACACAATTTTCGTGTAAAATTTTCGTTTTTTAGTTGGTAAATTTACAATGTATTTGTATTCTCCAGATATTTTGTTCACAAGGTTTCCCTATAGCCATAATGCACAAGTCCAACTAGGGCCAGTGTTTATGAAATACAATGCCCCCAACTGCTTGACGCTAACACTGCTTGACCCTAACACTGCTTGTCCCTAACAGTAATTGAGATATCTTTTTTTTATTTGGCTGCAATGCTGAAATTTTAGAAGGAACATAACCCAAGAAAAACTGAAGTTCATCAGGTCATTTATTTATCAACTCATACCAGTGTTTTAAGTTACAGGACAATAGCTCATACAGTTTAAGAGATACAGTCAAACCTGTCTTAGTGTCCACCTCTATTAAGCGAGCAACCTGTTTTAAGCAAGTATGCATTAAGTTCCCCAAAAATGCAAATGCATGAAAATTCACCTAATCAGTTCATCTACTCATCATCCTGAACCAGCCTGTAAAGTTTCAGGACAATAGCTCAAACATTTTTTTTTAGATATCTTGCTTACAATCTTAAAACGCGCAAAATTTCAAAGGGGCATTACTCAAGAAAAAAATGATTTTTTGTCGAAAGTTAATCAGTTCATCTTCTTATCATCCCCAACCATTCTGTAAAGTCTCAGGGCAATAGCTCGAACAGTTTTTGAGTTATCTTGCTAACCAACTTAGAACACACAAATTTCAAAGGGCCATAACTGAAGAAATAAATTTTGGATTTTTTTTTCAAAAGTTAAACAGTGCATCTACTCAACATCCTGAACCAGCCCGTAAAGTTTCAGGGCTATAGCTCAAACAGGTTTTTAGTTATCTCGCTTACAAGCTTAAAACGCAAAAAATTTCAAAGGCCCATAATTCAAGAACAAAATTTCGGATTTCTTTCAAAAGTTAATCAGTTCATCTACTCATCATCCCCAACCAGTCTGTTAAGTTTCAGGGCAAAAGCTCAAACATTTTTTAGATATCTTGCTTACAAGATTTCGAAGTATTTTGCAAAGGGGAATAACTCAAGACAGGGGCATAATCCTTCGGATTTTTTTCAAAAGTTAATCAGTTCATTTACTCATCATCTTGAACCAGCCTGTAAAGTTCCAGCTCAATAGCTCAAAGAGTTTTTGAGATATCTTGCTTACAATCTATAAACGCGCAAAATTTCAAAAGGGGAATAACTCAAGAAAAAAAATGGATTTTTGTCAAAAGTTAATCAGTTCATCTTCTCATCATCCCAAACCATTTTTTAAAGTTTCAGGGCAATATCTCGAACAGTTTTTTAGTTATCTTGCTTACAAGCTTAAAACGCAAAAAAAAAAAAAAAAAAAAAAAAATCAAAGGGCCATAACTCAAAAAAAAAAGAAAATAAAATCCGTTTTTTTTTATCAAAAGTTAATCAGTTCATCTACTCATCATCCCAAACCAGTCTGTAAAGTTTCAGGGCAAAAGCTTAAACGATTTTTGAGATATCTTGCTTACAAGATTTCAAAGTATTTTTTTTTTTTGCAAAGGGGCATAACTCAAGAAGGGGCATAATCCTGACGAGAAAAAAATGGATTTTTGTCAAAAGTTAATCAGTTCATCTTCTCATCATCCCCAACCATTCTGTAAAGTTTCAGGGCAATAGCTCAAACAGGTTTTAGTTATCTTGCTTACAAGCTTAAAACGCAAAAAAAAAAAAAAAAAAAAAAAAAAAAAATTCAAAGGGCCATAACTGAAGAAATAAATTTGTTTTGTTTTTTTCAAAAGTTAATCAGTTCATCTACTCAAAAACGCAAAAAAGCAAAGGGCCATAACTGAAGAAAAAACTTGCATTTCTGTTAAGTTTCAGGGCAATAGCTCGTACAGTTTTTGAGATATCTTGCTTACAAGCTTCAAACGCGCAAAATTTCAAAGAGGCATAACTCAAGAAAAAAAAATGGATTTTTGTTAAAAATTAATCAGTTCATCTTCTCATCTTCCTCAACCATTCTATAAAGTTTCAGGGCAATAGCTCAAACAGTTTTTGAGTTACCTTGCTAACACGCTTAAAACACAAAAATTTCAAAGGGCCATAACTGTAGAAAAAAAAAATTGGATTTTTTTTCAAAAGTTAATCAGTTCATCTACTCATCATCCTGAACCAGCCCGTAAACTTTCAGGGCTATAGCTCAAACAGTTTTTGAGATATCCTGCTTACAAGCTTCAACACGCAAATTTCAAAGGGGCATAACTGAAGAAAAAAATTGGATTTTTGTCAAAAGTTAATCAGTTCAGCTTCTCATCATCCCAAACCATTCTGTAAAGTTTCAGGGCAATAGCTCAAACAGGTGTTTAGTTATTTTGCTTACAAGGTTAAAACGCAAAACATTTCAAAGTGCCATAACTCAAGAAAAAAATTTCGGATTTTTTTTTTTCAAAAGTTAATCAGTTCATCTACTCATCATCCCAAACCATTCTGTAAAGTTTCAGGGCAAAAGCTCAAACATTTTTTTAGATATCTTGCTAACAAGATTTCAAAGTATTTTGCAAAGGGGGCATAACTCAAGACAGGGGCATAATCCTTCGGATTTTTTTCAAAGGGCCATAACTGAAGAAAAAATTTCTGATATTTTTCAAAAGTTAATCAGTTCATCTACCCATCATCCTGAACCAGCCTATAAAGTTTCAGGGCAAAAGCTCAAACAGTTCTTACAAGATTTCAAAGTATTTTTTGCAAAGGGGCATAACTCAAGAAAGGGGCACAATCCTGACGAGAAAAAAAAAAAAGAAACACGACTCAATTATTTTTTCATAAGGAATCCATATATGAAATTTCAAAAACCTAGCACCCATGGTTCTTAAGTTATGTTAGGCAGTAAAAAGCGGGACGGAAGGACGGACGGACGAACAGGGCAAAACCAATATGCCCCCACAACTTCTTCGAAGTAGGGCAGTAGGGCGGCATCTAAGGCCGTTGCTATGATTCTATTCGCAATCTGCTTCCGCCGGTTGGGACTATATTTTGTCAGAAAAAATGAGGAAGAAAATCACAAGAACTTCCGGTAATTTATAGGCCATTACATGTTGTTACGAGATGTAGATTGGAAAAAAACGAGAGTTATTTAAAGAGAATCATCTTTTCTGAGGTCTACAGAAAAGGGTAGATAACTTGAATGCTTAAACCGACTAAGCAGACGCTGCGAAACCATGACCCCTCAATTTATTGACGTCCCGTTACTGCGATACACATGTCGGGAAAAAATGGCACAAAAAAATGCTCCCCTCCAGATTTAGATAATTTTTCCCACATTTGTCAAGGACATATCAGTCCGTCTTACGGACTGAGTGAGAGTTGTCTCGAGCGTGTTACATTAACAAAAACCGTGTTCAACTGAGAGCCAATTCTGCGTTGGGTTACGGAGGTTACGCATGCGCGTTTCGATATCTTATCAAGTCATTATTTTCTCGCATGATTCAGGATTACGGGGAGGGGTGGGGGGCATTGTTTAATGTGCTGTGCAGTCTGATACGTTGAATTATTTGGTAATCTAACCATACTTGAGAGAGAGAGAGAGAGAGAGAGAGAGAGAGAGAGAGAGAGAGAGAGAGAGAGAGAGAGAGAGAGAGAGAGAGAGAGAAAGAGAGAGAGAGAGAGAGAGAGACCCAGCCAGCAGAGCTTGTCGAACTATCGAACTAACGTCGGGCCGACAGCGATACGACGTGTCTGTCCGGGCCCGACGTTGGCCCACTATTTTGTGCTAGGATGAGGAGAGAGAGAGAGAGAGAGAGAGAGAGAGAGAGAGAGAGAGAGAGAGAGAGAGAGAGAGAGAGAGAGAGAGAGATGGAGAGAATCAAAATGAAAGTTTAAAGATACGCGTAAGGAATGCATCATGAACCGAAAGAAATGACGACGAAGAGAGAGAGACCAATCTGTCAGTTGAAAAAAAAAATCAGTAGTATGCGGACTTTGATTTAGTCGAACAGATTTACTGACGTCATTTAATATGACGTAATTTAATATGATTTCGTCACACCAAACTGTCTACACAGCTGTGTCATGCTTGTGTAAATACTACTACTGTACATTCACTGAGTGTATTGACATATTTTTGATATAAATTATAAACAAACATGGTTGAAAGGTGGATTGTTCAGTGAAGAAGATGAGTATGATACCACAAGACTTGTATTCAACTCGCTTTTCATTCGATGTTATCGAATACAGTGGAATTCTGTGAGTTTCACTTAAATCTTTTAGCCAAACCTGCCATTTTGGAAAGAAAAAATGGTTTTGTACACACGTTTAGACCGGAAGTTGGTAGAAAAAAATGGCACAAAAAAATGCTCCCTCGCAGATTTTGGCACAAATTTCAAGGTGAACAGATGAATATATGCCGGAATTGATGATATAGGTGAGAATAATCGCGAGGAATATTATTATAGTTTATTTTTGGTTTTCCCGATGGTACCGACATGGTTGAAAATTCGCCATTTTCAAACCCTTGGTCTGCCCACACAAAAATGCTAATTCTTGTTTTAGTCTTTATATTGAATACATCAATATTTATATTTATCGCTTGTATCTTTGTCAAAGCTAATAATTAAACGACAATCACGTAATTTGATGTGAAAATAGTCAGTCGAATGGGAGCATCAAAATCGGAAGTAGTCCCATCGAATCGACGCACGAGAATTTTGTTTTTAAATCTACCTACGCTGGCCACTCTGATGCCCTACTGGGGGGCATAAAAATGGCGGAAAATCTGCCAGGTGTTCCCATTCTCCTTAAGTGTATTTTTTGTTTCATCTATAAACGAAAGGTATTTTACGTGCACTCATTACATTCGCGATTCTAATGAGTACACGTAACATGCCTTTTTCATGATAAATTCTAACACAGCGCGCCTATATAGGCAATGGAAAACAACTGTGTTTTATTCTGCAACAAATCACAGCTCGGAAGAGCGTGACGAGTGACGTCATTAAAACTGCAAAGTTATGACGTCACTAGTCGATTACCTTGACGTTGGACTGTGAAGCGTCATTTTCTCGCATCGACAACGTTAGAAAAGGATGTAAATGCATGTGTTTCAGTCGATACTTTTAGCGGGATTTCTTCTAACAATGGCGGAAAGTTGTGAGAATTTGGAGGAAACAACAGCATTATTGCCAAGTTTCAGCGTGTTAGAATCGAAATAGATCAGCTCTAGCCAGTGATTTGTTAGGTAATAAATCACAGTTTGTCGGTCAGTTGTAAGTAGACAAATCACGCGCGCTACGCGCTCGTGATTTGTCTACTTTACAACTGACCTCCAAACTGTGATTTATTACTCAACAAATCACAGCTAGAGCTGATCTATTTCTTAAATCAAAGAAACCTCATATGGAATTCTGGAGCTGTGTGTAGACAATAGAACGAGTTCGAATTAGCCATGGTAAACCAGCTATCCGTATTCGAGTTGTTGATGAAATGGACAAATGAATTAGCGCACAAAAATCGCCTATGGCGGTAATTCCAACACAGCGCGCCACCAATGTCACAAGGCCGCGGTGGTGTAATGGTTCTGTATATATATATATATATATATATATATATATATATATATATATATATATATATATATATATATATATATATATATATATATATATATATATATATATATATATATAGTTTTTCTACATAAAACCATATATATTTATATATATATTACCTTATATAAAATTTATGTACATTATTCTTTATTCAGTTTTTTTTTCATTATAACATTATAACACTATCTCTACTTACTTGAACTAGAACAGTGACCCACCGGCCCCGATAGCTCAGTTGGTAGAGTGTCCGCTCCTTGGAACGGGAGGTCACGGGTTTGATCCCGGGCCGCGACATACCAAAGTCGTTAAAAATTGTACTAGCTGCTCCTCGCTTGGCACTCAGATTTACGGGGTAGAGCTAGGACTGGTCGACCCAGTGTCAGGATAATGTGACTGGGTGTGGTATAATGTAATGTGTCTGGGACATGATACTTCAGTGAGGCAGCACTATAAAAGTGAGCATTGAGCTCCCTGTCGCAACCAGACACCGTCGTGATATGACTGAAAAATTGTTGAAAGCGACGTTAAACCCGAATTCACACACACACAGAACAGTGACCCATAAAAAACATATAAAACGGCCCTCAGACTTCATTCTGATGCCTCAGAATCGTTCCGATTTACAACTTGCCTGTGCTATGGTTAGCAGAAGGATTAGATGTCACCTAGATAACCATGGCTAGGTAGTTGAGGCCCTGTGTAGATAATTTATAAATAGAAGAGAAGGCAATGATCAGGAATCGATACAAATAACCCACAGCTCCCATCAGACACCAAAGGGAAAGAAGCACAAAAACAAACAAAACAACTAGACCCTAATGGAAACATCAATAGCGGAAAGCCAAAAGGGCAGTTATTTTCCCACAAAATGGCCAACTGGCTGTCCAAAACAAAATAATATGAGCGATACACGAACTCAAAAACAAACTATAACAAAAATAAACCGCGACAGAAGGACCGCCTTGGAACGGTCACTGAAACGAATTCTACTAGGAGGCTTAAATCGATTTTACGTGGCCACAATCCTCGCCCTTATTTCCGTCGCGATTTACACAAATAATTAGTTCAGTCCGCATGAAGGCCTCCTAACGCATATCTCCGCGAACACAAAAATCAAACAACCACAGAGATGAAACAATTTATTTATCACATATTTAAACAGAGCTCCACATGGATATGGCCTTGCGCACGGAGCGTACAAAAGACCATACTTTTGTTATTTGTTGTTAAAAGTGCAAGTGTTTCCGGATGGGACAGTTTGAGACGAGTCATTGACCGATGTTTCAAGTTTTAGAAAAAAATGTCGAAGCCTTTGTCAAACAACTCGCAATCTACTTGCGGTGGGCATTCCCAAGTTTGAAGACTGTCTCCTGAAGTAATTTTATTATTCAAGTCATCAATCAATGCTGAACAAGAATATTCGCTATTACGAATACACCGCGCGCACAAGTAACATGTTTAAGTACAACGCATGAGAGACGTTACCAGTTCTCTAGGTGATTTTATTATTCACTGGGGAATTAATTCTGGCCTCCTTCCACTACCTATTACTAACATAAACACAGTCTGACGGTTTTACGCGTATATAATGATATTTTCGTATCTGTTTTCGTTGACAACACAATATGGCCAACTGTCAATATAAGTGAAAACATCCGATATAATTAAGAAATGAATTTTCATTTCTTCTATAAACAAATGTTACCTGGATTTCCGACAAATCCGTGATAGTAATATTGACTTCAGCATTGAAAAACTACTGCGCTTTATATAGAAAATAGAAGAGAAGGCAATGATCAGGACTCGATACAATTAACCCAACAGCGTCCATCAGAGACACAAGGGAACGAATAACTAGACTCTAATTGATACATCAATAGCGGAAAGACAAAAGGACAGTTACTTTCCCAGAAAATGACCAATTGGCTATCCAAAAACAAAATAATATAGGCGATACACACACTCAAAAGACAAACCATAACAAAAGTAAACAGTAAACCGCGACAGAAGAACCGCCTTGGAACAGTCAGTAGTGAAACGAATTCCACTTGGGTGTGTGTGTGTGTGGGGGGGGGGGGGGCTTAAATCGGTTTTACGCAGCAGCAATCCTCGCCCTTACTTCCGTCGCGATTAAGACAAATAATTTTTTCAGTCCGCATGAAGGCCTCCTTACTCATCAGTGCAACATCTCCATGAACACAAAAAATCAAACAGCCATAGAGATGAAACAACGGTGAGGACTCGACAGCAAGAAACCAATGAAATGCTGGAGCAAAAGAACACCAACAGTTAGACTCCGATGGGCCCGACCAGAGACAGACAAGAAGTATCCGTGGTGCAGTGGTTATGTTTCTCGCCTCATAAACCAGGGGTCGTGGGTTCGATTCCGGATTTCTCCAGTCTTTCGGGTGAGTCTTTAAACTGAGGTAACATATTCGTATGACCATAGCTGTTGGTGAAACGTAAAAGACTAAACACACATACTGCGTTGTATAAATTTGGGTCGATTGATAAATAATCGACACAATAATTAACAGTGTTTTCCCTATAGATATCACGAAAACATTCCTATGTAATTTTGACCTCTTAAACCCCACTTTTATGCAGTAAAACTGGGGTTTCAGTTTTTTTCGCCGAGGCGGTTCAAACGTGTACCCACAATCTATATTTTGAGCAGAATAAAGATAATTGTCACAATTTTTTATTTGATATTTTTTGGAGGTAAAATTTACAATGTATTTGTATAGTAGTGTTTTCGTAAGACCATTGACTGAACTGCAGATTTTGCAACCTGACCAGTTTTCGCTGAGTGCACACTAAACTATAGCAGTGGTTACCTCCACCATTTTGGATAGGATATCTTCTTGCTTTAACTTATGCAATAAATAAATAAATAAACAAATAAATAAAAAAGAAAAAGTCCTTTCTTTCTGTCTTTCAAAAGTTCATACAGCCTTTAGAAGAAGAGTGAATTAGATCTAATAGTTTGTGGGGTCGTTAGAAGCAGTACACAGTAGTTTGTGGGCATTTGTAGTAGTAGGTCAGGGGCGTAGCTACCTGTACGCAGATACGCTCTTGCGTGCACATTACAAACTTAAAAAATAGACGTAGATGAAAAAGAAGAAGAAAAAGAAGAGGAAGGAGAAGAAGGAGAAAAATAATTAGAAGAAGAAGAATGAGAAGAAAAAGAAGAAGAATAAGAAGAAAAAGAAGCAGAGAGAAGAAGAGGAAGAAGAAAAATAAGAAGAAAAAGTAGAAGAAGACGAAGAAGAAGAAGAATGAAAAGAAAACGAAACAGAGAGGAGGAGAAGAAGACGAAGAAGAAGAAAAAAAAAAGAAGAAGAAGACAAACTGTATGTTTCTGGGATATAAGGAACACTATTTATTTGCTAGCATAGTTTTCTCCTTTGCCACGGGAACCGCACTTACAGGAAAGAATTTGCTCCATAAAGGGAGCAAATTCTTACCTGTAAGAGTGGTCCCCATTTGGTAAATGGAATTATTACTTTTAGCGTTTTCTTTGGTTTGCGTATTAATGATTTTCTTCTAGCCCCGGAGGTGATAGACGGGGTCGTTAGTAGCCATACATGTTGATTTGTCGGGCGTTTGTAGCAGTAAATGGAAGCTTGTGAGGTCATTAGTAGGTGGTAGTGTTCGGGGTCGTGGTGAAGGCAATGATCATGATTCGATACAATTAGCCCACACCTCCCATCAGAGACTAGCAATTAGTGGTGCTTTGTTGGTCGTTCACTTTGTTGTCGTTTGTTAGGTCGTCAGTAGCAGCTGAGTTTAGTTTTCAGATTCGTTGATAGCACTTGGTGATAGTTTTTGTTTTTATTTCACTGTAGATGATTTTGTTGTAAATAGACTTGTGTGTTTTCCTATCCTGTTTTTTGTTAAGTGGTGTGGTCTTCATTAGCATATCTTACGCGGTCAAGCTGCTTTTTGTATGGGCACAAGGAATGGATAGTAGGCAGTCATTTAAATGCTAATTTACTGTCTCAGAATCATATAATATAGTTTGGAAATCGTCGAAAGCGTTATCAGAACTGTTTGTTGCATTTAAAAGTCGACAGCGAGCACTAAAATCCCCTGTATTTTACCCATAAGGAATGTCATTACGAAAACACGCCTATTTTATATATATACAAATGCATCGAAAAAAATATATTGAAGATATTACGATGGAAAACTTAACCCGAGATCTCTGGCTATAGTGACCTACAAAGCCGCCAAATCAGAAAATAAAAAAGGCTTTAAGAACGTCAGCAAAGGCTCGGATTATGGACAACTGTGATACGCTTCTTAAACAATTTCTGCTCAAAATAGAGATTGTGGGTACACGCTAGAACCGCCTCATCGAGGCGGTTCTAACGAGTACCCACAATCTATATTTTAGAGCAAAAATAAGAAAAATAAGGTTTACCCTTGTAAACCCCAGTTTTACAATATAAAAGTGGGGTTCAAGTGGGTCAGAATTATATAGGCGTGTTTTCGCGATGGTAACGGCTCTGTACATAAAAACAAAGTTTCAAAGTTTATTAAGAAAACAGGAAAGCCCTGAGGGACATACTAATGTGAAAGAATGAAACCAGATTTATCATATGACGTCGCGTCTGAGAGTGTAATAACGCCATGTAATAAATTCGATAATCTGCTGGTGGATTAAATATGCAAATTAGTTAGATACGTCCCGTAGCGTTACACGCACGACGTCCTTAACGACGTCGCGATAACTAATGGTGGAATATTGACATTTTTCTATAATTAACGTGAATAAAATGCGTTTTAAATGTCATATGATAAATAGAATCTTGCATTCGTGTTAATGTATTATTGAAGTTATTAAACTCGTTGAGTAAAAGGGAAAAATGCTCGGCAAAGCCTCGCATATTATCCCTTTTCCTCAATTCGTTTAATAAATTCAATAATACATGAGCACTCATGTAAGATCCTATATTAATGCGAAGAAACAATGAAACAAGAAAAAACATACAATAACATGTATCACGACCTCCCCATAACACGGCTTATAAAAGATGGAGAAAAAAATCTTTTCTTCTCCATCCTTCCTTCAACGTTGTATTCGTTTTGGCGAATATTCTAGTTCAGCATTGATGACGTCAATAAAAGAGTCCGGACATGGGATTACTCTTCGTATTTTGTTTCGCAGTCGTTTGACAGAGTCCAAACCATTTCTCTAAAAAGTAATAGTCTGTCACTGACATGTGTTTAACTGTTCGAGTCTCCAAAATTATAAAGAGACACTTGCATATTTTAAATCTTCTTCTTTTCGGTCTGTCTTATAGGACATGTACAATGACCACTGTTCATACTATAGTCACGTTTTTTCCATCTTATATGATGCCTTTCGGGTGATGTGAGTTTATTTGTTTGATTTGAGGTTTAACGTCCCCGTCAACACTGTAAAGGTCATGATGTGAGTTTATTGGTTAATTTAAAAGGCCTTGAACGGTTTTCTCGTCAGTCGACCGCTATACGCTACAGCGAATAGAAGGGAATATTTGTCTTTAGACCAAATTTTTGATCGAAAATACAGTAATTAATGATCGGAACATCGGCTGTTTCCAACTGACAAAGTCAGAAGTCATTGAGCAACCCATACATGTTTAACGTGATCTTGACAGGGGAATGAGTCGGTCAATCAAAATATTTAGAATCGTGAACGATTTACAAGAGCTGAAAAACGTTTCGCCAGTTCTAACGAGCATTTCGAACAGTCAATACCACATTCAAGAATCTTTATATATTGAACATATCTAAATGCACAGTGTGAAATATAGAAAGTCACTGAATAGATTTTGGACACAGTTTTCAGATAAGTTGTTTTTTGCTGGACGTCGTGCGCTTTTAGATGTGGACATTGTTTTATAATAAATACTCAGTGCTCTATCCACAATATTTATGCATTGCGGTAGTATTGAGCTTTTGCCGTGACGTCACATAACAGGTCTGTTGAGTGTTGTCTATATTAGTTCGGGGTTAATCAGTAGTATCAGGAATTGTTTTCAATATTCATAGTTTGCACCTTAGAGATTAAAATTCTTCCAATTATCGAATGAAAATAATTTTAGAATTAGTATTGATAATTTACAAAATTTTCTTATTATTTATAACTGAGTTAAATGCCGGTTTTATTCAAGTATCGCGCATTTACCATAGACGAATTATGCAAGATTTTCGTATTTAAAAAAAAAAAAAAATGCTATTAGAAATCATTGAATGGATGTATAAATTAGTAGAAAATGACAATCTGAGAAGAGTTTTCTTTTATTCAGTTATATCGCGGTTTAAATTTCCTAAATTTTTGTTTTCTATCGACTATGGTCCATAATTTCTCCTCAGTTAAGATAGATAACTCTGTATTCACACTGGTCAATACATACGCACAGGCTGCGTAGCGGTCGCATAAGCTTCGTATTTTGGACGCAAAGGCTTCGATGAAAAATGGCGGATGACAGTTAGTTAATGCAGGTAAGAAACGGTTTTTACGTCAATCTAAATGTTGTATAGCGTTGCCAAATACTGACATCTGCCTTACGGACCACTTTATTAACGTGCGGCTTCGTCTGTTGCAAGAAAAAGTTTGAAAAACGGAATATAGAAAAATAGACCCCAAAAGAAATTTGGCATTCAACACAGATTCACCTGTAGTTTCACTTTGGCCCGGTCGCCCTATGTAACTACACGCTTTTGGCTGGTGTTCTGGCCGATAAATTGTGAATAATGAAAATGAAATCGAAAAGCTAACATGCAACTTTCGTCACATCTTTTGCGAAAAAGAAAAATCATGATATTTCGATACAACGAACGTAGCTTCGTTACCTATTACAACGCAGAGGCTGCGAACTAAATTTGAAAGCCCTGGATTATGCAGTATAATAACGAATGATATTAAATTAATATCGAGAAATGAGCCAACCAGCGTTAGTTGATGATGCTAAAGACATTCTGCATCATTTATACCAAACACATTTTCATTCTCAGCTATGCACATACATTATTATGATTCGAATGCCAAAATCTGTCAAGTTACAATTATTTACACTACCGTTCATAAACTTGGTAAGTCTTCGCCAAATCTGTTAAGTATTAAGCCAAATAATATTTACACTGTATGAATTTCTGTCGTGTTTTTATTGCAACGCACGTGGCTTAGGAATTTACGACGTGCAGGTTACAGAGATGGGCAGACGCATTACGAAAACACGCCTATTAAAATACCACTAAAAAGATAAAAACATTCAGATAAAACATCCTGATAGTTTTGATATTTCTGCTCGCCCGGGCCAGGCGGTTCTAACGTGTATCCACAATCTGTGTTTCTGAGAATAAATAAGGAAATATAATAAATGCAGAAAATCTGTCAATGTACACTACCGTTCATAAACTTGGTAAGTCTGTCTTCGTCAAATCTGTTAAAGGAAAAAGGAAAGAGATAATATGTTACAATAAATAGGTAAACATAAATAAACCCTTTCTTCTACTGAATACTGCAGGTTTCTAAGTGGTCTGATAAGGATTTTATCACTGTGTAATCTCCAGCCATTTACTCTGCTAAAGAACTGACCTTGAAAATTCCAATTAACCACAGATATGCCCTGACGTCATCAATGAGGAATCTAGAAGCTTGATGTGTACTCAATAGGCAGATGTCGCAATGTTGAGATTTAAAACAGAAGCTTAAAATGGAGCAAAATAAGCAAGAACTGGCCACTCTTTGAGGGGACTTCACTTTAGATATTCAGCCTTATATGTTTGAGTCCAGGGAAACTTGTGATCAGGAATTTAGTGAGGGAAGCAGCAGCTCTGAAGATAGCTATCTTACATGTCAATCACAACAATTGTCGTCTGCATAGTCATCTGCTGCTTTCTTTAAATGTTACCTGAACCAATCTAAGTCTATAGTCTGATCTTGGTCCACACTGTTTGCCTATAAGCAAAAATATTATTTAAAAAAAAAATAAAGAAAGAAAAAAAAAACCTTTAAGAAGATGCAGCAAACAGTATAAACAGGGGCCATTTTACAATTCAGGTTTTTCTTACGGTTGATTCGTCCGGTTTTCCACCCATGCGCACTCATGAGCACTCTTAAAATGGAGATAGCAGTCTTCATTTTTGATTGGGTGTTTATGGATTTGCCTAACTGATATTGGAAAATGAAACCGCAACCAAAGTAGCCAAAGTTAGCCCTTGGCTCCAGATGAATTCGGCCTAGGTTGGTATCCCTAACGAACGGTTGTATGTCAATTCATTATTGGTAGAGAATCCTCTCATGTCACAGCGCATGACTCAGTGGAACCTTTTTGTTTGTGTTGATGTTAACGTCCCCGACAACATCATTCAGGTGGTAACCGGTCATTTCGTACCCAAGTCATTTCGTACCCTAGTCGTTTCGTACCATTTTGGTCATTTCGTACCTGCTTTTTGGTCATTTCGTACCCACTAACAACCATTTCGTACCCAAGTCATTTCGTAACCGTTTTGGTCATTTCGTACCGGGTACGAATTGACCAAAATGGGTACGAAATAATTTTAGCACCAAGTCATGGGTAATATCGTACCTGGAACATACTGTGTTGTTTTGGACGGACAGACTGATGGTTGGACGGGGCTAATAATAGTTCGTCTGGCATTGTAAGTGGCAAGTGTAAATACACTGTACTAGGAACTTTCTATCGCAAAAACCATTCAATATATTTTTGATTTTATAAACACCATTATCCGGACCATTATGGATAGATGGACAGACGGGAGCATAACAGCGGCTCAAGAATGTCTGCAATTAAATGGTTTTCTTGTTAATTTTTCGCGTCTTTAATTTTGATAACTAAACTGCTAATTTGCCACACAATAGGACGGCAATTTTCAAAGCTTTTTTTTTATTTTGGCAGTCGGATGGATGGGTGGATGGATGGATGGATGGATGGATGGATGGATGGAGAGCGATCAATACATGGATCTTAGGCATGGATGAGTATACGAACAGGAAAGAACACCACATCACAGCTTCTGAAGTCTTGTTAAATGGTGTACGCCCCGACGAACTCAAATGGGGGTGTTGTCGAGTAGTTGTTTTCTATTTAGCAATGGTAGTGATGTGCAACTATTAACTTAACGAGTCCATGTGATGAACACATGTAAACCTCACTTAATGTAAACCTCACTTAACATACAGAAAGCGGAATTTCCATCAGTATACTTTGTGTTTTATTGCGGTCAAAACATATGTTGTGGGAACTCTTTGTTATAGTCTCCAACGAGGACTCAAAACCTATGTTTGAATTAATATGGGTGTACATTGTGTTCTGTGTTGATTGTGGAAAGTGTGGAAGAGTTTTAAACATAAACTATGTTTGACAGTAGTAGGCATTAACAGAACGCATAATGATGCTGGGTGACTTTTTATTTTTGGATACTCACATACTCGCATAAACTATAGCTGTTTGTATTGGAGTTTCACGGCCCAGTCAACATTATTTTAGGTCATTTTGAACAAGTCAGTTTATCTATCCACACATTGCCTGGATTGGCTTATACGTAAGCAGTGCACATTCTTTCGCAAGAAACTGACAACTACCCTTCTTGAATCAACGGGAGGGAGAGAATGACCGTAGAAAAGATTTCACGATCAATCTCCACGAAAGAATGTTGCCGAACCCGGCAGGTATCGAACAGCGTCCTCCTTATCACCAGTCAGGCACGCGTCCGACTGAGCTTCCGGGACCAGCTATAACCCCGGTGACTTGCAAAATACATTGTATGATATTGTAAAATCTGTTTGGATTGTTACACGGTGTCAGTATGTTCAATATTATGTAAAATTTTGTTAAAATAAAAATTAAGTAAAACAAATATTTTCTTTTTAACTAGAGCCCCTCTTACTCTAAACCAAGCCATTACGCACCAAAGTTATCCGTTACTTGTAAAATCAGCTTTAAAACAATTCAACACAAAGTCAATTCTTACCTGTTTTTGAAGAACTGGGTACGAAATGACCAAAATCGATTCCCAGAAAAAAATAAATGTGGGTACGAAATGACAAAAGTGGGTACGAAATGACCAAAATGGGTACGAAATGACCAAAATGAAAAATAAAACGGGTACGAAATGACCAAAATGGTACGAAATGACTTGGGTACGAAATGACTAGGGTACGAAATGACTAGAAACCCTTCAGGTCATTTTTTAGACGTTTCCGAATTTATGGGACTTTTACCCGACACTGAGACGAAATGACTTCTCAAACCCTACCGCATATAAAGCATACTTGCAATTGCTAAATATGAATGACCCGTTTACTTTTTGAAAAGACAAATACTAGTTTTTGGGTCGATTATTTATCAATCGTCACAAAGTAAAAAAGTGCAAGTAGCTCTACAGTGCTTAAGTCCACGTGATTATCACTGATTGGTCGGAAATCCAGGGAACTTGTATATAGAAAACAGCAGCGTTTATTTTTCTTCGAAGAGAGGTCAGCGTGTAGCGTAATACGGAAATCCATAGATCATGGATTGGGTTTTTCAAACAGTGTATGTCCAGACGCGGCATCTAATCAGGGTCTTCCCTGTTTGCTCACATTACATGAATTGAAGGGCCAAAAGCAGCGTCTTATCAGGGTCTTCACGTTTTGCTTTAAACTGTAGTTTAAGGGTTAAAGGAAGCAGTTTAAATCCATAAGTAAGCATCCAGCCGACAGACTTTCTTAAAAAAGTAAATCTTTGGGCCGGAGCCGGAGTTATGAAAGGGCCGTAAAGCAAAAACATTTTTTATCTATCTTATCTTATTATATCGAAGAATGATTTCACGAAATGGGTTACTGAAATCATTGCAAGCAAGTATTTTTCTGAATTTATATTCTAAGTCACTATGAAATTCAGATTCTGATAGGCTATGTTAAGACAGTCTGGTTAGCAAAAAATATGATGTAAGGACAGAGATTGAAAATAGATCTGAGATAAAGAAAAGTCTTTTTTTTTCTTCTTTGATCCTACAAAGGTTAGAATTAGCTTATATGTTTACTGTTTAATGAGCAGATGCTTCTATTTTATCGGAAACGAAGACTGGGATCAGACAGTGCAGGCGCGATTAATGAACCTTTGCTGAAGTTTTGTAGGAGCTGCATGTATTCGATTGAAGCATTTAAATAGAAGTCGGAGAATCACGAAAACATGCCTATATAATTCTGACCCCCTTAAATCCAACTTTTATATAGTAAAATTGAGCTTTAAAGGGATATACATTGTTTTCCTTATTTCTCTCAGAAATACAGATTGTGGATACGCGAAAAAACCGCCCGGACCAGGCGGTTGTAAAAAGTTCCCATACACTATGTCTTGAGCAGAAATATTAAAACTATCAGAATGTTTTATCTGAAAGTATTTTTTTTTTATCTTTTTTTTAAGTGGTATTTTAATAGGCGTGTTTTCGTAATGCGTCTTTCCATCTCTGTAACCTGCGAAGCCACGTGCTTTGTAAATAACACGACAAAAATTCATACAGTGCAAATATTATTTGGCTTAATACTTAACAGATTAGACGAGGACTTGCCGAATTTATGAATGGTGGTGTTAATAATTGTAAATTGACAGATTTTGTGCATTCGCCTCAAAATGTTAAATATGTATTTGCATAGCTGAGACTGAAAATGTTTTCGGCATAAATGATACAGAATGTCTTTAGCATCACCAACCAACGCTGGTTGACTGATTCCGCGACATTAATTTAATAGCATTCGCTATTATTCTACATAATACAGGGCTTTCAAATTTAGTTCGCAGCCTCTGCGTTGTAATAGGTAACGAAGCTACGCGCGTTGTATCGAAATATCAAAATTTTTATTTTTCGCAAATGATATGACGAAAGTTGCATATTAGCTTTTCGATTTCATTATCGTTATTCACAATTTATCGGCCAGAACACCAGCCAAAAACGTGTAGTTACATAGGGCGACCGGATCAAAGTGAAAATACAGGTGAATCTGTGTTGACTGCCAAATTTCTTTTGGGGTCTATTTTTCTATATTCCGTTTTTCAAACTTTTTCTTGCAACAGACGAAGCCGCATATTAATAAAGTGGTCCGTAAGGCAGATGTCAGTATCGGGAAATGCAATACAACAGTTAGTTTAACGTAAAAACAGTTTCTTACCTGCATTGACGAACTATCATCCGCCATTTTTCATCGAAGCCTATGCGTCCAAAATACGAAGCCTATGCGACCGCTACGCAGCCTGTGCGTATGTATTGACCAGTGTGGTATTAATCAGGTATTTGACGTCACGGGATTTCGTTCAACTGTCGTTTTTAATACGAAGTATGGGCATGTTAAGATTTCATAACTTCAGTTACGATTAGGAGTTGACTACTTAAGCAGTCATGTGATTACTAGAACAGCATAGCGTAGTATGTTGCATTGTTGCATTGTTACAAGTTGATAATAAAAACCGATCTGTAGCGTTCAGCGGCATTTCCAACTCAATCGCTTTTTTACTTGAATTCTTATTCTGTAATGTGACAGATTCTCGCATTGTGACCACAATGCAAGAGTTCGTCCCAGGACAGCATAGAAAAGACTACTTTTATTTTCGGACGAACGAAGTGAGGGAGAAAATAACAACGTGTAACAATAGTATGGTCATTTGTGCGTTCCGTCCGCAAAGTCATAATTTGTGGGACTCTGTTTTAAAGTGTCAAAATCACGGAAAAAGCCGTTCCTCGAGCGTTTGTCAGCCGTCGCATTTGCGACGTCCCCTATGTGAAAGTATTGACCAGTGTGTACATGTATCTATTTTTGTCAAAACACGTCAGTCATCAGCAGTTTTATCTACACAGTCGAAATTCGATCACTCGAACACATTCGGGACCATGAAAGTTTATTCGTGGTAAGAGTAGTGCGAGTTATTTACACATACTGCCAGGACATGAGGCATAATAGGGATTACCTTAGGTTATATTTTCGCCTTTTCATCAAATAAGTGTATGTTGTGTGCACGCATTAGAATCGCCTCAATGAGGCGATTCTAATGAGTTCACACAATATACATTTTAAAGTAAAAAACAAACAAACCTCCATAAATTGACATAAACACCTGGGGCCAGTTGTTCAAAACGAACGACGTCGTTAGTTAACATATCGTTAAAACTTTGATCGTTTATTATGGCGAATATGCTAATATTTTTGCTGAAAAAATGTGAGCAGCTTTTGCATTCGCAAAAGCTGCTCACATTTTGTCAGCAAAAATACCAAAATTTTAAATATTAAACTTGCTAGAACAGTTAACAATTTGACCACTAACGAGCTCGTTAAGCTAACGATGCTTTGAACAACTGGCCCCTGGATATCTGGTGCTGTAGAAACAATCCTCAAGGGACCTAAGAGTGAGTTCGAATTAGCCATAGTAAACGAATTATCTGTATTCGAGTTATCGAAGTTTCACAGTATATAATTATCTTAAAACTTCAGATCTTGTCAGGTAGGTGGGATAAACGAGCCAGCTTATGATAGAAGGATGCGACCAGCAGACGCTAAGACAAACATGCGCATATGCAGTTTGACCAGTGGCTTTGTTCATCGCATACTTGCATTTACGAAGCACGCCTATTCAAATATATTAGTTAAATTTTACGATCAAAAATGAGTTTTTTTCTTCATATAAAATCCTGATACTTTTCTTATTTCAAAATAACGATTGTGGGCACTCGTGAGAACCGCCTCGGCGAGCTCACTCTCACCAGAGCGTTTGTCTGTCATATGAGTTCCCTCTCACCAGAGCCTTTGATGGTCACAGCCACAGTCGCATAATCTCACTCTCACCAGAGCCTTTGTCAGTCACATGAGCTCACTCTCACCAGAGCCTTTGATGGTCGTATAAGCTCACTCTCATAAGAGACTTTGATGGTCGCATAAGTGCACTCTCACCAGAGCCTTCGATGCTCGCATTAGCTCCCTCTCACCAGAGCCTTTGTCAGGCACATGAGCTCACTCTCACCAGAGCCTTTGTCAGTCACATGCGCTCACTCTCACCAGAGCCTTTGATGGTCGTATAAGCTCACTCTCATAAGAGACTTTGATGGTCGCATAAGCTCACTCTCACCAGAGCCTTTGTCAATCAGATGAGCTCACTCTCTCCAGAGCCTTTGATGGTCGCATAAGGTCACTCTCACCAGAGCCTTTGATGGTCACATTAGCACACTCTCACCAAAGCCTTTGATGGTCGCATAAGCTTACTCTCGCAAGAGCCTTTGATGGTCGCATAAGCTTACTCTCACAAGAGCCTTTGATGGTCGCATAAGCGCACTCTCACAAGAGCCTTTGTCGGTCATATGAGCTCACTCTCACCAGAGCCTTTGATGGTCGTATAAGCTCACTCTCATAAGAGACTTTGATGGTCGCATAAGCTCACTCTCACCAGAGCCTTTGTCAATCAGATGAGCTCACTCTCTCCAGAGCCTTTGATGGTCGCATAAGGTCACTCTCACCAGAGCCTTTGATGGTCACATTAGCACACTCTAACCAAAGCCTTTGATGGTCGCATAAGCTTATTCTCGCAAGAGCCTTTGATGGTCGCATAAGCTTACTCTCACAAGAGCCTTTGATGGTCGCATAAGCGCACTCTTACAAGAGCCTTTGTCAGTCACATGAGCTCACTCTCACCAGAGCCTTTGATGGTCGTATAAGATCACTCTCACAAGAGCATTTGATGGTCGCATAAGCGCTCTCTCACAAGAGCCTTTGATGGTCGCATAAGCGCACTCTCACAAGAGCCTTTGTCAGTCACATGAGCTCACTCTCACCAGAGCCTTTGATGGTCGTATAAGATCACTCTCACAAGAGCCTTTGATGGTCGCATAAGCGCACTCTCACAAGAGCCTTTGATGGTCGCATAAGCGCACTCTCACAAGAGCCTTTGTCGGTCACATGAGCTCACTCTCACCAGAGCCTTTGATCGTCGTATAAGATCACTCTCACAAGAGTCTTTGATGGTCGCATAAGCGCACTCTCACAAGAGCCTTTGATGGTCGAATAAGATCACTCTCACAAGGGCCTTTGATGGTCACATAAGCACACTCTCACCAAAGCCTTTGATGGTCGAATAAGATCACTCTCTCAAGAGCCTTTGATGGTCGCATAAGCGCACTCTCACAAGAGCCTTTGTCAGTCACATGAGCTCACTCTCACCAGTACCTTTGTCAGTCACATGAGCTCACTCTCATCAGAGCCTTTGCTTGTCGCATAAGCTCACTCTCGCCACATCATTTGGTGATCGCCTAACCTCACTCTCACCAGAGCCTTTGATGGTCGCATACGCTCACTCACACCAGAGCCTTTGTTAGTCACATGTGCACTTCTCTCACCAGAGCCGTTGAAGGTCATATGAGTTCACGCTCAACAGAGCCTTTGGTGGTCGCATAAACTCAAACTCACAAGAGCCTTTGATGGTCGCATAAGCTCACTCACCAGAGCTTTTGATGGTTGCATACCCGCACTCTTACAAGAGCCGTTGATGGTCGCATAAGCTCACTCTCACCAGAGCCTTTGATTGTCGCATGAGCTCACTCTTACCAGAGCCTTTGTCAGTCACATGAGCTCACTCTCATCAGAGCCTTTGTCAGTCACATGAGCTCACTCCACATGAGCTCACTCTCACCAGAGCCTTTAGTTTATACTTATTTATTTTAGTTCGATTGCGACGAAAGCTTCAAGCTTATTTAATCGCCCTCGAACACTCATTCCGGATGTTTACACGCGCGCGCGAGAGAGGCAGTGACTATTACAACACTGCTTCTCATTTACACCTGGCCGGAGTGAGACAGTGTCATAACGTGTCTTGCCCAAGGACACACCTCGATACCGGGTGCCGGTTTCGAACGCACAACCTCTCAATCATGATTCGAACGTGATAACCACTGCGCTATCGATGCTGACGTTAAGGGCAGTCTCACAAGAGCTATTGCTGGTCGCAAAAGGGCAGTCTCACTCGAGCTTTTGCTGGTCACATACATGTAAGCACACTCACCAGAACCTTTGCTGGTCGCATAAGCACACTCACCAGAGCCATCGCTGGTCGCATAAGTATACTCATTAGAGCCAACGCTGGTCGCAGGAAAGCAGTCTCAATACAACCTTTGCTGGTCGTATAAGCACACTCACCAGAGTCATCGCTGGTCGCATTAGAGCCGTCTCAATAGAGCCTTTAATGGTCACATAATAAACTCATTAGAACATTTGTATGTCGCATGAGAGCAGTCTCACCAGAACCTTTGCTGGTCACATAAGTGCAGTCTCACCAGAACCTTTGCAAGTCATATAAGTGCAGTCTCACCAGAACCTTTGCTGGTCACATAAGTGCAGTCTCACCAGAACCTTTGCTAGTCATATACGTGCAGTCTCACCAGAACCTTTGCTGATCACATAAGTGCAGTCACACCAGAACCTTTGCTGGTCACATAAGTGCAGTCTCACCATAACCTTTGCTGGTCACATAAGTGCATTCTCACCATAACCTTTGCTGGTCACATAAGTGCAGTCACACCAGAACCTTTGCTGGTCATATAAGTGCAGTCTCACCAGAACCTTTGCTGGTCACATAAGTGCAGTCTCACCAGAACCTTTGCTGGTCACATAAGTGCAGTCTCACCATAACCTTTGCTGGTCACATAAGTGCAGTCTCACCAGAACCTTTGCTGGTCGCATAAGTGCAGTTACACCAGAACCTTTGCTGGTCACATAAGTGCAGTCTCACCATAACCTTTGCTGGTCACATAGGTGCAGTCCCACCAGAACCTTTGCTGGTCACATACGTGCAGTCTCACCAGAACCTTTGCTGGTCACATAAGTGCAGTCTCACCAAAACCTTTGCTGGTCACATAAGTGCAGTCTCACCAGAACCTTTGCTGGTCACATACGGGCAGTCTCACCAGAACCTTTGCTGGTCAAATACGTGCAGTCTCACCAGAACCTTTGCTGGTCACATAAGTGCACACTCACCAGAGCCTTTGATGTTGTTGTTGTACGTGTAAAATTAAATGAACAACAGTCACGATGTCAATTCAACATTGATAATAAAATTTGAATATCAAAACTGTTTTGAAATACAGATATTTTAAAATATAAGATAGTATTTATCTTAACCAGTAGATGACATCCAGTAGATTACAAAACGGTAGCTGACATGTGATGAACTTGTGTTAAAGGTATATTAGAAAGTCTCACCAGCAAACGTTAGACTGGAAAAGACGTATACGAACCGAAACGAAAGCAAGTTTTCTTCTCAAGAAAAAAAAATTGCATCCAAAAAAGACATTCTAATATATTTTTAAAGAACCCGGTAATATATATTGTACGAAATTTTGAATGATATAAAAGTGATACGCTGCTACCTAGTACATCGGACTTCGGGCGAGGATTGTGGCTTCGTAAAACCGATTTAAGCCCCCCCCCCCCCCCCACCCCCAGTGGAATTCGATTCCGCTGACCGTTCCAAGGCGGTTCTTCTGTCGCGGTTTATTTTTGTTATGGTTTGTCTTTGGGTGTCTGTGATGCTTATATTATTTTATTTTGGATAGCCTAATGGCCATTTTGTGGGAAAGTAACTGTCCTTATGGCTTTCCGCTATTGATGTTTCCATTAGGTCTGTTGTTTCATGTTTGTGCTTCTTTCCCTTTGGTGTCTCTGATGGGAGCTGTGGGTTGATTGTATCGATTCATGATCATTGCCTTCACTTCTATTTTTCAAACAGACATATCGGTTTAAGTAGGAACCAACTACTGCTGGGACCAAGGCAAAACATAAAAGAAGGGGAGGCAAGTCTCAAAAATGTTTATATCCCTTTTTCAATAGGGTTCTTCTTTTAGTTTAAACATATTTATTTCATTCTTCGATATACAACACAGATATACACAACACATGAAATAATGACAGGATTAGAACGGAAGCATATGGATACTTATAAGGTTCTTCTCCCGTAATATATATCAGCTGTTAATTTGATGGCAGTTGATAGCCTAAGACAAAATGTCACCATTTTACTGTACATAAGAGAATATTGCTGAATGAAAAAATAAAGTTTGACCCGTTTTGAGACAACGTACAGTTATAAGCAATATAATATTAAAATAGCTACACAAGCGATACCAGTAGGAAAATGTGTTCAAGATGCCAATGCAAAAAGAAATATGAAATAATAATAATAATAATAATAATAATAATAATAATAATAATATATAAATAAATAGTAAACAAAACATAAAAAGAAATAATTCAATATTTTAGTATAATAAAATACTGTGAAAACTATTTAGAGCGACTACTCTAATAATAATAATTATGATATGTATATAAATAATGATAATAAGATATAAGAATGAAAAAGGAGAGAGAGGGCACAAGCTTATATCGTCAACCAGGTCAGCGAGATAGAAGTTTGTTACAGTAGCATTCGAAAAGAGCTTTCTCGGTCCTATACACACCACAATAAGTCAAAATCGCTTGGTTTCTATTATAAACTTTTGGACTTTTTCAAATATTATTGTATTTGTTTCTAGGGCTAGTGTCGGCTCTCCGCGTAATAAAAGATGTAAAGTTGGTGTCTGAAACAAAGAAATAGAGTTTAAGAGTTCGATTCGTTGAGCTTGATATTTATGACAATGGAAGAAGAAGTGCTGGGCATCTTCTACACTACCACAGCTACATAAAGGAGAGTCAGTAATATTCTTCATAAAAAGGTGTAAATTTAAAGAACTGCAGTTTGTGCGCAAACGAGTATGCAGAATCTGAGCTTTTCTGTTACCAGTGTAGAAATAATGGGGGACTTGTGTTTTATCTTTATTTAAGTAGTTTTTGAAGGAGCTTATTGTATTGAACTGTTGGACTTCAACTGGCAAGTCGTTCCAACTTCTTACTGTAGATGGTAAGAATGATTGGTGATACTGACTTGTTCTCGTATTTATGGTTCTGGTATTGTTAGAATTACGTAAATTGTAACGGGAAATATTACTAATGGGTTCTGGGACAAGAGATGATAAGTATTCAGGGGTTAAGTCGTGGGTCATCTTGTAAAATAAAGTTAGCTTGTGATTATTTCGTCTCTGCTGGAGAGTATCCCATCTTATTTCTGAGTAAAGAGCATGTATAGGAACTAATTTTGTTGTTCCAGTTGCTATTCTGGCTGCCTCGTTTTGAATTTTGTCGAGTTCGTTTTTTTCGTATTGTGTGCAGTTGTCCCATATTATGTCACCATACTCAAGTAGTGGTCTGATAAATGCAATATTTATAGTTTCCAGAGATTTACGGTCAAGTTTGAATTTTAGTTTTCGCATTATATTAATTCTGGTCCATGCTTTATCTGTTATATATTTAATATGTTGATGCCAAGAACACTCATTAGAGAGAATAATGCCTAAGTGTTTATGCGATTCTACTTCTGATATTTTGTGTGTTTGCATAAAAATTGGTGGATGTCGATCTTTGTTTGTTTTGCGTGAAATTAATAAGAATTCAGTTTTGGAAGGATTGAAAGTTACCAGCCAAGTAGCGGCCCATTGTGAAATTTTATCAAGATCATTATTAAGACATGCAGCTGCTGTGATGGGGTCTTATACAATAATGAAGAGACTAGTATCATCTGCAAATAGACGAATGTTAGAACCAATATCATGAACAATGTCATTGATATATAAAAGGAACAATAATGGTCCTAAGATAGATCCCTGGGGAACCCCTGCTTGAATAAAAGCCCAGTCTGATACTGCACTTGGAAGAATAACTCTCTGCATGCGATTTGAAAGATAACTTTTAAACCAGCCCAGAACTTCGCCTGTGACACCAGCTTCATGAAGTTAAAGTAATAATCCTGAATGGGCAGGTACTTCATACTCCGTGTCCTGAAATCTCACCTGGGCAACTGTGCATGTAAATCAGTGGTTTAAAAATTGATGCTTGCAAATGTTTCTATCTAAATTTAAAGGTCCAAGATTTCAGGACACGGAGTATGAAGTATATAGTACAAGGGCTTTCATATAAACACCCTAATAGGGATGAGATTCAGGACACGTTACACAGAATGAAATTCAGGCTAACAGAGGTTCCGGGATGTCCTGGAGTCTCTAATTTCACTGTTAATTGAATTCTACTCATTTTACTTACGTTACTGATCTTCACATCAACACTGTAAGTAAAATAAGCAAGTTTACAGTATTCTACTTAGGTTACTCAGTTTACTTACCTGGCACTACAGCAGTATAAGTAATCTAAGTAAACTAAGTAGAGGTCAAAAAATCTATGCCCCTCGATCAAAAAAACATGCTACATAAAATTAAGTGCAATAAGCTAATTAATTGATAAAATAGAACGATTTTACATAGTTTTAAGAGAAATACTTAAAATTTGCTGACCAGAACACTGAAGCATGATACTATAATACGGAAATGAGCTAAGTAGGATGAGTAACATAAGTAGGCGTATAGCTAACCAATGATGGTACATGTATCAACCTCACTCTTAAGATAAGCTAAGTAACGTAAGTAATGTAAGTTGACTAATCAAACCAACGAAAGTCAATCTTGATATAACAGGATAAGTACAAGAATAAGCGTAAGTAACCTAAGTAATCTAAGTAAACTAAGTAACCTTGCATGTCTCTTATGACAAAAGGTACTACCATACCAACAATGCTAAGAGTAAGCTAAGTAAGATAAGTAACCTAAGTTGAGGTTATATATTTCATCCATGACTATGAGCAGTGTAAGTAGGATAAGTAAGTTAAGTAAGGTAAGTAACATAAGTATTGTAAATAACTGATATACCAGTAACATCAGCGACATCAGAGTAAGTTAAGTAAACTAAGTGAAGTAAGTAAGTATTGTGGTTACGATCCCAGCACATGAGTAAGCTGAGTAGGGTAAGTAAACTAAGTAACCTGAGTAGAACTCAAAGTAACATTAGTAAATGTCCTACCAGCTACAACAGCCATACCAGAGTAAGTTAAGTAAGCTAAGTAAACTAAGTAGGCGTCCTGGTCACTTCGGAGTGCAGGGTAAGTAGGATAAGTAAAGTAAGTAACCTAAGTAGACTTATAAGTAACATAAGTAATGTAAGTAACCTCTCCACCAGCTACACCTACCATACCAGAGTAAGTTAAGTAAGCTAAGTAAACTAAGTAGGCATGATGGTCACTCCGAACAGGGTTGAGAAGGTTAAGTAGGATAAGTAAACTAAGTAACCTAAGTAGAATTCTAAGTAACATAAGTAAGATAAGTAACTACTCCACCAGCTACGTTACCCATGCCAGAGTAAGTTAAGTAAGCTAAGTAAACTAAGTAAACGGCGAAGTCTCTCCTAACGATGATAAGCAGGGTAAGTAGGATAAGTAAACTAAGTAACCTAAGTAGAATTATAAGTAAGGTAAGTAACTACTCCATTAGCCACTCTACCCAAATAAGAGTAAGATAAGTAAGCTAAGTAAACTAAGTAGGCGCCCTGGTCACTTCGATGTGCAGGGTAAGTAGGATAAGTAAAGTAAGTAACCTAAGTAGACTTATAAGTAACATAAGTAACATAAGTAATGTAAGTAACCTCTCCACCAGCTACACCTACCATACCAGAGTAAGTTAAGTAAGCTAAGTAAACTAAGTAGGCATGATGGTCACTCCGAACAGGGTTGAGAAGGGTAAGTAGGATAAGTAAACTAAGTAACCTAAGTAGAATTCTAAGTAACATAAGTAAGATAAGTAACTACTCCACCAGCTACGTTACCCATGCCAGAGTAAGTTAAGTAAGCTAAGTAAACTAAGTAAACGGCGAAGTCTGTCCTAACGATGATAAGCAGGGTAAGTAGGATAAGTAAATTAAGTAACCTAAGTAGAATTATAAGTGAGGTAAGTAACTACTCCAATAGCCACTCTACCCAGACAAGAGTAAGATAAGTAAGCTAAGTAAACTAAGTAGGCGTCCTGGTCACTTCGATGTGCAGGGTAAGTAGGATAAGTAAAGTAAGTAACCTAAGTAGACTTATAAGTAACATAAGTAACATAAGTAATGTAAGTAACCTCTCCACCAGCTACACCTACCATACCAGAGTAAGTTAAATAAGCTAAGTAAACCAAGTAGGCATGATGGTCACTCCGAACAGGGTTGAGAAGGGTAAGTAGGATAAGTAAACTAAGTAACCTAAGTAGAATTCTAAGTAACATAAGTAAGATAAGTAACTACTCCACCAGCTACGTTACCCATGCCAGAGTAAGTTAAGTAAGCTAAGTAAACTAAGTAAACGGCGAAGTCTCTCCTAACGATGATAAGCAGGGTCAGTAGGATAAGTAAACTAAGTAACCTAAGTAGAATTATAAGTAAGGTAAGTAACTACTCCAATAGCTACTCTACCCAGACAAGAGTAAGATAAGTAAGCTAAGTAAACTAAGTAGGCGTCCTGGTCACTTCGATGTGCAGGGTAAGTAGGATAAGTAAAGTAAGTAACCTAAGTAGACTTATAAGTAACATAAGTAATGTAAGTAACCTCTCCACCAGCTACACCTACCATACCAGAGTAAGTTAAGTAAGCTAAGTAAACTAAGTAGGCATGATGGCCACTCCGAACAGGGTTGAGAAGGGTAAGTAGGATAAGTAAATTAAGTAACCTAAGTAGAATTCTAAGTAACATAAGTAAGATAAGTAACTACTCCACCAGCTACGTTACCCATGCCAGAGTAAGTTAAGTAAGCTAAGTAAACTAAGTAAACGGCGAAGTCTGTCCTAACGATGATAAGCAGGGTAAGTAGGATAAATAAACAGAGTAACCTAAGTAGAATTATAAGTAAGGTAAGTAAGGTAAGTAACTACTCCAATAGCCACTCTACCCAGACAAGAGTAAGATAAGTAAGCTAAGTAAACTAAGTAGGCGTCCTGGTCACTTCGATGTGCAGGGTAAGTAGGATAAGTAAAGTAAGTAACCTAAGTAGACTTGTATTTAACATAAGTAATGTAAGTAACCTCTCCACCAGCTACACCTACCATACCAGAGTAAGTTAAGTAAGCTAAGTAAACTAAGTAGGCATGATGGTCACTCCGAACAGGTTTGAGAAGGGTAAGTAGGATAAGTAAACTAAGTAACCTAAGTAGAATTCTAAGTAACATAAGTAAGATAAGAAACTACTCCACCAGCTACGTTACCCATGCCAGAGTAAGTTAAGTAAGCTAAGTAAACTAAGTAAACGGCGAAGTCTGTCCTAACGATGATAAGCAGGGTAAGTAGGATAAGTAAATTAAGTAACCGAAGTAGAATTATAAGTAAGGTAAGTAACTACTCCATTAGCCACTCTACCCAGACAAGAGTAAGATAAGTAAGCTAAGTAAACTAAGTAAGCAGCGAAGTCTGTACTGAAGATGATGAGTAGGATAAGTTAACTAAGTACCTGAGTAGAATTCTAAGTAACATAAGTAAGGTAAGTTACTGCTCCACCAGCAACGCTACCAATACCAAAGTAAGTTGAGTAAACTAAGTAAACTAAGTTTGCGACCTTGTCATCCCGAACAATGATGAGCCGGGTAAGTAGGATAAGTAAACTAAGTAACCTAAGTAGAATTCTAACTATCGTAAGTAAGCTAGGTAACTGTCCTACTACCTACACCACCCTTACCACAGTAAGTTAAGTAAACGAAGTAAGCGGCAAAGTCTGTCGCAACGAGGATCAGTAGGGTAAGTAGGATAAGTAAACTAAGTAACCTAAGTAGAATTATAAGTAAGGTAAGTAACTACTCCATTAGCCACTCCACCCATACCAGAGTAAGTTAGGTAAGTTAAGTAAGCGGCGAAGTCTGTACTAAAGATGATGAGTAGGGTAAGAAGGATAAGTAAACTAAGTAACCTAAGTAGAATTCTAAGTAACATAAGTAATACTCCACTAGCCACTCTACCCATACCAGAGTAAGTTAAGTAAGCTAAGTAAACTAAGTAAACAGCGGAGCCAGCACAGAAGAGGATGAGTAGGGTAAGTAGGATAAGTAAACTAAGTAACCTAAGTAGAATTCTAAGTAACATAAGTAAAGTAAGTAACTACTTCACTAGCCACTCTACCCAGACCAGAGTAAGTTAAGTAAGCTAAGTAAACTAAGTAAGCGGCGACGTATGTCTCATAGAGGATGAGAAGGGTAAGTTGGTTAAGTAAACTAAGTAACCTAAGTAGAATTCTAAGTAACGTAAGTAGGGTAAGTAACTTCTCCATTAGCCACTCTACCCATACCCAGGTTAGTTAAGTAAAATAAGTAAGCAGCGAAGCCAGTACAGAAGAGGACGAGTAGGGTAAGTAGGATAAGTAAACTAAGTAACCTAAGTAGAATTCTAAGTAACATAAGTAAGGTAAGTAACTACTTCACTTGCCACTCTACCCAGACCAGAGTAAGTTAAGTAAGCTAAGTAAACTAAGTAAGCGGCGACGTATGTCCCATAGAGGATGAGAAGGGTTAGTTGGTTAAGTAAACTAAGTAACCTAAGTAGAATTATAAGTAACGTAAGTAGGGTAAGTAACTACTCCATTAGCCACTCTACCCATACCCAGGTTAGTTAAGTAAACTAAGTAAGCAGCGAAGCCAGTACAGAAGAGGACGAGTAGGGTCACTCCGAACAATGTAGACTATGGCCAGTAGGATAAGTAAACTAAGTAACCTAAGTAGAATTCTAAGTAACGTAACTTAGGTAAGTAACTGTCATACTAGCTATACCACCCTTACCACAGTAAGTTAAGTACGCTAAGTAAACTATGTAAACGGCGAAGTATGTACCGAAGAGGATGAGTAGGGTAAGTAGGATAAGTAAACTAAGTAAACTGAGTAGAATTCTAAGTAACATAAGTAAGGTTAGTAACTACTCCATTAGTCTCTCTACCCATACCGGAGTAATTAGGTAATTAAGTAATTTAAGTAAACTAAGTACGCGGCGAAGTCTGTACTGGAGAGGATGAGTAGGGTAAGTAGGATAAGTAAACTAAGTAGAATTCTAAGTAACATAAGTAAGGTAAGTAACTACTTCACTAGCCACTCTACCCAGACCAGAGTAAGTTAAGTAAGCTAAGTAAACTAAGTAAGCAGCGACGTATGTCCCATAGAGGATGTGAAGGGTAAGTTGGTTAAGTAAACTAAGTAACCTAAGTAGAATTCTAAGTAACGTAAGTAGGGTAACTACTCCATTAGCCACTCTACCCATACCCAGGTTAGTTAAGTAAACTAAGTAAGCAGCGAAGCCAGTACAGAAGAGGACGAGTAGGGTAAGTAGGATAAGTAAACTAAGTAACCTAAGTAGAATTCTAAGTAACATAAGTAAGGTAAGTAACTACTTCACTTGCCACTCTACCCAGACCAGAGTAAGTTAAGTAAGCTAAGTAAGCTAAGTAAACTAAGTAAGCGGCGACGTATGTCCCATAGAGGATGAGAAGGGTAAGTTGGTTAAGAAAACTAAGTAACCTAAGTAGAATTCTAAGTAACGTAAGTAGGGTAAGTAACTACTCCATTAGCCACTATACCCATACCCAGGTTAGTTAAGTAAACTAAGTAAGCAGCGAAGCCAGTACAGAAGAGGACGAGTAGGGTAAGTAGGATAAGTAAACTAAGTAACCTAAGCAGAATTCTAAGTAACATAAGTAAGGTAAGTAACTACTTCACTAGCCACTCTACCCAGACCAGAGTAAGTTAAGTAAGCTAAGTAAACTAAGTAAGCGGCGACGTATGTCCCATAGAGGATGAGAAGGGTAAGTTGGTTAAGTAAACTAAGTAACCTAAGTAGAATTCTAAGTGACGTAAGTAGGGTAAGTAACTACTCCATTAGCCACTCTACCCATACCCAGGTTAGTTAAGTAAACTAAGTAAGCGGCGAAGTCTTTATTGTAGAGGATGAGTAGGGTAAGTAGGATAAGCAAACTAAGTAACCTGAGTAGAATTCTAAGTAACATGAGTAATGTAAGTTACTGCTCTACCAGCAATGCTACCAATACCAAAGTGAGTGTAGCAAGCTAAGTAAACTAAGTTGGCGACCTTGTCAACCCGAACACTGATAAGAAGGGTAAGTAGGATAAGTAAACTAAGTAACCTAAGTAGAATTCTAAATAACGTAAGTAAGGTAAGTAACTGTCCTACTACCTATACAATCCTTACCAAAGTAAGTTAAGTAAGCTAAGTAAACTGAGTAAGCAAAGTAGGCAAAGTCTGCACCAACGAGGATCAGTAGGGTAAGTAGGATATGTTAACTAAGTAACCTAAGTAGAATTCTAAGTAACATAAGTAACTACTCCACTAGCCACTGTACCCATACCGGAGTAAGTTAAGTAAGCTAAGTAAACTAAGTCAGCAGCGAAGTCTGTACAGAAGAAGATGAGTAGGGAAAGTACGATAAGTAAACTAAGTTACTCAGGTTAACTCAATGGTATGAGTTTTTGTTTGTTTGGTTTTGGTTTTACGGCCCTTTTAAGATTATTTCACTCAAATCGAGCCTATCGTTAACCAGGTGGGCGAAGACCGGAGCACCCTGGAGAAAAAACATTAAAACATGTAGGGAGCACGGAGATGGTGCGTTTCCCCGGCATATATATATATGAATATGACATGACCGCCCCTGACCCGCCGGGCTTTCCAACACTGAGAAACGGTACACGCTTCATCTCATATTCCTTTGCATAGGAGAGAAATACATCAAAACAACATTAAGTTGAACATGTAATGAACACAGAGATAATGAACATAGAGATAGCACATAATGAGGAACAGTTCAAAACATCATTAAAACATGTAATTAACCCGGAGATAGTGGGTTTTTCGGCATATAAAGGAATATGACATGACCGCCCCTACCCCGCCGGGCATCCCAATAATGAGAAACGGTACACGCTTCATGTCATATCCCTTCACAAACGGGAGAAATACATCAAAAACAACACTAAACTGAACACGTAATGAACACGGAAAAAATGAACATAGAGAATGGTGATAATTGAGAAACTGTTCAAAAGCAACATTAAAACATGTAATGAACACGGAGATTAGGGTTCCCCCGTATATAAGGGACTATGACATGACCGCGCCTACCCCGCCGGGCATGCCAACAATGAGAAACGGTACACGCTTCATGTCATATTCTTTCACATACGGGAGAAATACATAAAAAAAAAAACAACACTAAACTGAACATGTAATGAACACGGAGATAATGAACATTGAGTTAGCATTTAATTGAGAAACAGTTCAAAAAATCATTAAAACATGTAATGAACACGGAGATAGTGTGTTTCCCCGGTATATAAAGGAATATGGCATGACCGCCCCTACCCCGCCGGGCATCCCAACATTGAGAAATGGTACTCGCTTCATGTCATATTCCTTCAAAAACGGGAGAAACACATCAAAAACAACACTAAACTGAACATGTAATGAACACGGAGATTATGAACAAAGAGATATGACATAATTTAGAAACTGTTCAAAAACAACATTACAACATGTCATGAACACGGAGACTATGTTTTTCCCCGGCATATAAAGGAATATGACATGACCGCCTCGGACCCGGCGGGCATCCAAATACTGAGAAACGGTACACGCTTCATGTCGTATTCCTTTACATTCGAGAGAAATACACCAAAAACAACATTAAGCTGAACATGTAACGAACACAGAGATAATTAACATAGAGATAGCACATAATTGAGGAATAGTTCAAAATCATCATTAAAACATGCAATGAACACGGAGATAGGTATATTTGAAGAAACATGACATGACCACCCCTACCCAGCCGGGCATCCCAACAATGAGAAACGGTACACGCTTCATGTCATATTCCCTTCACAAACGGGAGAAATACATCAAAAACAACACTAAACTGAACATGTAATGAACACGGAGATAATGAACATTATGAGAAACAGTTCAAAAACAATACAAACATGTAATGAAAACGGAGGATTTGTGCTTCCCCGGGAATATGACATGATCGCCCCTACCCGCCGGGCATCCCAACAATGAGTAACGGTACACGCTTCATGTCATAAACCTTCACATACGGGAGAAATACATCAAAAACAACACTTACCTGAACATGTAATGAACACGGAGAAAATGAACATAGAGGTAGCTTATAATTGTGAAACAGTTCAAAAACATCATTAAACTAGAGAAAGCGACCAGTGGGTCACGTATACCCCCGGCCAGTGCCATACTCTGATATATCTTTTGAGCTTGAATGTAATATGAATTAAGATGTCAAGAAGCTATAATAATGTATAAATGTGCTTGTAAAAGCTAAATCAAACATAAAATTTCTAAATGGACCAAGGGAGTGAGGGAATCAAGTTACTGAAGGGTGGGGGTATCATTGAAGCAGCAGGATGGGGATATGCATCAATGAAATCTTTGGACTGGTATGCAACATCGATGCAAGCATCAATTGAATTTGTCTTAGAGTTTAGAACATCTATAAACTTGGTCATGAAACTTGAACCAAATGTAAAATTTCTAAGTCTATGACCTTGACCTCAAGGTCACTGTGGGGGGGGGGGGAGGGAGACATGCATCAATGAAATCAACTAAATCTATCAAAGGGTTCAGAAGATAAAATCTCTTAGATACGTTGACGAAAAACTTAAACCAAAATGTTAACGGACGGACGTCCTCACAGATGGACACTTGTTGGGTACTTCCATGTAAAAAACTACCCAACAAGACACAAAAATACCCCTTAACTACCAAACAAAGCAATAAATCTTGTTGGCTACTCTTTTCGGACACTAACGGAATAAATGGCAAATACTCAACAACGTCCTACCCAACTAGTGCCCATTGGTGTGCCCGGACAGACGGAAAGACGGACCCACGGACGAAAACATTATATCCCGATAGCATACTTCGTATGCCGGTGGCATTAACATGTAATGAACTCGGAGACAGTGTATTTCCCCGGTATATAAAGGAATAAGACAGGAACGCCCCTACCACGCCGGGCATTCCAACAATGAGAAACGGTACACGCTTCATGTCACATTCCTTCACATACGAGAGAACAACAGCACTAAAACATGAAATAAACACGGAGACGGTGCATTTCCCCGGCATAATTGAGAAAAAATTCAAAAAAAAATTAAAACAAGAAATAAACACGGAGATGGTGTGTTTCCCCCGCATGTAAAGGAATACGACATGACTGTCCCTACCCCACCGGGCATCCCAATATTGAGAGACGGTACATGCTCCATGTCATAACCCGTTACAAACGAGAGAAATACATCAAGCACTAAACTGAACATGTAATGAACACGGAGATAATGAACATAATAGCACATAATTGAGAAACTATTTAAAAACAATATTAAAACATGGAATGAATACGGAGATGGTGCGTTTCCCAGGCATATAAAGGAATACGACACGACCGCCCCTACCCCGCCGGGCATCCCAACATTGAGAAACGGTACACGCTTCATGTCATATTCATTACATACGAGAGAAATACACCAAAAACAACATTAAGCTGAACATTAAGATAATGAACATACAGACGTGCTCATGTAACAACTATATAAGCATGAATGTGTTTGATGTCCTTCCGTCCCCCCCCCCCCCCGCCTGCACCCGAGGACTCCGGGCCGTCGCCCCGGAAACGGCCAGTCCACCCAAAGCGGGGAATCATGTCTCCGGGCGCCCCCGCCCGAAGCCCCAAGGGGCACGGAAGGACGAAAGTATGAGGATGGGGCCTACATGTGTGGGTCGAGTGGCGTGGGTCATCAGGGTCGTACTACAGCAGTGGATGTTACCCACGCACCAGTCTAAGGGTATTGACCTCACAGTCCCAAAGTAGGGAACTGTGTGTAAGTTTTTAGTTATAGGACTGTGGTAATAATAATAATAATAATAATAATAATAATAATGCCTTTATTTAGCGAGAATAACATATTAAGCATCCGCACCCGACACGCACCGCGATACGCCAGTCACGCCTGAAGCCAGGAGCATGTGGCGGAAACCAATGTCCAAACATCATGCACCCAGCAACGACGATCGGGCGGCCACGGCTAGTGAGGGAGCGGTGGGTGGGTCAAGCCCCCGCACCGGGGCCATAGGGGAGCGTGTGACCTACGGGTCATTACCGTCCACTAGGAGGTGTGTTCACGCGCCAATCATTGCCAAAAGTTTAATTCCCTACAGCACCAGTACGGGGGCTTTGACTAGTTACCGCAGTGGGGTCATGCCATGCACCCGAGGACACCGGGCCGTTGCCCCGGAGACGGCAAGTCCGCGCAAAGTGGGGGAATCATGGCCAGGACGCCCCCGCCCAAGCCCCCGGGGGCACGGATATATGGTAGTATTGGAATCTCTGTGTCTGAAAAAGGAAGAAACATGCAGTATTAGGGGGACTTTGGTAACAATATTGTGGAATTTTTATCCGACTTTGTGATGAAATGACATCTCAAGCCCTATCGCCAAATGAACACGGAGATTGTGCGTCTCCCCGGCATATAAATTTAATTATCCAGAGGGATTTGTGTCAAATGGAAAAATATGATATTATCAGTCAATAGAATGCTTTCATTGTGAACTGTTATCAGTGCTGTCAAACAAAATCAATCACACAACCGCAGACTGCGAGTCATCACGTGAACAAGACCACCTTCTGAACATCGCCTTCAAACCGCTATATTGGGGCTCACGGGGCATACTTTTTTTTCTATTTCGGCTCCGGAACTCGTTTTAACCGCCGCAAAGAGGCGGGCCTAACGAGCACTCACAACATATATTTACGAAAACCTGCCTGTATATATGTACAGGCATTTTTTCTGCCAAAAATGAAAATCTTTAGATAAAAATCTAATTTTTTTTTTATTTTTTCTCTCCAAACATAGATAGAGAAAAATGATTAGAACCGACCACATAGCGGGTATTAAGAAATCGTGTTGACAAGTATTTCAAGGTCTTCCAAATGACTTAAGCAGTGTTGTTGTGTCTCCAATCTCCAATTAAACAAATGCGAATAGCCACAATTCAAGAAACAAACACAGGCCCCAGCCCGTCAGGGCTCGGTAGGAATTCATCCTTAAGGGGAATGGGAACACCTTTAGTCTTTTTGTCTCCAATGTCAATAGGGGTCAACTCTTAAAGGAAAGAATTTGCCCCAGGAGCAAATTATTTCTTCTAAGAGTAGACTCTTTTTTTCAGTGGGGCAGGGCTTATAGAAAAGCGAACAGGAAGTCACGAAAGTTGTCTCCCTTTGACAAAAATGCAGAAAAATGTGCCAGTTGTTCCCATCACCCTTAAGTGCTAGTCGGACAGTCCCTTAAAATCAAGCAGGCATGTGGCGTAATTGTGACGTCACACCAACATCGTTGCAACGCCTTGACCTTGCACCGACGTTAATTTGACGTTGACCAAGCGACGTTTGCCTGCTGGCACTCACTTAATCCTATTGGTTTTGTTGTGATGCAGGGATTGAGATGTCTTTTCATCAAAATGCAAGCGAACCCACGTTTTTCGAAGCAACGTCTCCAAAATGCCCTCAGAATTCAAGCAAACCATGAGGAACCCAATTCCAAACATAATGTTTATGTTGTTCATCAAAGAGCGTTACGAACGGCAAACAAACAGGAGGACGATTTGATTTGTTTGATTCGAGGTTTAACGTCCCCGTCAACACTGTAAAGGTCATTTTGGAGACGTTGCTTCCAATCTTGTGGGACTTTTACCCGACATTGAGATGAAATGACATCTCAAGCCCTGTCGCCCAATGAAACCAATAGGGTTTATAAGCATGGACGGGTCGACTCGCACCGCTTTGCCAGGGCAGACTAAGGTCCTCTAAGCGGCTTACCAGTACTCGTGTGCAGGTCGGTTTCAGCTCTGCGTTGAAACATCATACAGCCCATTTAAATCTTCAAGCACCGATGGGCGGGGGCCATACAGACGGAGGCACAGATTAACTAATTTAGAAAAGTGTATATTGTTTATGGATCACTGTTCAAGGTTCGTATAATTTCTTTATTAATTCCCAAAGATTTTATCCCGTTCAGTATGATTTTTTCATTTTTTGTTTGAAGAGGAATATCTACAAAAAACATGTTTGCGACTTGACAGATATCATTGTAAATATGGTGGAGCTCAGTTTTTGAAGCCTCCGGATACGATTCTCTTATCTCATGTAACAGAAAGTTTTCAACAATGTTTAGGCCTAAACAAGCAGATATATCCTCCCCTTTCTTTGCTGCGAAATCTTTACTCGTTTCGCAAGTCTTCTGGTCTGAACTTGGGCGCCAATTAGGGGTAACGTCCCGTTTTCCCCCATTTTGACAATTTTTGCATCTGCAGCGTTGTGTACATTCTTGCTTGTTTAAAAGACAAGGACACCTACTTCTATATTTATCATTATGTGAACATCTTGACATAATCTCTTTGTCATTCTTGCCACATGTGCAGCCTCTGACCCATTTATTATTATTTTGATTGCAATTTTCAGATTCCCCTTTAAGTGACGGCGGGTTTCTCAAGAATATAGCCGCATCATAATGACCCTCACCTTCAGACGAATGGACGAGACAAATTGGTTTGTCGATTCTAGTTTCTCTCAACGGTCTTACGACCTGCATTGGTGTACTATTGTCTGAAAATAGTATTATACTAACCCCTAATGCGTTACCTAAACAATTAACCATGGTATCCCCTAATTCGCTTATAAAGTGCCCATCCTGTAAAAACTTATTCGCTTCACAAACATAGTCGTCATACTCGTAAGTGGTTTGTCCTATATATTGTTCAGTATGAGTGATCCACTCATCAACCATAGTTTCCCTAAGTTTTGACACAAATGTACTAGGCGGCATTTCAGTTATTTTGAGGTTGGTATCGCATGCGAGTTGAACCGTATCTACGGCGTCTTTAAGGGCGTAATAAACGCTTGTAAAAAAACAATTGCCATCACCAGGAACAGGTTTCTTTCTTAGCCCATTTAAATGGAGAACATTATCGACATTCACATGACTACCTGATGAAGACCTAGGCTTGGAAAAAAGAAAAGGGATTGACATCACTGGCGTGATATCTTTTAACTTAGTACCATTTATGCCCAGATAAAATAACCAAATCATAAGACATTTGTGTAAAATCGAAAAGAATTGTAAATGTTTGCTGTCTAAGTCTTCGTCTTGGTGGAGAGATCTCATAGCTATTTCATGTTCCACAAGTGATAGCATGTCTGCTAGTTTTTCGGAGTTAAAATCATGTACTGATTTAGATTCGGTTTTTAAATAGTTTTTACCTTCCGCATTCTGGAATCCGAAATGTTCTTGATCAATATGACCTTGATATAAATCAGTGGCTATGTTCTTATTTCTTCTGGCGAATGCTTTGGTAAAAAGTGCATATGCCAGCTTAATTCCTATACGCTTCCTATACAAAAATTTGTTTATATGACCATGCAAATTTTCATTCCTTTCTGTGCCGGCACCTGGAGGTATATCAGATAAACAACCCTTTTCAGCATGTACAAGTAAATTGTCGATTTCTTTGATTGCCTTATTATTCAAAAGCCGTTTCTCCCTATATGAAAAACTTGCCCACCTTTGTTTAAACTGCCTTAAATTGCTCGAAATTATATGAGCGGCCGGGGTATTCATGGTACGCTCTTTCGCACAGTCGGAAGGCTGACGAAAGCAGTGTCTTAATTCTTTTGCAAATCGTGTGTAGAAAGGATTCTTATGCGACACTGTCCTAAGAATTCTTTGAACAGCATGGAATAAGTCCAGTTTAATTTCGATATTTTCACCAATTAGCCTTAAGTTTTTTACTGACCAAACAACAATTATCAACGTAAACGGTATTGAGTGTAATACCTCTCTTGCACAGCCTGTACTTAAGTTCGCTAAAAAGTGACGTTACCTTGTCAAAGATGTACCTTTGGTAAAACACCACTTTACGACATGGCCTAATTCATTAAGTATACAAAAAACACTATCATACATTTGAACCCATGTTCCATTTGTTGGATTTTTAAAGCCTATGTTGGCAGCAACCTTAAAGGTATGATCGCAAGAAATTGTTTGCGCATTCAGTCTGATCATATTCTCGTGGTACAATGATTCTTTCATGAAAAAGTCATCAACGTAAATTTTTTCCAGAAAGTCATTGCTTGGATGACTCTTTGATGTCTCATGATCTTGGTCAACAACGCTAACAATGTATTGTCTCTCAAACAGTGTACTCTGATATTTTTCTCTGTACAAACGTTCCATACCGGCGAAATTAACGTTCGTTTCATCCACTAAATGTATGATAGACCATCGAAGCTGTTTACTAATACCAGATTTTTTGTACAGAATAAATGGGGCCATTTGAAATTGTTTCGTAAAAACCTCGTCATGCGTCCAAGCTTCATGAGAATTGACACACCGATATAGCCGACTTACAACTTGCAGAAGTCTATTTTCATCATATACAGTTCTAGGAGTATTTCTTGGCTTATCGCCCGAACGCCAGTGGTTTGTCTTGACCAAACGCTTTCCACAGTGTTCACAAAATAGATCTATGTTGTTTCTTATCATATACCTTGTTGGGTCCCACACGCAGACATCATACAGCAGCCGGCTTGGATCAGGTTCGAAACCAATCAACGACAGTTCCGGACGAGTGAATGTACGGAACACCAAAGAATTGATATCTTGAAGGAAGATCTCTACTATCCGTTCAAGTTCGTTATTAGGCTGAGCTGAAGTACATGCTCCCATCAAACAAACGACAAAGAAAAACATACACCTGAAGAAAAGATAAGCTCTCATAGTTAAAATGGTAATTGTATTGTTTTAATTGCACGACCCGCAGAAAAAGCAACCGACTGAAGTCGGTTTTTTCTAAGAGTGCCCTAAAATCACCTTGTCATTCTGTCATTCTGTCATTCTGTAATTCTGTCAGTCTGTCATTCTGTCTGTCCGTCCGTAACCCGTTTGTGAAAATTGGTGATAGTGACTTAACCGCTTGGAATATTTAAACAATTTTTGGCATACTGATAGATATCAATGAGATCTAACCAATGAACTTACGAAATATTACATTCCATTTAGTATAGCCTCGCCGAGGCGAAAAATGTGAAAATTTTCGAACATTTTTGAACTGCTTCTCCTCGGAAACCGTTGGGCCGATTGAAGTCAAATTTCATATGGAGCCTCTATGGGATGGGGGAAACCAAAATTTGCTCATGGGGTCAAGGTCACATGACCAAAATGGCCGCCAAGCCATATATGGTTTGTCTGTCTGTCCGTCCGTAACCCGTAAGTGAAAATTGGTGATAGTGACTTAACCGCTTGGAATATTTAAACAATTTTTGGCATACTGATAGATATCAATGAGATCTAACCAATGAACTTGAGAAATATTACATTCCATTTAGTATAGCCTCGCCGAGGCGAAAAATGTGAAAATTTTCGAACTGCTTCTCCTCGGAAACCGTTGGGCCGATTGAAGTCAAATTTCATATGGAGCCTCTATGGGATAGGGAAACCAAAATTTGCTCATGGGGTCCAGGTCACATGACCAAAATGGCCGCCAAGCCATATATGGTAAAAACCCTTCAAAAATAGTCTTCTCCAGAACCACTGGGCAAATTTCCTCGAAACTTGATAAATAGCATCTGGGATGTAGGCCTATCATAAATTGCTAAAATGGTGACCCTGGGTTGACCTTGACCTTCTTTGGGTCCGCCCGTAACCCGTTTGTGAAAATTGGTGATAGTGACTTAACCGCTTGGAATATTTAAACAATTTTTGGCATACTGATAGATATCAATGAGATCTAACCAATGAACTTACGAAATATTACATTCCATTTAGTATAGCCTCGCCGAGGCGAAAAATGTGAAATTTTTCGAACATTTTTGAACTGCTTCTCCTCGGAAACCGTTGGGCCGATTGAAGTCAAATTTCATATGGAGCCTCTATGGGATGGGGGAAACCAAAATTTGCTCATGGGGTCAAGGTCACATGACCAAAATGGCCGCCAAGCCATATATGGTTTGTCTGTCTGTCCGTCCGTAACGCGTTTGTGAAAATTGGTGATAGTGACTTAACCGCTTGGAATATATTAACAAGTTTTGGCATACTGATAGATATCAATGAGATCTAACCAATGAACTTGCGAAATATTACATTCCATTTAGTATAGCTTCGCCGAGGCGAAAAATGTGAAAATTTTCGAACTGCTTCTCCTCGGAAACCGTTGGGCCGATTGAAGTCAAATTTCATATGGAGCCTCTATGGGATGGGGGAAACCAAAAATTGCTCATGGGGTCCAGGACACATGACCAAAATGGCCGCCAAGCCATATATGGTCTGTCTATCTGTCCGTCCGTAACCCGTTTGTGAAAATTGGTGATAGTGACTTAACCGCTTGAAATATTTAAACAATTTTTGGCATACTGATAAATATCAATGAGATCTTATCAATGAACTTGCGAAATATTACATTACATTTAGTACAGCCTCGCCGAGGCGAAAAATGTGAAAATTTTCGAACTGCTTCTCCTCGGAAATCGTTGGGTCGATTGAAGTCAAATTTCATATGGAGCCTCTACGGGATGGGGGAAACCAAAATTTCCTCATGGGGTCCAAGTCACATGACCAAAATGGCCGCCAAGCAATATTTGGTAAAAACCCTTCAAAAATAGTCTTCTCCAGAACCACTGTGCAGATTTCCACGAAACTTGATAAATAGCATCTGGAACGTAGGCCCATCATAAATTGCTAAAATGGTGACCCTGGGTTGACCTTGACCTTCTTTGTGCCTAGGTCAAACTTTGACACATATGCTTTTGTGTTGGATTTTATCCTGCAAACGATTCAGAATACTGTACTAAAGTATAAAATATATTTTTGCTCCTTACGATAAGGCGCATTTATTGGGGGAACCGTTTTATGTCCAGGTCACATGACCAAAATGGCCGCCATACCCATATATGGTAACACTCATAAAGCTAAAAGCATCCGGCGGGTCGTGCACTTCAGCTGAAGCACTGGTTATGTTTGTTTGTTTGTCCCCGTTAACAGTGTAAAGGTCATTTTGGAGACGTTGCTTCCAATTGTGGTACTTTTACACGACATTGAAATGACATCTCAAGCCCTGTCGCCCAATGAAACCAATAGGGTTTATAAGCATATGGACGGTCTGACCTGCAACGCTTTGCCTGGGCAGGCTTAGATCCTTTAAGCGGGTTACCAGTACTCGTGTGCGGTCAGATACAGCTCTGCACGGAAGAATCGTGCAGTCAATATATTTCTTCAAGACCCGATGGGCGGGGCCCGTTTTTAGTATCAGTAGTAGAAGTTGCATGCGCATTGAGACTGAGCAAGAAACTGTTTAAAAAACTTCAAATTTTTCCCCTAAGTTATCCCTAACTTATAAACAAGATTCACGAAGATCCGTTCAAAAATCAGATTCAGATGATGACAGTGTCAAAAGTGGGCATTTTTATCAATCAACGGGACATAACTCGATGAAAACATAATTCTATGATAAACAGGCCGACCTCACCAGTTTTTAAACTCACCCAAGCTTTTTATCCCCGACTTACTTGTTTGTAAGTTTCAAGAAGATACTATCAAAAATGAAGAGGAAAGGTAAAAAAAAGGCATTTTCTGCAAACAAATATGTTATACAAAGGGCTGTCCTTGCAAGCAAGACATACACTTCAGATATGGAAACTATGGATTGTACATGTTTTCTTTACCGATGAATATACTGACCTCGTCTACCTGCAGAGATATAAATGGTCAAAGGTGCTGACAGACAGACGACGGGCGACGTACGACCCACCATACTATATAAGCACCCCTGGAGGCTTCGGCCCAGGTATGCTTATAACTTTCATCATTAAATATAACTCGACCCTTGTATTAGCAAGGTAATCCTTCTGGAAAGTTTCATGAAGACTGACCCAAATTATGGCCTCAGGTAACCAAGGGTTTAACGCAATTTGATCTAGCGTGCTAGTTTTAATCCGACATGACCCATAGTCAAACTGGATACAGATATTTTCAAGGCAAACAATCTGGTAAAGTTTCAATAAGCAAAATTATGGCCTTTAGAGGGTGAACAAGGTTTTAAACAAACTTGATCTAATGACCAGTTTCTGACCCGACATGAACCATATTTGATCTTGACATAGATATCGTAAGACAAACAGTCTGGTAAAGTTTCATGAAGATTGAAGCAAAATTATGGCCTCTAGAGGGTGAAAAAGGTTTTAACGCAATTTGACGTAGTGGCCTAGTTTTTGATCCGATATGACCCATATTAAAAAAAAATACCAAGATATCATCAAGACAAACATTCTGATCAAGTTTCATGAAGCAAACCCTTGACCTCTATAGTGTGAACAAGGTTTGAAAGAAATTTGACCTAGTTTTTGACCAGACATGTCCCATATGCGAACTTGATGTTGACATCATCCAAACATATATTCTGGTAATGTGTCTGAAGGTTGGAGCAGATTGGAGCCTCTAGAAGGTTTTAATGCAATGTGACCTGGTGACCTAGTTTTGGACCTGACATGGCCCATATTTGAACTCAACCCATATATCATCAAGGCAAACATTCTTGTAAAATCCATGCTGATTGAAGCAAAAGTTTGGCTTATAGATGGTGAATAAGGTTTTAAAGAAATTTGACCTAGTGACCTCGTTTTTGACCTGACATGACCCATGTCCATGACTTGATAATATTAAGGAAAAAACATTCTGGGAAATCATGAAGACTGACGCAAAATTATGGCTTCTAGAGGGTGAACAAGGTTTAAAAGAAATTTGATCTAGTGATCTGGTTTTCGATCTGACAAGATCCATATTCATGAAGACGAACATTCTGGTAAAGTTCGTGAAGATTGGAGCAAAACTGTGGCCTCTAGAGGGTGAACAAGGGGTTAATGCAATTTGACCTCGTGGCCTAGGATTTGACTAGACATGACCCCTATTCGAGCTCAACCTAGATATCATCAAAGCAAACATTCTGGTAAATTTTCATGAAGGTGGAAGCCGAACGTTGGGTGAAAGGGTTTAAGGTCGACATTGATTTAAGGAGGAATTCTTATCTTTGTAAAGTATTTCCTTAAAAAGTTGATTCGAAAGCCGCCGATTTCATTTACTTAGCTAAGTATTTAATTCGTAATTTTGACGGAAATTTCCACAAAGTTTAGCGCGTAAGTTTCAATTACACATTGGTGTAGGCGGCCCAGAACTTTCCCACGATGTGTCAAAATCGCTTCTTCCGTTTCATTGAATGGGCACAAAAAATATGATGCTTTGGCTACCATTTCACTACATAAACCATGAAAGAAATGTTATATATACTGTAAAACCCGTCTCATTGAAGGATCACACTCGATCTCGATTTGTGCGGGCGATCATTGATCACAATGTAGTACGACATATCCATACGCTGTTCTATGGGGTCCCTTTGGAAGCAAAAAATCATGCAATATTTGAATATGCAAAACTCTGTTTTATGGAGTCTATCCATGAGTAATTCTAAATGCAGATAGGCGTATTCTGCGCTATGGGAAGAACAGGGAAGAACAGGGAAGCCTCCTGCAGAAACCATCGACATTTAACCCAAGGCTACAATATTGTTTTCGAATGTATGTAGATGATATAGTCATTAAGGAAACGATCAAACATCATACCGACAAACACGGAGAAAACCGAAGCTCCAGTCGAAGTAAGAAGCCTGTACATTCGATCTCGGATTTCCCCGTCTTTTATATGAGTGAGACCCTTATCTGCGTATAAGATTACTGTTTGTGAGACGTTAAGTGCTCACTCATACCAACATACTCAATCGCTCACATGCAAGAGCAAGGGAGGTGGTGCGCCTCAAACTTGTTTATTATTGAGCAGTTCAAGGCAGTAAAGTGAGGGACAGAGGGGAAGAGGCAAATGATTGGATATGTAGAAACAGAAGAAATAACAACATTCCTCCTCTACCCTTACCTGTTGCTAGGAAAGTATGCCTTGTCGCAATATAAGCAATATCAGTTGGACGCCCCGGTGTCGCAAGATACATGTGACCTTTGCCTCACACTACCAGCACAAGCCGGCCACACGTGACATCCAGTAAACTGCTTAGAAGGTCTAGGCCTGCCCAAGCAAAGTGATGCAAAGTGCTGCAAGTCAATGCATATAAATAGTGTTGGTTTCACCGGGCTTGAGATGTTATTTCATCTCAATATCGGGTAAAAGTCCCACCAAATTGGAAGCAACGTTTCCAAAATAACCTAAATTGTGGTGACAAGCACGGTAAACCTCAAATCAATCAAACAAACAAAACGTCTTTGTATTTAATAAATTTTGATATCGAGATATCGTGAAGCTTTCAAAAATGGTCCTTCATATGAAAACTTACGAAACTGGCCTTCGAATTGGCTGTGTAATTGGATTATATTGCCTTTTATTTGTCTGTTCTGAGGTTTAACGTCCCCGTCAATACTGTCTAGATCTATTTGGAGACGTTGCTTCCAATTTTGTGGGACTTTTACAGACATTGAGATGAAATGACATCTCCAGCCGAGCCGCCCAGTGAACCCAACACGATTTAAATGCAAAATAGGGTTTATAAGCATGGACGGACCGACTCGCACCGCTTTGCCTGAGCAAGCTTAGATCCTCTAATCAGTTTACCAGTACCCGTGTACGGTCGGTTACAGCTCTGCGTGGAAGCAACATGCAGCCCATTTATTTCTTCAATCCCCAATGGGCGGGGGGCTTTACCTTGACCATTTGCTCAGCAAAGGTACAACGTTTACATACGTTACAGTTTTTCACGCCAAAAAAGTTAATATTTACATTTCTTCAAGTGAACGCATCGAGTCACATGATTTTCAATGACGTCAAGTGACGCCAGTCTAAACCATGGTTCTCCATGATCTCATTTGACGACAATGCTGTTCCGCTCCTTGTAGAAAAACAACAGTGTGTAAATGTTAAGCTTTAACAGTTTGCCTTATAAGCAAAATTTCGCCCAGTAATGAGGAAAAAAAAAGAGTGTAATGTAAGAAATATTTTTTTCTTATGTTTCATGAACGACAGCGTGTCGCTAGCAAATTTTACATGAATCCCTTTGGGGTTCATTTACTTTGCAGGCGATCCACCTCGTTCATACTTTAATGAACAGCAGAAAAATAATAATCATTTCCATTTCTTATATGCACGTGTCGTCATACTATTTAATGACACGACGTTATCCATTGAATATAGACGGCATATGAACCTTGTGAACACTGCATGCGCAAAAATAGCAGTACATGCATAAGCGTAGCAACATGGACCCAATGTGCCGCAAAATTTATGCGCCAACCCCCCCCCCCCCCCACACACACACACCTACCCTGACAAAAACAACTAGAACTGCGCAGTCGACATCTCAAGCCCTGCTGCCCAATGAAACCAATAAGGTTTATTAGCATGGGCGGTCCGCCTCGAACCGCAGCTCTTGGACAGGCTTAGATCCTGTAAATGTGCAGGCCAGAATCAGCTCTGCGTGGAAGCATCATGCAGCCCATATATTTCTTCAAGCCTCTATAGGCGGGAGCCAGGGTGTGGCGTGAATGGGCTAACTTTGCCGCTTTCTTAGTTTACTTAGCTTCCTTAACTTACTGTGGTAAGGGTGGTATAGCTAGTAGACAGTTACTTACGTTACTTAGAATTCTACAAAGGTTACTTAGTTTACTTATCCTACTTACCCTACTCATCATTGTTCGACGTGACAAGGTCGCCAACTTAGTTTACTTAGCTTACTCAACTTACTTAGGTATAGGTAGTGTTGCTGGTAGAACAGTAACTTACCTTACTTATGTTACTTAGAATTCTACTCAGGTTACTCAGTTTACTCGTCTCAAAGTCCCACAAAATTGGAAGCAACGTCTCCAACATGATCTATACAGTGTTCTTGGGGTCATTAAACCTCTAATCAAACTGCCCCAGCTAATAAACCCTTGGCAGACGGGTCAGGCACACTCGCACAAAAGGGAAGCAAGCTCTCCAAAATGGCCTATAAAGGTTGATGGGACTTTCAAATATCAAAACAGCTAAGCAGATACTATGACATAAACAGCTAGCTCCAGTTAATTTAATATGTATACACCCCAATCTTCAATTGATTTAATTAAAAGGAAGGAACAGCATGTTGAAACTTTACAGATATGGGCCCCTGTGGCCTAGTGGAAAAGAGGTGACCATCTACCAAAATGGCTAAAAAAATCATTCCTCTAAAAAGGTACAAGATGGCCACCAGTGCTAAAAATAGAAAACATCAACAAATTGCATAAAACGCCAACTCCTCCTTGATCTTCGGGCATATTTCAGTTAAACTTCACACATATAAAGCCCTGGGTGGCCCCACCCATCTGTACTTGAAGAAATTCATTGTTTTCACAAAATGGGTATAGCTTACAATTCCTCCAATTATTTTCAATTACTTAATGCTTCCTCTGCATTGAACTTCTGCGCCAATTGGCGCTGGAAAAATAAATTTGTCTGCACGAGGCCTCCACAAAAAGGTGACACCGACTGAACATTAGTACTGGTAACTGCTTCTAAGCCTGCCCAAGAAAAAGGGTCTGTTTGAACCATTGACCATCCATGCATATAAACCCTACTGGTTTCATTGGGTGGCAGGGCTTGAGATGTCATTTCATCTCAATATTTGGCTGAGTAAAATGTCGTTAGTGAATGGAAGTCAACTGGTTTAAAGCAACATATTTCATTTTATGGTGACACGTTTGCAGAGCAGTAAAACAGAATTTGTGACAGTAAAAGATTTTTCTATCGGTAAACCACCAATTGACCTCCCCAAAGTACATTTTTTAAAACACTTTTTCCCGCAACTCGATCCTAATTATATCTGAAAAAAAAAAATGCATCTTTTACTGTTCACAGCACTTGGTAACATCAAGAAGAAATCTGAGTCCAGGTCTGTATCGCCTAATACATCACTTGAACAACCTGGCAGTCCACAGAGGGCAAAGTCTCCTTGCCCAGCAGAACCAGGAGCTTCTGTACAACCAAACAAGACTTCAACATGCGGAACAAGTGATAAGGAAGGACTTGAGCCAATAGAAGAAACAGCTAGTGGCAACCAGGTTGCTGAGCCTCAGCACCAAGAATGCAACACTACCTCAACACTTGCTAACCCACAGACCAAACCCAAGTCGGCTAACCTTCCTGCTTGGGTTTTTCACAGAACAATTATGCCGACACAAGCAGGGAGTGACCTGATAACAGAAGAATTGAGGTCCAGAGAAGGCCAGACTGATGACTCCTTCCCAACTGCAGCATATTTATGGACTGCTGCTGCTGGACTTGGGCTAAAGCCTGGTGGGTGTTACTGTTTTAATATTTATTAAGAATTTACAGGGCTGTGGGGTTGGGTACAAACAGCCTGCTACAGTGTAATTACTTGTAAAATTATATTGTCATGTTTGGCGAGGTCACCATGACGATTGCACACAACTAGTGTACATTACACATTTTAATCTGTATACCATGATGTGTAAGATTAGCCTGGTTTCTAAGAAGGCATTCAAGAGCAAGGGTCAATCTCTGTATTGAAAGTATGTAAACTGGTAACCACATATGTAAATGTACCAGGTTATACTGAATCAGTCTTATACTTGGATGGGGAAGCTATGTGCATCAGAGCTGGAGCTTTGCTAGACTTCCAAACAACGGTTGAAGATGAAGTTTATTTAGTGAATCTTGCTATTAAAACTGTAATCTGGTTATATCTTTACTAATTATGTCTCCCCCGAAAATTTTTTTTTCGGAGAGACATATTGTTTTTCCCCCGGGCGTCTGTCTGTCCATCTGTCCGTCTGTCACACATTCGTGTCCGCTCTATAACTTGAAAACCGTTAGAACTATCGTCATGAAACTTAGTATTAATATAAATCAGCATTAGACGACGTGCAGTGCGCAAGAACTATAACTCTCGCATTTATACTTTTTGAATTATCTCCCTTGGAAGTTTGTTGGTATGTATATATGTATGGGCAAATCGTGTCCGGTCAATAACTTTCATATTTTCAGATGGATTTTAAAATTACTTGGCAGAAATATTAACAACCATAAGATGATGTGTGGTGCGCATGAATCAGGTCGGTACCTCAAAGGTCAAGGTCATACTTAGAGGTCAAAGGTAAAAAAAGGGGCCTTTTTTTTCGTATTTGGTCAATAACTTTCTTATTTTGAGATGGATTTTAAAATTACTTGGCAGAAATATTAACAACCATGAGACGATGTGTGGTGTGCATCAGGCAGGTCAGTACCTCGAAGGTCAAGGTCATACTTAGAGGTCAAAGGTCAAAAAAGGGGCATTTTTTTTCGTGTTTTGTCAATAACTTTCTTATTTTGAGATGGATTTTAAAATTACTTGGCAGAAATATAGACAACCATGAGACGATGTGTGGTGTGCATCAGGCAGGTCAGTACCTCGAAGGTCAAGGTCATACTTAGAGGTCAAAGGTCAAAAAGGGGCCTTTTTTCGTGTTTTGTCAATAACTTTCTTATTTTGAGATGGATTGTGAAATCACTTGGCAGAAATGTTAACCAATATTAGACGATGTGTTGCGTGCATGACCCAGGTTGGTACCTCAAAGGTCAAGGTCATACTTAGAGGTCAAAGGTAAAAAAGGGGCCTTTTTGTCGGGTTTTGTCAATAACTTGCTTATTTTTAGATATAATTTGAAGTTACTTGGCAAAAATGTTAACTATCAATGAGACCATGTGTTGCATGCATGATTCAGTTTGATACCTCAAGTGTCAAGGTCATACATAGAGGTCAAAGGTCAAAAAAGGGTCCTTTTTTTCATGTTTGGTCAATAACTTTCTTATTTTTAGATGGATTTTGAAATTGCTTGGCAGAAATGTTAAACACCATGAGACGATGTATTGCACGCATGACCCAGTTTGGTACCTGAAAGGTCAATGTCATACATAGAGGTTAAAGGTCAAAAAAGGGGCCTTTTTTGTGTTGTCATTAACTTTCTTATTTTTAGATGGATTTTGAAATTACTTGGCAGAAATGTTAACCACCATAAGACGATGTGTTGCGTGCATGACCCAAGTTGGTACCTCAAATGTCAAGGTCGTACTAAGAGGTCAAAGGACAAAAAGGGGCCTTTTTATGACTCCAAGTTGGAGGGGCATATTGGTTCTGGTTCATTCGTCCGTTCGTTTGTCCGTTACGCTTTTGATGCATAGCATAACTAAAGAACCGTGTATGCTAGGGTTTTGAAATTCCATATATGGATTCCTCATGGAAAATTAGCTGACCTGTATTTTTTTTCTCGTCCGGATTATGCCCCCTTCAAGAGTTATTGCCCTTTGAAATTTTTTAAATAAAATCTTGTCAGCAAGATATCTCAAAAACTATTGGAGCTAGAGCCTTGAAAGTTGGTGAATATATTGGTGGTGATGAGTAGATGAACTGATTAACTTTTGACAAAATTCCGAAAAATACTTTGTGAGTTACGGCCCTTTGTCATTTTGGTAATTTGTGCCCATTGTAAATGAACATTTATGGTAGCATAAATGGCAGTTAATGGGAAATTATTCTGTCGATGATGGATGAAGTATCTCTTCTAATAGAGCATACACATCCTGCAGAGAACAATAGATGACCTTAAAGGAACCTGAGCTTCAGGTTAGGGTCAGGTGAATGTCTGGGGTAACAAAAGTCATTAACCTTTGAAAAAGAATCCCAGACTATAGATGTTCCAGCCTCAGTTCATTGTTGTCTTAGCATCAACTAAGTTTATTATATGGAATTATACTGAATATTTCTTCACTTAACTATTGTTTTACATTGGAACTATGTTATATTTTTATTCAGTATGTGTACAATCTCCTAGTGTTTCAAACAGTTAAACTGTTAATTTAAATTAAAAAAAAAAAAAAAAAAAAAATACATTCCTCAACAATGCCTCCAAGAAGGAGTCGGAGAGCCAATAGGTCCAGGGACACACCATATGACATGAATAATATAAATAACTGGTACAGTGAACAATTCCGAGCTAAATTGGCCGAGTGGAATATCATCGCCCCAGCCAGCTATTCAAAAGCTGAGCTAAAGAGTTTGTATTTGGCTAATCTCAGCCACAGAAGCAACCCTAATTTAAGTGAAAGTGAAGCCCCACTGACACAAAATTCTAATCTAGACATCTCAGATCTGGGGAGAGAAACGGGGCTTGCTACAGAAAAGACACCACTGGAAACCCAACAACAATCAATAATTGGGGTACCTGTATCTCAGGACTCCATACAAGCAAGTGTTTTAGTGAGTATGATGACATCTATGAATTCATTGATGAGGAAGGTGCTAGATAAAGAGGAGAAAGAGGATGTTAGCAAGAAAACACTTGAACAGTTCCAGGCAAACAGAACTGAAGGTAATGAGGTTCTTTCATTTTCAAATAACTCCTCATATGGTATACACCCTGAGCATTTAAAGTTTGTTGACTATGTTTCGGAGTCCACTAGAGAGAAGATAGTTAGCGGGAAATATGTAAATCTGGCAACTCTCTTGATACCAGAATTTGAGCAAAACGAGAAAAAAGAGAAAGATAGATATAGAGATGCAAGGCTGAACAGATCTTTAGGCATTGAAGAATTCATTGTAGCTTTCAGCAAATATAAGAGAATTCATTGCTCCCGTCACCCATGGAGAAGGGATGAGCTTGATGCATACATGGATAACATTATTGAAATAGCTAGGGTTTATGGGAGGAAATTCTATGAGTATCACAAATTCTTCTCCCAGAAATGTGCAGTAGCTCTCGAGCAGGGAAAGAAAGTTAATTGGGCAGAAAAGGATAAGGATCTGTTGCAGATGATCATAGGAGGTGTCCAGTGTAATACTTGCAGCATTTGCAAGGAAGTCTCTCACGCCACCCAGTTCTGCCCTCGGAATATCAACCAGTTTGTTTCGGCACCAAAGTATTTCAATGCTTCAGCTAGTGTAGGAGGCACTGAAAGCTCGAAAATTATGCAGAGAAAAGCTGTATGTCATTTTTTTAATAATCAGGGTTGTAAGAAGGAGAACTGCTATTATTTACATGTTTGTAAGAATTGCAGTTCTGCCTCTCATGGCTTGAGGCAATGTACCTCCCAACAAATTCAGTCTGTAAGTAAACCAGTTTTGAAGCCTGGGCAGCCATCTCCCAAAAGAAACTGACTAGATGATTTAGTTCCCTCTACCCAAATAAACACCAGTAAACTGCGAAGGGAACTACAATTTCATCCTGATTTAAACTTTGTGGAATACTTATGCTCTGGTCTTGAACAGGGATTTGATACTTTGATTTCAAATACTAGTTTAAAAACGAAAGAATGTAAAAATTTGTTGAGTGCACAGGAAAATCCAGAAGCTGTCCAGGAACTGTTGGAATCTGAATGTGCCAAAGGGTTTGCCTATGGACCTTTTCCTGAAGCACCCTTCGATACCTATCGTGTAAGTCCTATAGGAATAGCTATAGGAAAGTACTCAGGAAAGAGACGATTAATTATTGACCTTTCATCCCCACATAACTCAAAATTCCATACCAGTATCAATGAACTGATTGATAAAGATCAGTGCTCTTTAAGCTATGTTAAAATTGATGATGCTGTGAAAAAGATATGTGAGTTTGGAAAAGGGGCCATACTATGTAAGTTCGACATCCAAGATGCTTTTAAACACTGCCCAATAAGAAAAGACCAGTGGCATTTATTTCTGGTGTGCTGGAAAGGAATGTACTATGTCATGACAAGACTCGCATTTGGATGCAGAAGTTCTCCAAAAATATTTGATTCACTCGCCAGAGCAATATGTTGGATTGCTACAAGCAATTACAACATCAAGTGTATTCTACATTTACTGGATGACTTCCTTACAATTGATATGCCAAATGCTAATGGTGATTTAACTTTTTCTTCTATGATGTGCATATTCAACAGCTTGCGCATCCCCTTAAGTGTTACAAAGCTTGAAGGCCCTTGTACGTGTTTGGAATATTTAGGTGTTATTCTCGATTCAGATAAAATGCAGTGTAGGCTTCCCCGAGATAAAGTGGAAAGGATTATGTGCTTCATCAAGGAACTTCTATCCAAAAGGTCATGCACAAAAAGGGAATTGTTAGGTCACATGAACTTTGCCTCACGTGTCATACACCCAGGCAGGGCTTTTGTTTCCTATCTTCTATCACTTGCAACATCTGTCTCGGAATTGTACCATTATGTTCATTTGAGTTATGAGTGTAGACAAGACCTTCATATGTGGATAGAGTTCCTTACAAATTGGAATGGAGTGTCTTTATTCTATGAAAGAGAATTCACTTCTTCCTTCGATTTCCAGCTATACACAGATGCCGCCTCATCAGCAGGATTTTCAGTAGTGTACAAAACACACTGGATCAGTGAGAAATGGCCATCAGAAATGCCAACAATACCAGATAATTTAGCCTCCATGGCCTTCATGGAATTGTATCCTATTGTTGTGGCGGCATATGTGTTCGGGAAAGAGTGGGAGTCAAAGAAAATAATGTTCATGTGTGATAATCAAAGCGTAATCTCCATACTTCGTAAAGGAAGGTCTAAATGTCCACACATCATGAAACTAATGAGAACATTAACATGGCTAGCATTAAATAACAATTTCCATTTTTCTTCAAATTACATTGAAAGCAAGAAAAATGTGTCAGCTGATCTTCTTTCGCGACTTCAGGTGGAGAGATTCATGGAACTACGACCAGATGCGGACCTGCTACCTACCAAGTGCCCGACCCCAGACAAGCTACTGTGGAATTACAAGGCACTGTGAACAAGCTGCTCATAAACTCTGTTAGTTCTTCAACCAGAGCAGCATATAACACTGGGATTAGGACATTCATACAATTTCTATTATTACAAGGACTGGCATTTGATTGTTCTAAATTACCAGTTACTACAGAGGAAAATTTAGTAGACTTTGTAGCTCACTGCTTTCAACAGCTCAAACTTAGGTACAGCACTATCAAACTGTATTTATGTGGCATTAGGTATGGTTACATAATTCAAGGGGTGACATCTCCTTTTGAAGACAAGGCACTGCACAGGCTACATGCAGCGTTGACAGGTATTAAAAGAATTCAAGGTCTAAATCGGAATCCCAAAATGCCTATTACGAGGGATATCCTATCGAAATTATGCACAAGCTTAGACAAGGGTTATTTTGACTTATACACAAACATTCTCATGAAAGCTGCCATTCTGTTAGCGTATTTTGGTTTTCTACGCTGCGGCGAATTTACTATCTCAAGTACTTTTGCCCATGATGTACACTTGACTTCTGGTGACATCATGTTCTATGAAGATCATTTAACTGTCCTACTAAAACAATCAAAAACAGACCCTTTCCGTAAAGGTATCTCTATAATGATATATAAAACTGGTTCACGGCTATGTGCTTATGAAGCCATAGTTAAATATAAACAAATAAGGAGTAATTATTTCCCTCACTTCTTGGGCCTAAATGGGCCTTTTTTCATTACAACTTTAGGTAAGCCTATGACTAGAGTATTCTTTATTGAAAAACTTAAACTGCTAATACACAGTATAGGTCTGGATAGCTCTAAATTTTCAGGGCACAGTTTGAGGCGTGGTGCTGCTTCTTCCTGTGCTCTTCATCGAATTGAGGACCATCTCATACAGAAGCTAGGTAGGTGGAATTCGAATTGTTACCAAGGATATATTGACACCCCAAAATCTATCATCAAAGACACTCAGATTGCCATGTCTCAGCCATACAAAGGCACTGAGAATACACTTCTCCATTGATCCAACCTGGAAAGGGTGCTAATACACATCTGCAATTGACCTGATTCCTGAGACATTACTACCATATGTACATGTTTATGATCAGCTCTGGTGAAGTACAGGTCAGTAATTTGACTGCTTTGGCTATTCATTGGCCATCAATCACTGTAGTGCCAAACCATTTCTGACTTTTCCCACGGTCAAAAATCCTGAAGCCTTTGGATGTGAAATCAGTGTATTGTTATCTGAGCCTGTCATCTGAAGCTCATGCTACAATTAACTGAATCAATAAACTAGCATTTCTAAGGCAGAGCTGTTTTTACATATGAAATATGTGATTTATTTGACTGAGCATTATAAGCTTTTTCAGATCAGGAATTTGAATAATATATAAGTAGCTAAAAAAAAAAAGAAAAAAGAAATATATATTATATATGTGTATATATGGATATATATATGTACGTATATATATATATATATAAAAAAAAATATATATATATATATATATATATGTATATATGTGTATGTGTGTATGTGTGTATGTATATGTATAATATACAATATAAATAAATAAATCACTGATTTACAGATTTTCAAGGAGACATTGAATAACCTCATGTACATATGTATGTTTGTCATTAACAATGCATCTCGCTTCAAGCATTGGCCTGCGTAAGACATTGCCATTGATAGTAAAATATGGATCTTAGTTGTTGTTGCAGCAATTAAGCCAGACCAAAGGCTACCTATAGCACTGCACAGTTATAACCTTTGATACGAGGTGTTGAATAGTTTGTTGATATTGTCCTAAAAGCTTCTTATATGGGGCTACGAATTTTGTTGTAGAAGTTCCTAACATTAGGCTATGACTGTCATTCTAATAGCTTCTAACATGGGGCTCGGGGGCTACCAATTTTGTTGTATTAGCTTCTAACCTGGGGCTACAAATTTTATTGTAATAGCTCCTAACATGGGGCTACCAATTTTATTGTAATAGCTTCTAACATGGGGCTACCAATTTTGTCGTATTAGCTTCTAACATGGGGCTACCAATTTTATTGTAATAGCTCCTAACATGGGGTTACCAATTTATTGTAATAGCCTCTAACATGGGGCTACCAGTTTTGTTGTAATAGCTTCTAACATGGGGCTACCAATTTTATTGTAATAGCTCCTAACATGGGGCTACCAATTTTATTGTTACAGCTTCTAACATGGGGCTAACAATTTTATTGTAATAGTTCCTAACATGGGGCTAACAATTTTGTTGTAATAGCCTCTAACATGGGGCTACCAGTTTTGTTGTAACAGCTTCTAACATGGGGCTACCAATTTTATTGTAATAGCTCCTAATATGGGGCTACCAATTTTATTTTAACAGCTTCTAACATGGGGCTACCAATTTTATTGTAATAGTTCCTAACATGGGGCTAACAATTTTCTTGTAATAGCCTCTAACATGGGGCTAGGAATGTCTCAGAAAGTTCCTGACATGGGACAAAAAAAAAAAAAAAAAAAAAACATGGGGCTACCAAATTTGTTGTAATAGCCTCTAACATGGGGCTAGGAATATCCCAGAAGAATCCTAATGGGACAAAAAAAAAAAAAAAAATAGCTCTGATATGGGGTACGAATGTTGTAATAGCTTCTAACATGGGGCTACAAATTTCGCTTATAACACAGGGCTACAAAAGTTTACCGTAATGGAGCTACAAAGTTTGTTGTAATAGCTTCTAACATTGGCCACAAAATGTGTTGTGTTGTAATAGCCTCTAACATGGGGCTAGAAATGTCTCAGAACGTTCCCGACATGGGGAAAAAAAAAAAAAAAAAAAAAAAGTAAGCACAAAATAAACAGCAATTTTTTTTTTTATACAATAATCACAAACAGAAGCAAACTAAATGTCCAAAGGCTAAAGTAACACTAGGGAGCACACCATTCTAACTCATGAATATTAACATGAAGCTAGTTAATATTTATATGTCGCAAGGTTTAGAAATATTTATAGCTAATATGCCTGATTTGGTTATTCTATTCTGAATATTACAAGTTTACAAGTTTATTTAATACTCAGGTTATACATCAATATTCTGAATATTAGCACATTAGTACAACCTTCCCTTTCCCACCTAGCAAACAGCTGATATCTTTCATTCAGTAACTCCAGATAACCTTGGTTATGCCAATCAGTCTGGAAGCTGTACATCTGTCAAGACCTAGTGTTCCATACTGCAGAACTACCCTCAGATGCCATGACTAATAGTTTATAGCTTTTTAACCATACTCAGGCTAATTACCATCACATCACTAATTTGTGTTCAACAAACAAGGTCAGCTGTGACAGATTTATTAGGCTACAGGTGTAAGGTAAGAATAAATAAATAAATACATTATAATAATAGTAATAATAATAATGAATGAAAAAAAAAAAAATAAAAAAAATAAAAAAATATTATAATAGTAATGATAATGAAAAAAACAAACAAAAAAAAAAAAACAAGGGATTTTCATTATGATAGTGGTGGTAACTAGAACAGTTTATGCTATTTGGGGCTATCTCCTGACCAAGTCATCCGATATGGCCAAATTCCACAAATAATTATCCATTATTTGTTCCTTTCCCCCAAATATCATAATTCTTTTTGTAATACACGAGTTATTTGATTTGTGATTCTCCCATTTGCTGGCTCCCAGCACTTGTGAGAGGCTTAAGGGACTGGCTGGACTTCAACAATTACCTCTGCATACTGACCAGTCTCTTAAGTTGTTCCTTGTGGCTGGGGCCTGCACATTGGGAGATATGGTCATGGGACTGGCCCCTGATAGCCAAAATATGTTTTATATGCTTAGATTTAGTTTATCATAGTTTAGCTAGTGACGTGTTTCATAGGAATAAAATTCAAACAGTTCAGATCTGTCTTTCTTTTCCATTAATGAATGCTAAAAGTGATGCATAGCATAACTTTAGAACCATGTATGCTAGGGTTTTGAAATTTCATATATGGATTTCTCATGGAAAATTAGCTGACCTGTATTTTTTTTCTCGTCCAGATTATGCCCCTTTCATGAGTTATTGCCCTTTAAAATTTTTTAATAAAATCTTGCCAGCAAGATATCTCAAAAACTATTGGAGCTAGAGCCTTGAAAGTTGGTGAATATATTGGTGGTGATGAGTAGATGAACTGTTTAACTTTTGACAAAATTCTGCAAAATACTTTGTGAGTTATGGCCCTTTGTCATTTTGGTAATTTGTGCCCATTGTAATGTATGCTAAAAGTGATGCATAGCATAACTTTAGAACCGTGTATGCTAGGGTTTTGAAATTTCATATATGGATTCCTCATGGAAAATTAGCTTACTGGTATTTTTTTTCTCATCCGGATTATGCCCCTTTCAAGAGTTATTGCCCTTTGAAATTTTTTTTAAATAAAATCTTGTCAGCAAAATTTCTCAAACACTATTGGAGCTAGAGCCTTGAAAGTTGTTGAGTATATTGGTGGTGATGAGTATATGAACTGATTAACTTTTGACAAAATTCTGAAAAATACTTTGTGAGTTACGGCCCTTTGTCATTTTGGTAATTTGTGCCCATTGTAATGAATGCTAAAAGTGATGCAAAGCATAACTTTAGAACTGTGTATGCTATGGTTTTGAAATTTCATATATGCATTCCTAATGGAAAATAAGCTGACACGTATTTTTTTTTTCTCATCCGGAATATGCCCCTTTCAGGAGTTATTGCCCTTTGAAATTTTTTAATAAAATCTTGTCAGCAAGATATCTCATAAACTATTGGAGCTAGAGCCTTGAAAGTTGTGGAGTATATTGGTGGTGATGAGTATATGGACTGATTATCTTTTGACAAAATTCCGAAAAATACTTTGTGAGTTATGGCCCTTTGTCATTTTGGTAATCTGTGCCCATTGTAATGAATGCTAAAAGTGATGCATAGCATAACTTAAGAACTGTGTATGCTATGGTTTTGAAATTTCATATATGCATTCCTAATGGAAAATAAGCTGACACATATTTTTTTTCTCATCCGGATTATGCCCCTTTCAGGAGTTATTGCCCTTTGAAATTTTTTAATAAAATCTTGTCAGCAAGATATCTCAAAAACTATTGGAGCTAGAGCCTTGAAAGTTGTGAAGTATATTGGTGGTGATGAGTATATGGACTGATTATCTTTTGACAAAATTCCGAAAAATACTTTGTGAGTTATGGCCCTTTGTCATTTTGGTAATTTGTGCCCATTGTAATGAATGCTAAAAGTGATGCATAGCATAACTTTAGAACTGTGTATGCTATGGTTTTGAAATTTCATATATGCATTCCTAATGGAAAATAAGCTGACGCATATTTTTTTTCTCATCCGGATTATGCCTCTTTCAAGAGTTATTGGCCTTTGAAGATTTTTGAATAAAATCTTGTCAGCAAAATATCTCAAAAACTATTATAGCTAGAGCCTTGAATGTTGGTGAATACAAGTAGATTGGTGTTGATGAGTAGATGACCTGCTTAACTTTTAACAAAATTCCGAAAAATACTTTGTGAGTTATGGCCTTTGTCATTTTGGTAATTTGTGCCCATTATAATGTATGCTAAAAGTGATGCATAGCATAACTTTAGAACTGTATATGCTATTGTTTTGAAATTTCATATATGCATTCCTGATGGAAAATAAGCTGAGGCGTATTTTTTTTCTCATCCGGACTATGCCTCTTTCAAGAGTTATTGCCCTTTGAAGTTTTTTTAATAAAATCTTGTCAGCAAGATATCTCAAAACTATTATAGCTAGAGTCTTGAAAGTTGATGAAAAGATTGGTGGTGATTAGTAGATGACCTGATTAACTTTTGACAAAATTAGAGTTATGGCCCTTTGTCATTTTGGTAATTTGTGTCTATTGTAATGTATGCTAAAAGTGATGCATTCCATAACTTTAGAGCCCTGTATGCTATGGTTTTGAAATTTCATATATGCGTTCCTGATGGAAAATAAGCTGACACATATTTTTTTTTCATCCGGATTAGCTTAAGAACCATGTAAGCTAGGGTTTTGAAATTTCATATATGGATTCGCTAGGGAAAATTAGCTGACACATATTTTTTTCTCATCCGCATTATGCCCCTTTCAAAAGTTATTGTCCTTTGATTTATTTGTTAGCATAACCTTGGGGCCAAGGCCACACACTTTGAATTATTATTGTAATCATGGTAATTTTCGGTTTTATTGGACGGGTTTTTCAAAAGTTCCGTCCTTTAAAATAGCGATGTCTGGGTGGGTGGTTGGGCCGGTGGATGGGCCCCACAGGCGCGACATAGCCTTCGGCGGAATTCTTGTTGTATGTTTTCGAGTCTTTAACAATATTTGTTGAATATTTTGCCATCTAGGGACAAGCAAAGGTTGGGGGCATTGTGTTTTACAAACACCATTTCTAGTTTAGTGTTCAGTCAAGAACTTTCTTTTTCCTGGATAGATTGTGAAATTACTTGGCAGAAATGTTAACCATCATGAGACGATGTGGTGCACACTAGACCTAGGTCGGTATCTCCAAGATCAAGGTCATACTAAGAGGTCAGAGGTAAAAAAAGTTTTTTGTTGTTTTTTTTTTGTGTCCAGTCAATAACTTTTTTATTTCTCGATGGACTTTATAAAGTAACCATGCAGAAATGTTCACCATCATTAGACCATGAGTCATGTACAAGACCAAGGTCCATATACCTCCAATGTCAAGGTCATACCTAGAGGTCAAAGGTAAAAAAAGGGACAGTCAATAACTTCCTTATTCTTCGATGGATTTTGAAATTACTTGACAGAAATGTTAACCATCATGAGACGATGTGTTGTACCTCAAAGGTGAAGGCCATACTTAGAGGTCAAAGGTAAAAAAGGGCCTTTTTTTGTATGGCCAATAACTTTTTTATTTTTCTATGAACATTTTAAAGTTACTTTGCAGCAATGTTTATCTTCATTAGAGGATGTGTTGCACACAAGACCCGGCTCAATACCTCCAATGTCAAGGTTATACTTAGAGGTCAAAAACGGGGGAGACATCTGTGTTTTTGTAGAAAAACAAATTCTAGTTGTAACATGGTTATGGATTGTAGTTTAAAATAGTCATTCTAATTCTTATTGAAAGGTTATGCTCTTATGTGTTTAAAATTGGCCAGTGTCTCATGCAATCCTAGATACTATATTCCTTAAAAAAGTTTGCTTTGAATCTACGTTGATTGTTTCTAATGAAAATAATACAGTAATACAGTTATTACATATGGATAACACAATGTCTGAGGTGTGTTTTTAGCTAAATTGATTAAAATTTTCGACATGAGCTTATATGATTAATGATCATTCAATTCTTTTCGAATCCGATCCAGATTTTGCATGAAACACTTACAGCCTCAGTAGCTCGGACAGATGCATGTCTGACTTGTGATCAGGAGGATGCTGGCTTGATACCTGCTGTGGTCGGCAACATTCTTATGTGGAGACTGATCATGAAATTTTTCTAGTCAGTGCACTGATTCAAGAAGGGCAGTTGTCAGTTTCTGGTGAAAGAAGGTGCACTGTACTGGTTAACCACTGACGTATCACCTTGCCCAGGTATTGATAGGTTAACGGACTAACTAAAAAATGACAAACAAACCAGAAGTAACTGTAATTAATTGTTATGAAAATGACCTTAATGGTCTTGACGGAGGGATTTGATACACCTTCAAGGAGGCAGCACTGCTTACCCTAATCCTGCTGAATAAATTAATTTAACCACACACATTTCAGACTATCAACCGATCAAATTGCTTGCCGTTGGGTTTTAATTAGAATTCAACAACTGCATGAAAAACATTGAAGATTCAGATCATACGGCAATTTAACTGGATCTACACTATTTGCGATTGTAGGGCTAAGGATAAAACATCAGTTGTCCCTTGAAATGGAATTTTAATAGGATGTATTTGCCTAAAATTTGTCTCTTGAAAGCAAATGATGGAAACTAAAATCAGTGCAGCCAATATTCATTCAGCATCTAATGAACACATAAACAAGGAATCGAGTTTTCGCTGTTACATAATTGAAGATTGACCTATATTTCTCCTATGTTGCAGTAACAAAAGATCAGCCAACCAAGTCCAAGTCTACCAAGTCTAGCAAGCCAAAGCGCCACAGAACCACCGTTAATTACAAGGAGCTGGCAGGCAAAGAAGAAAAACCAGCTAAGAAGAAAAAGAAACAGAAGGACACCTCAAATTCTGAAGATGACAAAGTCTAGTGCTGTTACCTGTATATTTTACAGGATCCTTGGAAGTCCCAGTCAACTCATGGTTTCTGTCCTTACAATGGAATGGTATGGAACCTGGTTAGAGATTGGGACTTCTATACTCATAAAGTGCTATCTGGTGAAGACAATTTGTCTGCATTAATCCTGTGGTTTAATTCTGGTGCACTTTCTAATGGTGAGCAATCTTCTGAAGGCCATATTGGCTTTTGGTCGGGGGATTTGCCATCTCTTCCGATAGGGAGATAACTTTCGGGACTTCCTGTTTGCTTTTGTATAAGCTCAGTCCCACTGAAACAGGGGTCTGCTCTTAATGGAAAGAATTTGCTTCTCAGGAGCTAATTCTTTCCTTTAAGAGTTGACCCCTATTGCCATGGAAAACAAAAATACTTTTGCAGGAGTTGCCTCCCCTGAAGGTGTATCCATTCCCCTTAATTACTGAGTAATAAATGAGCTAGCGCCCAACATAACCTATGTTAAGGCTTGTGCTACCAACGAAGACTCAGTTCAACCTGCACAATCATGCAGTCTGATCAGAGCTTTCACTGATTACATGTACCTTCTACAGCCTGCAGGCTATTCAAAGAGAGATACATGCTATCTCTTAATGAGTAAATGAGCAGACTGCTCCGGGCATTTGAAGCTCTCACGTCTTTATGTAGGTTTTGTCATGCACTGGCTCAAATCAGAGTCACTTGTATTTCACAGCATACTCTGACCTTCTTCCAACCATGTTTTGTATTAGTATACAAAAGTAGACAGTGTTTCTCGGACGATATACATGGCTAAAGTGAACAGGTAAAATGTTTTTCTAAGCTGTGATATTTATTTCCAGAAAACGTTCTACTTGCATTCGTATTTGAACAGTCCTCGTATACTCAGGCCAACTTGTTACACAATGGATCAGGTGAGCGATCGAGGGCCATTATGGCCCTCATGTTTGCTGTTAACCCTTATCTTGCTGTTCACGACAACCCCTATCTTTGCAAACAGTGTAGATCCAGATCACATGGCTTCTTCTGAAGAAGACATCTGATCAGGATCTACACTGTTGGCTTTCAGTGCATGAATTGGCAGCATTAAATTACCTCACGTAATTTGATTTGTTGATAGACAGAAATGGGTGTGTCTTAAATGAATATTCAGCAAATTAAGGGTTAAGTGACCATACCATATGAATTTTACACATGCATAGCAGCCCTTTATGGGACATTGGGAAATCAGATGCCACAAAACGCAGCATCTGATCTGATCCCACACAGTTTGCTGAAAATACATTCAATTAAGCAAAATTCTCCCCAAACAAAACAAACCTGAAACCATCGACCACTTCCAGACTTATTAGGTGGGAGATTCCATTGTCATATATGGGTTAATTAATTGCTGGAAATCTAATTATAAACATACTACTTAGCCCCACAAGTTTTTATAGTCTCTTGGTACAAGGTATAGTACTGCCTTATCAGTAGTTGACCATGCCTATGTTCATAATTATACCCCCGGCATACGAAGTATGCAATGGGGGTATATAGTTTTTGTCTTTTCCGTCTGTCTGTCTGTCCGTAAACAATTATTTTGTGTCAAAGATATCTCAGGAACTGCTCCACATGGAAACATGAAATTTTGCACACATGATCAGTATGACTACTTGTATTGTGGGAAAGAAAATAAGGGCCAAGGGGTCAGGCCTTTTAGAGTTATTTCCCTTTGTAGTTCTTGCTGTTTAATAGTGTATATTTTTATTTTGTGTCAAAGATTTCTCAATAACTACTGTACATAGAAACTTGAAATTTTGCAAACATGATCAGTATGACTAGTTGTATTGTGGGAAAGAAAATAAGGGCCAAGGGGTCAGGCCTTTTAGAGTTATATAGTTTTTGTCTTTTCCGTCTGTCTGTCTGTGTGTCCGTTAACAATTATTTTGTGTCAATGATATCTCAGGAACTGCTTCATATAGAAACTTGAAATTTTGCACACATGATCAGTATGACTACTTGTATTGTGGGAAAGAAAATAAGGGCCAAGGGTCAGGCCTTTTAGAGTTATTTCCCTTTGTAGTTCTTGCTGTTTAATAGTGTATATTTTTATTTTGTGTCAGATTTCTCAATAACTACTGTACATAGAAACTTGCAAACATGATCAGTATGACTAGTTCTATTGTGGGAAAGAAAATAAGGGCCAAGGGGTCAGGCCTTTTAGAGTTATTTCCCTTTGTAGTTCTTGTTTCAGCTGAGGTGATGGCACTGGTTTTATGAAGTCAAACATTTTAAAATGTTAATTTAATATTTAGATGAACACTCTTAAATAGAAATAAAATATGAAATAATATTTTCTTGTCTATATTTTATTCCCTGTTTTCACGAGGTGCAAACAGTTGATTTTGCTATTCCAAAGAGGTTACCAATTGTCCTGTGCTCTGCAGACCCAGCTGACAACTACCATGTTACTGCCACCTGCAAACCCCAGGGAAACAAAATTCCGTTGTAGCTGTCTGCGCAGATTGTCTCCAGCTGATGGCCATATCACATGGTTATATACTAACAGGGGAGAAAACTCTCGTCTATCGCTCTTTTTAGCTTTTAGGATAGGCAGTTGTCCGTCGTCGTCTGCGTCCGTCAACACTTTCAAACGACATCTCCTCTCAAGCCACTTGGCCAATTGGGCCCAAATTTTATCTGTAACATCCTTGGGCTGGGGGATTGGAAGTTTGAGTTTTTTATGAAAATCTGCTCATTAGTTTGGTTGCTATGGCAACTTAGAGTTTCCATAGACTTATAATGGAGAAAATTGAAAAATGGCATTTACTGCCAAGCCTCTGCAGATATTTTGACAAAACTTTCATAGAAATGTTCCTTAGGCAATCCTCTATCTGCCATATGATTTTAGGCCTACTGCTCATTTTTATTGGTTGCCATGGAAACCAAAATGCCAAAAAAAATAGAAAAAATTACTTAAAAAATCATCTCCTCAGAAACCATATGCTCTAGGAGGCAGAGACTTAATGAAAATATTCACCATATTTGCCTTTACAGGTTCTGTGTTTTTCATGAAATTTGGCCTTTTAGTTTTGTTGCTATGGCAACTTAGAGTGCCATCAGCTTGACATTCGGTTTTGTATTGTATGAATTTGTAGCATTACATTATATCAAGTAATTTAATTGGTTGATAGACAGAAATGGGTGTGGCTTGTTTTGTTTGTTTTTGTTTGATCTGAGGTTTAACGTCCCCGTCAACACTGTAAAGGTCATTTTGGAGACGTTGCTTCCAATTTTGTGGGACTTTTACCCGAAAATTACATCTCAAGCCCTGCTGCCCAATGAAACCAATAAGGTTTATTAGCATGGGCGGTCCGCCTCGCACCGCAGCTCTTGGACAGGCTTAGATCCTGTAAATGTGCAGGCCAGAATCAGCTCTGCGTGGAAGCATCATGCAGCCCATATATTTCTTCAAGCCTCTATAGGCGGGAGCCAGGGTGTGGCGTGAATGGGCTAACTTTGCCGCTTTCTTAGTTTACTTAGCTTCCTTAACTTACTGTGGTAAGGGTGGTATAGCTAGTAGACAGCTACTTACGTTACTTAGAGTTCTACAAAGGTTACTTAGTTTACTTATCCTACTTACCCTACTCATCATTGTTCGACGTGACAAGGTCGCCAACTTAGTTTACTTAGCTTACTCAACTTACTTAGGTATAGGTAGTGTTGCTGGTAGAGCAGTCACTTACCTTACTTATGTTACTTAGAATTCTACTCAAGTTACTCAGTTTACTTATCCTACTTACCCTACTCATCCTCTTCAGTACAGACTTCGCGGCTTACTTAGTTTACTTAATTTACTTAACTTACTCTGGTATGGGTAGAGTGGCTAATGGAGTGGTTACTTACGTTACTTAGAAATCTACTTACGTTACTTAGTTTACTTATCCTACTTACTCTACTCATCCTCTATGGGACAGACTTCGCCGCTTACTTAGTTTACTTAGCTTACTTACATTACTGTGATAAGGGTGTAAGCTGGTAGGACAGTTACTTACCTTACTTATGTTACTTAGAATTCTACTCAGGTTAATTAGTTTGCTTATCCTACTTACCCTACACATCCTGTACAATACAGCCCTATACCACTCACTGTGGTAAGGGTGGTATAGGTAGTAGGACAGTTACTTATCTAACTTACGTTACTTAGAATTCTACTTAGGTTACTTAGCTTACTTATCCTACTCACCCTACTCATCCTCTACAATACAGACTTCCCGGCTTACTTAGTTTCCTTACCTTACTCAACTTACTCTGGTATGGGTAGAGTGGCTAATGGAGTAGTTACTTACCTTACTTACGTTACTCAGAATTCGACTTAGGTTACTTAGTTTACTTACCCTACTCATCCTCTATGGGACAGACTTCGCCGCTTACTTAGTTTATTTTGCTTACTTAACTAAAACTCTGGCATGGGTAGAGTGGCGAATGGAGTAGTTACTTACCATACCTATGTTACTTACAATTCTACTTAGGATACTTAGCTTACTTATCCTTCTTAACCTCCTGATCCTCATTGGGACAGACTTTGCCGCTTACTTAGTTTAGTAACTTATGTTACTTATTTTACTTAACTTACTCTGGTCTGGGCAGAGTGGCTAGTGGAGTAGTTACTTACCTTACTTACTGGGATAAGGTCGTTACTTAGAATTCTACTCAGGTTACTTAGTTTACTTATCCTTCTTACCCTACTCATCCTCTTCGGTACAGACTTTGCTGCTTACTTAGTTTACTTGGCTTTCTTTAGTTACTATGGTATGGTATAGTGGAGTAGTTACTTACCCCACTTAGAATTCTACTTAGGTTACTTAGTTTACTTATCCTACTTACCCTACTGATCCGCGTCTGGACAGACTATGCCACTTACTTAGTTTACTTAGATTACTTAACTTACTGTGGTAAGGGTGGTATAGCTAGTATGACAGTTACTTACCTTACGTTACTTAGAATTCTACTTAGGTTACTTAGTTAACTTATCCTACTTACCCTACTCATCACTGTTCGGGGTGAATAGGTCGCCAACTTAGTTTACTTAACTTACTCAACTTACTTTGGTATTGGTAGCGTTCCTGGAAGAGCAGTAGTTTACCTTACTTATGTTACTTAGAATTCTACTCAGGTTACTTAGTTAACTTATCCTACTTACCTTACTCATCACTGTTCGGGGTGACAAGGTCGCCAACTTAGTTTACTTAGCTTACTCAACTTACTTTGGTATTGGTAGCGTTCCTGGAAGAGCAGTAACTTACCTTACTTATGTTACTTAGAATTCTACTCAGGTTACTTAGATAACTTATCCTACTTACCCTTCACATCCTCTTCAGTACAGACTTCGCCGCTTACTTAGTTTACTTAACTTACTCCGGTATGGCTAGAGCGGCTAATGGAGTAGCTACTTACCTTACTTATGTTACTTAGAATTCTACTTAGTTTACTTATCCTACTTACCCTACTCATCCTATTCAGTACAGACAACGCCGTTAACTTAGTTTACTTAGCTTACTTAACTTACTGTGGTAAGAGTGGTATAGCTAGTATGACAGTTACTTACCTTACTTACGTTACTTAGAATTCTACTTAGGTTACTTATCCGACTGACCATAGTCTACATTGTTCGGAGTGACAAGGTTGCCAACTTAGTTTACTTAGCTTACTCAACTTCCTTAGGTATTGGTAGCTTTGCTGGTAGAGCAGTAACTTACCTTACTTAAGATGCCTAGAATTCTACTCAGGTTACTTAGTTAACTTATCCTACTTACCCTACTCATCCTCTCCAGTACAGACTTCGCCGCGTACTTAGTTTACTTAAATTACTCCAGTATGGGTAGAGCGACTAATGGAGTAGTTACTTACCTTACTTATGTTACTTAGAATTCTACTCAGTTTACTTATCCTACTTACCCTACTCATCCTCTTCGGTACAGACTTCGCCGTTTACTTAGTTTACTTAGCTTACTTAACTTACTGTGGTAAGGGTGGTATAGCTAGTATGACAGTTACTTACCTAACTTACGTTACTTAGAATTCTACGTAGGTTACTTAGTTTACTTATCCTACTGGCCATAGTCTACATTGTTCGGAGTGACAAGGTCGCCAACTTAGTTTACTTAGCTTACTCAACTTACTTTGGTATTGGTAGCTTTGCTGGTAGAGCAGTAACTTACCTTACTTATGATACTTAGAATTCTACTCAGGTTACTTAGTTTACTTATCCTACTTACCCTACTCATCCTCGATGGGACAGACTTCGCCGATTACTTAGTTTACTTAGCTTACTTAACTTACTCTGGTATGGGTAGCGTAGCTGGTGGAGTAGTTACTTACCTTACTTATGTTGCTTAGAATTCAACTTAGGTTACTTGGTTTACTTATCCTACTTACCCTACTCATCCTCTCCAGTACAGACTTCGCCCCGTACTTAGTTTACTTAAATTACTCCGGTATGGGTAGAGCGACTAATGGAGTAGTTACTAACCTTACTTATGTTACTTATAATTCTACTCGGTTTACTTAGTTTACTTATCCTACTTACCCTACTCATCCTCTTCGGTACAGACTTCGCCGTTTACTTAGTTTACTTAGCGTACTTAACTTACTGTGGTAAGGGTGGTATAGCTAGTATGAAAGTTACTTACCTAACTTACGTTACTTAGAATTCTACTTAGGTTACTTAGTTTACTTATCCTACTGGCCATAGTCTACATTGTTCGGAGTGACAAGGTCGCCAGCTTAGTTTACTTAGCTTACTCAACTTACTGTGGTATTGGTAGCTTTGCTGGTAGAGCAGTAACTTACCTTACTTATGATACTTAGAATTCTACTCAGGTTACTTAGTTTACTTATCCTACTTACCCTACTCATCCTCGATGGGACAGACTTCGCCGATTACTTAGTTTACTTAGCTTACTTAACTTACTCTGGTATGGGTAGCGTAGCTGGTGGAGTAGTTACTTACCTTACTTATGTTGCTTAGAATTCAACTTAGGTTACTTATCCTACTTACCCTACTCATCCTCTCCAGTACAGACTTCGCCGCGTACTTAGTTTACTTAAATTACTTCGGTATGGGTAGAGCGACTAATGGAGTAGTTACTAACCTTACTTATGTTACTTAGAATTCTACTCAGTTTACTTAGTTTACTTATCCTACTTACCCTACTCATCCTCTTCGGTACAGACTTCGCCGTTTACTTAGTTTACTTAGCGTACTTAACTTCCTGTGGTAAGGGTGGTATAGCTAGTATGACAGTTACTTACCTAACTTACGTTACTTAGAATTCTACTTAGGTTACTTAGTTTACTTATCCTACTGGCCATAGTCTACATTGTTCGGAGTGACAAGGTCGCCACCTTAGTTTACTTAGCTTACTCAACTTACTTTGGTATTGGTAGCTTTGCTGGTAGAGCAGTAACTTACCTTACTTATGATACTTAGAATTCTACTCAGGTTACTTAGTTTACTTATCCTACTTACCCTACTCATCCTCGATGGGACAGACTTCGCCGATTACTTAGTTTACTTAGCTTACTTAACTTACTCTGGTATGGGTAGCGTAGCTGGTGGAGTAGTTACTTACCTTACTTATGTTGCTTAGAATTCAACTTAGGTTACTTAGTTTACTTATCCTACTTACCCTACTCAACCCAGTTCGGAGTGACCATCGTTCCTATTAGTTTACTTAGCTTACTTTACTTATCCTACTTACACTGCTCATAGTCATGGATGAAATATATAACCTCAACTTAGGTTACTTATCTTACTTAGCTTACTCTTAGCATTGTTGGTATGGTAGTAGCTATTGTCATAAAAGACATGCAAGGTTACTTAGTTTACTTAGGTTACTTAGGTTACTTACGCTTATTCTCGTACTTATCCTGTTATATCAAGATTGACTTTCGTTGGTTTGATTAGTCTACTTACATTACTTACGTTACTTAGCTTATCTAAAGAGTGAGGCTGATACATGTACCACCCTTGGCTAGCTATACGCCTACTTATGTTACTCATCCTACTTAGCTCATTTCCTTATTATAGTATCATGCTTCAGTATTCTGGTCAGCAAATTTTAGTTATTTATGTTTAAACTATGTAAAATTGTTCTTTCTATATCAATTAATTAGCTTATTGCACTTAATTTTATGTAGCATGTTTTGGATCGAGGGGCATAGATTTTTTGACATCTACTTAGTTTACTTAGATTACTTATACTGCTGTAGTGCCAGGTAAGTAAACTGAGTAACCTAAGTAGAATACTGTAAAGTGGCTTATTTGACTTATAGTGTTGATGTGAAGATCAGTAACGTAAGTAAAATGAGTAGAAATCAATTAACAGCGAAATCAGAGACTCCAGGACACCAGGTCAGCCTCAGCTCAGCTTACTTTACTTATCTGACAATGATGACTGATAAGTAATCTAAGTAAAGTAAATAAATACCGCAAGACTGCTTATTTCGCTCATTTCTGGACGAAAATTGGATAAGTTGTGTAAGTAAACGACACAGAAGGCGTGGATAGCGCTTTCAGATGAATTTCAGGACTCGGAGTATGAAGTATAAGCCCCTGAATGCCAAACTCGGTCAAATGCCTTGCTGATGTCACAGAAGACAACCCGAACTTCCTTCCCAGCATCAAGTGATTGACAAAAGGTATTATAAAGATAAGCAAGCTGGTTTACTGTAGAATCACCTGGCATAAAGCCAGACTGGAGTGAAGAAATTAAGTTATGACGGTGTAAATGATTATATAGGTATTTGAACACAAGACGTTCAAACACTTTATCTTCAGAGTTGAGTAGGGAAATTGGTCGATAATTTGATACTATAGATAGGTCACCTTTTTTTGGGAACTGGAGTCACGTTTGCCTCTTTGTAAGTGGTAGGTACACATCCTGTGCGTAGTGAATGATTAAAGAAAGAACACAATGGAGAAGATAATTCACTTGCGAGCTCTCGAAGAATGCGATTGCTAAGTTCATTAGGACCAGAAGCCTTACCAATAGGCAATGTTTCTAAGACTTTTTCTACTTCATGAGGACTGAGAACTATATGGCTGAGTTGAGACACAATAGTATCAAAATGTAAGTCTGGTAATATAACATTTTGTTCATCTAATAGTGTTTGACTTTGGAAAAAAAAAGTTAATAATATTCGCCTTATCATAGTCGTCTGTGTATATAGAGTTATTAAGTTCGAGTGGTGGAACAGAAGATTTAGACTGCGGAGAAATAATCTTTTTCAGTGTAGACCACCAGTCTTTGGAGGAAAGGGACTCTGACTTCAGTTTAAGTGCAAGTTTGTCGTAGAAGGCTTTCTTCCCTTTGCGTATCATATTAACAGCCCTATTTCGCAATTTCTTGAATTTCTGCCAGTCTGTTTCCAAGCCTGATAATTTAGCTTTTCGATATGCCGTTTTACGTTTTCGAATGTTTCGTTTTATTTCAGTTGTGATCCATGGAGGTTCTGAGGGACGAATTGTAACATGTCTATTTGGAATACACTCCTTTGCAATTGACAAAATAGTAGAATTTATGTTTTTAGAATATATATCGATATCGTCGTCCTGAAGGGAATTCCAGTCTACTGCCATTGCCTTGTTTCGTAAAAGATCGTAATTTCCCTGCTCATAATTCCAAATATGTCTTTTAAATGTTTTGCATTTTGGCTTAGTAAATTTGAATATTCCATATATAGGGCAATGATATCGAATATCTTGGCCAAGGAATGGATCACTAACACCGCTTACGATTAAGTTGTCTTTTGAACTAACTAGTATTATATCTATTATCGATGATGAGTTTTCGGTGTAGTGGGTAGGTTGCTCTATGGTCTGGAAAAAAGAGAATTGGGTACATAGGGAACTTATCTTGTCAGAAGCCCGAGGATTAAGAAGATTGAAATTAAAGTCTCCTGTTACTATTATGTCAGACATATTTGTATCGACAGCAAGAGACAGAGAATCTTCTATACAAGAGTAATAGTTAGCATTAGAGTTTGGTGGGCGGTAAAATAAACCAAATAGTATATGCTTATGGTTATTTGCAACTTCAATCCATATAGCTTCTAGGCCTTGAATTTCTAGATCATTCCTGCGCTTATAATATATACCTTCTTTAACATATATAATTACTCCACCGTGGCTGTCACCGACTCTATCTTTCCGTTCAGGGCTCTGATAGCTCTGAAGAGTTAAATCTTCTGTGTCAATCGAATTGTTGAGCCAAGTTTCGGAAAAGGCCAGTATATCGAACTCAATGAGTTCAGCTTGCAAAATCTCAAGCTTAGTATAGATACTCTGTACATTGTAATGCACAAATGACAAACTGTGATTTAGAGGAAGCGAATCAAAGATTGCTGCAGACAAAGTCGTAGCTGTGCTTGTGTTGCTTGTTGAAGAGGTAGAGGTAGATGCTTGAGGGCCAGGATTTGGATGCACATCACCAGAACACAGCAACGCAACCAGACACCGTCGTGATATGACTGAAAATTGTTGAAAGCGACGTTAAACCCGAATTCACACACACACACAGAACACAGCAAGAGTATAACAAGCCATGTGGTAAAGATGACATACAGCAGGGTACTCAAAATAATAAGAGTAAACTGGGCATTTGCTTTTCCGCAGGTACCTGGTAATAGTCGCCTATAGGGACCATGTTCTTTCCTCCAAGAAGAAAGTTGGCGACTGTTTTCATTTGAAATGACAAACGAATAGGTATATAAGGCATTGGAATGGACTGCAATTAGAACTATAAAGTGCAAGGACATATAAAACTTGCAAATGCGTCGATGTGTTGGGGTGACAACCGACATCTCGTCGTTACATCTGTATGTCATGTAATCGAAAATATTTGACATAAAAACAAGATGACAGCCATCACACCAACACGCTTTAGGAAAGTAAACATCTGCCTGTACATGTTCATTACTGGTGCCCTCTCTCGAAATAAGTAAGAACTAGAAACAGAGAATAAATTCATAAAATAAAAAATACACAGTGAGATTGAATGGAGGAAGGATGTTTCCATGTAAAAAAAAAAATATCTGGTGGTAAGTATTCCTTTTTTTCCAGGTTATAGCATGGACCACGTCGTGGGAAAGCGCTCCTCGGGGTCTGTGATCCGGCAAAGCTAGAGCTACCAGCCCCGTCTCATATGTCCACGAAGGACCTCAGGCTTTCGAGGACAGAAAGCGCAGGTACAGCACCGCACTCACCGAACATCCAGACTTATCGCAGGCTGACTCTACCTCGCCTTCTGCAAATAGTCAAGATAGACAACATACGACGTGGTCCTCATAAAACTTGGTTACCAAAATAACTATGAGAAGCCATAGTTCGTATGATTAGTTGTGTTAGTGTAACTGAGCACTGCAACCGCGAAAATAAATCTCAATTTACACATACAAAAAGAAAATCAAGTAAATTGCTAGATATTTACGATAGTAACGTAGATACCCAGTTTCGCGGTTACGTCATCTAAGACGTGAATAAACGAGAACGCGAAAAAAGATCAGCTACTTCTGACTTTATAAATAATGTTTTGTTTTACGAGAAGTTCGGATTAGATTTGACACAATTGGAGACAGAAGTGGTGCCTGAAGAATAACCGTTTCCTGGTCACAGAACCAGAAACGGTGCACAGAGATTATACATGGCATATATGTACTAAACACCACACTTTTGTACATAATATTTCACAGAAACACAGAGAGAAAATTATTTCAATAAAAAATAAAATATCGACAACCAGGACTCGAGTTGAGTCCACAAAAAGCAGCTATCCTAGCAAAAAATAGCACTCATCTGCCAGTTCCCATTAGTCTCCGCTGTTCACAGCCTCGCCACAGCGGATATTTCTCACAATATTTTTGTCAAAACAGCACAACCATTTTAAACTTGTAGACCGCCATTGATATCAAGCAAAACATTGTAGATCCTGATGAGATGACTCATACTGGGCCTCCTCATCAGGTTCAACACTGTTTACCATTCTGTTAACCATTATTGCGAACAATGGTCGCATCCAAACCACAAAGATTATCAAGTTGGCTACTTACAAAAAAATAGATTAGAGTGAAAAACTTCAGCAAAGATGTATATCAAATATGGATGAACAGGTTCTCCCGAAAAGGGGAGAGCCTGGCGAAATATGCATAACTGTATGCAGACTCCACCGCCCGCTGACATTCACGTAATATACATTCACTCCCAGGAACAATAGAGGTAATTTTACCTTTTAATTCGGCAGAGAGGAGTGATCGTCCCATGAATATTAGATATTGATCTGGCATGAACGATAACACACCCGCGCGATAAAATTACGTTCCACATCTCTAGAAATATTTTTAGATGAAAATTTCGGATAATTGCCCAATTTCTCATTCAAGCATGACGGGGAGTTCTCGCCAGAACCACCTCGCTGAGGCGATTCTAACGAGCACCCACAATCCATGCTCCCGGGCGAAAGCGGGCAAAACCCTGTGCACCCTGTTATACACAAGTGGGGTCTTTTCATTTCCTTTAAGAGTAGACCCCTTTCTCATTTTGTAGGGGGCGGCCTCGGTAGCTGAGTCGGATGCGCGCGACTGACTGGTGATTAGGAGGACGCGGGTTTGATATCTGCCGTGGACGACATTCTTTCGTGGCGATTGGTCATGCAATTTTTCTCCCCTCCCCTGATTCAAGAATAGCAATTGTCAGTTTCTGACAAAACAATGTGCACTGTACTGGAAAACCGCTTATGTATAAGCCTGCCCAGAAAAAGTGCTGATATGTAAACTGACCCACTCGATATGACCTAAATAGTGTTGACAGGGCCTCCAAGAAAGGATTCCAGTTTATTGGAAAGGGATGGGTAAGCCCAAATAGGTTTATCCCTTTGTGAAACTGAGGAATGTACCGAACATATCCATTTCCCATAAAGTATGATCAGATTATAGCACGGTGGACCATAATGTAGGCTCTTCAAATACCTTTAGGTCGATTGTCAATGGACCGAAAGTAACTAAGCACTGAAGTTTTACAATGCTGATGTCCACTTGACTATCACTGATTAGTAAGAAATCCAGGTAACGGTTATTTATAGCCACGCTTTCCTTTTCGTTGTGAAATCAGTGTTGAGTAAAGAGTGTTATCTGCAGAATCGAACTTGACTGCAAACTTTGTAGCCCCCGCCCATCGAGGCTTGAAGAAGTAGATTGGTTGCATGATGCTTCCACGCAGAGCTGAAACCGACCGCACACAAGTACTGGTGAATAGTTTAGAGGATCTTAGCCTGCCCAGGCAAAGCGGTGCGAGTCGGTCGGTCCAGGCTTATAAACCCTTTTGGTTTTATTGGGCGACAGGGCTTGAGATGTTATTTCATCTCAATGTCGAGTAAAAGTCCCACAAAATTTGAAGCAACGTCTCCAAAATGACCTTTACAGTCTTGACGGGGACGTTAAACCTCAAATCAAACAAACAAAGACCCATATCAGACGAAACAGAATCTATACTGCATAAATTTAAGAGTTAATGAAATAGTCCAAGTTCAGGTCCATATACCATGCCTACACTCCGAGATCGATCCAGCCGTGTTGTCTTGTTTATTATTTTCAACCTTATCCCGCTGAATAATTAATTTAGCCACACCCATTTCTGACTTTGAACCAATCAGATTACCAGAAGAAATTTAATCCTACAAATTCATGAACTGAATTTCAAATGGTGTAGATCCTGATACGTCAGAAGCCATCTGATCTGGATCTACACTAGGGCTGGCTAATCGGAGCTGAAAAGATAATCGATTATCAGTCATGTCATTGCGATCGATAATCGATTGGTATTTACCTGTGTGGCTTTCTGTCTGAGCATGACTCTTACCATATATGTTGCACTTTACAGCATGCATATTTGAACATACAGGCCTGAGCAAACAGTGTAGACCCGGATGAGACGCCGCATAATGCGGCGTCTCATCAGGGTCTGCACTGTTTGCCACTCATCCAGCTATTTTAGGCATAACTTTTGAGTAGTAAATTGTACCTATCAAGTAATCGATTAAAAGCAAATCAGAAATGTTAATCATTTTTGTGGAATTTATCGATCGATTAATCGTTCATACGATTAATCGTGTCAGCCTTAATCTACACTGGTTGCAAAGATAGGGGTTGTCGTGAACAGCAGGATAAGGGCTAACGTAAATCATTTCCTAACTATTTTGCAGGATTTCTGTTTTGTTTGTTTGATTTGAGGTTTAACGTCCCCGTCAACACTGTACAGGTCATTTTGGAGACGTTGCTTCCAATTTTGTGGGACTTTTACCCGACATTGAGATGAAATGACATCTCAAGCCCTGTCGCCCAATGAAACCAATAGGGTTTATTAGCATGGACGGTCCGCCTCGCACCACGATTCCTGGATCCTCTAAGCGGTTTACCAGTACTAGTGTGCGGGCCGGATTCTGCTCTGCGTGGAAGCATCGTGCAGCCCATATATTTCTTTAAGCCCCTATGGGCGGGGGCGGGCAGGATGTCTGACATCGTTACAAGTGATAGGACAGATGAAGCCAAAGTTAATGATGCCAAAGAAGCATTAAAGAAAGAAACTATTTTGGGAAAGGATATCCCAGTTTCGAATTCAGAGAAAATAACTGCCGCTGAGCAAAGCATGGAGTATTCCAAACTAGGAATTCAAATTAAAGGTGCTCAGTCTAGTACCAGTCTAGACGAAACTAGTGAATCCTGTCCATATAATATACGTTTTGATGAGGAATCTGATGGTCGGTCAGAACAGAACGCATCGAAACTGGGAAAGGAATGTAATGCTGCAGAGAGTGAAACTACCCTGAATAAAGAAAATCAACTAGAACAAGGACGAACTCAGACAAACACAGATCTATGCATTGAATCTTTTATTGACATGGATCAATCAAAGTCGGATGTAGAGGACTTTGGTGGGGCTGATGGGACTAACCCGAAACTGGAGAAGAAAGCTTATGCACGCCAGTCTGATTCAAGTTCGGATTGCACTAGCTCAGGGGCAACAACCGGGTTCTTTGCGAATACCGAACTATCTCAGTCCGGGTCTAGCTTAATAAAAGATGAAGCTGATGTGTCTAAACTAGTTTTAGATACAAGCATTGCACTTGAACCGAGTCGATCTATTTCGCCTGTAGTGAATAAAGTAGAGCAATCTACTGAGTTTAATCAAACAGAAAACAACATTGCCTTCTCTTGGTGTGAACTATGTTATGACGAAACGTCTGCGAAAGTCAAAGTTGCTGGCTTCTGTTCTGACTGTAACTGTTTTATTTGTAGGCCGTGTCTAAGTGCTCATAAAAAAGTCACCTGCCTCACGAATGCATCGAATACTTCAAGGTTCAAGAATGCCCAAGTCTATAACTGATACGCCGATAAAATTTCCTGCCTGCCATCTGCATAGCGGTAACCTGAAATCGAAATTTTGCCTTCACCATGGGGAAACAGCTTGCAGTGATTGCCTTCAAGATCAACAGCATGGCTGCAAAACAACTTCAATCCATAATGTCTGTAAAGACTTAGATAAAGAAAATACACAACAGTTAATAGATACTGTAAAATGCATACTAGAAACCACTTCCGTTGCGCAAACAGCAATGGAAAGCAATATAAACGACACCGAGAGTCAAAGAAAAGACATGATAAAAACTGTTCAAAGCCTACAGGTAAATCTCATTGCAAAGGCGGAAGAGATGTGCACAGAAATGATTACAGAGATATCTGATGTAAGTTCACGAAATAGGGAGCGTATGTCAGAGCAGAATCGGATTTTATCGGACTTAACGAATTCTTTTAGTGAAATCGTGTTAAATCTTGAAAGAATTCAAGATAAACACATTGATACCAATTTGTTTATAAGGATACAAGAAATTGTTGAAGCAGCGCTCCTGACAAGATCCGATTTAGAAAACATAAGAAAAGAATTGAACAAAATGCAGCTGTCGTTTACTGTTGATTCAGCTATTTCAAGTTTCTTGTCAGCAAGCAATAAACTCAGTGATGTGAAAGAAGGACTGTCCCCAATTCAAGAGATTATGGCACCATTAACAGAAATATCGTTTCCAAAGAGGCTAGAAATTGAAGATTGTCATGAGTTACATTTAGAAAAAGAACCAATCCGTCCACCGTCCCCGGGTATTTCCCAGTCCCAAATGAAGGGTCCTATAAATGAAACAGTTAAGCCAGGAACTGTAGCGGTCACAAGCAACCTAGCGACATCCAGCATAGGCAACAACAGAGGAGATTCGTCCACCAAATATCGCATAATGGCAAACCCTCTGGTCCCCTCAACCACTGAAGATGAAAATCCGTGTAACATCTGGGGCATGGATGTTACAAGCAATGGTACTCTGATCCTTGCAGACGCCGCCAATAAAGCTGTGAAGATTTTCTCAGCTGAAAACCGACATCTATCATCAGTGCTATTAACTGATAAACCCTATGGCGCTGTGGTTGTTGATGATATCACCGCAGCGGTTAGTACTTCGTATGATATATTCTTACTGGACATTTCGGATCCCTGTTCTGCGAGCGTACGAAAGTCAGTTCGGCTTGGTTATTGGGCTTCAGCTATGACAATATGCAATGGTTCACTAGTAGTAATAAAGTCTGCCGAATGTAAAGTTAAAAACATTTCTGAAACAGGAGAGAAAGTATGGGAATGGGTTAACGTATTCGGTGTGCGTATGGTTGACCTGGAAGGTCACGACATTTGGGCGGCACCAGAAGAGAATAAAGGAGAGAAGATGTTTGAAAGGCCCTATTCGCTTGCAGTTACTGTCATAGACAATAAAACAACCGTCTTGGTGACTGACTGGATGAAGCATAGAATAACTTTGCTTGACGCCAGTAACGGGTATTTTTTGAGAACGATTGATGCAAAGGGGAAAGGTCCCCATGGAATCACTGTTGACAGTGACTTAAACGTATACGTTTGCTGCGTGACTTCAAAGGAAATATGCATTTGGTCGGAAAATTTAGAACAGTCCAGGACTATACTGTCAGGAAAGGATCTTCCTTCACACCCAGTGTATATTGCCTACAATGATAACCTTAATGAGCTATACGTGTGCTGTCATTGCGCTGCGTACCAACGCAGCGCCATTTGTAATGAGTTTGAGACACGGACTATGTAATCATGAAACTTGACTTTTCAATGATGTAAGCGAATTGTCAGTTACAGGAGTTCGCGTTATTGATAAAATTAAAACACTTTTTTAACAATTTTAATTTGCTACTACATTCAATTATACATTTAAAATCTGAATTTTTGCCATTCGAAATCTATTTTTGATACATTCTGGATTTTTAATAACGAACTATGTTTTTTGTTTTAATCATCGAAAGGGTATTCGGTTTTGATTATTATTTTATTTTCAGTCAGTACAGTCCTGAATATACTCCTGATATTTCATTGTTGAATTATCCCAAAATTAAAATTCATTGTTTGAAATGGATGACAGAAGTCTATGTGTGTTTAAAATAGATGGCAGTGCTTCTACACAGAATGGTACAATCTACGGTGTAAACGTATCCCTTTCGATTCCAATGATTGTTTACTGCGCAATATTTAAGCCTGTTACTACAGCAAAGGCTAACCCTTTCAACCCTAGAGCCCGGCACAGATACTAATGCAAACATGTAGATCCTGATGAGATGGCGCATAATGAGCCACCTTATAAGGATATATAACTGATGACTCTTTTAAGCTAGATACTATATAAAGTAGAATGGACGTGCCCAAAGTCAGTAATGGTAGAGCCCACGCCGATAACTCGGGGGTGGAAGGGTTGAAGGGTAAATAAATCAAAGCACTGACAGCACTGATTGGTCGAGTATCTCTTAGTGTAGATTGAAAAAAATGGCCCTGAAGGGGAACTTGAGCTGTTTCGTTTAACCCTTTACCCTAAGCAAACAGTGTAGACCCTGAACAGACACCGCGTTCTGATATGGGTCTACACTGTTTGCAAAACCCAACACATGATTGCAGTCCAGATTCTACAGATAATTCTCTATGATGTAAATAACGCGGCTTTTTTTTTTTTTTTTTTTTTTGAGGTTTAACTTCCCCGTCAACACTGTAAAGGTCATTTTGGAGACGTTGCTTCCAATTTTGTGGGATGTGTACCCGACACTGAGATGAAATAACATCTCAAGCCATGTCGACCAATGAAACCAATAGGGTTTATAAACATGGACTGTCCTATTTCCACTGCTTTACATGGGCAGGCTTAGTTCCTCTAAGTGGTTTACCAGTCCTCGTGTGGGGTCGGATTTCAGCTCTGCGTGGTAGCATCATGCAGCCCATCTATTTCTTCAAGCCCCGATGGACGGGGGCCGCCCGACATTGAGATGAAAAGACAACGCAAGCCCTGCCGCCTAATTAAACCAATAGGGTTTATAAGCATGGACGGGCCGACTCGCACCGCTTTGCCTGGGCAGGCGTATATCCTCTTAGCGGTTTACCAGTACTCGTGTGCGGGTCGGTTTCAGCTCTGCGTGGAAGCATCTGGCCGCCCATCTATTTCTTCAAGCCCCGATGGGCGGGGGCGTTTTTTTTTTTTGTTTTTTTTTTTTTTTGTAAATGATCCCTACCTTGATTTCCTAAAAAACACGCCTATATAATTTTGACCCCCCTTAAACCCGACTTTTATATAGTGAAACTGGAGTTAACGGTGACACCCTTTATTTTTTCTTATTTCTGATTAAAAATAGCTTGTAGATGCCCGTTAGAACCGCCTCGCCGAGGCGGTTCTAACGAGTAATCACAATCTATATTTTGAACAGAAATATGATTAATATCAGATTTTCTTCTATCTGAAAATTTTCAGTTTTTTTTTTTTTTTGACGGTAAAATTTTCAATGTATTTGAATAGGTGTTCTTTGGTAAAGAGTGAGAGTCGCGTAGCGCAACGTTGAAAGTGTTGGGCTTAGTAACTTTGGTCGATTGGCAAACAATCGACCCAAAAAGTGTTTTTGTGTGGGTCTGGGAGGGGTGGAATTAACAGTGATTTCCGACATTGTTGGTTACTTCCCATCAGGCACATGACGTAATTGTGACGTCACATCAACGTCGGTGCAACGTCATGACTTTAATGCAACGTCACATCTACGTCGCTGCAACGTCAAGACATTGCACCGACGTTGAGTTGACGTTGCCCTTGCGACGTGTGCCTGCTGGGTTATTGATATTCTCATACTGATTTTAAACTACAGTATTTAAAACATTCATTATGTAATGAAAAATGGGACTGAAAATTTAAGTAGAACAATTATTTTTCTTTCATCCAATGTTAAATTTGAGAAAATCAAATAAAAACAAAGTGGGTCATTTTGAGGTTGTTTTAATTTTTTTCGGGATTTTCGGAGCTGGAAAAATGCCAGTACAGGTAAAGTCCCTTGATTTGACATGAGGCATGATGATCCCAATTGTCCCGTATGTACAAAGAATCTTTCTTCCGTCGGACCATTAGAGAGTGGAATGCTCTTTCCGATTCGATCATTTCCACAGTTGAAGGTGCTGATAATACTGAAGCTAATTTTGCCTCTTTCGTGAGAGCAAGTGACTAACTTCACAGGTCCTGATCTTTGAATGGCATTTGACGTATCCTCAGTAATAATCCCGAATGCTGATTCTGGTATGTGACTTTACCGATGGAGAAGAATCAGCATTTCCTAGGGTCATCCTAGAAGGAAAATATAGAGTCACTCACCTCAGAGTGCATAGGACACTTCAGTGTTTTTCACACGGTGCATCGTGACATTGACATTTGACCCTTGACCTCGAAAATCTATAGTGTTCATCATCGCTCCACGGGAAACATTTGTGGAATGTTTGATACTTCAATGATGATAGCTTTGTCTTTTATCTTGTTCACAATGTTTTCAATGTCAAGTCCATTGTTAACTTGGCATTTGACCCTTGACCTTGAAAATCAATAGGATTTATTCTCTCTCCATGGGGAACATTTATAGAAGGCATGATACTTCTCCAATGATGGCATTGTCTTTAATCCTGTTCACAAGTTTCCGGACACACGGACACACACAAACACCCACACACGGACGTATGGTATCGATCGCAACTTTGTTGCGAGGGGATAATAACGAACAATCATGTAATGTGTCATTGACTGGTGACAGATAGATCTCAAAGCTATACTTCTGAAGTCATTCAAAATTCCTAAAGTATTCTGTTGCTTATTTGCGGCGAAATGCTCTTTATGACCTGCTCGCGATGTTTCATACTCTTGTTCCACCTTCTCTGTTTATGATTTGTACTGCCCGCAATTGGGAATGGCCTTAGAAAACCTTTCCTATAATGAATCGGTAAGAAAAGGCTCATTCTCATGTATTAGGTCCAACCCTTTAAAGACATGCACAATTATGAAATCTTTTAATGAAATTAAAGGTAAACTAGATCACGCAGTCGATGGTATACCATCGCAAATACCCGCTTTTTCTATGAAAAACACTAATGACTATGTATTAGCTAGCCAAAACTACATATAAGTTAAAAAAGTTGCAAAGAACATTCTAAATGATAAGCCAAGTTTCAGGAGTGTAACTCTTATAGTTTAGAAGATATGGCAAAGTCATACTTTTTTTACCTTTGACCTTGGGATCATGTTGAGGTCCACCAAAATTATTCCAATTTATCCTATATTCAAACGGCCATCCAATATCCAAGTTTCAGAAGTGTAACACCAATAGTTTAGAAGATATGGCAAAGTCATACTTTTTTTACTTTTGACCTTGGGGTCATGTTGAGGTCGAGGTCACACCAAAAGTATCCGAATTTATTCTATATTCAAAGAGCCATCCAATAACTAAAGTTTCAGAAGTGTAACTCCAATAGTTTAGAAGATATGACAAAATCATACTTTTTGACCTTTGACCTTGGGGTCATGTTGAGAACGAGGTCACACCAAAAGGAGCCCAATATAGTCTATATTCCAAGGGCCGTCCAATAACCAAAGTTTCAGAAGTGTAACTCCGATAGTTTAGAAGATATGACAAAGTCATACTTTTTACCTTTGACCTTGGGGTCATGTTGAGGTCAAGGTCACACCAAAAGGAGCCCAATTTATTCTATATTCCAAGGGTCATCCAATAACCAAAGTTCCAGAAGTGAAACTCCAACAGTTTAGAAGATATGGCAAAATAATACTTTTTGACCTTTGACCTTTGGGCCATGTTGAGGTCAAGGTCACGCCAAAAGTAGCCCAGTGCCATCTACATTCCATGTATTATCCACAGGCAAAGTTTGAAAAATGTATCTTAACCGGTTTCAGAGGAGATCCATTCCATAGAAACTCGACGGACGTATGTACACATACACACATGCTTACATACAAACATACATACAGACCCCCGGACTGATAGACACTCGACTCTGACACGAAAACAATATACCCGATTTTTTTTTCTCGAAAAAGCGGGTATAAAAAAGTTGTTTTCCGCAGCGCTTCCTCCTTTGCTCCAACATGGAGCAATTTTTTACTTGTAATAAAAGTAAGATTTACCGCATTGCTCTAACCACTGAAGACTGTAAATAACACATGAAATATTTAACCCTTTTTGTACCAAATGGAATCTTCCTCCTTATATATAGCAGGAGTCCATTTCAAAGTTTAGGGGTGTCGGGTTGTGTTTTCATCAAATTTTTTTGGAAAATGACTGAACTTTTAGCAAACAGTGGAGGCCCTGATCAGACGCCGCGTTCTGCGGCGTCTGATCTGGGCCTGCACTGTTTGCCACCTACCGCTTTTGGGGTTTCCGGTACCAAATGGGTTTAACGAACGAACAGACTGGAATTTCCATCGCTATCGGACAAGCCTGACGTGTTTGAGAAAACTAAAACGCAAAAATTATATAAATTAATTTACAAATTATGATAAAAGTCTCACCTCTGCCAGCTTCACTGTACGGTTTCTACACATGAAAAAAGCGGCCCTGCCCATCGGGGCTTGAAGAAATAGATGGGCTGCATGATGCTTCCACGCAGAGCTGAAACCGACTGCACAAGAGTACCGGTAAACCACTTAGAGGATCTAAGCCTGCTCAGACCAAGTCGGACAGTCCATGCTTATGAACCCTATTGGTTTCATTGGGCGACAGGGCTTAAGATGTCATTTCATCTCAATGTCGGGTAAAAGTCCCACAAAATTGGAAGCAACGTCCCCAAAATGACCTGTACAGTGTTGATGGGGACGTTAAACCTCAAAACAAACAAACAAACACATACAAAAAGGAGCATGTAGGAAAAAATATGGCTTTGCGTTCCATTGACATTGACACGGAAAATTTGGTTTTAGAATTCCCTACCATTTAACCTGGCGAGTCAGCCTCATTTAGTGGGCCCCCGCCCATCTGGGTTTACAGAAGTCGATTGGGCTTCATGGTGCTTCCACGCAGAGCTGAAACTGACCGCACATTAGTGCTGGTTAACCGCCTGAAAGGACTATTCTTGCAAACCAGACAAGGAAATCCGTGATTTTACCCTGGGATAGAAATTTATGTTCTGACCCTGGTGTTCCGACCCAGGCAACTAATAAATGCGCTTCAATTCTATTCAACTGCCGGAACTACTTCCGCACTACTTTTATTTTGTAAACAATATACACGTGCGAGCTGTCAAAACTAACCGGAGGTGTTGTGCAAGAAAAAGAATTCAATATGGTGTTCTGTTGTAGATGGGCGTTTCCAACCCTCGGGATGACCGTGCTGAGCGGAACCTCGGCGTAGCCTCGGTTCCGCTCAGCACGGTCATCCCTCGGGTTGGAAACGCTCATCTACAACAGAACCCCATTCCAGATTCTTATATGCCTCCCCAGGCAAAGTGGAACGAGCCGGACCGTCCATTGCATAAAAGGCATATTGGTTTCATTGGGCGGCAGGGCTTGAGATGTCATTTCATCTCAATGTCCGTTAAAAGTCTTAAAAACTTGGAAGCAACGTCTCTAAAATGACCTAAATAGTGTTGACGGGGACGTTAAACCTCAGATCAAACAAATATCTCCACTGGTGTGAGTTTGCGAGGAATTGCTGTACTGAGTTGTCTAATTGCTGCACTGTTTTGTCCAATTATACATATTGAAAGGATTGCTAATAAAAGCTCAGGTAAACTAATGCTGGGGTACAAATCAAACAAATAAACACTATTGGCATGGATATGTGTATAGGTCGATGAATGTTTACTGAACATTACGTCACACGGGCCGGTCCATCTAATACCGTTATCTAGGGATGACAATGTCACCAGTGAATGCAAACTTCTTAAATAAAAGCTGAAACTCATTCTCATGCGCAAAAAAGAACACATTGTGTGAATTATAAAAGATAGAAAATAAATAAAATATGCCAAAATTGTCGAGAAGAACTGAAAACTTAAAAACAAATACATTACGCAATAATTTGATGGTTGGCATCGTTTTGAATGTAGGTTTAAATCGATTTTACGTAGCCACAATCTCCTCGCCCTTACTTCCGTCGCGATTAAGACAAATAATTTGTTCAGTTCGCATGAAGGCCTCCTAAGCCTGCCCAGGCAAAGCGGTGCGAGTCGGTCCGTCCATGCTTATAAACCCTATTGGTTTCATTGGAAGACAGGGCTTGGGATCTCAATGTCAGGTAAAAGTCCCACAAAATTGGAAGAAACGTCTCCAAAATGACCGATACAGTGTTAACGGGGACGTTAAACCTCAAATCAAACAAAACAATAGTCCTGTTAAGCCTTTTCGACATGTGTTAAGCAAGCAGACCATTCTTTTTCAACAATGCTTCCAATGCCTTCTTCGATCAGATCCTTTATATCTGCCACGCGAAGCTGAAAATTTGATTGGCCAACATAGCCGTTCAAATTTCCCCATATCATCTTTTAGGCAATCGGATCAGGGTGGTATGGTGAATGCTGCAGAATTGTGTGCCCGTGGTCTCTTCAAAAGCTGGTCAACTCGATAAGGAGGAGCTGGTTTATTTCGTTTGGAAAGTTCTAAAAGCTCAGGCTTGAACATTTCTTGTCACAGGCTGCATAAAACTGTGTATTAAAGGAAAAAAAAAATCGAAAAATAAAAATGTTATTCAAAATTGAGTTTCGAACCTACAACCTTCGGGTAACTAGGGCGTTAAAGTTTATGCATCTAACCAATACCGCCACATCAGATTACTGCAACGATGTTATATCAGAATAATATACAGCAAAGATTTTGTGAATTATCCGAGGGAAAAGTTGGTAACCCCTACATAACGGTTTCCGATGGAATAGTCCGTATGACGTAGTGTTCAGTAAACAGTCATCGATCTATACCGGTCTTTATTACTGAATGGGCTATCAAGCAGCATATGTCAAGAATAATACCAGTTATCCCTGCCAGCACAAAAGAGCGGGTCAACGTCGGGCCGATAACGATACGACGTGGTCGTCGTTATCGGCACGCCGTTGGCCCGCCCGTCCTTGCTGGCTGGGTTAGTCAGGAAAAGGAATTAACCCGCAAGAACTCGCTTCTGGTTCGATAAGCCTTATAGAATTAAAAAAAAAAACAAGCAAAAGAACATGTGCATCAGATTCTTCATAAGTTTTGTTTGTTCGCGGATCTGTTTTCCTTAATTGCATCAAAACATTACATTATGAGTGAGTGTTTGAGTTTTACGTCCCAGCAACAGCTAAGATCATACGGAGACAGGACCTTGGTTTAAAGGCTCAAATCCGAAAGTCTGGAGAAGCCCGGGATCGATCTTGCGACCCCTGGTTTACAAGGCGAGTAGCTTAACCACTACACCACGGAGGCTTCTGCATTACATTCGTGCGACACAGTGCATTTTTCACATCTCAAAAATGGCTACTTTTCTGATGAAAATCCGTGATATTTTTTCTTATTTTTACTGCAAACGTAGGTTGTGGGTGCTATGTTTGCAGTATAAATAAGAAAAAACATCACGGATTTTCAGCAGAAAAGTAGCCATTTTGGAGATGTGAAACAAAATACACGGGTATGTTATTGTAATGAGCAATTAAGCTCATATGCAGTAGAGTCTCATTCGAAAGTCTGGAGAAACCCGGAATCGGACACATGGTCCTGCTTTTAGGCGAGTAGTTTAACCATACATCACGGAGGCTTCTGACACATAAAAGATAGATTTATCTCGAATAGATGTGATGTCCAAATGATCTGCGTATGTCTAAGTTCACTGGTCTTAAATACAGTTTATTCAATAACTTTATCGGTATTCAATTTATGTTACCGTAATAATCCTAAGTATATGGTCAGATAGGCCTAAGCAAACGGTGCAGACCAAGATCAGACTGCTCCTGAAGGAGCAGTCTGATCAGGGTCTACACTGTTTGCCATTCTGTCTGCACCTTTTGCACTCCTTGCTCGATCGTGAAACAAATTTGTTATAATTTTAGGAGAATTACAGCAACTCCTCAAGGTGTCCCAATTTTTAGGATTTTTACGTTAACCTCTGTGATCAATGTTGAATCTATGTCTTTAGAAAAACCTTACTGTTCGAAGATACGGACTAGCCGATAACTACAAATTTCATTTTTATGCCGCTTCTACTTTTCTGGTCTAATCGCAGGGTCATAATTTGAACTGCGAAGAATCTGTTCAGACTGTGTACACAGGGACATTAAAGGGAATGGGAACGTCTGGCTAAGTTTTCCGCCATTTTTCAAAGGGAGACAACTTTCGGGACTTCCTGTTCTCTTTTCTATAGGCTCAGTCTTGCTGAAAAAGGGGTCTACTCTTGAAAGAAAGAATTTGCTCCTGAGGAGCAAATTCTTTCCTTTAAGAGTTGACCCCTATGGACATGGGAGACAAAAATACTTTTGCAGGAGTTGCCTACCCTGAGGGTGTTCCCATTCCCCTTATAATACAATTATTGATGAATGGTAGTTATGTAGTTATGATAGGTATTCTTTTGTCGGGCCACAAACGGTTGTGAAGTTTGAAGAAATAATTAAATCTCAGTCTGATAAACAAGTTAGTTGCATGCAATATGTTGAAAGGTGATCTAAGAGCTGTGAATATGGAACTTGAATTCAGATAGGTCTGTATTTAACCCATATATGACAATGGATTCTTCCACCTAATACATTTGGAGAAGTCTATTACCATGTATAGGAGTGCCAGGTTTGCCTTTTATGGTGATTTTACAAAACTCTATGTACTTTAAGCAAACAGTGTGGACCTAGATCAGACGCCGCGTTCTGCGGCGTCTGATCTGGGTCTACATTGTTTGCCAATGTCCCCCAAAAAGGACTCTAGGCACATATGAGTTGACGATATATTTTTTCAAACGTGATTATATTCTGGGTAGTACTTCAGTGTGTGATTTCAACTACATCATGTTCTTTCTTTCTCTCTTTCTTTCTTTCTTTCTTTCTTTCAAGTACGGCTTTTTTGTATGAAGGCGAGTGATAAGTTTTCCGGGTGTGACATATTCAATTCTTTCCTCGCCGTGGAAAATGAGATTTTATTTTTTTCTGATGAAAAAAAATGTGATGCTCCTTTTTTCTGCTGCGAATGTAGATTGCTGGCGTAGCCCAAAATTGCGATATTAGAAAACAGCGTAGACCCTGAACGAGGCGTTTCTAACGAACAACCGCATGCACTCTATGTTTGAAGCAAAAACTATCTGTTTTTATATTTTCATCATGGAAGTGTCATTACGAGCTCATACCTCACAAACGTGTTGTTTCTTAATGTTATTTAACAGAAACGTCGCTAAAACATTGCGCTTTATTGTTTCATATTAAACTTCACGTTGACAGGACCGTTTCAGACGCCACTTATATAGTGGTTTACAGGGGTATATGTTATTTTCCTTATTTTCGTTGAAAGCATTGATTGTGGGTACTCGTTAGAACCGCCTCATTGAGGCGGTTCTAACGGCGGTTCTAACGAGCACCCACAATCTATGTTTGCTGCATAAATAAGGTAACTATTTAAAATATATTCTGTAAAAGGGCTAGTTCTACTGATAAAAGACGCCAGTGTAGAAAAAGGATGAATCGTGGGTTTGCGAGGTGAGGGATGGGGAGGAGAGAACGGCTGCGAAAAACATTGTCTAAGAACGATAAGGAATGTTTAATTTCTTCATTCGCTTATGTTTTGAGTTCTGGATAGGTTCTTTATAAACACATATGAGACAAATGATATTTATTTTTCACCTGAATAGTGATGCATAATTAGTTAAAATAAGGAGTAAATTTGGGATTTTCCAGGAATTTGAGGAAAATATTCGGCAGTCTTACGACGTGAAATACGTGGTAAAAATTAAGAAAAGCTGAAAAATCACTGCCTACAGAGGGAGTCGAACCCGGGCCGCTGGAGTGTAAATCCAATGCTCACTGACCACCAAAAGAGTCTACTCCTTGACGCTGTTGTCAGAGTTTGGTTGCAAACCTATAAGCTGTGCTGGATACCGTAAAAATCCTAAAATTTCGAACACCTTGTTTGTTTGCTTGTTTGTGCTGGGGTTTAACGGCCAAGTCAACACTATTTAGGTCATTTTTGAGCCAGTCAGTTTACCTAACCATACTTTTCCTGGGCAGGCTTTTACGTTAGCGGTTAACCAGTATACAGTGCACATTCTTTCGCCAGAAACTGACAATTGCCCTTCTTGAATCAGCGGAAGGGAGAGAATGACCGTAGAAAAGATTTCATGATCAATCTCCACGAAAGAATGTTGCCAACCCCGGCAGGAATCGAACCCGCGTCCTCCTGATCACCATTCAGACGCGCATCCGACTGAGCTACCGAGGCCTGAAGGAGCAGTCTGATCTTGGTCCGCACTGTTTGCTTAAGCCTATGTGCTCCAAAACTTAGGATCATTACGGTAACTGAAGGTAGGCGGAGGCGGTGTATAATTTACCAACGTACAGTCGAGTGAGTGTTTGAGTTTTACGTCCCACCAACAGCTAAGGTCATACGGTGACGGGACCTCGGTTAAAAGACTCATCCGAAAGTCTGGAGAAGCCCGGAATCGATCCTGCGACCCCTGGTTTACAAGGCAAGTAGCGTAACCACTACACCACGGAGGCTTCTATTGAGCGCAAGAGTCTACTTCTTGACGCAGTTGTCAGAGTCTGGTGTTAAACCCTATAAGCTGTGCTGGATAAGTGGGGAGGAGTCAGTGCTTATTTTACCAATGTACGGTCGAACTTCAATGGCTCGAACACCTTTGGGACCTCGAAAATCTGTTCGAGACAGGGGTAGTTCGAGCCACCGAGGGTTGATCTTACAGCCAGGTTCGGAGGCATAATATGGACATCTTTTCAATTTTCTTAAAAATAATTGTATGATGTGTGTAATCATTAGAATCGCCTCATCGAGCCGATTCTAATGAGTACACACAACATACATTTTCAAGATCAAATAAAACAATCATCCCAAATATATTTATACATGTATCTGCATTTGTGGAATTTTTCCCGAGTACTTAAGAACGAGTTCGAAACTGCCATGGTAAACGAGCCATCAGTGTTAGAGCCATCGAAGTTTCTCTGTGGATAGCGCCCACGCCCACACAGAAATAGATTGGGCTGCATGGTGCTTCAATGCAGAGCTGAAACAGATAGCACATGGGTACTGGTAAACCGCATATAAGGTCTAAGCCTGCCCAGGCAAAGTGGTGCGAGTCGGACAGTCTCTGCAAATAAACCCTGTTGGTTTGTTTGGGCGGTAAGGCTTAAGATGTCATTTCATCTCGTCCAAACGTCTCCAAAATGACCTAAATACGCACAACCTCATTCACCAAACAAACAAACTTAGATATACTGATTGAAGAGTTGTGGGCCGTAACAGCAGTGAGGTGCTATCTATTCTAATCCGACAACAAAAGATACGCCATGTAAATAGGAGATATAAATGTTTAAACATTTGCTTTGGTCGCTTTTTCATACCTCAGATATTAGAAATCAAATACAGTGTATTAAATATTGTGTCAAACATTAAGATACTCAAGGTCCTATCAAGCCCAATCTTAAAAGCCGTACTTAACGTAAAAGGCAGGGCCGTTACTTACATTCGATGCCTGTCAGGTCGGCAAAAAATTTTCCGTAGAGTTTTTCTACACACCACGAGAACATATAATTCTGACCCCCCTAAACCCCACTTTTATAGAGTATTACTGGGGTTTACAGGGGTATACTTTATTTTTCTTATTTCTACTCTAAAATATAGATTGTGGATACTAGTTAGAACCGCCTCATCGAGGCGGTTCTAACGTGTACCCACAATCTATATTTTGAGCAGAAATAAGAAAACATATCACAATTTTTCCTCTCAAAATGTTCGTTTTTCGGCGATAAAATTTACAATGTATTTGTATAGGCATGTTCTCGAAATGGGTCATACTTTCCCTTCCGCTGATTCAAGAAGGACTCTGGTCAGTTGTGCACTGCACTGGTTAATCACTTAAAGCAGAAATATGCTCTGGATTTAATTGATTGATTGATTGATTGTGCTCGGGTTTAAACGACACGTCAACCCTCTTGGATCATTAGAGAAAGGGAGAAAAATGATAGGAGAGATGATTAGAGGAAATGAAATTGAGGGACAGGACTAAAGAAGCAACAACAATCCACCTCTACCCTTACCTGCTGAGAGGACAGCAGACATTGTCCAACTGGTAGCCAATATCAGTTGAACACGACACCTCCGCCACACACAACCTCGGAGGTAAACTGACCGATATGATATAAATACAGTCGAACTTCAATGGCTCGAACACCTTTGGGACCTCGAAAATCTGTTCGAGACAGGGATAGTTCGAGCCGCTGAGGTTACTGAAGTGGGGCATTACGAGATACTTTCTGACATCTTTTCGGTGTTCTATAATGAATATGTATGCTGTGTGTACTCATTAGAATCGCCTCATCGAGGCGATTCTAATGAGTGCACACAGCATACATTTGCAAGATAAAAGACTAAAATCTCCTTAATTATCCCCCACTATTTCTTATGTAGAGGATTTTGCTAGGGACTCACGAATATGTTTGACTCATCCATAGTAAACGAGCCATCGGTGTTCGAGTCATCGAAGTTCTACTGTAGTGTTGACCGTGCTGAATCGTTAAAGTCTAACAACAAACAGACCTTACTTAAAGATATAGCTATCCAAAAACAGAAGTGCTGATATCACTTGATTTCGACATGTTTACTCCATATTGTACATTTATTTGGATGTCTTCGAATTTTACCGTTAGGTGGAATTGCATATGATAACGCCATACGGTCATGTCGCCATGCAATTTATTTCGCACTGGTACACAAAATATACTGTAGCTGTTTGTTATACTGCAGAGAAAGTAGGCTTTTGATTGGACAGCGCAAGGACCATTATTTTCCGTATTCCCCGTGAGCAAAAACTTTCCCTCTCGCGCTCGCCTTCGCTGGATTGCTATGTTTTGGATTCATTGCACATTTCATGAGAAATAAAAAACAAAATAATTTCATGTACCTCAAGAATTTCCAACCCATAAATAAATAAACTCGGGACAAATATATACATTATTACTCTGCCGCATTGTATCACGTCGAACGGATGGTTTCAAACCAACGTATCACACGTGACGCGGAGCGTCGAGTGTGATGCGTCAGATCTGGACACATCCAAGAGACGTTTAACTGTGCGGCATATCAACTTACCTTCGTGATAATATGATTACTTTATACATTTTTGCTTTCAATTAAAGTCTTTATTTTTTTTTCAAACATACAAAAGCGGGGAAATTTGACGTGACACTCTGCCGGTAAGTGACGTCATCATTTCACACCTCTGTTCCGCGTTACACATGGCTGCCTTCTAAGTAACAATGCCGGAGCTCAGAGCTAGCAAGGATTGTTGATACGAACTCGGTAAACGTGAGTATGGTGTTACGGGATTCTGTATTTTTGTGTCGGATAATCCATTTTATCATATGACGTCGTGTCTGAGAATGTAATAACTCCATTCATTAATTGTCTATCCTGTATTGTTGGAGGTCACCACTATTAACACTGAGGTCAGATATCAATAAACATGTTTTTAATGGTGTCATATATAAAATTGTCATTAATCTAGTAATTTCGTATTGTTAAAGTTACAGGTTCTCGGTCAGCTGTATTGGCCTCGGCCTTCGGCCTCGGGCCAATACAGCAGACCTCGGACCTGTAACTGGGCCAATACGAAATTACTTGATAAATAACATTATAGTAATAAATTCGGTAATACACTACTGGATTAAATATGCAAATCATTGTTTTTTTTTGTTTTTTTTTTTGTTTTTTTTGGTTTGGGTTTTACGACCCTTTCAAGATTATTTCACTCATATCGAGCCGATCGTTAATCAGAGGTGGGCGAAAACCGGAGTACCCGGAGAAAAACCACCTGACCTTCCGTTGCAGAACTTGGCGTCTCACACGTGGCCCGAGTGAGGCTCGAACCTACGGCGGTGAGAGACCTAAGCAAATCATTTGAATACGTCCCGTAACGTTACACGTACGAACGACGTCCTGAATGACGTCGCGCTTTTACATGGCGAACTATTGAAATCGTGACTAAAATGCGTTTATAATGTCATATGATAAATAGAATCTTGTATTATTAAAGTTATTAAACTCGTTGAGGCAATGATCTCTTTTCAATTCAATTATACATGAACACTCATGCAAGCTGCTATGCCCCCGCCGCTTGGGGTTGAAGAAATAAATGGGCTGCATGATGGTTCCACGCAGAGCTGAAACCGACCGCATGACTACTGGTAAACCGCTTAGAGGATCTAAGCCTGCCCAGGTAAAGCAGTGCGAGTCGGTCCGTCCATGCTTATAAACCCTATTGGTTTCATTGGGCGACGGGGCTTGAGATGTCATTTCATCTCAATGTCGGGTAACAGTCCCATAAAATTGGAAGCAACGTTTCCAAAATGACCTATACAGTATTGACGGGGACTTTAAACGTCAAATCAAAAATTTTTAAAGTGAGGATATTTATTTTTTGATGTGAATACCAAACATTTTTCATCGAGTATGTTGAAAACTGCATCAGAATTGTCACGATTGAAAATTCTTAATGTTTTCAAAACACAAGATGTTTTTTTTTTTTTTTTTGTTTTTTTTTCTATTTATCGATAAAAGCAAATTTTCTTTTCATTTTATTCGTGACTTTGGTGAATAGGACTGCAACTCTGAAAATAACATGGACATGCTATTTTTCAAAATGTGAAGATTTCATATCTTTTCACAATGTGAACATATCGGTTCCTATATCTTTATATCCGTTGACTTCACAGCCAAGTATAAAATAAAAAAGCGTTCATTTTCAACTTCCGGCGTGGACTTGTTAACATGAGGATTTTCTCCATGTTTTCACTAAGAAAGTTTACGGTAACTATTTAAAATTTTAAATTGAAATGTCAATCTTGGACATTATACACATTATAGAATAAGACTTGTTCAATTTTGAGAGAATGTAAATGAGTCTTAAAGAAGTCGTTAGAAAAAAATGATTACTACAAACCACCATTTGTGTCCAACGAATAAGCGAAGTTAAAAGAAAAGAGGCCTTAACCTACCGCGGAAATTTTGAAACTTGAATCGAGCACACACAAGTGCGGAATTAAATACAGAAAAGTTTTTTGTATGCGAGCAGTTAAGGTCCGTGCGTGTCTATGCCGACAGGACCTTAACTGGCCGCCTAGATTCGACAACTACCCTTTTCACATGATCGGCTAAAATGAGTTGGTTTACTTTCTAGGTTAAAAAAGTTTCCTTTCTTTAGGCATTTCAGGTTGGTCTTTGCCCTAGTTTTGGCTAATTGGGACAAAAAGATGGCAAATAAATGCAAAACAAGATAAAAAAAATTAACCACGAAAAGCAATGAATTTTCTCGTTTTAAACGTTCAAACAAACACAGTCAAATAATATTCTGACTTTAGTTAATAAAACTGGGCACTCTCAAACAACCAACTTAATGTACAGAGGAATACGTATTAGTAGTAAGTTCATATGATTTTATAGGATGTGTTTTCATATCACATGAAATAGTAACGAGTTCGAGATTCTTTTTTTTTTTTTTTTTTTTTTTTTTGCATATAACACTTTAAATAGAGCCCTTTCTTTTCAAACAATTCTCTCTCTTTCCCTTTTTCAAGAATAAAATTGTCAGTTTCTTGCGCAAGAATATGTACTATACTGTTTGACCGCGGTAAGGCGGCCCAAGAAGTGTTGACTGGAACACCCCCCCCCCCACCCCCACCAAAAAAAAAAAAAAAACCGCTAAACAAAGAGAATGTATATGTTTTGAAATACATGTCATTTTAGACATGCATATGCTTTTGTTTCCTGGTTTATGCTTAAGTGAGTTTTTGTTTTACGTCCCACCAACAGCTAAGGTCATACGGAGACGGGACCTCGGTTTAAAGACTCATCCGAAAGTCTGGAGAAGCCCGGGATCGATCCTGCGATCCCTGGTTTACAAGGCGAGTAGCATAACCACTGCACCACAGGGGCTTATAAGGTTTATGCTTAAACTTGACATATTGATCTCTCAGATAAAGTGTTTTTTTATTTCGTCCGATGTCCATAAAAGCAAATACTTGGGTTCCTCAAGTGTTTGTTGAGCCTTGTTAATGCCTGTTAAACCATTTTATGGCTCACACTTTGAATGTGCCTGTGCACATAAAAAGTCTGAAAATTAGAATGTGCGACTTGCGAAGACTCATATCAGGCTGCGCGCATGCGCGCAGTGTCTTCGTTAGTCTCAAGCGTCATGAGTGGTTGATGAAGAATCCTCTTAGTGTCACGTGATTAGCAGTCTGACCTGAGTCTTCGCTGGTCGCAAGAGTCATTTGTTGTTGATGACGTATCCGCGTAGTGTCACTTGATCACTTTGTCATGGCTGCATGGTGCACAATCTAATCTCGATCTTTGCTGCTCGAACATGCACAATTGTGCTTTATCGAGTGCGCAGGCTTGTCAACAATGAAGAGGAGTTTACCGCATGAAATATCTTGGCATGAACCAGGTCATGGGAACAATAATCTTATCACCAAGGTGATCAGCAGAAGGCCCTGGCGAGCCTGCGCAAAAGCGCAGTCTCGCCCGATCCTTCGCTGCTAGGGGTCATATTTTATTTTATTTTATTTTATTTGGGGAGTGTGGTCGGATTTGTCTTAATTTTAGGTGGTCTTAATAGCGGAAGTCTACTCATTACGAAAACATGCCTATACAAATACATTGTAAACTTTACCGCAAAAAAAAAAAACAAAAAAAAACAAAACAAAAAACACACACACACACACACACACTAAATTTTAAGCTAAAAAATTGTTTTATTTGTCTTATTTTTTTTCTCAAAATATAGATTGTGGGTACTCGTTAGGACCGCCTCATCCGATGAGGCGGTTCTAATGAGTACTCACAATCTAAGGAGAAGAACAATATAAGCTCTGCTTTCGTTCTGATCCTTTTCTGTGTTCTCATACTTATTAATATGTAAATAATGGTACTGTATACATCTCCTGAATAATTTTTGTTTAAAGTAATCTATATTTTTAGAACAGAAATAAGAAAAATAAGGTTTAACGCCTGTAAACCCCAGTTTTACAAAATAAGAGTTGGGTTCGTCAAAATCATTATCTATACGTGTTTTCGTGATGGTTCTATGTCTCATGGGTTTGTTGATGGACCTCCGTGACCTAGTGGTAAGAGCGCTGTAGAATTATCATAAGATCCCACACCGTTTTGGGTTCGAAGCTCACCAAACTCTGCAACGGAAGGTCAGGTGGCTTTTTTGGGGTACTCCGGTTTTCGAACAGCTCTGATTAACGATTGGTTCGAAATTAGAGAACAATCTTGAAAGGGCAGTAACCCCCCCCCCCCACACACACACACCTCCCCCACCCCACACACATAAAAAAAGGTTTGTTATCCTACTGCGACTCGGTATGAAGCGGATTGATGCTGACTCATGCTCGAGGGGTTTAAGGTTCGAGTCCTACGTCATGCGTCAGTCGTTTTATCCCAAGGCAAAACATTTTATCCTACGGGCTTACAGGGTCTTTATCATGAGGCTTCGATGCCAAAAAAAGGAGGAAAAACTCGCGTTGATATATATACAGGATCTCGGATGAGTGTCCATGTATTATTGAATTTTTTAAACAAGTTAAGGGAAAGGGATAAAATACGAGGATTCGCCGAGCATATTATGCCTTTTCCTGAACGAATTTAATAAATTTAACAATACATGAGCACGAATGCAAGACTCTATTTTTCATATGATATTTAAAACACATTATATAAAAAAAAAAAATCAGTATCCCGCCAATTGTAAACGCGACGTCATCATTATCAGTTAAGAATACGTATCACTTAACGATGCGTATCTAACTAATTTGCATATTTAATCCACTAGCGGATTACCGAATTTAATACATGGCGTTATTGCCATAACGAAAATAACGAAAACATGCCTATATAAATTTGTCCCCATTAAACCCCACTTTAATGTAGTAAAACTGGGGTTTGCAGGGGAATACAATATTTTCTTATTTCTGCTCAAAAACATAGATTGTGGGTACTCGTTAGAACCGCCTCGCCGAGGCGGTTCTAACGAGTACCCACAATCTATATTTTGAGCAGAAATTAGAAAAATACCACAAGTTTTCATCTGAAATTTTTCAATTTTTGGTGGTAAAATTTACAATGAATTTGTTTAGGCGTGTTTCCGTAACGATTTTCATGTGATAAAATTTGTTACTAAAGCAAGTCATCCTTCAATACTGTTACTCGTATCATAATAACTTGCGTTTCATTTACATGTACCTAACTATACATGTAGCAAAAACTATTAAACAAATATCTTTATTGTGATCGTATATTCATCACCTCTTGAAACGTTTAACATTTAGTTTGGTGATTAGAAGTTTTACATTATGCATTCACGCATCAACAGATTTCTTACTAAGATTATTTTTATTCAATCATTTTACATACTGTATTGCAGCAAAAAGCTCGATCTATCAATAAGAAGATATTCAGTCTAAAGACGATAGATAAAGAGACGAAAGATTACGCATGAAACATATCGACAAAACCAGAATATAATTGGACTAATAACATAACTGGATAGACGGATTACGGTAAATGGACATACCTATTCTTCGCATGGGAGTTAACTTAAATTGCTCTCCATTTGCTTTCCGGAAATTTAAGCCCCTACGTCAAATGCGTTCTCTCTTTAAGGAAAGAATTTGCTCTTAATGATTAGTGAGTCTAAATGGTTTAGAAAAAGTTGCTTGATCTTGATCAGGGAGACAATAATAGTTTAAAGAGTTGGTTCCCTTGCTGGTGTATTCATTTCCTTGAACCATGTAGGTGATTTAATGTTTGCTGTAGTTTGGTGTTGACTGATTGCCTGGTGTTATAAACTACGGATTATTATGGAAACGTCAAGGGTTAGCCCTCGACATGGGGACAGCCCCAGGGCCCCTATATCTCTGGAGGGAGAGAGGAGAAAGGCGATGAAATTGGTGTATGCAGTAGAAATGGAAGTGGAAGCGTTTAGAGACAAATGGTTACTAGACGAGTCTGAAGACAACATTGACGAGTGGCTGGACTTCATTAATTTGGCGAAAGGAAAACCGAGCCAACAGCAGTCGTTTAAGACTTGTAAAGCTTTCGGCGAGGAACTGAACAAAATTCGAGAAGATGACGGCTTTCTTAGTAGCCGAGTTCTGGTGATAGCCGAATTACAGCGAGTTGTTGACAGAGATAAAGCTTTCAAGGAGATGTTTGAGACGTCTTATAAAAGACTGTTTAATGCTCTCAGTCTGTATATGGTGAGGTATTGCCTCAGTTTTATCTCTGACCTGGAGGAACTTGACGTTGATTGTGTCAGAGATTATGAAAATAGTATCAATATCTGGCAGGGGGAGATAAGAAATGCCCTGCTCGGTGCCGAAGGGGCTATGGACAATATAAATCAAACTGGTAGTCATTCGTTCACGGAATATATCAGTAACTATGGGCAGATTCTGCATTTTATGCATGTTGCCCTGGACTGTTTCACCAGTGTAACTGATCCGTTCAGGAGCTGGGTAACAGCTGATGAGGGCTACCTAAAGAAAGTAAGTCTAGGAATGAGTTTGTTAAGGAACGAGAAAAGACAGCTCTGTGAGTTATTACGCAAGGACTGCTCTCGAGTAGCTGAAAGGAAATCGAAAGAAATTAGAGCCGATTTTGACAATAAGATACTGGAAAGTAGAGTGAAGGACAAATTGAAAAACAGAAGATATTGCAGAAAACGTGAATTTTCTTTTGTAGATAAAATAGAAAAGACAGAGAATGTCCTTCTAGAGAGAAAGTTTGAACTCCAGGACGCACAACAAAAAGTGAAGGTCCGCCCAATGCATACATTGGTAAGAGAGCCCTCAGATGGAATGACGGAGATGTGTCAGAAATTACAAGGTGACGTAAATCGTATTGAAAACTATCTCAGTCGGATGAAGAGGGGAAAGAGGGATATGAGAGAAACACGATACCATGTCCAGAAAGAATATCACAATTTAAAGGCAAGTCTTTCTTTCTTTCTTCCTCAAGGGTTTGCAATACCCTTGTAAATATAGGACAGGCAGTGAAATTTACTAGACTATGTTTTAAAATCCCTTTTTTGTTTTGCTCCAAGACATACGTTGTGGGTACTCGATAGATCCGCCTTAATTAGACGGTTCTAACGAGCACTTGTAATGTATATTTGGAGCAGAATTAAGTAAAACATGAAACAAAACAAAAACAAAAAAGAGGTTTTAGTGCCATTATGTACAGAAGGGATATTACGAAAGGCGAACGGTACATGAGAACATAAAAGTGATCTAACCCTCTTGGGTCGAGGCTGGATAAATTTTACAATTTTCACTTGTTTTCATCTATTTATTAAAATGCGGATTTTTGCATAATTTTGCGCCTCTAAGGTCAAGACATGCCATCAGTGGTATCCTTATCCGAACATTTCACCTTTATACTTCGTTTGTTTGTTTGATTTGAGGTTTAATGTCTCCGTCAACACTGTATAGGTAATTTTGGAGACGTTACTTCCAATTTTGTGGGACTTTTACCCGACCTTGAGATAAAATGACATCTCAAGCCCTGTCGCCCAATGAAACCAAGAGGGTTTATAAGCATGGACGGTCCGCCTCGCACCGCGGTTCCTCGACAGGCTTAGATCCTCTAAGCGGTTTACCAGTACTAGTGTGTGGACGGCTTCAGCTCTGCGTGGAAGCATCATGCAGCTCATTTATTTCTTCAAACCCCGATGGGCGGTCGTAACAGCTGCTTTGTGCTAATTATAAGAGCGCATGAGCGTTTCTAAATGCATAATTCTTTCTATGCCATTAGGAAAAATAGAGAATTATGTATAAACTGAAATAGCTACCGATTTGCATCGAACATCTATATTTTTCCCAATTTAAGGGGAATGGGAACACCTGGCAGATTTTCCCGCCCTTTTTCAAAGGGAGACAACGTGACTTTCGCGACTTCCTGTTCGATTTTCTATAAGCCCTGTCCCACTGAAAAAGGGGCCAAACTCTTAAACGAACGAATTTGCACCTCAGGAGCAAATTCTTTCCTTTAAGAGCTGACTCCTATTGGGCGTGACTTGCTTTGTTTATGTTATGTTGAGTGACGTAACGTTGTCGGCCTGAACAAAAATGATGGCGTCAGAACGTCATTGTGGATCTGACGTCATTGCAAACAACGTTCTAAACTAGTCGCCATGTTGTTTTACAGTCGCATTTGAAGAGTATATATGGAGTTTTAGGGCGTTTTCGTCACAATTTGCCTTTGGAATCGTAAGTTACGCAAGAACAACGATATTTCATGGTTATTCCATATTGCAAAGCGGTACGAGTCGGACCGGCCATGCTTATAAACCCTACTGGTTTCATTGGGCGACAGGGCTTGAGATGTCATTTCATCTCATTGTCGGATAACAGTCCCACAAAATTGGAAGCAGCGTCTCCAAAATGACCTATACAGTGTTGACGGGGACGTTAAACTTCACATCAAACAAGATTATTGTATGAAAGCTCGAACGGATAAAATATCACGGCCCCAAAGCTGTTCGATCCACTGGAGCTTAACTATATACTCAATCTGATTAAAATCCGATCTCGCTGCGGCTAGATCTGACATCGACCCGTAGGAGGTCACCTTCCGTGACCTTTGACTTTAACCAATCGGTGATCAGCTTCCAAAATTCTGGAAGTAAATTCGGATCTATTCGGTCATTTTCCATATATCGGTCTAAGCAACGGTAAACAATAATAAATATGGCGGCGTGTCAAAATCTATATTTTGCATGATGCTTTTATTATAAGCGGTTTTGTCTGTCACTCAGATTTTTATTGGCCACAAATTAAAAACAACAACTGAATAATAATAATAAATTACGATTAACATCTGAGAGACGCCAGCTTTATTCCAAAAGCATCTGGAACCGAAGTAAAAATTCGGCCGAGGGTCAGCACTGGTCAACACGGCTATCGCTAATAGTTGATAACTCGGCAGATTCCGAACCTATTTCAAGGTTGAAGAATGACTTGAAATAGCTTCAGAATTTTAGGTTTAAGGTTGAAGAATGACTTAAAATGTCATTAAAGAGATTAGGCGAATCGATGTGAGCTCCAGATGGTTTATTTCCTATCCAAAACCTGACAACATTGTCAGAGAAGCACCTGCTGTCAGACTCCACCCCTGTCTATGGTTGTGGGACAACTCGGCACATAGCAAACTCGGCACTAACCCGAGATCTCTGGCTGTAGTGACCTACAGCCAGAGAAATTCCACACTTGAAAACTCCAATATTGCCGATCCTTCCAAGGATCGGTGGGGTGTGGACTCCTTCAAACCTTGTTGGGTGCGTTTATATATTAATTTGTGTGATTTTCCTAACACAGGCCTCTTCAATACATATTTTTGCACTATTGTAATTAATTACCTAAAGATTCCTTGTTTACAAAAAGTATTCCTCCTCACTTGAATTTGATCGTGTGAAAAAAATCGCCACATTTGTTTACAAACTTGAACTCTGGGTAATAAAGGTCATGCGATGAAACGCGTAAGCGGTGTAGAGGTAAGAATTTATACCGACCGAATTCGACCGAATTTGACAGATGGCGGGAATATTATATCTGTCTCTACTTTATATACTAAGTCGGTCACATTTGGCCATTACCTCAGTTGGGTTGGTGGTTAAATTAAGAGTTTAGCTTAAAAAAGTAAGGACCGTAAAACTATTTACAATCTGATTAACAGAAGTATACTAAAATGCATACCTCTGAGTCCCTATCTTTGAACTCCTCTGCGGACTTGGCATCTACCGCAGACGAGAGAGGCCTATTCCATTGAGGAATAGTTCTGGGAAAAAATGAATGCTAAAGGGCATCACTATAGGCCAGGTACCTACGATATTGTGTTATTTGCATTTTTGCCGTCGCTTGAGTTGAAGCTGTCACAGGGGTCAAGTATTTATCTTTATCCAGAAACACTATACCAGAGTGTATTTATATTATAAAAGGTTAAAGAGGACTGCTCACGACGGGCATCAAGGGATGACCAATTCAACTCGCTAAGCATGTCACTGATGCTACTCTTAATTTGCCATCGCTGATATGTCCATAGGACTACTGTCCTCTGAACCTTCTCAACCTGCTGAATCTGAGTTTTAACATGGGGATGCCGAATGGGTGAGTGCAAACCAATGTTTTATATGCAACATCCTTTGTCTGCCTATGTGCAAAAGCCAAATTACGTCTTAGAAATCCTAAAGGCCTAGTTGCTTTTGATGTAATCGCTGAAATATGATGACCCCAATCAAGATCGGCCTTGATGGCGATACCGCAACAGACAACATTCATTTAGGAAAAGGCATAGTTGCGAAACTCAGCTGAGCATGGTTATTAATGATTGGGTAAAAATCTTGGACAAAGGTGGGGGGGGGGGGGGGGGACACATTTATTTTCGACTTCGAGAAGGCTTTTGACACCCCACCTAAAGAACTATTTCAATCCAAATTATTTGACAATGGAACTGGGAGGAAGAATCTCAAATGGATAGATTCCTTTCTTTGCTACAGAAAACAGCGTGCTGTTGTTAATGGTGAATCTTCAGTATAGGCGTCAGTTTATCTGGGGTCCCACAGGGGACTGTTCTTGGTCCGCTGCTATTCTCCCTTAATAATATTTCCACTGACATTGAGTCAGAAATAAGACTGTTCGCAGACGACTGTGTTTGCTACCGGGAAATCAGAGCTACAGAGGACTTAATGAAACTTCAGAAGGATATAGATAGATCAGGATGTTGGGCACGAAAATGGGGCATGAGATTTCAGGCTGTTAAATGCAATGCTATGAAGATAACTAGGAAGAGAACAAAGAAAATTGAGGCTACATACACTTTAGAAGGAACGGTCCTCGAAAATGCGACTTGTTGTGACAATCACACACGATTTGAGGTGCAATACACACATTAGCAACATGTGTACTAAGGCGAATAGAACACTTGGTTTCCTGAGGCGAAATCTTCACCAGTGTCCTCAGGATGTGAAGAAGACAGCATATAAGGGACTTGTTTGCCCAATCTTGGAATATGGAGTTGCATCTGGGACCCAAGTGGAGTGGCCCTTAATGAAAAAATTGAAAAAGTTCAGAATAGTGCTGCTAGATTTGTAACAAGCAGTTAATGCTTTGAAACGCATGACTGCAATTCTAGGAACATTAAGATGGGGTCTCTCAAGAAAAGGAGAAGACACAGTAGGCTTATATTCTTATACAAACGTCTAAAGGGTGCTGCCAACATTCCAACAGATGGCCTTGTTTCCCCAGCTATAGACACTGTAGAAAGCACCATTCATAAACGTTTCAGACCCTTAATGCAAGAACTGCCCTTATAAAGAAGTGTTCTTCCCCCGAACCATTAGAGGTTGGAATGCCCTTCCCGATTTGATTATTTCGAAAGCTGAAGGTGCTGAGGATTGTTTAGCTAAGTTTATCTCTTTGGTTAGAGCTAGGGACTAGCTTCCCATATCACAGGTCCTGGTGTATGAATGTCATTTGACGTGTCACCAGTAACAGTTCTGATTCTGATAATTGTCATTTGGGGAGGTAAATCGGCGGTTTTACGCTCGAACATTTAGTTTTCCGACCTAGCGGAGCCGTAAAACGTAATTTGCGATCGTAAAACCGACGATTTACCTGTACAAATGACAATTTTCAATACAGTTATCACCACTCAAATGCATTTATTCATTTGATTTGTTAATAAAATGTCCTACTTGCACAAAACGGCAAGCACTGCGAGCTGCGTAAACCCAAATACCAGCCAATCAAAAACGTTTCTTGATGACTTATGGTTTCTGACAGTATATCGCAGAATATACCGTCGCAAATGTTCGACGTTATAGAATCAGACGTCGGTTTACATACTCGAGTGCATTAGAATTATGAATACTAAAAAAGGACAGGTTCAAGTACCGAACCTTGTGGGACACCAGATAAAACAGGGGCGCTTGGCCATCAAGTGCAACTTTTTTGAGTGCCATGAGCTAATCTACCTATATGTGGATCCTCTTATCCTGCAATATTCCAGTTTGTACAATAGCCTTCTGTATGGTACCTTGTCAAAGACCTTGGCAAAGTCCATGGTAATAAAGTCAGTCTGTTTGTGGCCACGGTTATTATGGCCGCATCCAGATTGCTTAAAATGTCATGGCAAAATTTGACTAATTGGGTTTCACAAGACCTTTGACTGCGGAAACCATGCTGACTGTCAGCAAGAATGCTCTCAAAGGCTAGGTTCTTGTTAATATGACTAATGTAGTATATGCTCAAGGAACAGATAAAAATGAACTGCGCAAGTTGTTCTTCTGCCTTACGAAGTTAAACAAAGAGGTTTTAAGCGAGTCTCATTTAATAGAAGGGAGATTCAAGGATGGATCGAGTATTGCCTCCACTCTTAGCAAGAACTTCTCGATTTCTTTCACGCCAGGTAAAGAGGTCCTCATATGAGAGTCCTGTACTACATGTAGGCCAATTAGATCAGTGGATGTAAAAAGGAAACAGCTCAGCGAAGCCGAGGAGAAGTTCCGAAAAATTCGCAAACCTGTTTTCCTATATTGCCACAAAATTACAAAAAAAAAAAACACCGAGCAGGCGAGAACATCCTTCCCAAAAAAAATTACGTGTTCTATCCTCGCGCATCATAAGTAAAAGGTATCTTTTACTTCAGGTTAAGTATTTAATTAATAAACCAAAACACTTGACATTGAGAACAAAGAATATGTATTCATTTAAATCTTAATAAAACCGAAAGTGAGTCTCATTTTAACACTGTATCCTATATGAAAAAAAAAACCGATGTTATTTTGAAACCATTGACAGTGGCTGTTGTGGCTGAGTCCCAATCTATACTGTACGGCCTTTGAACGCCTCTGTATTTTTGGCATCTACTACATAGGAGGGAAGACTATTCTACGGAGGAATAGTTCTATGGAAGAAGGAATTCTCCAGGGCATCACTCTAGGCCTGGTACCTACGATATTGACAGTTGTTTAATTTTGATGCCCTTGTTTGAGTTGAACTAGTCACACGGGTCAGGTAGTTACCTTTATTACGAGACACTGTTTCAGAGTGTATCTTATAAAAGGAGGTAGAAAGGTGAAAGCTGTGGGTTGGGCTAGAAGTTTAAAGAGGGCAGCTCATAACGGGTCTCCAGCGATGACCATTCCAACTCATCAAGCATATCTCCCACACTACTTTTGTTCCGTCATCGCCGGCAGGTCCATCGAGCAACCGTCCACCGGACATTCTAAACCTATTGTATCTGAGTTTTGACATGGAGGTGCCAAAAAGGTGATGCATACTCGAGTTGAGGTCGAACCAATGTTTTGTATGCAACATCCCTTGTCTGCCTTGAAGCAAAAGCCAAATTACATCTTATAAATCATAATGTCCCAGTTGCTTTAGATGTAATCTCAGAAACGCACTGACACCAATCGAGATCGTCAGTGATGATGAGACCAAGGTATTTAGCGGATTGAACCTGCTCGCATGTATGCTGGTGTAATGAGTAGCCGAATTTAAGCGCCATGACACCCTCTTTGAGTGACATCTGGCCACACTGAACTTCATCTGCCAATCGGCCTCCCAACGTGCTGGGCTATTCAGGTCATCTTGTAATATAAGGCACTCAGAAAGAGTATATATATATTCCTGTACAAAACAATTATCAGCAAATCAGCAGATGATCTGATGTTATCCAAATACAAAAGAAAAGGACCGGTCTGAGTACCGAGCCTTGGGGGAGACCAGATAGAACAGGGATTGGATCAGACGCTTTGCCACCCAAGTACAACTTGTGAGTGCCTAGAGGTTCATGGGCCAAACTATCTGAGTGTAGATCCTCTTATCCCATATTAATCCAATTTATACAAACAGCCTCCTGTGAGGTACATGTACCATGTTAAAGGCATTGGCGAAATACATGATATAAATTAACAAATGGTCTTGCCATAGTCGGTTGGTAACACCAAAAATGTGTCATTTCCTTGAAGTACAAGTTCAATTATCTCCCGCTTTTTTCTTTTATGGCGAAGTCGAAATTTTTCTCCTCCAAAATGGAGCGTGATAGCTCAGTGGTTAGTGCCTTTGCCTCTGATGCTAGAGGTCCCGGGTTCGATCCCCGGCAGCGGCGATAAAATTTCGGTGTCCGAACACGCTCCTTTGGCATCATTTGCAGGGATGAATGTCATAAAGTGCACCGTCCTTCGGATCGGGACGTTAACTGGAGGCCCCCTGTGCACTGTGCAGATTAGGCCTAAATAACCCTACCCTAATTACACGATTACTGTGTATACACAGGTAATACACAGGTAATCTTCTGAGTTGTAAGGAAGCCCTAATTAATAGGCTTATCGTCTCCCCCTAAACTTAAACGATCTCCGGCCCGGTTCCATTTAAAAAGTTTATAAATATACTGTTCCATAGTGAATGCTGCAAAACATGCAGTGTATGTAATGTACACCTGCGAGTAATGGCAAAATGTGACCGATCGCAGTATCAGTAGAAAGAAAGACAGAAAAAAAGGAGTTGCAGTCGTCCTCCAACATCTTTTACCCGGATAATATATCGGTGGTAAAATTTTATGTTTACACCAACATGACGTCACATATTTACATACACAAAAGGTCAAACCAAACAAAATGGTGTCTTGATGAGGTTTTTTATGGCTCGACAGAAAACTTGGTCAGAAATACTGCCTTCAAACGTTAGTAAACTTGTTTCGGCGATTCAGGGCTGATCATTAATGTTTTAGCAATCGATCACTTATCATAGGCTTTCATGACTGGGAACAGAGTTTCATTGTCTGTCTCTACAAGGGCAAGGGCGATGCATTGGAACGGGGCAACTACCGTGGTCTCAAGCTGACAGAACAGGTCATGAAAATCCTGGAAAGGATTGTGGATGGCCTCATTAGGCAGTTGGTGTCCATCGACGATTCCCAGTTTGGCTTCGTCCCAGGAAGAGGCACAACAGATGCAATTTTTGTTGTCCGACAGCTGCAAGAGAAGTATCTGGCGGCCAACAAGAGACTCTACATGGCTTTTGTAGACCTGGAGAAGGCATTTGATCGAGTGCCTCGGAAAGTCATCTGGTGGGCACTAAGAAAACTTGGAGTGGACGAGTGGATTGTGAAACTGGTCCAAGGGATGTACGCAAATGCTCGGAGCCGTGTCCGCGTTGGTGATGGTTACAGTGAAGAATTCGAGGTGAAGGTGGGTGTTCATCAAGGCTCTGTTCTCAGCCCACTGCTTTTCATCATTGTGCTTGAAGCCTTGTCATGTGAGTTCCGCTCTGGAGTCCCCTGGGAGGACCTGTATGCTGATGACCTTGTCATCATAGCTGAATCCCTTGAGGAATGTGTCAGGAGGCTCTTAACTTGGAAAGACGCAATGGAGGCGAAAGGGCTGAGAGTGAATGCAGGAAAGACAAAGATCATGATCTGTGGTACGGGTCTGGACCTCTTGCAGAGTACAGGCCAGTTCCCATGCGCTGTATGTCGCACTGGAGTGGGCAGCAACAGTATCTTTTGTATTGGCTGCAAGTTCTGGGTGCACAAGAAATGCAGTGGGCTCAAACGCTTGATAGAGGACCCTGAGTACAGGTGTACACGGTGCCAAGGAACTGCACGCCCCTTAGATGGCAGACCACAGAGGGAAGTTGAAGTCGGATCAGACAAGCTGGAGGTTGTAGCTTCCTTCTGCTACCTAGGTGATAAGCTCTCTGCAGGGGGTGGTTGCGACCTTTCAACTACATCACGTGTGAAAACAGCCTGGAAGAAATTCAAGGAGTTGCTACCAGTTCTCTCTTCCCGCCACCTCTCGTTCAAGACACGTGGCCGTGTGTATAGCTCTTGTGTGCGGAGCGCAATGCTCCATGCCAGTGAGACATGGCCATTGACAAAGCCAAACCTCCAACGTCTACAGCGAAATGACAGGGCAATGATCAGACAGATCTGCAATGTCAAGCCACAGGACACTGTCACCATCAGGTCCAGTGAGTTACTTGAGCGTCTTGGCATTGAGGACCTGGACCTCATCCTGAAAGAGAGAAGACTTCGCTGGTATGGACATGTGGAACGCTCCAACGGTGCAATCAAGACTGCCTGTGACATACAGGTAAGTGGAAAGCGGGGGCCAGGAAGGCCCAAGATGACCTGGAAGCAACTAACAGAAAGAGATTGCAGAGAATGGAAGCTCTCTGCTATCGATCCTCATGATAGACAAGCCTGGAGATCTGGTGTAAGATCTGCCATGCGTGCAGCAAGCCAGCTACCTGGAAGGGGGCCCACTTATGTGGACGTTGTCCCTGTACCTGCACGTTAATCAAAAATCCGTTGATGATGATGATGATTCATGTTATGGCAAAATCAGTTCAAAACTCACTGGAAACTCTGCCTGGCTGCTTAGAAATCCAGTATTGGAGTTTTCACTATAGGTGTTCCTCTGACGTTAAGGACTATGAAAATGTCTTCCTGGCACGTGGGCTAAAATTCATGGGTGTTTAGCATGTTGACATATTTCTAGAAAAACAACCAATGATGTTCCAAATTAAAAGAATAAATATAAAACATGCATATTAAAAAATGTATTTTTGTTGTTGGAAGAAAAAAAGACATATTCACTTTGTAAGAAAATTACATTTAAAAATGGTCCATTTTTGAACGTATGTTTCTCCATTGTCCTTCATTAGAAACATACCATTTTTACACCAAAATATACTTCAGTGTGTGTCCTAGCAACAACGAGACGTGATTTTTCCAAAAACTGGCATTATAACATTATATCCATGCCGATAGAACCCCTATCAACATGTAGAGTTCACTATACATTGTCATCCATGTACACAGTATGACGCACGGATTAAATTTAGCACTGGGGTAAATAAGCGTAGCGATAATAAAAATTCTGTCAAATCGTTATTATGGCTTTTGGACAAATCAAACAATTTTCCCCTCTTGTATTTATTTAATGCATAATAATGTTTACCAACTTAACGGAAGAATAAAGGAAATCATGATCTAGGCATAAAAATAGTTAGAATAAAATCCGTTGTGCAGGATATTTTTACCCACGATTAGCATGTTTATACCCCTGTTTTACCTGGAGAATTTACCAACCATGTATACAGTAATGGCTGTCAAAGTGACCGTTCGATGGGCGTTTAAAAGAATGGATATATTGTTATTGTGGAAGTTTTTGGAAAAACTACTTCTCGTCCTTGCTAGGACATGGAATATACTTTAGGTTAATGTAAAAACTGAATGTTTCCGACGAAGGACAATGGAGAAACCGATGTTCAAAAATTGACCATTTTGAAAGGTAATTTTCTAATAAAGTTATTTATTATTTTTTCTTCTAAAAACAGAAATACACTTTTTAATAAGCATATTTTATGATTATTTATATAATTTGGAACATTATGAGTTGCTTTTCTAGAAACTTGTCGACATTATAAACAACCGTAAATTTTAGCTCACGTGTCTGGTTAACATTTGCATATACCTTAAAGCCGCCAAATCAGAAAATAAAAAAGGCTTTTAGAACGTCAGAGAAGGCTCGGATTAACTCGGCACATGACAAACTCGGCACATAACAAACTCGGCACATGACAAACTCGGCCTATACAAACTCGGCACATAATTAGCTGTTTGGGTCAATTATCTATTGTTCACTTGGTAATGATAATTGCATAACCAAACAAATAATCAAATTAAAGTTACCTGTGAAATAGGGACCAACTAAATAGGGAGCAAACATCAATATTTAATGGAGTAGATCTTCATAAAAAAAACAAAATATGAAGATTTTTTTTACAATACAATTTCAACTATTTAAGTTTCAAATATTTAAGTTGTTTCTTAAATTTACCAGCGAATAAATCTTTAAAAAACAAACAAGACATTGGTTGTGGGTACTCGTTAGAACCGCCTCAATGAGGTGGTTCTAACAAGCACCCACAACCTATTTTTATTGAAAACAAGGAAAAAATATCGCCCATCAACTCGGCTGGGCAATCTCTTGTTTGACAATACGCCCATCAACTCGGCTGGGCAATCATGGGTCGCAATGAGTCCCAAATATCATATTCACAGCTTTAGTCATCGCCTGATTAATCAGATAATTAGTGTAGCAATTAAGTCATATCCAGAGCTTATTGATCAATTTAAATGATTTGTTTTTAAAATGCCAAAAAAAAAAAAAATAGAAACTTTTTTTATTTAATAAGCATACATATAATTATTATAAAACAATAATAATAAAACAGGCAAATAAAGTATTACTGTACAGCTTAATAACCATTATAACTATTGTGGGCCGAGTTTGTAGGGGCCGAGTTGGTTATGTGCCGAGTTGGGTATGTGCCGAGTTTGCTATGTGCCGAGTTGTCCCGACACCCTGTCTATCTATCTTCTTATACTGTGTCGGTCATATCTGGCCATTACCTCAGTTGATTGGGTGGCTAAATTTAGAATTTAGCTGAAAAAAAAAAAAAAAGAGAGGCACTGGATGCGTCCTTAAAACTATTTACAATCTGCACAACAGAGGTATCCTAAAACGCATACCTCTGAGTCCCAATCTTACACTGTGCGGGCTTTGAACTCTTCTGCGGACTTGGCATTCACCGCAGAGGAGGGAAGACTATTCCATTGGGGAATAGTTCTAGGAAAGAACGAGTTCTTCAGGGCATCACTATAGGACTGGTATCTACGATATTGTGAGTCGTTTACTTTCGATGCCCTTGTTTGGGTCGACAGTGTTACAGGGGTCAAGTACCTATCTTTATCAATAGACACTGAATCAGAGTGTATCTTGTAGAAGAAGGTTAAAGAGGACTGCTCACGACGGGCCTCCAGGGACGGCCACTCTAGCTCATTAAGCATGTCACCGACGCTACTTCTATTTCGCCATCACCTACAGGTCCATCGAGCAGCTGTCCTCTGCACCTTCTCCACCTGCTGAGTCTGAGTTTTAACATAGGGGTGCCAAATGGGTGATGCATATTCGAGTTGAGGGCGAACCAATGTTTTATATGCAACATCCTTTGTCTGCCTAGGTGCAAAAGCCAAGTTCCGTCTAAGGAATCCCAAAGTCGTAGTTGCTTTAGATGTAATCTCTGAGATATGTTGACCCCAATCAAGATTGTCAGTGATGGTGATACCAAGATATTTGGCGGATTGAACATGCTCCAAAACTTGCTGGTGAAGAGTATAGTCAAACTTAATTTGCTTGTCCGGAGGGTGTCGTGACACTCTCATTGAGTGACATTTGGCCACATTGAACTTCATTTGCCAATCGGCCTCCCACTGTGCAAGTTGATCCAGGTCATCTTGTAAAATAAGACAGTGGAAGACCACTATCACAACAACAACAATCTTTCTTTCCTTTCTGTGATCGGTCACATTGACCATTACTCGCAGGTGTACATTACTTACACTCCAGATTGCAGGGTTGAAAGCCTACACAGTAATCATGTAATTATGGTAGGGGTCTTTAACCTGTACATAGCATGACTCTTCCTGCACAGGGGGCCTCCAGTTAACGTCCCGATCCGAAGGACGGTGCACTTTTTGGCATTCATCCCTGCAAATGGAGCATGTTTGGACACCAAAATAATCACCGCCTCCGGGGATCGAACCGGGGCCCTTTAGCATCAGAGGCAATACCTAAACAAGTAGGCTTGCCAATAGGTCTTTACAATGACAGCAAACCAAAGGAAGCTTTAGATTAATTATGGCACTGATTTCTGCTCAAAATAGAGACTATGGGTACTCGATAGAACCCCCTCATTGAGGCGGAGACTGTGGGTAACCGTTAGAACCGCCTCATTGAGGCGGTTCTAGTGAGTACCCACAATCTTTAATTTAGAGCAGAAATAAGAAAACTAAGGTTACCCCTGTAACCCAGATTTACTATATAAAATTGGGGTTCCAGGGGGTAAAAACTAAAAAAATATATAGGCATGTTTTCATGATGCAATTATCAAGAATGGCATATTGTAAGCTGTTCCAGGGGGTAAAAACTAAAAAAATATATAGGCATGTTTTCATGATGCAATTATCAAGAATGGCATATTGTAAGCTATCTTCATATACTGCAGCAACCTTTTGGGAGTATTACGTGCAGTTTAAGCAACTTGGACTTGGCCGTTGAACACACAAGGTTAAAATAATGATGTCTGGACAAATACAGTCAAACCTGTCATAGTGGCCACCTCTATTAAGCAAGCAACCTGTCTTAAGCAAGCATACATTTAGTTCCAGAAAAAGCCAATTGCATTAGAATCCACCTGTATTAAGCAAGCACCTGTCTTAAGCAAGCATATTTTGCTCATCCCTGAGCTGCTTGCTTAACACAGGTTGGACTGTACATGTAGGTCAAATTTATATAGGTTTTTGTGATGGTTGCAAATTAACGATGGCAATTTTGCCCATTTAATAATGCCATTAAGACATGCAGTAAAATTTCAAAATAGAGCCCTAATGAAGTTTCATGTTGGATTACTGAAATAGTAGATTTTATCAAACATGACTGTCACTAACACCACCTTAGCCCCTGACCATTTGGGCTTGAAGAAATAGATGGGCTGCATGATGCTTCCACACAACGCTGAAACCAATCCGCACAGGAGTACTGGTAAACCACTTAGAGGATCTAAGCCTGCTCAGTCAGTGTGGTGCAAGTCAGCCCATACATGCTTATAAACCCTATTGGGTTCATTGGGCAGCAGGGCTTGAGATGTCATTCCATCTCAATGTCGGGTAAAATTCCCACAAAATTGGAAGCAACATCTCCAAAATGACCTTTAATGTGTTGACGGGGACTTTAAACCTCAAATCAAACCACTAACACCACCATATAACTTTCTTAATCAAATTTGGGATTTCAATGCCCCTGTCATTCAGAATTGGTTGTGATTTTACAGTGAAAGCAACATTTCCACTTTGAGTCAAAATTCATATCTTAATTCCCATGAATAGAAGATAGCAGTGCAGCCTGTTTTCAGGCACCTTTGGCTATGATATAAGCTTATTTATCAAAATAAGAACCAGCTAGTAGCAATCCTATTTGAATGTTAAGGTTATTTGAGTATGATGAGCTAATTTTTCAACTTTGCACCATAACAAGGGAAGGTCAAAAATATTTTCTGCTCTACTATAATACATGTATATAGCATGTCAACTTTGTTGTGTTATCAGCATTAACAGTATGCAATTGTGCAATGACTGAACTACAAGCGAATGACCAAATATAAAAGGCAAGCAAGAAATCAAAATAATGATGCACAGTTTATAGGGCTAAATTTTGACATTATCAAAAAATCATTGTTTTGGCCTTACTCAAAATTCTGTCAAATGTCCCATGAGCAGAAAATGCTGGTACATACATTTTTCAGACACCTTTGCTATAAGGTGTTTTCATCAAATAAATAAGAACCTGCTTGTATCAAACCTTCTATTTGAGTATGAGGTACAGGCAAATAACCATTTTTTCAATTTATGCACAATTTCAAGGGTAGGTCAAAATCTTATTCCACCTTTTTGTAATGTAATAGCATGACTTTGGTGTGTTCAACATCAACAGAAGGCAGTTGTTCAATGATTGAACTGCAATTGAAAGATACAATTTCTAAAAGACTAGCAAGAAACAAGAATTATGCTACACCATGTATAGGGCTAAATTCTAACATTTTCATAAAATCATTGCTTTTGGCCTTACTGAAATTTCTGTCAAATCACCTCATGGGCAGAATTTGCTTGTACATACATATTTTCAGACAATTTTGACTATGAGGTGATTTAATCAAATGAATAAGAACCTGCTGGTGTCAAACATTTTTAATGTGAAGATTATTTGATTACGAGGTAATGGCAAATAGCCATTTTTTTCAACTTATGCACCATTTCAAGGGTTGGTCAAAAAATTATTCTGCCCTTCTGTAATGTAATAGCATGACTTTGTTGCCTTCAGCATTAACAGAAGGCAGTTGTACACAACTGAACTGCAATTTAAAGACCAAATCTAAAAGGGTAGCAAGAAATCAGAATTATGCTACACCATGCATATGGCTATTAAAATTCTGACATTTTCATAAAACCATTGCTTTTACCTTACTCAAAATTCTGTCAAATTGTCCATGGGCAGAAAATGCTAGTTCATCTGTTTTTAGGCACCTTTGGCGATAAGCTGATTAATCAAATAAATAAGAACCTGCTAGTAGAAAAACTTTTTGAATGTGAAGATTATTCGAGTATGCATAATAGGAAAATAACTATTTTTTTTCAACTTATGCACCATTTCAAGGGTTGGTCAAAAATTTATTCAACCCTTTTGTAATGTAATAGCATGACTTTGTTGTGTTCACAATTAACAGAAGGCAGTTGTCCAATGATTGAACTGCAATTGAAAGACCAAATCTAAAAGGCTAGCCAGAAACAAGAATTATGCTACACCATGTATATATTCTGACATTTCCATAAAATCATTGCTTTGACCTTACTGTAATTTCTGTCAAATCACCTCATGCACAGAATTTGCTTGTACATACATATTTTTAGACATCTTTGGCTATGAAGTGATCAATCAAATGAATAAGAACCTGCTAGTATCAATCATTTTTTTTTATGTGAAGATTATTTGAGTAACCATTTTTTCAACTTATGCACCATTTCAAGGGTTGATCAAAAAATTATTAGCATGGCTTTGTTGTCTTCAGCATTAACAGAAGGCAGTTGTTCCATAATTGAACTGCAATTGAAAGCCCAAATCTAAAAGTGTAGCAAGAAACCAGCATTACGCTACACCATGTATATGGCTAAATTCTTACATTTTCATAAAACCATTGCTTTGGCTTACTTAAAAGTCTGAGAAACTGTCCCATGGACAGAAATGCTAGTTCACCCAGTTTCTTTAGGCACCTTTGGCAATAAGCTGATTTATCAAATAAACAAGAGGCCCATGGGCCACTATGCTCACCAGAGCTCAGGGGGCACTGCCGACTGGCAGCAAAGTATTTTAATTAACCATGGAAGCCCTGCGCCCAAGGAAGTGGAGGGGGTGGGGCATGTCCCCGGCAAATCCGGGGGGATCCCCAGGTTGGTGTCACTTAAAGCATCTTATCATAAGGAACAAGAATATATATGGTTTAGGGGTTGGGATCTGTAAGGTTTCTGAGATATAAGGAATTTTATGAAGTACTGGGGCGGGGAATGGCCCCGGCACAACCTACAGGACCCCCAGGTTGACATAAAAGCATATTGCTGTGAGAAGTTTACTAAAGGAACATTTCTATGAAATTTTGTCAAAATATCTGCAAAGGCTTTGTAGTTAATGCCATTTTTCACTTTTCCCCATTATAAGTCTATAGAAAATCTAAGTTGCCAAAGCAACCAAACTAAACAGCCGAATTTCATAAAAAACACAAAACCTGTAAAGGCAAATATGGTGAATATTTTCATAAACCCTCAGCCTCATAGAGCATATGGTTTCTGAGGAGATGATTTTTTAAGTATTTTTTTTTTTCTATTTTTTTTCAATTTGGTTTCCATGGCAACCAATACAAATGAGCAGTAGGCCTAATATCATATGGCAGATAGTAGTTTGCCTAAGGAATATTTCTATGAAAGTTTTGTCAAAATATCTGCAAAGGCTTTGTAGTTAATGCCATTTTTCACTTTTCCCCATTATAAGTCTATAGAAAATCTAAGTTGCCAAAGCAACCAAACTAAACAGCCGAATTTCATAAAAAACACAAAACATGTAAAGGCAAATATGGTGAATATTTTCATAAACTCTCAGCCTCATAGAACATATGGTTTCTGAGGAGATGATATTTAAGTATTTTTTTTTCTATTTTTTCAATTTGGTTTCCATGGCAACCAATACAAATGAGCAGTAGGCCTAAAATCATATGGCAGATAGTAGATTGCCTAAGGAATATTTCTATGAAAGTTTTGTCAAAATATCTGCAGCGGCTTGGCAGTAAATGCCATTTTTCAATTTTCCCCATTATAAGTCTATGGAAACTCTAAGTTGCCATAGCAACCAAACTAATGAGCCGAATTTCATAAAAAACACAAACTTTCAATCCCCCAACCCAAGGATGCTACAGATGAAATTTGGGCCCAATCGGCCTAGCCGCTTCAGAGGAGATGTCGTTTAAAAGTGTTGACGTCACCAGACGCAGGCAGACGCAGACGACGGACAACTGCCTATCCTATAAGCTCCCCCGGAGCCTTCGGCTCTGGTGAGCTAAAAAGAACCTGCCAGAAGCAAACCCTTTTGAATGCCAAGGTTATTTGAATATGTGGTAAAGGCATGATTTTAAGGGGTTGTCAATATTTGTTGTGTCAGTCTATAATATAGAAGAATGTTTTTGATGCCTTCAACATCAGCAGTAGGCAACTGCCCAGTATGATTGTAATAAAATAATAAAATTAATAGGTAAGACTAGATTTTAAGGGCTAAGCAAGAAATCAGAACTATGCTACAGCATAGGGTGAATATTAGATATTTTTATAAAATCTGTGTTGTTTGCCTTCACTCAAAATTCTGATAGATCTTGCCATGAAATGAAAATACTGTTTCTTTGACTTTTAAGGTCTCCTTCATAAACAGGCTGATGAATCAAGCAATTAAAAACCTGCTGGTATAAATCCTTCTAGGATGCCTTTAGACTTTTCGAATTATTATGCAGTATATAGGCAAATATTGCCATTTTCCAATTTCACACCACAATTTGGGGTGGTCAGTTTTTTTTCTCCCCTTTTATGATATAGATGCTTCATTTTGGTGCATTCAGGATTAACAGTACTTAATGTTCCAGTGATGGAATTAAAATGGAAAGACTAAATCTAAAGGACTGCTGAATAATTAGCATTATCCTACACTATGTATAAGGCTAAATTCTGATAGCACAATGTTTGGTGCATATATAAAATTATCCCAATTACAGAAAATTGTCATTCTTGTAGACACAGTGGATAGCATTATCTCACATAAGGGTTTGTAATATGGAAAAAAAAACTTGCCATCAAATCAAATAAGCAAGATCAGATCAACAACTGGCCTCCATGGATTGCAAAAATGGAAACAGATTTGATATTGATAGAATAATAACTCCCAAGTATTATTACTCTTGCAAAACTGGAAAAAATACTCTACCTGTTCTTGGAGATAATCCACCATTATGAAATTGTAAATGAATACATACAAAATATCATACAATGCCTTTTCCAATAAAATGCAGCAATGCAAAACTGAATGATTTTCTACAACTTACATTAGCCGAATATATACCTTCCATTGTCCCCTGCTCATGATGGGGAGGTGGAAGACTGAGCAAGATATTTTACTACATGTACTTGTATGTATTTTAAATGAAGTCACTTTTGATTTATGTATTTTGAGCAGTCACTACTGTGAACAAAAGATACTTGACTGCCTTAACCCATTTAGTACTAGGTACCCCAAAACAGGTAATTGGCAAACAGTGCAGGCCCTGATCAGATGCCGGGGCCTACACGGTATGCAAAACGTTCAGCCAGTTTCCAAATAGATTTTTAAGAAAGCACAACCTGACTCCCCTAAATTTTGAAATGGCCTCCTGCTTTATATTAAGAGGAAGATTCCATTTGGTACAAAATTGGGTTAAGGCTGATCAACTTTACAAATTAAAAATCCCACTGGAAACCAATAATGAATGTCATCATTTAGCAAGGAGACAACTTTCATGACCTTTTGTTTATCTTTTTACTTTTTTTTTCCAAATGAGGACCTCTGAAGAGGGTTCTATTTTTTGTTTGCATATGCCATTCTGCTATACAGCCCGGGCTTCTCCACACTTTTGGTTGAGTCCTTAACCGAGGCATTAGGAAAAACAATAAAATGATTCAAGGAAATTTAAATGGATTCAGTTCTGGTGTCATTGAATTTTTTCAATATTGTTGACAGAAGTGACAGGACTTAAATTATTCTCGAAATGACCTGCTGTGATGTATCATGGAACTCTTTATTTAAAAAATAATGCGAGGGAACTTACAGTCACCGAAACAGGTCAGTCACCATTTCTGGGCTTCTGATACTGTAATCGGGGAAAGGTATAATTTGAGGACTTTTACTGGAGGACCAGAGGACTGAGGACCAGGTCCTCTAGAGAACCAGGGGTATAATTTGAGGACCAAATACAGGAGGACCAGTGCTTTAATCAGCCATATAATGGCTATGATAATTGAAGATAATTACTGTTAATTGAAAATGACACCTGCTGGTATGGTATATCACCTTATGGGCATATACACAGAAAAAAAAATGAAAAAAAAAATATTAAAATAAAATTAATAAAAGGAAAAAACATGTTATTATGCTCAGGAAATTTTTCACCATAGAATTTTATGAAATATATTTTTGGCATCTTGTTACTCTGATAAAAATGTTTAGTTGAAATTAGAATTTCATCTTTTTTTTTAGCCGGTCAGTTTACCTATCCATACTTTTTCCGGGCAGGCGTATACGTAAGCGGTTAACCAGTACAGTGCACATTCTTTCGCTAGAAACTGACAACTGCCCTTCTTGACTCAGCGGAAGGGAGAGATGACAGAAGAAAAGATTTCATGATCAATCTCCACGAAAGAAAAGAATGTTGCCGACCCCGGCAGTAAATGAAATATATTTTAGGCATCTTGTTTCTCTTATAAAAAATATGTTCTGTTCTAATGGAAATTTCTCTACTAGGAAATAAACACAAAAAAAAAAAAACAACAGTTATTTGTATTTTATTTTATTTTTTGTAGGACAATTTGGCCAAATTAATTTGTCCTAGTGACTTATTTATTTAATTTATTTACCTAATTTTTTTTTGCCACAGAGACACATTACATGAAAGTTCAGATAGGGCAGGAATCCATTTTGAAATGTAGGGGTGAGAGGTTGTATTATCTTCAAAATTTATTCAGAAAATAGCTGAACTTTTTGCAAACAGTGTAGGCCCTGATCAGACTGCGGCGTCTGATCTGGGCCTACACTGTTTGGCAATGGACCCATTTTGGGGTTTCCGGTACCAAATCGGTTAATTAGGGCCTTTTATTATAAATTTTCTTATGTTGAGCTGAAAAGTGAAAAAACGTGATCTTCCATTGCAGTACTCACACAGGACCCATAAAATTTAATAAGCATTTATTTATTTAAATCAATTATTTTTATTTATTTATTATTATTTATTTATTTATTTATTTGATTTTATTGTTTATTTCATTTATTGTGTAACAATCAAGGAAAAATGAACCTAGGGGAAAAAAGATATTAGTTCTGGGCATTTCAATAACTCACCCAAGTGACAAGGTGCCATCAGGTGAACATGTCCACAAAATGAAAATTGCACCCCCATCCACCTCTAAAAAAAACACCTTATAGAGTAAACTAGAGTTTACAGGGGCAAACATTATCTTTCTTATTACTGCTCCAAGAAGTAGGTCGTGGGTGCTAGTTAGAACCACCTCAATGAGGCAGCAATCTATGTTTGCAGTGTAAATAATAAAAATATGAAAGATTTTCATAAAAAAAAAAAAATAGCCATTTTGGAGATGTGAAAAAAATGCACTTTGTCGCATGTGTGTGTTATTGTAATGTTTCTTCCACAAAATTAATATTGACATTTTCCGTTTTATTGGTGACATTCTTCTCATTTCATCTGCAGGCATAAAATGTGTGTGCTCATTAGACCAAGGTGGTTCTAACAAGTGTATCTCACGAGTACCCAAATCACGGACAGGTTTTGAGCAGGAAACCAATACTACGAGCATAGTTGCATAGTTAAGATGATTTTTTTTTTTGTTTTTTTTTAAACATAATTTATGGGTGCTCAGTCTGCCACATAGACTTAGGCAGTTCTTACAAACACAGAAAATACATGTATATGTTTATGAGCAAAAATAATGAAAACAATGTTAACCCCATTTTTCTTGGTAACAAGTGGGCATTACAACGATGCTCAATACATGAACCTTTTTCTCTGAAGTTGAGTAAAAACCTACTCACATAATTGCCTGTATTCAATTCAAATTCCATGTAAGCGTCTGTAGTCCACTTTAGAACATATATTTAAAGAGTGAAAGGGCCTCATTGGGCAATTCTTCTGAGCAACCACAATATAAATAAGTTTTTGAGCAAAAATAAGGAAAATGATGTTCACCTGTATAAACCCCATTTTTCGCTGTAAAAAGTGTGGTTTATAAGGGTATTCATTACATCCACTTAAGAAACTAGTAGGTAAAAGGGTAACAAACCGGCCAGCTATTGTCTTCAATATATTCATGTTTTAACCCATTTGTACTGAATGAAATCTTCCACCTTATATATAGCACAAGTCCTTTTCAAAATTTAGTGGTTCTTCAAAATTTGTTTGGAAAATGGTTGAACGTTCTGCAAACAGTGTAGGCTCTGATCAGACACCGCAGTATGAGGCATCTGATCTGGGCCTGCACTGTTTGCTAATAACCGGTTTTGGGATTTCTGATACAAAAATGGGTTAATGTGCACAATCATTCCGGAAAGCCATTATAGTATGATAACTTAATAAAACTTAGCATTTGATAAAACATCAGAATATAGAACTTCAAAATCAGTGTAGCTGAACATTATAATTAACAACAGTCATGGTAATTTCAATTAATTAATATAACCATTTTCTTGCAACAAAACTTCTCTGATGAAAGCCTACACAGTAATCATGGGCTCTTTAACCTGTACAAGAGATGGTTCTCCCTGCACAGGTGATGGGTGTATGAATGTCATTTGACGTGTCACCAGTAACAATTCTGATTCTGATTCTGATGGGGGGAGGCTACACTAGTAACGTCCCGATCCGATGAACGCCTTACGGTACATTTTGTGGCAATCATCTGGGTCTAATTCTCCGTTCAAAGCAATATATAGTTGATAAGATAATGATTTCCTGTAACTGTTGAAAGAATGGCAAGGCAATCTTAATCTTTTTCTGATGGATTTTCGATATTCTTCGATATAAAGCTTCCACCGCCATTTTGTCCTGCTCACCGAGAATGTTTCGTAAAAGGTGTACCGATTGGTTCGTTTAAAATAGATTCTAACACAGAGCGCCTATATAGGCAATGGAAAATAACTGTGTTTTATTCTGCAACAAATCACAGCTCGGAAGAGCGTGACGAGTGACGTCATTAAAATTCCCAATTTATGACGTCACTAGTCGATTTCCTTGACGTTAGACGGTGTAACGTCATTTTCTCGCATCGAAAACGTAAGAAAAGGATATAAATGCATGTGTTTCAGTCGATAATTTGAGCGGGATTTCTTATAACAATGGCGAAAGGTTGTGAGATTTTGAAGGAAACAACAACATTATTGCCGATTTTCAGCGTGTTAGAATCGAAATAGATCAGCTCTTGTCTGTGATTTGTTGAGTAATAAATCACAGTTTGTCGGTCAGTTGTAAGTAGACAAATCACGCGCGCTACGCGCTTGTGATTTGTCTACTTTACAAGTGACCTCCAAACTGTGATTTATTACTCAACAAATCACAGCTAAAGCTGATCTATTTCTTAAATAAAACGGAAATTCCGAGGTCATGGAAGGTGACCTTTCATGGGTCGGTGTCAGATCTAGGCGTACATAGTTCAGCTTAGATCGGGTTTCAATCAGATTGCTATATACTATAACCCATGCTAAATAGTAAGCAACTGTCACAAATTTGGCGGCCTAGATCTCATGATGATTTGATGAAATGGGCCGTACAACAAGAAAATAGGGTCTAAAAGCATGCATCCCGAAAACACGCCTATATAATTTTGACCCCCCCTTGAACTCCACCTTTTTATAGTTAAACTGGGGTTTACAGGGGTAAACCTTATTTTTCTTATTTCTGCTCCTGAAAGTACTGAGAGGCGGGCGAGTAATGTCATCTATTTACAACGCTCTTTAGTTAAAACTTGAAAAAAATGATGACTAAAAAAATAAAGTCTAGTCACACGTAATTGCTCTTGAATTTATCATTGAGTGTTTTTATCTTCAAACGGGCTATTTCAATAAAAGACCACAGACACGATGCAGGTCTCCAAGAAGTTGACTCTTTTTTCTAGCTGGAAGAAACTGTTTATTTATTTATTTATTTATTTATTTATTTATTTATTTGCAGGCACCTTCCTGTATCTGAGTTAATTTCCACCAAATTTGCTAACGATCACATTGTTTGTTTGTTTGATTTGAGGTTTAGCGTCCCCGTCAACACTGTATAGGTCAGTTTTGTGACGCTGCTTCCAATTGTGTGGGACTTCTACCCGACATTAAGATGAAATGACATCTCAAGCCCTGTCGCCCAATGAAACCAATAGGGTTTATAAGCATGGACGGTCCTACTCTCACCGCTTTACCTGGGCAGGTTTAGAACCTCTAAGCTGTTTACCAGTACTCGTGTGCGCTGCGTGGAAGCATCATGCAGCCTATCTATTTCTTCAAGCCCCGTTTGGCGGGGGCCGACTGACGATCACATAGCTATACACTGAGGACAACCTACAAATTATCATTCTGTGTATTGAAAAAAAATCAGTTATTTCACTCGTGCATGGCACTCGTGATAATACGATGTTTTCAACACACTCGTATTCCGCTGCATTTGATCACTGAGGCGGAGCAAACTTTATTTACACAATTTTATGTTTCCAATTAAAATCAAAATACAGAGGGAGGTTGATTTATTAGGCCAAATTATTCTGTAGTGTCTAGATCCTAAATGGTTTAAATGGTTTAGTCGAAAAGGGAGACATAGCAAATCCGACGGAGGAAATGCAAACATAAATAAATAAATATAAATAAATAAATAAACGAGCCTGTTCATTTTTTGGTTTTTCATGCTCGAGATAACCTGTGCAGTTTGTTAAATAAAGTTCTGTTCTGTTCTGTTCCCCCTCTGTAAAAATGTCTAAGCCTAACGGACACGCCTCCCATTTCCTTTGGAAGTGGGAACATAAAAAGACGCAAAAGAAGTAAAAAAAAAAGTTTTGCTTAAACCATGTCAGTCGTTTGACCCTTTAAATTCTGCATTTTAAATTAATAGTGTATACCTCGATCAGATGCTGCGTTTTATGAACTTCGACTTTGCCTGATGCAGCTTATTTGCCCATCAGTGCCACGCGTCCCTTTACTGGGACATTCGAAAACGCTGAAGACCCTGATTACAGGCCACAGATTATTTGCTTAAAGCACGGAACTTCATGTAAACTCACAGCGAATTAAATTTCTATTTTGAAATTATACATTTCTATTTTGAAATTGTACATGTAATTAGACCTCTCCAAAGCGGTCGGAATACTATGCTTGATGTCGATCAGTAGAGAGAAGTGTCAACCCTTTCAACCCTATACATCGCTGCAGATACCGATTCTGATACAGATACCGATACAAACCTTATAGATCCAGATCAGACGGCATGTGATAAGCAGCATCTTCAGACTCTACACTGTTTGCCAACTTTCAATGACTTGAACAACACACTTTTCTATAAGAATTGGTACACCGAATATCAAAGCTAGAAGGGTTCTGTTCAGAAACTGAGGGAATGATTTCAAGCATAAACAGCAACGGTGTAGAAAAATAGTGCCGGATTTTTTACTCAGCTTTAATCGCATTTTTATTTTCGTGAAATCTAATAAACAGGTCTATTTTTACAAACATTATTCATTTTTCAAACAGTCTGGTCTAACTTGATAGGATTCATTTTCATATTTAGATATGTATTTTAGTTTTTTTTTTCTTTTTTGAGCGGAGGACTACAAGAAGGAATGTCTAAAGAGGTGCACAAAATCTGACATACGAGGTGTATGGTGACTATAGACGGGCTAACGCCCGCCTAAAAATATCACAATGTTTCATCTTAAAATTTCATTTTAAGCGGTAAAGTTTGCCTATGCATTTCTATAGGCTTGTTTTCATAATGTGTGCTCAGCGAAGGCTCAGATCAGCCTGAGCGGATGAGCTGAGAGAACACAGATGGTTGTTTACTAACTGCAATTTTGTACAGTCTGATTTGATCACCCCGCCGATCGGAACTAGGAGAAATAGATTGGGCTGCATGGTGCATCCACGCAGAGCTGAAACTGGCCGCATATGCGTACTGGTAAACCGCTTAGAAGGACTAAACCTGCCGAGGCAAAGTGGCGCTAGTCGAACCGTCCAATGCATATAAGCCTTTTAGTTTCGTTGGGCGGCAGTTCTATTACAAATTTGTACCAAAAAAAAAAGAGAAAAGGTAAAAAAAGTTTGGAGTCATGAAAGAGAAAGATTCGAATCCCCAAACCTGTCTCGTTTCTGATTGAAAATTTGTGATAGTTTTCTCATTGAGGCCCCACAACCTATGTCTTGGAGCATAATAAGAAAAATAATGTACACCCCTGTGAGCCCCAGTTGATGTTTTTTTTTTCATATAAACTTGGTTTTACATGTGGTGTTCATTACATAGAGCTGTTAAGTTTAATTTAAGGAGAATCGAGAAACTAGCAGGGGCGATAACGCTTTCCAAAATGTACATATTTCCCCTTGTTATTGAAAGTAAAAAGAGAATAGTCTGCTCCTTATGATCAAATCTAGACTGATATCGAATGTTAATGTTGCCCAGGACTTCATGCCAAGCCCGTGCCACATTTTATCGCATGCCATCCTCCCAGGCTAGACTTAATTTTATGCTGACTCAATATATCCGGAGAAAAATATAGCGATTGAGAGCAAGGTTACATTTGTTCATATTATGTAATATAAAAATCATTATGAATAAAAAAAATCATATCTCTTCAGACTTATACAAGTCTAGATCAAAGCCTCCGTAGGCGATGATTTTGTCAATTTGTTTGATTTGATGTTTAACGTCCCCGTCAACACTGTTAAGGTCATTTTGGAATCGTTGCTTCCCATTTGGTGGGACTTTTACCCGACATTGAGATGAAATTACATCTCAAGCCCTGTTGCCCAATGAAACCAATAGGGTTTATTAGCATGGACGGTCCGCCTCGCACCGCGGATCCTGGACAGGCTTAGATCCTCTAAGCTGTTTACCAGTACTAGTGTGCGGGCCGGATTCAGCTCTGCGTGGAAGCATCATGCAGCCCATATATTTCTTCAAGCCCCTATGGGCGGGGGCTGGATGATTTTGTCAAGCCCTGGCTTACCGTCAGATCCTGCACTTTCTTTCACCGCTGTCAAATACATGTATATGTCAAAAATAGTGTTTAAACCGAAGGCTTTCCTTTAAGAGTAGGCCCATTTTTTTTAGCCGCACAGTTTACGAAAAGCAATGCTCACACGGGGCGCCTATACAGTAAAATTCCTATATTAAATCACCTTTTGGAAAAGAACTGAAATTAATTGTGCAACAAATCATCACGTGAACAAGTCCGTGAAATGAAGATCCCACTACACCCCACTTTATATAGAGAAAACTGGGGTTTACGGTGGTATGCATTATTTTTATTATTATTGCTCCACGACATAGGTGGTGGATACTCGTTAGAACCGCCTCAATGAGGCGGTTCTAACGAGCACCCACAACCTATGTTTGCAGGATTTATAAGAAAAATATCAAGGATTTTCATCAGAAAATGGCCATTTTGGAAATGTGAAAAAATTCGCTATGTAGCACGGGAGTGTTTTCGTAATGTGACGGGGAAAAGAATTGTCTCGTAAAGAGCCGTGGTTTTATGACGCCAGTCGAAGATTCTATGACGCTAGACGATGAAACGATAGTTCTCGCACAAAAAAATATTCAAAAGAGCATAAATGTGTGTGATATAGTCAATAATTTTGCGGGATTTTCTTCTAACAATTGCGAAAGAAGAAAACGACAAAATTATCGTCGAGTTTTACTGTGTAAGAATCGATGTAGAACAGCTGTAGAGAGTGAGCTGACGGTCAGTTGTACATAGATAAATCCGCACTCGCGCTACGCGCTCGTTATCAAGTTTATCTACTATAACAACTGAGCTCCAGACTGTGATATAGGGTCTATTACACTTTTGTTAAATATAAGGTCAAAATGACTCCCCCTTGTGTACATGGTGTACATGTAATTTTGTTTGTTTGATTTGAGGTTTAACGTCCTCGTCAAAACTGTATAGGTCATTTGGAGACGTTGCTTCCAATTTTGTGGGACTTTTACCCGACACTGAGATAAAATGACATCTCAAGCCCTGTCGCCAAATCAAACCAATAGGGTTTATAAGCATGGACGGGCCGACTCGCAACACTTTGCCTGGGCAGGCTTAGATCCTCTAAGCGGTTTACCAGCACCCGCGCGCGGGTCGGTTTCAGCTCTGCGTGGAAGCATCATGCAGCACGTCTATTTCTTCAAGCCCTGATGAGCGGGGGTCACTGCTAGAGCTGATCTATTTCTTAAAATATAAAGTCAAAATGACTCCCACATGTGTACATGTAATAAAATAACAGTTTATGTGTTTACATGCAAACCTTAAAGCAGCAATGGAATTTTAAAGCAGATGGCTTTTTTATTTGTGTTTTTTCTTAAATCATTTTTCAGCGAATTAAGTCCAGGCATAGCGTGTGAAGCGTCTGCCTATGGGCAGACGCATCACACGCTATGCCTGGCCTCATTTTCGCTGAAAAATATGAAAAAAAAAAATGGAAAATTACGTCTGCAAATGTCGTGGTTGCCAGTTTAAGCGTTAAGCTAGGTGCTGTAATCTCAATCAAATTTGTCAAGCGCTACGGTGATCCATATAAATGTCAGCCCTGATAATTTTCAAACTTATACATTTTATTACCTCGTATTGATTTGTGATTGAAAATCAATGAATATGATTTAGGCTGACAAAACGGGACCCTATTCATAACTTTGACCCATTTTGCACTGAATGGAATCGTTCATCCTTTAGATAGAAGGAACGGATTTCAAAATTTAGGGTGTTAGGGTCATATTTTTTTTTAGAGAGAGAGAGAGAGAGAGAGAGAGAGAGAGAGAGAGAGAGAGAGAGAGAGAGAGAGAAACAACAACAACAACAAACTATTAACAAAATACATTGCGATAACTCACCACGTAAACACGCCTATATAATTTTGACCCCTTTGAACCTCGTTTTTATATAGTAAAACTGGGGTATACGGGGGGATACCTTATTTTTCTTATTTCTGCTCTAAATTATATTGTCTATGGGTACTCGTTAGAACCGCCTCGATGAGGCGGTTCTAACGTGTACCCACAGTCTATATTTTGAGCAGAAATAAGAAAAATATCACAATTTTTCATCTTAAATTTTTTGTTTATTCGGCGGTAAAATTTACAATGTATTTTTATAGGCGTGTTTTCGTAATGAGCGCGTTTTTTACATCTACAAAATGGCTACTTTTCTTATGTAAATCCATGATAATTTTCTTATTTATACTGTAAACATAGGCTGTGGGTGCTCGTTAGAACCGCCACAGCCTATGTCTTGGAGCAGAAATAAGAACAACAACAACAACAAAAAAAAAAAACAATGTATACCCCCATAATCCCCAGTTTTATCTATATAAAGTCGGGTTTAGGGGGTGTTCATTTCACGGACTTGTTCACGTGATGGGTTAAAGTGTACATTTGTGTCAGTTTAGGTAAGACATTTAAAGATACGTCTTTGCTATTCAGAGGTCTGCTGGATTCATTTTTACCTGAATAAATATCCCTTAGTGTCGAAAAATGAGCTATTTAATGTCTGCTGCGAACGTAGACTATGAGTGCCCATCGTGGATCCCTTCTTGCCTGTGTGATTTTCGTATTTCTGATGCGTCTATAGTCGATGGGTGTCTATTACAACTGCCGCTAGTACCCACACCTGCTTAAGTAAAAATAACGAAAAAATATGTATACCATTGGAAAATACAGCTTTTGTTTTATAAAGTGGGGTTTACATTCAGAGACTAGTTAACTCGATGGCGGTTTAGCTGACATGTTCGTATTATCATTTTTCTTTTTTATTTCCTTCATGAGAAATACACCTCCGCGATCGAGAATCGCTTGTCGCTCGTGCTTATCAGAAATGTCGATTTTACATATAGATTATGAGTGTTCATTAGATTTGTCTAATTGTCTTATCAGACACGAAGAAATCTGTCATGTCTCTGATAATATGAAGAAAATATGATATATCGTGTTCTTCGTAATATCGTTCTAAATGTAGAGTCTGAGCGTTTTATTCGATTTTCGATAGAAGTGAAGGCAAAGATCAGGAATCGATACAATTACCAAACACCTCCCGGACACAAGAAACACCAAAGGGAAAGAAAAATGAATGTGAAATAATAAACCCTAATGAAAACATCATAAGCGGAAAGCCAAAAGGACCGTAACTTTCCCCAAAAATGGCCAAACGGCTATCCAAAAGAAAAAAAAAATAGTATAAGCAATACATACATGCAAAGGCGAACTATAACAAAAACAAACCGCGAAAAAGTATTTCACTTTGGGCTTGAGTTTACGTCGTCACAATTCTCGCCCTTGGTAGACAAATAATTTGTTCACTCCGCATGAAGGCTAAGAGAGAACATAAAGTGTTTTGTTTTTCTGGTAATGCGGCTTTGTCTCATCTGGTGGAATTTTCTTTCATTTTACAGGGAGAATACGAGGAAAGTGTGAAAAGAAACGAGAAAAGAAACAAATACTTGTCTCATCAAATGAAGAATATTCGAGAGCTATCTGATGAAATCCGAATCATAGATCGAAAGCTAATTGCCCTCCGCCGGATCATAGATGTCAAGTCCCACCCTGCTACAGTGAAGAAAATTTACTTTCAGGGCTACACACAGGGCGAAAAGATTGATTTTAGAGGTATGCTATTTTTCAATGTTTTGTTAAGAAATTGTAGGCTTTTGACCACAGATACTTGGGGCCTGGACTCAGGAGAGTGATCATGGACCTAACTGATCTCTTGAAATTCTTTTTTTTGGGGGGGGGGGGGGGGGGGGGCAATTTTCCACAGTTAAACATGATGAACACTAGGTTGGGCTAGTGCTCAGTCATGTTTAACCGTGGAAAAACTGTGCAAAATGAATTTCAAGTGGTCAGTTGGGACCATGATCACACACCCGAGTCTAGGACCCAACTATCTGTGCGTTTGACTTGACAGCGCAAGAAGAATTTTTGTTCATATACCCCGTGAGCAAAATATTGCCCTCTTACTCATACATTTGCTGTACAATTGATAAGAAATAAAAACAAAGTAATTTCAGGCATCACAATAATTATCAGCTAATAAATAAAAGCTAATTATGTCTCCCCCGAAAAAAATTTTTTTCGGAGAGACATATCCCCCCCCCCCCGGGCGTCTGTCTGTCTGTCCGTCCGTCCGTCTGTCACACATTCGTGTCCGCTCTATAACTTGAAAACCGTTCGAGCTATCGTCACGAAACTTCATATAAATATTAATCAGCATTAGACAACGTGCAGTGCGCAAGAACTATAACTCTCGCATTTATACTTTTTGAATTATCTCCCTTGGAAGTTCGTCCGTATGTATATATGTATGGGCAAATCGTTTCCGGTCAATAACTTTCTTATTTTGAGATGGATTTTAAAATTACTTGGCAGAAATATTAACAACCATGAGACGATGTGTGGTGCGCATGAGGCAAGTCGGTACCTCAAAGGTCAAGGTCATACTTAGAGGTCAAAGGTCGAAAAAGGGGCCTTTTTTCGTGTTTGGTCAATAACTTTCTTATTTTGAGATGGATTTTGACATCATTTGGCAGAAATTTTAACCAATATAAGACATTGTGTTGTGTGCATGACCCAGGTTGGTGCCTCAAAGGTCAAGGTCATACTGAGAGGTCAAAGGTAAAAAGGGGGCCTTTTTCCGTGTTTTGTCAATAACTTGCTTATTTTTAGATAGAATTTGAAGTTACTTGGCATAAATGTTAACTATCATTCGACATTGTGTTGCATGCATGATTCAGTTTGGTACCTCAAATGTCAAGGTCATGAATAGAGGTCAAATGTCAAAAAGGGGCCTTTTTTCGTGTCTGGTCAATAACTTTCTTATTTTTAGATGGATTTTAAAATCACTTGGCAGAAATGTTAACCACCATGAGACGATGTGTTGCATGCATAACCCGAGTTGGTGCCTCAAATGTCAAGGTCGTACTAAGAGGTCAAAGGACAAAAAGGGGCCTTTTTTAGTGTTCAGTCAATAACTTTCTTATTCCTGGATAGATTGTGAAATTACTTGGCAGAAATGGTAACCATCCTGAGACGATGTGGTGCACACTAGACCTAGGTCGGTACCTGCAAGATCAAGGTCATACTAAGAGGTCAGAGGTAAAAAAAAGTTTTTTTTTTTGTGTCCAATCAATAACTTTTTTTATTTCTGGATGGACTTTATAAAGTAACCATGCAGACATATTCACCGTCATTAGACCATGAGTCATATGCAAGACCAATGTCCATACCTCCAGTGTCAAGTGTCAAGGTCATACCTAGAGGTCAAAGGTAAAAAAAGGGACAGTCAGTAACTTCCTTATTCTTTGATGGATTATGAAATTACTTGGCAGAAATGTTAACCATCATGGGACGATGTGTTGTACCTCAAAGGTCAAGGCCGTACTTAGAGGTCAAAGGTAAAAAAGGACTTTTTTATGTACGGCCAATAACTTTTTTATTTCTCTATGAACATTTTTAAAGTTACTTTGCAGAAATGTTCATCTTCATTAGATGATGTGTGGCACACAAGACCTAGCTCAATACCTCCAATGTCAAGGTCATACTTAGAGGTTAAAAACGGGGGAGACATCTGTGTTTTTGTAGAAAAACACATTCTAGTTGATAATAGTTAATGGAAAATACAACATACATACACCTCTACTGGAAAAAAGATCGATCCACATAACGAAAATACGCATATTCAAATATATTGAAAATTTTAGCACCAAAAAAATGAAAATTTTCAGATAAAAAAATCTGATATTTATCGAATTTCTGCTGAAAACATAAATTGTGGATACTTGTCAGAACCGCCTCGTCAACCGCCTCGACGAGGCGGTTCTAACGAGTACCCACAGTCCATATTTTAGAGCAGAAATAAGAAAAATAAAATATATACCCTGTAAACCTCAGTTTTACTATATAAAAGTGGGGCTCAGGGGTAAAAATTATATAGGCGTATTTTCGTGATGATAAATTGTCACAAAATAGGCCTTTAAACAAGAGCTATGATTTACCATCATTGTTAAAAACGTTCACTGTTTACAACAATATCCATATTCCAAAGGCTTTGTTTGGTTGTTTGGAATCTTAACGACACAATCAACATTATTAAGGTCATATCGAGCAGGTCAGTTTACCTAACAACACTATAAGCGGTTAAGCAGTACAGTGCATATTCTTTCATCAGAAAAAGACAACTACCCTTCTTAAATACGATGAAGGGAGAGCATGGCCGTAGGTTTCATAACCAATATCCACGAACGCTTGTTACCGACGTGACAGGTATCGAGCTCGTGGCCTCCTGACCATCAGTCAGACGCGCTTCCGACTGAGCTACCGAGGCCGACTGCCCCAAGGGTGTTCGAGTTTTAAAATTCGACTGTATTGGGTGACACGGCTAAACTTATATCAACAGGTGCTAAGACTCCCGTTCCAGAAGATCCTCCAGGTAGATATTAATGAGCGGCGCCAAGTAAAAACTTGTCTTTGGATATATCATCGCGTTAGGTCTTTGAAATTGATATCCCGGTAAACCCTACTTATTATAGGGAAACTGGTGTATACAGATATATACATCATTTTTGCTATTTCCAAGGTGTAGGTTGTAGATACTCGTAAGAGCTGCCTCAATGAGGTGATTCGAACGCGCACCAACAACCTATAACTTGAATAGAAATAAGAGAAAAAAAAGTAAAAAAAAAAAGCTAAAAAAGAAAACGGAATGTTAAAACATTCTGGAGAGCCGAAATAATGTACATTATCTGAAGACTGACTGTTGATTGGCGCGGCTTTCTTGTACATAGTATTTGCACAATTTCTGCTTTTAACCTTTTGTAATAGAAATCACTTTCAGTTTCTGCACAATACGCATCTTTCACAGTTTCTATTGTTCTTTAGTTGATCCTTCGATCTTCTGTTTAAGGTGAATGGGAACTCCTGGCATATTTTCCCGCCATTTGTCAAAGGGAGACAACTTTCGGGACTTCCTGTTTGCTTTTCTATAAGCCCTGCCCCACTGAAAAAGGGGTCTACTCTTAAAGGAAATAATTTACGTCTCAGGAGTAAATTCTTTCTTATGAGAGTTGACCCCTATTGACATGAGAGAAAAATGCTTTTGCAGGAGCTGACTCCCCTGAAGATGTTCCCATTCCTCTTAAGTAGTATTTTTACATTCCGTGTTGCACTGTACTATGGCCGTCAATGTAAATAATTTGGATCCACTGATCTCATAGAACCGGCACATAGCGGGGATTTAGCTTTTTAAAATATTAATGCATCACAATTGCGGTTTATTGCTTGCATTTCTAAGTTCATTACCCATTTCTGTATTACGTATTCTGGACACCGAGACGAATAAATTCTACGATGGTTTTAAAATAGAATTGAGGGCAGTGGTCAGGAATCGATACAATTAACCCAAAACTCCTAACAGATACACCAAAGGGGAAAACGGAAACATCGATAGTGGAAAGCAAAACGGCCAGTTACTTTCCGACAAAATGGCCAATTGGCTATCCAAAACAAAAGATATAAGCGATACACGCACTCAAAAACAAACATAACAAAAATAAACCGTGACAGAAGAAACGCCTTAGAACGGTCAGTGAAAATTATTTCACTAGGTGGCTTAAAGGCATTTATTCTTGCAACAGTAGGACACACCATGTGCTCATAATTGTTTTATTGCCCCCTGTGATATACTCTCTATAGCAGATCAAAGGCAGTCCCTAACAGGGTGATTAGTAGCTCTTGTTGAATCCCCTGACTGAGACACCTAAGGGGAAAATCAATAAGGTACACACTAGTCAACAGTTAGTAAACTATTGATTTTTTTCCCAAGGAGGCCCCTACCTGTTGAAGACAGAGGACTTCTCTTCATTCAGCACTGTGGGCTATGTAATATAATTTAATGCAATGATGGTCCTCAAAAATCAAGAATAAATGCCTTTAATGGCTTAAATCGATTTTACGCGGCCATAATCCTCGCCCCCTTACTTCCATCGCGATTTAGAAAAATAATCTGTTTAGTACGCATGAAGGTTTACCAACTCACCAGTGCAACATCTCCGAGAACACAAAAATCCAACAACCACAAAGAGGAACAAACGGCGAGGACTCGACAGCCAGAGACAACTGAAATGCTGGAGCAAAAGAAAACCAATAGTTAGACTCCGATGGGCCCAACCAGAGACAATACATCAAGTACCAACCGACCTTACATATGTAAATAAGTTCTGAAACAAAGAATAAACCAAATAAACGAAAATAGCAGACTCGGTTTTATTGAGTCTGTGCATGACCAGTACTGACATGTACAACACCGCCCACGCCCTCTAGCGCCGGGGTAAGCAGAAACATTTTCTAAATGATCTCAATGATCCCAAAGGACCCGAAAATATGATATGCACTATGATGATGTAAGGGGAGACATTTTACGGCCCCCGCACTGGACAACACCAGCTGCAGTGTAAGCATTTAGCTGGAACCGTCATCGAATCTGAGGCCTGACCTACCGGCGTGCAATTAAAGATGGAACATAGCTATTAACCGTGATTGTGTTGACTACGATGCATGCAGTCTGTAGTAACATTTATGTTGTGCCCAATCTTTTTATATCGCAGAAAGATTTTCCGAAATTGGGTACAGAAATCATCGCAAGTATATATTTTTCTGCATTTATATTCTAAGTCACCATAAAATTCGGGCTCCGATAGACCTTGTTGCAGAAGAGATTTAAGTTAAACATTGAATTTTGAAATTAAATCGGAATGACGTCTATAATATATAGAAAATGCTTTGCGTAGTTTATGATACCGATAATCCTGGTTAAGAAGTTCAACAGTAAACAATATATTACCAGTGTTGAATTCATTTACATGACTAGACACTGTGGCAAATCGAATTAATTGCGAAATATAAACGCCACAGGATGCCACACGAGGAACATCAACACCCAAGAAAGGAAAATTTATAATCTCAAAATAAAAATCATCGTGTTTATCATAAAGTTTGCAAGAAACAAACTCATCTACTATAGATAGACGTAAATCCAAAAACGGGGCCTCAGCATCAGAAGAATTTGCTTTATTTAACTGAAGTTATGGAGCGTAAATTTTGACTGATCAAACCATCGAAATAGGTATTGTCAGTATATTTATAATAGAAGTGAATGCAATGACCAGAAATCGCTAGAATTAACCAACAGCTTCCATCAAAGACACCAAAGGGAAAAAAGTACAAATATGAAACAACTAGACCCTAATGGAAGCATCAATAGCGGAAAGGCAAAATGACAGTAATTTTCCCACAAAATAGCCAATAGGCTATCCAAAACAAAATAATATAAGCGATACACACACTAAAAGACAAGCCATAACAAAAATAAACCGCGACAGAAGAACCGCCTTGGAACGGTCAGTGAAACGAATTCCACTTTGTGGGGGAGGGGGGTCACAATCCTTGCCCTTTTCTTCCGTCGCGGTTGAGACAAATAATTTGTTCAGTCCACATGAAGGCCTCCTAACTCATCTGTGCAACATCTCCGAGAACACAAAAATAAAAAAATCGTAGAGATGAAACCACAGTGAGGACTCCGCAGCAAGAAACAACTGAAATGCTGGAGCAAAAGAAGACCAACAGTTTAACTCCGATGGACCCGACCAGAGACAGAGCCTCAGGCAAAACCAACATTACATAAAAATAGATACTCTCTAATTCTCAGTAAGTCAATCATCCAACTATCTAGAAGTTGCAGTAAAGGCTTCAATGATTTCAGATTGGATTTCAACGGAAGGGGCCATCATGAAGTCTCTTTCATATAAAATCAAGAACAGTTCAGCCACAAGGGGTGCGCAATTCGTACCCATCGGAACACCCAAATAACTTAGTACCAAATATTATGTAAATATTATCAAGTAGAAAGCTGAGAGCTTCACACACTTTCTGGTGTGACCATTAGAAGCCTCCGTGGTGTAGTGGTAACGCTACTCGCCTTGTAAACCTGGGATCGCAGGATCGATCCCGGGCTTCTCCAGACTTTCGGATGAGTCTTTAAACCGAGGTCCCGTCTCCGTATGACCTTAGCTGTTGGTGGGACGTAAAACTCAACACTTACTCACTCTGATGTGACCATAAATAGTTATTTGACGCAGCTCTTTTAACTATAGGCTTTACTCAACATGCTCTTCGTCCCTACATCGATTCTGAAATTAATCACAACTTTGATTTCATCAAAATATATTTAATTAATAGAGGAATGAATTTTTTTATTTTACCTACATGTAGTATCTTCCGGTACAGTTCGGTGATTTCATCAATTCCTACTTTGGTGTCTCTAATGGGAGGTGTGGGTTTATTGTATCGACTCCTGATCATTGCCTTCACTTCTATTTTATATTCAAAATATGCAAACGTCCATAATTTGCTATAAATACAACAAACGTGTAATATCCATCCTTTTTAATATCAATAAACTTCTTCAGATCTTGATATTGATACTAACATTCCTGATGCCTGAGATGTATTTCTGTCCAGCTGATGGTCATATAATTACTGGCAATTTAAACATTATTCCTGGTACTGGGATACGAAATATAATTTCTAAAGGACCGAAATTCCAATTTCTTTCTAATACTTATTTTAATCAGTGTAAGAAACCTTGCTGATGCCTTGAATGAATTCGGTAATCTATGGTATTAGCGTCAGTATGTACATTAAGCCCTTAAAGAGGGGAAACTTAGCATTTTGAAACTAGTTAACAAATACATGTCTTTTTATTCTCAAAACACAACTTAGTACCTAATAAACCTAAGACGTCTTTACGTCACCTTAAAATAGGTACTCAAGGATTTCATAGGAAAATAGAAATACCTTTTGGCTCCAGCAGACAAGGCCGCAAACAATGGCGTCGTGGTTTGACGGCTGCACAATGTTAACAATCTTCAACAAGAACTTAGTGGTACAAAGGCTTATGAATACAGCCTTTGGGATATATCGATCAGCCTTGCGTCCGTCCGTCTGTCCATCCGTCCGTCCATAGACGCAACCTTGTGATGGCCATAACTCCTATACCCTTTGAGATTCATTGATGGTTCTTGGCACAATTGTCCACAAGGCTGAGACGGCGTGTCTTGCGCCAGAAACAGAACTCTGGATGGCATTCTTCATGAGTTATCTCCCCTTTTAATAAAAAAGAATGACTACTTCGTGATTGCCATACCTCCAATACCTTTTGAGATATATTGATGGTACCTGGCACAGTTGTTCATAAGGCTGAGACGGCGTGCCATGCACAAAAACCACAACTCTGGTTGCCATGATTTTTTAGTTATCTCCCCTTCCAATTAAAGTGAGTGACTACCTTGTGATGGCCATAAATCCAATACCCTTGAAGATATATTGAAGGTACCTAGCACAGTTGTTCACAAGGCCTAGACGGTGTGTCATGCTCACGAACCACAACTCTGGGTGCATTGTTTTTGAGTTATCTCCCCTTCTAATAAAATAGAATCACTACCTTGTGATGGCCACATCTCCAATACTCTTTGAGATATATTGGTGGTACTTGATACAGTTGTACATGTGTTTAAGCAGGTGTGTCACGTGCAAGAACCACGACTTGGGTGCCCTGGTTTTTTTTAATTATCTCGCCTGAAAATGTAACCTTGTGATGGCCATAAATCTAATATCTTTTGAGATATATTGTTGGTACTTGGCACAATTGTATATATGGTCGAGACGGCACTTCATGCACGAGAACCACAACTCTGGATGCTATGGTATTTGAGTTTTCTCCCCTTCCAATATAACGGTATGACCACCTTGTGATCACCGTACCTCCAATACCCTTTGAGACATATGTGTGGTACTTGATGCAGATGTACATGAGGTTAAGCAGATGTGTCATGTTCAAGATTTACAATTCTGGGTGCTCTGGTTGTTTTTCTCATCTCCCTTGACAACATAACCTTGTGATGGCCATAACTCAAACACCCTATGAGATAGATTAAAGGAACTTGGCACAATTGTATACAAGGTACAGAAGGGGTGTCATGTGCAAGAATCACAACTGTTGGTGCTGTGGCATTTGAGTTATCTACCCTTCCAATATAACAGTATGATCAGCTTTTGATCTCCAATACCATTTGAGACATATTTATGGTACTTCGTACAGGAATACATGAGCTTAGGCAGGCATGTCATGCGCAAGAACCACAATTCTGAGTGCCCTGGTTTTTAAGTTATCTCCCCTGACAGTATAATCTTGTGATGGCCATAACTCGAATACTATTGTGATATATTGCTGGTTTAATTCTGGTGCACTTTCTATTGGAGAACAACTTCTGAAGGCCATATTGGCTTTTGGTCGGGGGATTTGCCATCTCTTTCGATGGCTATTTTTATTTTGGATGGCCGTTTGGCCATTTTGGGGAAAAAACAACTTTTTTGGCTTTCTGCGGGTCTGCACTTCATGTCAAGGAACCCCATTAGAGGTTTCCCGCATGCAATGTGTTAAGAAAGAAAAATTTGGTCTGATGCTTTGGCGACGTTCAAAACCCTTGCAAATACCCGCCACTGTGGACAAGCTAATGGGGGGAAGATATCAGTCCCGGCTCAACTAGACTCTCTGGGACCGAGTTTGTATATAGTGCATCAGAACATTTTAGTTTGACATTAAATTTAAATTTGATGTTCGCCCTATAATGTATATTTAGTTTTCCGTTGTACACAGTCAAATGTACCTTATTGAAACAAATTCTGTCCTTATTATGCATGTTTATAGTCATTATAAATAAATAGGTTACTCCACACCCTGCTTTACCTTTATTGTATTGTAAAGACTTCAAAATACTTTTAACTGTCCGTTCCAAGGCGGTTCTTCTGTCTTGGTTGTCCCTTTGGCTTTCCGCCTGCGACTTTATTATTTGTGGTAGGAACGGGTGGGTTGGCTATCCTTTTGGCATTCCGCCTGTGACGTTTTTAATTGCGGGAGTGAGGGGGGGGGGGGGGGTGGCTAGACTTTTGGCTTTCCGCCTGCGACGTTTTTATTTGTGGGAGGAACGGGTGGGGTGGCTATCCTTTTGGCTTTCCGCCTGCGACGTTTTTATTTGTGGGAGGAACGGGTGGGTGGCTATCCTTTTGGCTTTCCGCCTGCGACGTTTTTATTTGTGGGAGGAACGGTTGGGGTGGTTATCCTTTTGGCTTTCCGCCTGCGACGTTTTTATTTGTGGGAGGAACGGATGGGGTGGCTATCCTTTTGGCTTTCCGCCTGTGATTTTTTAGCTCACCGTCACGTAGTGACGAGGTGAGCTTTTGGGATCACTTTTCGTCCGTCGTCCGTCGTGCGTCCGTCCGTGCGTCCGTGCGTCCGTAAACAATTCTTTAAACAACATCTCCTCCTAAACCACTGATCGGATTTTGACCAAACTTCACAGGAATGATCCTTAGGTGGTCCCCTTTCAAAGTTGTTCAAATGGTTCCGGTCCGTTGCACATCTAGGTCATAGGAGCCAAAAATAGATTTTTTCGCCAAAAACTTAAAAAATCTTCTTCTCTGAAACCACAAGGCCCAGGTCTTTGATATTTGGTATGAAGCTTCATCTAGTGGACCTCTACCAAGATTGTTCAAATTATAGTGCTCGGGCCAAAAATGCCCCCGCTCCGGGGCCCTTTGGTTTTACATGGGCTTATATAGGGAAAATCTTTAAAAATCTTCTTCTCTGAAACCGTAAGGCCCAGGTCTTTGATATTTGGTTTGAAGCTTCATCTAGTGGACCCCTACCAAGATTGTTCAAATTATAGTGCTGGGTCCAAAAATGCCCCCGCTGTGGGGCCCTTTGGTTTTACATGGGCTTAGATAGGGAAAATCTTTAAAAATCTTCTTCTCTGAAACTGCAAGGCCCAGGTCTTTGATATTTGGTATGAAGCTTCATCTAGTGGACCCCTACCAAGATTGTTCAAATTATATAGCTGGGGCAAAAAATGCCCCCACTCCAGGGCCCTTTGGTTTTACATGGGCTTATATAGGGGAGAGCTATAAAAATCTTCTTCTCTGAAACCGTAAGGCCCAGGTCTTTGATTTTTGGTATGAAGCTTCATCTAGGGGACCCCTACCAAGTTTGTTCAAATTATAGGGCTGGGGCCAAAAATGCCCCCGCCCCAGGGCCATTTGGTTTTACATGGGCTTATATCGGGAAAATCTTTAAAAATCTTTTTCTCTGAAACCGCAAGGCCTAGGTCTTTGATATTTGGTATGAAGCTTCATCTAGTGGACCCCTACCAAGATTGTTCAAATTATATAGCTGGGGCAAAAAATGCCCCCACTCCAGGGCCCTTTGGTTTTACATGGGCTTATATAGGGGAGAGCTATAAAAATCTTCTTCTCTGAAACCGTAAGGCCCAGGTCTTTGATTTTTGGTATGAAGCTTCATCTAGGGGACCCCTACCAAGTTTGTTCAAATTATAGGGCTGGGGCCAAAAATGCCCCCGCCCCAGGGCCATTTGGTTTTACATGGGCTTATATCGGGAAAATCTTTAAAAATCTTTTTCTCTGAAACCGCAAGGCCTAGGTCTTTGATATTTGGTATGAAGCTTCATCTAGTGGACCCCTACCAAGATTGTTCAAATTATAGTGCTGGGGTCAAATATGCCCCCACTCTGGGGCCCTTTGGTTTAACATGGGCTTATATAGGGAAAATCTTTAAAAATTTTCTTCTCTGAAACCATAAGGCCCATGTCTTTGATATTTGGTATGAAGCTTCACCCCACAAGGCCCAGGTCCTCCCCCCCCCCCTGAGCCCTGGGCCTTTTGGTTTTACATGGGCTTATATAGGGAAAATCTTTAAAAAATTTTCTGAAACTGCAAGGCCCAGGTCTTTTCTATTTGGTATGAGGCTTCATCTTGTGGACCCCTACCAAGATTGTTCAATTTATAGTGCTGGGGCCAAAAATGCCCCCGCCCCGGGGCCCTTTAGTTTTACATGGGCTTATATTGGAAAAATCTTTAAAAATCTTTTTCTCTGAAACCGCAAGGCCCAGGTCTTTGTTATTTGGTATGAAGCTTCATTTAGTGGATCCTTCAACTTATAGTGCTGGGGCCAAAAATGCCCCCGCCCTGGGGCCCTTTGGTTTTACATGGGCTTATATAGGGAAAATCTTTAAAAATCTTCTTCTCTGAAACCGCAAGGCCCAGGTCTTTGATATTTGGTATGAAGCTTCATCTTGTGGATCTCTAACAAGATTGTTCAGATTATAGTCCTGGGGCCAAAAATGCCCCCGCTCCGGGGCCCTTTGGTTTTACATAGACTTATATAGGGAAAATCTTGAAAAATCTTCTTCTCTGAAACCATAAGGCCTAGGTCTTTGATATTTGGTATGAAGCTTCATCTAGTGGACCTCTACCAAGATTGTTCAAATTATAGTCATAGGGCCAAAATGCCCCTGCCTTTGGGCCCTTTGGTGTAACATAGGCTTATATAGTCAAAATCTTTAAACATCTTCTTCTGTGAAACCACAACGCCTAGGTCTTTGATATTTGGTGTGAAATGTCATTTAGTGGACCTCTATCAAGATTGTTCACATTATAGCCCTTTGGCCAAAAATGCCCCTGCCCGCGACCCATTGGTTTTACATAAGACTTATATAGAGATAGTCTTTGAAAATCTGCTTCTCTGAAACTGCAAGGCCAATGCTTTTGATATTTGGTATGTAGCTTCATCTAGTGGACCTCTACCCGGGCCCTTTGGTTTTACATAGGCTTATAATATATAGAGAGATAATCTTTGAAAATCTTCTTCTCTGATACAGCAAGGCCCAGGTCTATTTGGTGTGAAGCTTCATCTAGTGGACCTAGCCCCGGGGCAATTTGGTTTTACATAGGCTTATGCAGGGAATATCTTTAAAAAAATCTTCTTCTCTGAAACTGCAAGGACCAGGTCTTTGATATTACTGGACCTTTGCCAAGATTGTTCAATTTATAGCCTTTGTTGATATTTGGTATGAAGCTTCACCTTTTTAGACCTCCCTCAACATTATGCACATTATAACCCTGGGGTCAATAATGGCCCTTTCCTGGGCCCACTTGTTACTCTATGGATCAGGTGAGCGATCCAGGGCCATCATGGCCCTCTTGTGTTTTATATTAGGATCACTTTTTGTCTGTCATCCGTGCGTAAACAATTTCTTCAAACGACATCTCCTCCTAAACCACTGATCGGATTTTGACCAAACTTCACAGGAATGATCCTTAGGTGGTCCCCATTCAAAGTTGTTCAAATGGTTCCAGCCCGTTGCACATATAGGTCACAGGAGCCAAAAATAGATTTTTTCACCGAAAACTTAAAAAATCTTCTTCTCTGAAACCGCAAGGCTCAGATCTTTGATATTTGGTATGAAGCTTCATCTAGTGGACTCCTACCAAGATTGTTCAAATTACAGTGCTGGGGCCAAAAATAACCCCACCCGGGGCCCTTTGGTTTTACATGGGCTTATATAGGAAAATCTTCAAAAATCTTCTTCTCTGAAACCACAAGGTCCAGGTCTTTGATTTTTGGTATGAAGCTTCATCTAGTGGACCCCTACCAAGATTGTTCAAATTAAAGTGCTGGGTCCAAAAATGCCCCCGCCCCGGGGCCCTTTGGTTTTACATGGGCTTATATATAGGGAAAATCTTAAAAAATCTTCTTCTCTGAAACTGCGTGGCTCAGGTCTTTGCTATTTAGTATGAAGCTTCATCTAGTGGACCCCTACCCATATTGTTCAAATTATAGTGCTGGGGCCAAAAATGCCCCCGCCTGGGGCCCTTTGGTTTTACATGGGCTTTTTTTGGAAAAGTAACTGTCCTTATGGCCTTCCTTTGTTTAGGTTTCCATTATGGTCTGGTCGCTTAATGTTTGTATTTCTTTCCCTTTGGTGTCTTTTGTGGGTGGAGTAAGTTAATTGTATCAATTCCTGATCTTTGTTTTACTTCTACTTTTTATATAGGGAAAATCTTTAAAAATCTTCTTCTCTGAAACTGCAAGGCCCAGGTCTTTGATATTTGGTATGAAGCTTTGTCTTGTGGACCCCTACCAAGATTGTTCAAATTATAGTGCTGGGGCAAAAAATGCCTTCGCCCCGGGGCCCTTTGGTTTTACATGGGCTTATATAGGGAAAACCTTTAAAAATCTTCTTCTCTGAAACCGCAAGGCCCAGGTCTTTGCTATTTGGTATGAAGCTTCATCTGATGGACCGCTACCAAGATTGTTCAAATTATAGTTCTCAGGCCAAAAATGCCCCTGCCCCGGGGCCCTTTGGTTTTACATGGGCTTGTATAGGGAAAACTTTAAAAATCTTCTTCTCTGAAACATCAAGGCCCAGTTCTTTGATATTTGGTATGAAGCTTCATCTTGTAAACCTCTACCAAGATTGTTCAAATTATAGCCCTGGGGCCAAAAATGCCCCCGTCTCGGGGCCCTTTGGTTTTACATAGACTTATATCTAGGGATAATCTTTAAAAATCTTCTTCTGTAAAACCACAAGGCCTAAGTCTTTGAAATTTGGTGTGAAATTTCATCTCGTTGACCTGTATCAAGATTGTTCAAATTATAGACCTGGGGCCAAAAATGCCCCCGCCCAGAGACCCTTTGGTTTTACATAGACTTATATAGGGAAATCTTTAAAAATCTTCTTCTCCGAAACTGCAAGGCCCATGTCTTTGATATTTGGTATGGAGCTTCATCTAGTGGACCTGTACCAAGATTGTTCACATTATAGCCCCCTGGCTACATATCCCCCGCCCCGGGGCCCTTTGGTTTTACATAGACTTATAAAGATTAAAGAGATAATCTTTGAAAATCTTTTTCTCTGAAACAGCATGGCCCAGGTCTTTGATATTTGGTGTGAAGCTTCATCTAGTGTACCTCTATCAAGATTGTTTAAATTATAGCCCTGAGGCCAAAAATGCCCCCGCTCTGGGACCATTTGGTTTTACATTGGCTTATGTAGGGAATATCTTTAAAAAAATCTTCTTCTCTGAAACTGCAAGACCCAGGTCTTCGATATTTGGTGTGTAGCTCCATCTAGTGGACCTTTGCCAAGATTGTTCAAATTATAGCCTTTGTTGATATTTGGTATGAAGCTTCACCTGTTTAGACCTCCCTCAACATTATTCACATTATAGCCCTGGGGTCAATAATGGCCCTCCCCGGGGCCCACTTGTTACTCTATGGATCAGGTGAGCGATCCAGGGCCATCATGGCCCTCTTGTTTTATTATAGTGATGTTATTTTATGATCGTATTTCTTTCCTTTTGATGTCTCGGATAGATGTGAGGTAATTGTATCGCCTTCATTTCTATTGGCAGTTACTGTACACTATCATTAGTTCACCTGAACTTTTAGTAATCCTTTGACACCTTTGCCATAAAGATGTGTGATTGGACAACCCAGTGCAGCAAATCCTAGCAAACTGACATTAGGTTTTTGAGTTATCTCCCCTTCAAATAAAATAGAATCACTACTTTATGATGGCCACATCTTCAATACTCTTTGGGATATATTGATGGTACTTAAGACAGTTGTACATGAGGTTAAGCCGGTGTGTCACGTGCAAGAACCACGACTCTGGGTGCCCTGGTTTTTTAATTATCTCCCCTGACAATATAACCTTGTGATGGCCATAACTCCAATACCCTTTGAGATATATTAATGGTGCTTGGCACAATTGTATACAAGTTCGAGACGGGACTTCATGCCTGAGAACCACAACTCTGGGTGTTATGGTATTTGAGTTTTCTCCCCTTCCAATATGACAGTATGACCACCTTGTCATCACCGTACCTCCAATACCCTTTGAGACATATTTGTGGTACTTGATGCAGATGTACATAAGGTTAAGCAGGTGTGCCATGCTCAAGAATTACAACTCTGGGTGCTCTGTTTGTTTTAGTTATCTCCACTGACAATATAACCTTATGATGGCCATAACTCCAACACCCTATGAGATATATTGAAAGAACTTGGCACAATTGCATACAAGGGACAGAAGGGGTGTCAGGTGCAAAACCACAACTGTTGGTGTTGTGGCATTTGAGTTATCTACCCTTCCAATATAACAGTATGACCAGCTTGTGATCACCATATCTCCAATACCCTTTGAGACATATTGATGGCACTTCGTGCAGAAATACATGAGCTTAAGCAGGCATGTCATGCGCAAGAACCACAATGCTGAGTGTTCTGGTTTTTTAGTTATCGCCCCTGACAGTATAATCTTGTGATGGCCATAACTCGAATACTTTTGTAATATATTGCTGGTTTAATTCTGGTGCACTTTCTATTGGCGAACAATCTTCTGAAGGTCATATTGGCTTTTGGTCGGGGGATTTGCCATCTCTTCCGATGACTTTTTTTTATTTTGGATAGCCGTTTGGCCATTTTGTGGAAAAGCAACTTTTTTGGCTTTCCGCTATTGATCATAGTGTAGATTATATTTTCTTGTCCTTTGGGATCATTGATTCCATTGTGTAATTTTGAAAATATCTGAGGGTCACTGATGAGGCCTAATTGGCCGAAACTAGCTAGTCTGGCCCAGAAAACATGTACACTCCACATTTTTCACTTCTGTGATGCAGTCCTTGCTTCCAAAGGATAACCCTTTTATAGAACATATTTAACTTCACTACAGCTGGTGTGTGGGAATGTGTGGCGGCGGTAAAACGTCTCCCTGCCCTACATCATAGCGTAGATTATATTTTCTTGTCCTTTGGGATCATTGATTCCATTTTGTAATTTTGAAAATATCTGAGAGTCACTGATGAGGCCTAATTGGCCGAAACTAGCTAGTCTGGCCCAGAAAACATGTACACTCCATATTTTTCACTTCTGTGATGTAGTCCTTGCTTCCAAAGGATAACCCTTTTATAGAACATATTTTACTTCACTACAGCTGGTGTGTGGGAATGTGTGGCGGCGGTAAAACGTCTCCCTGCCCTACATCATAGTGTAGATTATATTTTCTTGTCCTTTGGGATCATTGATTCCATTGTGTAATTTTGAAAATATCTGAGGGTCACTGATGAGGCCTAATATGCCGAAACTAGCTAGTCTGGTCCAGAAAACATGTACACTCCATATTTTTCACTTCTGTGGTGTAGTCCTTGCTTCCAAAGGATAACCCTTTTATAGAACATATTTTACATCACTACAGCTGGTGTGTGGGAATGTGTGGCGGCGGTAAAACGTCTCCCTGCCCTACATCATAGTGTAGATTATATTTTCTTGTCCTTTGGGATCATTGATTCCATTGTGTTATTTTGAAAATATCTGAGGGTCACTGATGAGGCCTAATTGGTCGAAACTAGCTAGTCTGGCCCAGAAAACATGTACACTGCATACTTTTCACTTCTGTGATGTAGTCCTTGCTTCCAAATGATAACCCTTTTATAGAACATATTTAACTTCACTACAGATGGTGTGTGGGAATGTATGGCGGCGGTAAAACGTCTCCCTGCCCTACATCATAGTGTAGATTATATTTTCTTGTCCTTTGGGATCATTGATTCAATTGTGTAATTTTGAAAATATCTGAGGGTCACTGATGAGGCCTAATTTGCCGAAACTAGCTAGTCTGGCCCAGAAAACATGTACACTCCATATTTTTCACTTCTGTGATGTAGTCCTTGCGTCCAAAGGATAACCCTTTTATAGAACATATTTGGTTATTTCTTGTTAGTGTTTCTTTCCCTTTGGTGTCTCTGATGGGAGGTGTGGGGGTAATTATATCGATTTCTGATCAATGCCTTCACTTCTATTTTTTAACCATGAATATTCCCAGTTTTAGCCCCGCGCACCAAAGTTCTCAGAGAGATTATCCCCGTGTATACTAGTCGACTCTTCCGTTGCTATATCTTGCACAAATCCTTTTGTCATATAAGGGGTGCCAGGCCTTTTTATTCTATTTTTTGACGAAAAATATGTAACCTTATAGTGCATGCCCTGATCAGACGTCGCGTTCTGCGGCGTCTGAACTGGGCCTGCACTTTATGTCAAGGAACCCCTTTAGAGGTTTCCCGCATGCAATGTGTTAAGAAAGTAAAATTTGGCCTGATGCTTTGGCGACGTTCAAAACCCTTGCAGATACCCGCCACTGTAGAAAAGCTGTCGGGGGAAGACAACAGTCCCCACTGAACTAGACCCTATGGGGCCGAGTTTGTATATAGTGCATCAGAACATTTTAGTTTGACATTTTCAATTTCTTGTGTTGGTTGTAATAGATTCAGAAATTTCAATTTGATGTTCGCTCTTTAATGTATATTTAGTTTACCGTTGTACACAGTCAAATGTACCTTATTCAAACCAATTCTGTCCTTATTATGCCTGTTTATAGTCATTATAAATTAATAGGTTACTCCACACTCTGCTTTACCTGCTTTCCTTTTTCAGATTAATACAAACTTTTACCTTTATTGTATTGTAAAACACTTAAAAATACTTTTTACTGGCCGTTCCAAGGCGGTTCGTCTGTCTTGGTTTATTATTGTTATAGTTCTCGTCTTTCCATGCGTCTGTTAAAGGTGTCTTATTATTTTGGATAACCTTTCGGTCATGTTGTGTGTGTGTGTGAGGGGGGGGGGTGGCTGTCCTTTTGGCTTTCCGCCTGCGACGTTTGTATTTGTGGGTGGAACAGGTGGGGTGGCTATCCTTTTGGTTTTCCGCCTGTGACGTTTTTATTTGTGGGAGGAATGGGTGGGTGGCTATCCTTTTGGCTTTCCTTTGCGACGTTTTTATTAGCTCACCGTCACGTAGTGACGAGGTGAGCTTTTGGGATCACTTTTCGTCCGTCGTCCGTCGTGCGTCCGTGCGTCCGTCCGTAAACAATTCTTTAAACGACATCTCCTCCTAAACCACTGATCGGATTTTGACCAAACTTCACAGGAATGATCCTTAGGTGGTTCCCTTTCAAAGTTGTTCAAATGGTTTCGGTCCGTTGCACATCTAGGTCATAGGAACCAAAAACAGATTTTTTTCACCAAAAACTTAAAAAATCTTCTTCTCTGAAACCACAAGGCCCAGGTCTTTGATATTTGGTATGAAGCTTCATCTGGTGGACCCCTACCAAGATTGTTCAAATTATAGTGCTGGGGCCAAAAATGCCCCCGCTCCGGGGCCCTTTGGTTTTACATGCGCTTATATAGGGAAAATCTTTAAAAATCTTCTTCTCTGAAACCGTAAGGCCCAGGTCTTTGATATTTGGTATGAAGCTTCATCTAATGGACCCCTACCAAGATTGTTCAAATTATAGTACTGGAGCCAAAAATGCCCCCGCTCCGGGGCCCTTTGGTTTTACATGGGCTTATATAGGGAAAATCTTTAAAAATATTCTTCTCTGAAACCGCAAGGCCCAGGTCTTTGATATTTGGTATGAAGCTTCATCTAGTGGACCCCTACCAAGATTGTTCAAATTATAGTGCTGGGGCCAAAAATGCCCCTGCTCCAGGGCCCTTTGTTTTTACATGGGCTTATATAGGGAAGAGCTTTAAAAATCTTCTTCTCTGAAACCGTAAGGCCCAGGTCTTTGATATTTGGTATGAAGCTTCATCTAGGGGACCCCTACCAAGATTGTTCAAATTATAGTGCTGGGGTCAAATATGCCCCCGCTCCGGGGCCCTTTGGTTTTACATGGGCTTATATAGGGAAAATCTTTAAAAAAATTTTTCTCTGAAACCGTAAGGCCCATGTCTTTGATATTTGGTATGAAGCTTCATCCCACACGGCCATGGTCCTTCTCCCCCCCCCCCCGCCCCACTCCGGGGCCCTTTGGTTTTAAATGGGCTAATATAGGGAAAATCTTTAAAAATCTTCTTCTCTGAAACCGCAAGGCCCAGGTCTTTGCTATTTGGTATGAAGCTTCATCTGGTGGACTCCTATCAAGATTGTTCAAATTATAGTGCTTGGGCTAAAAATGCCACCGCCCCGGGGCCCTATGGTTTTACATGGGCTTATATGGGGAAAATCCTTAAAAAATCTTCTTCTCAGAAACCTCAAGGGCCAGGTCTTTGCTATTTGGTATTCAGGCTTCATCTAGTGGACCCCAACCAAGATTGTTCAAATTATAGTGCTAGGGCCAAAACTGCCCCCGACCTGGGGCCCTTTGGTTTTACAAAGACTTATATAGAGATTTTCCTTAAAAATCTTCTTCTGAAACAGCAAGGCCATGGTCTTTGATATTTGGTGTGAAGCTTCCTCTAGTGGACCTCTATCAAGATGGTTTAAATTATAGCCCTGAGGCCAAAAATGCCCCCGCCCTGGAGCCATTTGGTTTTATATAGGCTTACGTAGGGAATATCTTTAATAAAAATCTTCTTATGAAACAGCAAGGCCCAGGTCTTTGATATTTGGTATGTAGCATATCTAGTGGACCTTTGCCAAGATTGTTCAAATTATAGCCTTTGTTGATATTTGGTATGAAGCTTCACCTTTTTAGACGTCTCTGAACATTATGCACATTATAGCCCTGGGGTTAATAATGGCCCTCCCCGGGTACCACTTGTTACTCTATGGATCAGACGAGCGATCCAGGGTCATCATGGCCCTCTTGTTAGCTCACCGTCACGTAGTGACGAGGTGAGCTTTTGGGATCACTTTTTGTCCGTCGTCCGTCGTGCGTGCGTCCGTCCGTGCGTGCGTCCGTGCGTCCGTAAACAATTTCTTTAAACGACATCTCCTCCTAAACCACTGAGCAGATTTTGGCCAAACTTCACAGGAATGATCCTTAGGTGGTCCCCTTTCAAAGTTGTTCAAATGGTTCCGGTCCGTTGCACATATAGGTCACAGGAGCCAAAAATAGATTGTTTGCACCAAAAACTTAAAAAATCTTCTTCTCTGAAACTGCAAGGCCCAGGTCTTTGATATTTGGTATTAAGCTTCATCTAGTGGACCCCTACCAAGATTGTTCAAATTATAGTGCTGGGGCCAAAAATGCCCCCGCCCCGGGGCCCTTTGGTTTTACATGGGCTTATATAGGGAAAATCTTTAAAAATCTTCTTCTCTGAAACTGCAAGGCCCAGGTGTTTGATATTTGGTATGAATCTTCATCTGGTGGACCCCTACCAAGATTGTTCAAATTATAGTGCAGGGGCCAAAGATGCCCCCGCCCCAGGGCCCTTTGGTTTTACATATGCTTATATAGGGAAAATCTTTAAAAATCTTCTTCTCTGAAACCGCAAGGCCCAGGTCTTTGATATTTGGTATGAAGCTATTTAGTGGACCCCTACCAAGATTGTTCAAATTATAGTGCTGGGGCCAAAAATGCCCCCGCCCCGGGGCCCTTTGGTTTTACATGGGCTTATATAGGGAAAATCTTTAAAAATCTTCTTCTCTGAAACTGCAAGGCCCAGGTCTTTGATATTTGGTATGAATCTTCATCTTATGGACCCCTACCAAGATTGTTCAAATTATAGTGCTGGGGCCAAAAATGCCCCCGCCCCGGGGCCCTTTGGTTTTACATAGGCTTATATAGGGAAAACCTTTAAAAATCTTCTTCTCTGAAACCGCAAGGCCTAGGTATTTGATATTTGGTATGAAGCTTCATCTAGTGGACCCCTACCAAGATTGTTCAAATTATAGTGCTTGGGCCAAAAATGCCCCCGCCCCAGGGCCCTTTGGTTTTACATGGGATTATATTGGGAAAATCTTTAAAAAATCTTCTTCTGTGAAACTGCAGGGCCCAGGTCTTTGCTATTTGGTATGAAGCTTCATCTAGTGGACCCCTACAAAGACTGTTCAAATTATAGTGCTGGGGCCAAAAATGCCCCCGCCCCGGGGCCCTTTGGTTTTACATGGGCTTATATAGGGAAAATCTTTAAAAATCTTCTTCTCTGAAACTGCAAGGCCCAGGTGTTTGATATTTGGTATTAAGCTTCATCTTGGGACCTCTATCAAGGTTGTTCAAATTATAGCTCTTGGGCCAAAAATGCCCCCGCTCCTGGGCCCTTTGGTTTTTCATAGACTTATATAGGGAAAATCTTGAAAAATATTCTACTCTGAAACCACAAGGCCTAGGTCTTTGACATTTGGTATGAAGCTTGAGCTAGTGGACCTCTACCAAGATTGTTCAAATTAAAGCCCAGGGGCCACAAATACCCCCGCCCCAGGGCCCTTTGGTTTTACATAGACTTATAATAGAGATTATCTTTGAAAATGTTCTTCTCTGAAACAACAAGGCCCAGGTCTTTGATATTTGGTGTGAAGCTTCATCTAGTGGACCTCTATCAAGATTGTTTAAATTATAGCCCTGAGGCCAAAAATGCCCCTGCCCCGGGGCCATTTGGTTTTACATAGGCTTGCATAAGGAATATCTTTAAAAAAATCTTCTTCTCTGAAACTGCAAGGCCCAGGTCTTTGATATTTGTTGTGTAAATTCATCTAGTGGACCTTTGCCAAGATTGTTCAAATTATAGCCTTTGTTGATATTTGGTATGAAGCTTCACCTTTTTAGACCTCCCTCAACATTATGCACATTATAACCCTGGGGTCAATAATGGCCCTCCCCGGGGCCCACTTGTTACTCTATGGATCAGGTGAGCGATCCAGGGCCATCATGGTCCTCTTGTGTTTTATATTAGGATCACTTTTTGTCTCTCAAATGTGCGTAAACAATTCCTTCAAACGACATCTCCTCCTAAACCACTGATGGGATTTTGACCAAACTTCACAGGAATGATCCTTAGGTGGTCCCCTTTCAAAGTTGTTCAAATGGTTCCGGTCTGTTGCACATATAGGTCACAGAAGCCAAAAATAGATTTTTTCACCGAAAACTTAAAAAATCTTCTTCTCTGAGACCCCAAGGCCCAGGTCTTTGAAATTTGGTATGAAGCTTCATCTAGTGGATCCCTACCAAGATTGTTCAAATTATAGTGCTGGGGCAAAAAATGCCCCTGCCCCGGGGCCCTTGGGTTTTACATAGGCTTATATAGGGAAAATCTTCAAAAATCTTCTTCTCTGAAACCACAAGGCCCAGGTCTTTGATTTTTGGTATGAAGCTTCATCTAGAGGACCCCTACCAAGATTGTTCAAATTATTGTGCTGGGGCCAAAAATGCCCCCACACCGGGGCCCTTTGGTTTTACATGGGCTTATATAATGAAAATCTATAAAAACCTTCTTCTCTGAAACCGCAAGGCCCAGGTCTTTGATATTTGATATGAAGCTTCATCTAGTGGACCCCTACTAAGATTGTTCAAATTATAGTGCTGGGGCCAAAAATGCCCCCGCCCTGGGGCCCTCTGGTTTTACATGGGCTTATATAGGGAAAATCTTTAAAAATCTTCTTTTCTGAAACTGCAAGGCCCAGGTCTTTGCTATTTGGTATGAAGCTTCATCTAGTGGACCCCTACCAAGATTGTTCCAATTATAGTGCTGGGGCCAAAAATGACCCCACCCCGGGCCCTTTGGTTTTACATAGGCTTATGTAGGGAAAATCTTTAAAAATCTTCTTCTCTGAAACTGCAAGGCCCAGGTCTTTGATAATTGGTATGAAGCTGATCTTGTGGATAATTATAGCCTTTGTTGATATTTGGTAAGAAGCTTCACCTTTTTAGACCTCCCTCAACATTATGCACATTATAACCTAGGGGTCAATAATGGCCCTCCCCGGGGCCCACTTGTTACTCTAGTGGACCCCTACCAAGATTGTTCTAATTATAGTGCTGGGGCCAAAAATGACCCCACCCCGGGCCCTTTGGTTTTACATAGGCTTATGTAGGGAAAATCTTTAAAAATCTTCTTCTCTGAAACTGCAAGGCCCAGGTCTTTGATAATTGGTATGAAGCTTCATCTTGTGGACCTCTATCAAGATTGTTCTAATTATAGCCCTGGGGCCAAAAATGCCCCCCCCCTCCGGGGCCCTTTGGTTTTACATAGGTTTTATATAGGGAATATCTTGAAAAATCTTCTACTCTGAAACCACAAGGCCTAGGTCTTTGATATTTGTTATGAAGCTTCAGCTAGTGGACCTCTACCAAGATTGTTCAAATTATAGCCCTTAGGCCAAAAATGCCCCCGCCTCGGCCCTCCCCGGTGCCCACTTGTTACTCTATGGATCAGTTGAGCGATCCAGGGCCATCATGGCCCTCTTGTTTGTTGGAGGAACGGGTGGGGTGGCTATCCTTTTGGCTTTCCGCCTGCGACGTTTTTATTTGTGGGAGGAACGGGTGGGGTGGCTCTCCTTTTGGCTTTCCGCCTGCGACATTTGTATTTGTGGGAGGAACGGGTGGGGTGGCTATCCTTTTGGCTTTCCGCCTGTGATGTAATTATTATAGTGATGTTAATTTATGATCGTATTTCTTGCCGTTTGATGTCTCGGATAGGTGTGAGGTATTTGTTTCGCCTTCATTTCTATTGGCAGTTACTGCACTCCATCATTAGTTCACCTGAACTTTAAGTAATCCTTTGTCACCTTTCCCATAAAGATGTATATTTGGACAACCCAGTGCAGCAATTCCTAGCAAACTGACACTAGTAGAGACATAATTAATTTTACCATAACTTGTTTATTGGAATAGATACACCTTTGATGTGGGTTGTCATACTATTCATGCCAACTCGCGACGTTTACAATCTCGTCAGGCTCCGCCTATCTCAAATTTTAAACATCCCAAGAACTCTTTGACATGTACCATAACTATACCTTAAATGACCCTTACCACCTTTCTGTGGCGGCCGTAAAATGTCTCCCTGCCCTCCACCATAGTGTGGGTTATATCATCTAGTCCTTTGGGATCATTTACTCCACTGCGGAAGTTTGAAATTATTTGAGGGTCATTGGTGGGTTCTTGTTGACTGCAGCTAGCTAGTCTGGTCCGGAAACAAAACCCAAAAACCTTGTACACTATGGTTTTCAATTCTGTGTTGCAGTCCTGGCTTCCAAAGGATTGTCCTCATACAGAAGATTAAACTTCGCCACAGCTGGATTGTGTGGCGGCCGTTAAAATCCCCGTTGGGTGTATACTTTCTAGTTCTTTGGGATCACTGATTCCACTGAGGAATTTTGAAATTATTTAAGGGTCACTTGTGGGGACTGTTTGGCCGATACTAGCTAGTACCCCATCACTAGTTCACCTGAACCTATATACTTTGTCACCTTTGCCATTTAAGATGTATAATTGGACAACCCAGTTCAGCAATTTCTAGCAGAGAAGATTCTGTCTATCTTGCATGTAATGTCAGAAATGCATTTTTCACTTCAAAAAAGCATAAGAATTATACACTTTGGTCATGTCAGAAAGTGTGTGATGCCCTTACCTTTCTACTTGACAATAATTATATTAGATTCGGTACTAAGTTATTTAGACAACTTGTGGGTATTCCGATGGGTACGAATTGCGCACCTCTTGTGGCTGATCTGTTCTTGTATTGTAATGAAAGAGACTTCATGTTGTCGCTTTGCATTGATAACCAATCTAAAAATATTGAAGCTTTTAGCTCCACTTCTAGATATTTAGATGATTTATTAAATATTGATAATACCTATTTCGATGGTTTGATCAGTCAGATTTACCCCCCCCCCCCTCCCAGAACTTCAATTAAATAAAGCAAATTCTTCTGATACCGAGGCCCCGTTTTCCGTTTTTGGATTAACATCTATCTATTGTAGATTGGCTAGTTTCGTGCAAAATTTATGATAAACGAGATGACTTTGATTTTGAGATTGTAAATTTTCCTTTTTTGGATGATGATGTTCCTCGTTCGCCATCCTATGGCGTTTATATTTCGCAATTAATTCGATTTGCTATAGTGTGTAGTCATGTATCTGACTTCAACACTCGTAATAAATTATTAACGGCTAAACTTCTTAATCAGGGTTATCGGTACCATAATCTACCGAAAGCATTTTCAAAATTTTATAGACGCCATTCTGATTTAATTTCAAAATTCAATATTGGACTTAAATCTCTTCTGCAACAAGGTCTATCGGAACCCGAATTTTATGGTGACTTAGTATATAAATTCAGAAAAAAATATATAACCGCAATGACTTCAGCACCCAATTTCGTAAAATCATTCTTCGATATAAAAAGATTGGGTACAACATAGATGTTATACGACAGACTGCATGCATGGTAGTTAACCCAATCACGGTTGGCAACTTTTCTTCCCTCTTTAATTGCACGCAGGTAGGTTGGGCCCCAGATCCTATGTCGGTTCCAACGTAAAGGCTTATTGAGAATTAGAGAGATCTAATTCAAGGTAGTGTTCGTTGGTGCCTGATGCTCTTTCTCTGGTCGGACCCATCGGAGTCTGACTGTTGGTTTTCTTTTGCTCCAGCATTTCGGTGGTTTTTTGCCGTCGAGTCCTCACCGTTGTCTCACCTCTGTGGTTGTTTGATTATTTGTGTTCACGGAGGTGTTGCGCTGATGGGTTGGGGGGCCTTCATGCGGACTGGGCGGGTTATTTGTCTAAGTCGCGACGGAGATGGGGGCGAGGATTGTGGCCACGTAAAATCGATTTAAGCCCCCCGGTGGAGGTCTTTCCACTGACCGTTCCAAGGCGGTTCTTCTGTGGCGGTTTATTTATGTTGTTGTTTATTACTTACTGTGTGTATCACTTGTATCTTTTTATTTTGGATTGCCATATGGCCATTTTGTTGGAAAGAAACTGTCCTTATGGCCTTCCTTTGTTTGTGGTTTCCATTATGGTCTGGTCGCTTCATGTTTGTGTTTCTTTCCCTTTGGTGTCTTTGATGGGTGGAGTAAGTTAATTGTATTGATTCCTGATCTTCGTTTCACTTCTACTTTACACCAGTAGAGACATAATTAATTATACCATAACTTATTAATTGGAATAGATACACATTTGATGCCACGTGTTTTGTGTGCGCTGGGTAGTCATTGGGTAGTCATACTACTAGCCTGTTGTGCTACATGTACATGTCAACTCGTCTTGTGACGTTTACAATCTCGGTAGGCTCCGCCTATCTCGAATTGTAAACATCACAAGACTTCGTTGACATGTACCATAACTTTAACTTAAATAACCCTTACCAACTTTCTGTGGCGGCCGTAAAAAGTCTCCCTGTCCTCCACCATAGTGTGGGTTAAATCATCTAGGCCTTTTGGAACATTGATGTCACCGCGGAAGTTTTAAATTATTTGAGGGTCACTGGTGGGGCCTGGTTGGCTGCAACGCTCGTATGGCCCGGAAACAAAACCCCCAAAACCTTGTAGACATTGGTTTTCATCACGAAAACACGCCTTTTATAATTCAACCCCACTTTTATATAGTAAAACTGGAGTTTACAGGGGTAAACCTTATTTTTCTTATTTCTGCTCTAAAATATAGATTGTGGGTACACGTTAGAACCGCCTCGATGAGGCGGTTCTAACAAGTACCCAAAATCTATATTTGGAGCAGAAATAAGAAAAATATCACAATTTTTCATCCTAAACTTTTCCTTCTTTCGGCGATAAAGGTTACAATGTATTTGTATAAGCGTGTTTTCTTAATGCAATTCTGTGTTGCAGTCCTTGCTTCCAAAGGATTGTTCTTTTACAGAACATTTCGCTTCACCACGACTGTTGTTAAGGGAATGTGTGGCGGCCGTTAAAGGTCTCCCTGCCCTTCATCATATTAGGGGTTATATTTTGTATTTCTTTGGGATATTTGATTCCACTGCATTTTAGGGTCACTGGTGGGGACTAGTTGATGAAACTAGTTAGTCTGGCCTAGAAAAAAAAAGGAAAATAAACTTTAGTGTTCGAGTGGTTTGTTTCTTTCTTTGACAAGATGGGTATTCAGGCTGTTTACAGACTACTACACAGACAGTTTATTTAAAAGTTCTTTAATATTGACTGTTATGCATCCATATGTCTTCCTTACATATATATAACTAGAACATGAATTGCGGTGATGATTTTATCTTGTCCCCCATGAAGGAAAAAAAAAAAAAGAACCAACTCACGAAATTTTCTCCATATTAATCCGCAAGCAAGCATGAGGAGGTTCTAACGAGTACCCACAGTCTATATTTTGAGCAGAAATAAGAACAAGAGGGCCATGATGGCCCTGGATCGCTCACCTGATCCATAGTGTAACAAGTGGGCCCCAGAGAGGGCCATTATTGGCCCCAGGGTTTTAATGTGCATAATGTTGAGGGAGGTCTTAAAGGTGAAGCTTCATACCAAACATCAACAAAGGCTATAATTAGAACAATCTTGGCAAAGGTCCACTAGATAAAGCTACACATCAAATTTCAAAGACCTGGGCCTTGCAGTTTCAGAGAAGAAGATTTTTTTTAAAGATATTCCCTACATAAGCCTATGCAAAACCAAATGGCCCCAGGGCTATATAAATCTATGTAAAAACAAAGGGCCCCGGCCCGGGGTGGGGGCATTTGTGGCCCCAGGGCTATAATTTGAACAATCTTGGTAGAGGTCCACTAGATAAAGCTCCATACTAAATATCAAAGGCCTTGGCCTTGCAGTTTCAGAGAAGATTTTTAAAGATTTCCCTATATAAGTCTATGCAAAACCAAAGGGCCCCGGAGCGGGGACATTTTTGGTACCAGGGCTATAATTTGAATAATTTTGATAGAGGTCCACTAGATGCAGCTTCATACCAAATATCAAAGACCCAGGCCTTGTGGTTTCAGAGAAGAAGATTTTTGAAGATTTTCCCCATGTAAGTCTATGTAAAACCATAGGGCCCCAGAGTGGGGGCATTTTTGGCCCCAGGGCTATAATTTTAACAATCTTGGTAGAGGTCCATTAGATGCAACTTCATACCAAATTTCAAAGTCCTGGGCCTTGTGGTTTCAGAGAAGATTTTTAAAGATTATCCCTATATAAGTCTATGTAAAACCAAAGGGCCCCGGGACGGGGCCACTTTTGGCCCCAGCACTATAATTTGAATCATCTTGGTAGGGGTCCTTTAGAAGAAGCTTCATACCAAATATAAAAGACCTAGGCCTTGTGGTTTCAGAGAAAAGATTTTTAAAGATTTTCCCTATATAAGTCTATGTAAAACCAAAGGGCCCCTGAGCGGGGGCATTTTTGGCCCAAGGGCTATAATTTGAACAATCTTGGTAGGGGTCCACTAGATGAAGCTTCATACAAAATATCAAAGTCCTGGGCCTTGCGGTTTCAGAGAAGAAGATTTTTAAAGATTTTCCCTATATAAGGCACTGTAAAACCAAAGGGTCCCAGTCGGAGGCTTTTTTTGCCCCAGCACTATAATTTGAACAATCTTGGTAGGGGTCCACTAGATAAAGCTTAATTCCAAATATCAAAGTCCTGGGCCTTGCAGTTTCAGAGCAGAAGATTTTTAAAGATTTTCCCTATATAAGCCTATGTAAAACCAAAGGGCCCGGCGGCGGGGACATTTTTGGCCTCAGCACTATCATTTGAATAATCTTGTTAGGGGTCTTTTAGATGAAGCTTCATACCAAATATAAAAGACCTAGGCCTTGTGGTTTCAGAGAAAAGGATTTTTAAAGATTTTCCCTATATAAGTCTATGTAAAAACAAAGGGCCCCTGAGCGGGGGCATTTTTGGCCCAAGGGCGATAGTTTGAACAATCTTGGTAGAGGTCCATTGGATGAAGCTTCATTCTAAATATCAAAGTCCTGGACCTTGCGGTTTCAGAGAAGAAGATTTTTAAAGATTTTCCCTATATAAGTCTATGTAAAACCAAAGGGCCCCTGAGCAGGGGGATTTTTGGCCCAAGGGCTATAATTTGAACAATCTTGGTAGGGGTCCACTAGATGAAGCTTCATACAAAATATCAAAGTCCTGGGCCTTGCGGTTTCAGAGAAGAAGATTTTTAAAGATTTTCCCTATATAAGCCTATGTAAAACCAAAGGGCCCCAGGTGGAGGCTTTTTTTGCCCCAGCACTATAATTTGAACAATCTTGGTAGGGGTCCACTAGATAAAGCTTAATACCAAATATCAAAGTCCTGGGCCTTGCAGTTTCAGAGCAGAAGATTTTTAAAGATTTTCCCTATATAAGCCTATGTAAAACCAAAGGGCCCGGGGGTGGGGACATTTTTGGCCTCAGCACTATCATTTGAATAATCTTGTTAGGGGTCTTTTAGATGAAGCTTCATACCAAATATAAAAGACCTAGGCCTTGTGGTTTCAGAGAAAAGGATTTTTAAAGATTTTCCCTATATAAGTCTATGTAAAAACAAAGGGCCCCTGAGCGGGGGCATTTTTGGCCCAAGGGCGATAATTTGAACAATCTTGGTAGAGGTCCAATGGATGAAGCTTCATTCTAAATATCAAAGTCCTGGACCTTGCGGTTTCAGAGAAGAAGATTTTTAAAGATTTTCCCTATATAAGGCCATGTAAAACCAAAGGGCCCCGGAACGGGGGCATTTTTTGCCCCAGCACTATAATTTGAACAATCTTGGTAGGGGTCCACTAGATAAAGCTTAATACCAAATATCAAAGTCCTGGGCCTTGCAGCTTCAGAGCAGAAGATTTTTAAAGATTTTCCCTATATAAGCCTATGTAAAACCAAAGGGCCCGGGGGCGGGGACATTTTTGGCCTCAGCACTATCATTTGAATAATCTTGTTAGGGGTCTTTTAGATGAAGCTTCATACCAAATATAAAAGACCTAGGCCTTGTGGTTTCAGAGAAAAGGATTTTTAAAGATTTTCCCTATATAAGTCTATGTAAAACTAGAGTGTTCACAAGTTTTTTCTTTAATTTGACCTACTGACCTACTTTTTGACCCGAAAAGACCTTTATTCAAACTTAGCCAAGATATTGTCACAATGACCATTCTGAGCAAGATTAATGATTTAACCAAACTTGTGGCCTCCTGAGTATTCACAAGGTTTTTCTATGATTTGACCTACTGACCTACTTTTCAACCGGACATGACCCATATTCAAACTTGACCGAGATATTGTCATGATGATCATTCTGAGCAAGTTTGATTATGATTGGACCAAAATTGTGGCCCCTAGGGTGTTCACAAGGTTTTTATATGATTTGACCCGCTGACCTACTTTTTAACCCGATATGACCCATATTCGAACTGGACTGAAATATTGTCACAATGGTCATTCTGAGCAAGTTTCATGATAATTGGACCAAAACAGTGGCCTTCAGAGTGTTCACAAGGTTTTTCTATGATTTGACCTACTGACCTACTTTTTGACCGGACATGACCCATATTCGAACTTGACCAAGATATTGTCATGATGATCATTCTGAGCAAGTTTGATTATGATTGGACCAAAATTGTGGCCTCTAGGGTGTTCACAAGGTTTTTCTATGATTTGACCCGCTGACCTACTTTTTAAGCCGACATGATCCATATTCAAACTTCACTAAAATATTGTCACAATGATCATTCTGAGCAAGTTTGATGATGATTGGACCAAAATTGTGGCCTCTCGAGTGTTCACAAGGTTTTTCTATGATTTGACCTACTGACCTACTTTTTTACCCGACATGACCCAAATTCGAACTTGACCGAGATATTGTCATGATTATCATTCTGAGCAAGTTTGATGATAATTGGACCAAAACTGTGGCCTCTAGTGTGTTCACAAGAAAAAGTTTACGCACGGACGACGCACGACGGACGACGGACGACGCACGACGACGCCGGACATCTTACTGTCACAAAAGCTCACCATGACCTTCGGTCAGGTGAGCTAAAAATAGCACAATGTTCAGCTTAAAATGTTCGTTTTTTTTTTCGGCGGTAAAATTTACAATTAATTTAAATAGGCGTGTTTTCGCAATGCTTGCAGGCTTATCATCCCTGGAAGTTTATCCGTTGTACATTCAGAGGCATTCGCTTAACCTTCGCTAAATCGTTACTTTAACAGTACATCTTCCGATACATGAATACTCCTCTTTAGTATAGGATGGTAGTACAGAGCAAGATTCTAATGCTTTGGAAATATTACAAAATGAAGCGGCCAGAATTGTAACTGGACTGACACGGTCTGTTTCACTCGAATTATTATACAAAGAATGTGGGTGGACTCCTTTATCGGAGAGACGTAAAAAACAGAAACTTTATTTCATGTACAGATCAATTAATGAGCAAGTCCCCTCGTATATTGTTGATCTCATTCCCCCTGCCGTAAGAGAAACCACCAAATATCCACTCAGAAACCGTTATTACATCTCTGTTCCTTTCTGCAGAACAGAGCTGTTTCGAAATTCTTGTATACAATCTTCTCTGTTATTATGGAACGACTTGGATGAGAATTTACGCAATAGCTCTTCTCTTAATTCTTTTAAATATGCAATAAAAAATCATTATTCAATTACAGGAGGAGTACAAAAATATTATATTCAAGGTGATAGATTTTAATCTCTAATGCATGCTAGAATACGTAACAAATATAGTAACTTGTCCAGTGACTTATACACTAACCATTTATTAATCAATCCTGTTTGCCAATGTAACTTAGAAAATGAGGATGCTGAGCGCTACTTTTTTCGCTGTCCAAAATATGTAAATCAGAGAGTAAATCTGTTTACCGAACCTCGAAACTTTCACCCCCTTAATTTAGATATTTTACTTTATGGTATTACACAGCTATCATTCGAGGAGAACATGTTTATTTTCAATGCTGTACATTCATACATCAAGAATACTGGTAAATTTTCTAATAACTTTTGAGATTATGCATCGAATCATGTATACGTGATGATCTTTATTATACCGCTGAATCCCCAACCACAACCATTCTGTATAGACACACACTTTATTTATTTATTTATTTATTTATTTATTTATTTATTTATTTATTTATTTATTTATTTATTTTACTAAATACTGCTAAAGTATAAATGTTAATAATTTGTGTGTTTGTCATTGTCGCGTGACTGTAATTTTGATAATGTTACTATATGTAGGGGAAGGGTCGTAACTAATGTTGTGAGAACTTGTGACCCAACCCCATTGCATGCATGTTTTGTCATGTGTTGATGCAATAAAATACGTTGAAACTACAGTACATGTTCCGAATGGATGGATTTCTTTGTTCGTTTGTTTGTTTGATTTGCGGTTTAACGTCCCCGTCAACACTGTATAGGTCATTTTGGAGACGTTGCTTCTTTTACCAGACATTGAGGTGAAATGACATCTCTAGCTCTGTCGCCCGATTATACCAATATGGTTTATAAGCATGGACGGTCCGACTTGTACCGCTTTGCTGTGCAGGCTTAGAGCCTCTAAGCGGTTTACCAGTTCTCGTGTGCGGTCAATTTCAGCTCTGCCTGGAAGCATCATGCAGCCCTACTATTTCTTCAAGCCCCGATGGGCGGGCGTCGAAAGCAGAATGGTACATATCCCGATGCAAACAATGTGTCTCATATCGAACCTTCTTATCAGGATCAATTTATTGATTGTTGCATTACGAAAACTCGCCTATTCAAATACATTGAAAATTTTACCACCAAAAACTGAAATTTTTCAGATAAAAACAAATCAGATAGTTTATATTTCTGCTCATAACATAGATTGTGGTTACTTGTTAGAACCGCCTCGGAGAGGGAGTACCCAAAATTTATATTTTTAAGCAGAAATTAGAAAAAATAATGTACACCCCTATAAACCCGAGTTTTACTGTATAAATGTTGGGTTTAGGGGGTAAAAAAGTATATAAGCGTGTTTTCGTGATGACTAAATTACTTTGAATGTTTTAGATACACTGCGTGAGGCTATAGATGTTGCAGCGACAGGTGTTGGTAAGGATTGGGGCAAAATGTACCTAACTCTACCTTTCAATCCACCGAGGACTCCGATGACTCGATCACATGACTTGGAAGGTAAGAAGCGAGAAAAACACAGGCACACCAGGTTCGGTTTAAATAAGGAAAATCGTGGTTTACAAGATATAGCCATTTTCTTTATTTCTGTTAAATTATACATCATGTTAGCAAGTCCGGGGTTTAACCACTTCAATCTGTAAACCCGTTTATATAGTGAAAACTGGGGTTTACAAGCGTGTATACATTATATTTTCATATTTCCGCTCCAATGCATATTTGTGGCTTAACGCACCGTCAACACTGTATAGGTCATTTTGGATACGTTGTTTCCAATTTTGTGGGACTTTCACCCGACATTGAGATGAAATGACACCTCAAGCCCTACCGCCAAAGGAAACCAATAGGGTTTATATGCATGGACGGTCTGACTCGCACCACATTTCCTAGAACCTATAAGCGGTTTACCAGTACTCCTGTGCGGTCGGTCTCAGATCTGCATGGAACCATCATGCAGCCCAATCTATTTCTTCAAGCCACGATTGGCGGGGGCCAGAAATATGTTGAATTTACTTGTTGGAACCACCCCATTAGCGGTTCTAACGAGCACCACATCCTATGTATGGATATAAAAAGAAATATATCACACATTTAATCAGTAAAATAACCGTTTAGAACATTACGTCACACGGGTATGTAACGACCGCTTCAACGAGCACACACGGTCTATAGTTCGAATATCAGTAAGAAAAAATAATGAAGCATTCAACAAAAAATATATATTATATACTCAAGGAAGAGAACATTCCAAATTTCGGTGTGGTATAAGAATCTTACATGAGGGGTGGATAGAACAATCGGTCCCGAGGGTCATAGTCCCGAGACTGAGATGCCGAGGGACGGATTTTCCATCCACCCCTCACAACCATGTTGGATCCTTTTTCTTGCATACATTTCATTTATGAGCATGATTTTTTGCAAAATACAGTCACTTCGGTTTCCGACGTCCGCCATATTGTGTTGGCCATGATGTGATGTTTAGTGACGTCGCGTAACGTACTGTGACGTCAACATTAACGACGGTGCATATGAGGTCGTAATCAACCAGTGCATTTATCAAACACGCTATTAAATTCGATTTTGGGTTGGAACACGAGGATTTCTATCCCAGGGTAAAATCACGGATTTCCTTGTCTGATGTGCAAGAAAATTAATTCCATTTGACAGTTCAACACAATGAATTAGCCAGATACGAGTCTATCAGGGCGGTCTTTAAAGCGACATTCCACTGTTTGTAGGTCAATGCGAATGACCATGAAAAAAAGATTTAGAAGAAAGAGAGTCAAGAAATGTAAATTTCTTAATAGGGAATGAGATATTTGCCAGTACTCATCACGAAAGCACGCCTATATAATTTTGACCCCCTTCAACCCCACTTTTATATAGTAAAACTGGGGTTTACAGGGGTAAACCATATTGTTACTTATTTCTGCCCTAAAATATATGTTGTGGGTACTCGTTAGGACCGCCTAGATGATGCGGTTCTTACGATTACCACAATCTATAATTTGAGCCGAATTAAGAAAAAGATCACAATTTTTCATCTTAAAATTTTCGTGTTTTTTTTTCGGCGGTAAAGGTTACAATGCATTTGTATAGGCGTGTTTTCGCAATGATAAAACCAATTTAAAGTTATATGCTATGATTAATCAAAGCACTGACAGCACTGTTTGGTCGATTGTCCCTGTGTGAAGGCTGAGAAAATGGCATTGTGTTACGACAACACACCTATACAAGTACATTATAAAGTTTGCCCCCCAAGAAAACGAAAATGTTAAGTTGAAAAATAATGATATTTTTTCTTATTTCTGCTCAAAATATAGATTGTGGGTACATGTTAGCACCGCCTCATTGAGTCGGTTCTAACGTGTACCGACAATCTATATTTTAGAGCAGAAATAAGAAAATGAGTTTTACCCCCGTAAACCACAGTTTTACTATATAAAAGAGGGGTTCAAGGGAGTCAAAATAATATAGGCGTGTTTTCGTGATAGAACGGGAACTTAGACCGTTTGGTTTAACACTTAAATTCCTGTATTTTAGTCAGACAGTTTTCTGTGCCCCCTCCCCCCCCCCCCCCCCCCCCCCAATAAGAAAAATATCACAAATTTCATAAGCCCAGTCAGATATCTTCCCTACAATGCACTTTGACGCCACAACGTCAAGAATAATGCGACTATAATTAACCGCTAAATTAATTTTGTACTTGGTCAGCGATGTCACGTGGTCACTAGCCAAAGCAGTAGTTTGTTTGTTTGATTTGAGGTTTAACGTCCCCGTCAACACTGTAAAGGTCATTTTGGAGACGTTGCTTCCAATTTTGTGGGACTCTTACCCGACATTGAGATGAAATGACATCTCAAGCCCTGTCACCCAATGAAACCAATAGGGTTTATTAGCATGGACGGTCCGCCTCACACCGCGGTTCCTGGACAGGCTTAGATCCTCTTAGCGGTTTACCAGTACTAGTGTGTGGGCTGGATTCAGCTCTGCGTGGAAGCATCATGTAGCCCATATATTTCTTCTAGCCCCTATGGGCGGGGGCCGTACCAAAACAGTAGTAACATTTGGGATAACTTTAGTTTTTGTGATCTTGCTGCAGAGCCCTGATTTAGATAATTGCACTAAAATGTTTTGTTGTTGTTTTTTCAGCAATTGACATGGACTTCCGCACGGTACATCCTCCAGCCGAGCTAATGGCCTTACGCAGCTTGGACAAATGGAAAAGTCTCAGCAAAGTCACTTCCGTTAACGCGCTTGTGCGCACGCTCAAGAGTATCAGGAAACCGGAAGTGGCAAAGAAGATAGAGAAACACGTGTTGACTGTTGTTAACTAGACTATTCTGTTTGCTGTGATGTTCATGGAGGGAAAATGTGTTTAGATTTTATTGCGTTTTTCATCAGGTAAACGCGTCTTTGCCAAATATTCTGCGGAACGCTATGCAAAAAGCAGAAATCACATATATTAGGTAAAAATGGGAACATCGTTCTAATTTCTGCTTTCGACATAGATTGTGTGGGCTCGTTAGAACCGCCTCACTGAGGCGGTTCTAACGACTACCCACATTCTATGTTTTTAGCAAAAATAAGAAAAAATAATGTTCACCCCTGTAAACCCCAGTTTAACAATACAAAAGTGAGGTTTAAGGGGGCTCAAAATTATATAGGCATGTTTTCGTTAATTTGTTTGTTTGATTTGAGGTTTAACGTCCCCGTCAACACTGTAAAGGTCATTTTGGAAGCGTTGCTTCCAATTTTGTGGGACTTTTACCCGACATTGAGATGAAATGACATCTCAAGCCCTGCCGCCCAATGAAACCAATAGGGTTTATATGCATGGACTCGCACTGCTTTGCCTGGGTAGGCTTAGAGCCTCTAAGCGGTTAACCATTACTCGTGTGCGGGTCGGTTTCAGCTCTGCGTGGAAGCATAACGCAGCCCATATATTTCTTCAAGCCCCGATAGGCGTGGCCGTACATGTTTTCGTGATGAAATACAAAGATGTATTACTATATTTTGAATGACTCAAGTACTCAAGTGACATTGATATTTTCATCATGATAAAAGGTCCGGGAAATGAACACCCCTCTAAACCCCAGGTTTATAGAGAAAACGGGGATTTACAGAGGTATACATTATTTTGCTTATTTCTGCTCCTTGACATAGGTTGTGTGTTCTCGTTTGAACCGCCCCAATGAGGCGGTTTTCACGAGCACCCACAACCTATGTTTTGAGTAGAAATAAGGCATTTTCCGCCTACTGTCGTCATTAATTTGATGTTGTTTTCACAATTTTACGTTTGTGTCCTAAAATGACGTTTCTAGGGAGCATTGATCCAAATCATTTGTTGATAAATTACAGTATTTCAGTACATGTTCATTTGGTCGTTAGAGCTAGCAAAAATGGGGATTTTGTCATTCGAACGCCTCAACGTAGACGTACCTCAGTTGTAGTTTTCTTTGACAATGTGCCTATTGAAATTACCTTGTTTTATATCAGCATGTCTGTAAGCTCAAATGACATTCCTGTTTATTGCAATTTAATCATTGAATACACAAGTGAATAACGTTATATTGACGTCTTTGACGTCAATCACACTACGATAACACACCCGTGCGACATAGTGCATTTTTTCACATCTCCAAAATGGCTACTTTTCTGGTCAAAATTGATGATATTTTCCATATTTATACCCCAAACATAGGTTGTGGGTGCTCGTTAGAACCGCCTCATTAGAACCGCCTCAATGAGGCGGTTCTAACGAGTACCCACAACCTACATCTTGGAGCAAAAATAAGAAAAATAATATAAACCCCGTAAACCCCAATTTTCTCAATATAAAGTGGGGTATAAGGGGGTGTTCATTTCACGGACTTGTTCACGTGATGTTATGTAAATTTCTGCTTGTATTTGAACAGCCTTCGTAACTTCAAGTGACATTATGCAATTAAAACGTTTTTAAGAATTAAAAGACGAAAACATTTAACTAAGAGAGGACACTAAATCATTGTTTTGAATAGGGTGATATTTTCAAATGGAGACCCTTTCCTCGTTGATGCAAATCCTGCCTTGCAAGGGTATGTTGCCTTCTTCAAATTTATTTGATGTCTTATGTCTAAGATGTTCAAGTAATGTTTAAAATAAAATGTTGATATATATCTTCTAAGTTAGAATATATTTCTTGAAATGTATTTATTTTAGCTCACCTTGTCACTACGTGATCACATTTTGTCCGCCGTCCGTCGTGCGTACGTGCGTCCGTTCGTCCGTGCGTGCGTGCGTCCGTAAACAATTTCAAATAAGTATATCTCTAACACCCCATAACCAATCTTGATCAAATTTCATGTGCACAATTGTTGGGTAGGGGAATTGTAAGCATAATGTTTTCGGGCAGATTCGAGCAAAACTCTGGTTTCCATGGCAACAGTTAGCTTCCATTGAATTATAATGGTGAAAATCATTTCCGCTAAATAAGTTGTTTATTTTTGATAGGATCTTCATCAAACTTATAGATAATCAGCACATCCATAAAATCTCGGATGAATTTGAATTTGGGCCAGATCGGATTTTTCACTTCATAGTTACTTGCCCTTGAACGCAAAAAATATGGTTCCGCTCAATAACTTGTTTGTTTTTATCCAGTCTTCATCAAACGTACAGATAATCAGCACATCCATAAAATCTCGGACGAGTTGAAATTTGTGCTAGATCGGATGTTTCATTTCAGAGTTACTTGCCCTTGAACACAAAAAATTATGGTTTTCGCCCAATAATTTGTTTATATTGATCCAGTCTTCATCAAAGTTACAGATAATCAGCACATCCATAAATCTCGGATGAGTTCGAATTTGGGCCAGATCGGATTTTTCATTTCAGAGTTACTTGCCCTTGAACACAAAAAAAAATTATGGTCTCCGCTCAATAACTTGTTTTTTTTTATCCAGTCTTCATTAAACTTACAGATAATCATCACATCCATAAAATCTCTGACGAGTTCGAATTTGGGCCAGATCGGAATTTTCACTTCAGAGTTACTTGCCCTTGAACGCAAAAAAATTATTGTTTCCGCTCAACAACCTGTTTATATTTTATCCAGTCTTCATCAAACTTACAGATAATCAGCACATCCATAAATCTCGGACGAGTTCAAATTTTGGCCAGATCGGATGTTTCATTTCATAGTTACTTGCCCTTGAACACAAAAAATTATGGTTTCCGCTCAATAACTTGTTTATTTTGGACCCAGTCTTCATCAATCTTACACGGATAATCAGTACATCCATAAAATCTCAGTTTTTTTTACTTCAGAGCTACTTGCCCTTGAACACAAAAAAATTATGGTTTCTGCTCAACAACTTGTTTAATTTTGATCCAGTCTTCATCAAACTTACAGATAATCTCGGATGAGTTCGAATTTGGCCCAGATGAGATGTTTCACTTCAGAGTCACTTGCCCTTGAATCCAAAAATGATGGTTTCTGCTCAATAACGTGTTTATTTTTTATCCAGTCTTCATCAAACTTACAGATAATCTCGGATGAGTTCGAATTTGGCCCAGATGAGCTGTTTCACTTCAGAGTTACTTGCCCTTGAACACAAAAATGATGGTTTCTGCTCAATAACGTGTTTATTTTTTATCCAGTCTTCATCAAACTTACAGATAATCAGCACATCCATAAAATCTTGGATGAGTTCCAACAGGGCCAGATCGGATGTTTCATTTCAGAGTTACTTGCCCTTGAACACAAAAAATATGGTTTCCACTGAATAACTTGTTTATTTTTTATTCAGTCTTTATCAAACTTGCAGATGATCAGCACATACTTAAAATCTTGGATGAGTTCGAATTTGGGCCAGATCGGATTTATTTACTTCAGAGTTACTTGAATTTGGCTCAGATGAGCTGTTTCACTTCAGAGTTACTTGCCCTTGAACACAAAAATGATGGTTTCTGCTCAATAACGTGTTTATTTTTTATCCAGTCTTCATCAAACTTACAGATAATCAGCACATCCATAAAATCTTGGATGAGTTCCAACAGGGCCAGATCGGATGTTTCATTTCAGAGTTATCTACTTTACTTGCCCTTGAACACAAAAAATATGGTTTCCACTGAATAACTTGTTTATTTTTTATTCAGTCTTTATCAAACTTGCAGATGATCAGCACATACTTAAAATCTTGGATGAGTTCGAATTTGGGCCAGATCGGATTTATTTACTTCAGAGTTACTTGCCCTTGAAGTAACTGTCCTTATGGCCTTCCTTTGTTTAGGTTTCCATTATGGTCTGGTCGCTTAATGTTTGTATTTCTTTCCCTTTGGTGTCTTTTATGGGTGGAGTAAGTTAATTGTATCAATTCCTGATCTTTGTTTTACTTCTACTTTACTTGCCCTTGAACACAAAAAATATGGTTTCCACTGAATAACTTGTTTATTTTTTATTCAGTCTTTATCAAACTTGCAGATGATCAGCACATACTTAAAATCTTGGATGAGTTCGAATTTGGGCCAGATCGGATTTATTTACTTCAGAGTTACTTGCCCTTGAACGCAAAAATTATGGTTTCCGCTCAACAACTTTTTTATTTTTTATCCAGTCTTCATCAAACTTAGAGATAATCAGCACATCCATAAAATCTCGGACGAGTTCGAATTTGGCCCAGATTCACTTCAGAGTTACTTGCCCTTGAACACAAAACATGATGGTTTCTGCTCAATAACTTGTTTATTTTTGATCCAGTCTTCATCAAACTTACAGATAATCAGCACATCCATAAAATCTTGGATGAGTTCCAACAGGGCCAGATCGGATGTTTCATTTCAGAGTTACTTGTCCTTGAACACAATAAATTATGGTTTCCGCTGAATAACTAGTTTATTTTTTTATTCAGTCTTTATCAAACTTGCAGATGATCAGCACATACATAAAATCTCGGATGAGTTCGAATTTTGGCCAGATCGAATTTTTCACTTCAGTGTTACTTGCCCTTGAACGCCAAAAATAATTTTTTCTGCTCAATAACTTAAGTTTTGTTCCAGGCTTCCAGAAAACATATACACTCCATATTTTTCAGTTCTGTGGTGTAGTCCTTGCTTCCAAAGGATAACACTTTTATAGAACATATTTAACTTCACTACAGCTGGTGTGTGGAAATGTGTGGCGGTGGTAAAACGTCTCCCTACCCTACATCATAGTGTAGATTATATTTTATTGTCCTTTGGGAGTATTGGTTCCATTGTGGAATTTTGAAAATATCTGAGGGTCACTGATGAGGCCTAATTGGCCGAAACTAGCTAGTCTGGCCCAGAAAACATATACACTCCATATTTTCTAGTTCTGTGGTGTAGTCCTTGCTTCCAAAGGATAACACTTTTATAGAACATATTTAACTTCACTACAGCTGGTGTGTGGGAATGTGTGGCGGCGGTAAAACGTCTCCCTGCCCTACATCATAGTGTAGATTATATTTTCTTGTCCTTTGGGATCATTGATTCCATTGTGGAATTTTGAAAATATCTGAGGGTCACTGATGAGGCCTAATTGGCCGAAACTAGCTAGTCTGGCCCAGAAAACATATACACTGCATATTTTCAGTGTCGTGGTGTAGTCCTTGCTTCCAAAGGATAACACTTTTATAGAACATATTCATCAAACTTACAGATAATTAGCACGTACATAAAATCTCAGATGAGATCGAATTTTGGCCAGCTTCAACTTTTCACTTCAGAGTTACTTGCCTTTGAATGCAAAATAAAAAAATGTTTTCCGCTAAATAACTTGTTAGCTCACCTGAGCAGAAGGCTCACAAGGTGATCTCATAGTATAGCAAGGCTCTGCTGTCCGTCTTCGTCCGTCGTTGTTTGTCGTCGTCGTCCACACTTTCAAACAAGAATATCTCTAAGACCAGTGGGTCAATCTTGTTCAAATTTCATGTGCACCATTGTTATGGGGGGGGGTGCATAATGTTTTTGGGCAGATTCCATCAAAACTTTGCTTTCCATGGTAACACTTGGCTTCCCTAGAGTTATAAAAGTGAAATGGCCTCCAACCATTTGACGTTTGCGCCGGTTACTTTTTTTTGGCGATCAAACTATTTTTATTTCGTGATTCAGTTCGATTTTATCCCTTTTCGGGTATTTCGGTTCAACCGAGTAAATTTCGGTCGATTCGAGATTCAAGTTTCGGCCTTAATCAATTTGTACATTTTTTTGTATATCAAAACTGAAGGTCCTACGGTGATTGCAAGCATTTCCCATTGTAAATCTACTGGACCTTGTGGTTGCCATGTCAATCAAAGTTTGTTTATTTCAGAGTAATGCTGCTGCGCTTTAATCCGTGGCCAGCTGAATAAATTAAGTTTACCATACCCATTTCTAAATGTCAGCTTATCCAATTGCTAGATATTATATGTTCATTTAATTTCATATTACGAAAACACACCTATATAAATACATTATGGACTTTTGCGCCGAAGAAAAACGAAAATTAAGATGGAAAATTGTGGTACTTTTCTTACTTCTCCTCAAAATATAGATGGTAGGTACTTGTTAGAATCGCCTCATCGAGGCGGTTCTAACGAGTACCCACAATCTTTAGTTTAGAGCAGAAATAGGAAAAAATAAGGTTTACCTCTGTTAACCTCAGTTTTACTGTAGTAAATTAGGGTTGGGGTTGGTCAAAATTATATTTGCAAGTTTTCATGATGATGTATATGAATGATAATCAACGTAGATCTTGATCATATGTCCTGATCAGGATCTGCACTGTTTACACATGTTGGGTTGTTTGTCATTCAGTGGTAATCATAAAATGTTGTATTTTGCAATCAGGAATTAAATATTTATGCTGTACAAAAGCGACAATACGCTTGTTTTTGATCCTATTTAACACGCTGATTATGCCTCTGCATTATTGATGCGTATTCGTTGTACTTTAAATTTGAAATGGCGTTGAATCACAATTAAAATGTTATTTTCAAACATGCAAACACACTGGGGTTAGTTTATATGTTAAAACGATTTTGAAATATATACTCTTGGCCAATCTGTTTTCGCTACAAGAAACTTTCGCTTCTCTTGCCTATCTTCGCCATTTGACTGTTACAGATGAGCCCCGCCAAGCGAATTTGTGTCTTCGAGCATTCCGTCATGACAAATTTTAACTGCGCATGCCCAGCCATTCAGAGGGGCCAGGGATATGGCTTTCTGTCTGAAGGTTCCTTTTGATTCACTGCTTGTATGAGCGAGCAGCGAAGGTTCTGGCGAAACTGCGCAGATTTTCAAGAAGACGTAAATATATATATATATATATAT